>JARLTB010000118.1:2905000-4105000 GCA_030141615.1 Unio pictorum
TGAAATTTTTCCGATTCCGGATACGATCCAATTAATCGGAAATGCTAAATCCGTATTTTTTTTTCTAAAAAATTTCATCTTCCGTATCCGGGTTTCTGGTATCTGGTTTTGCCGTGTCTTGCATGTTACTTAGTACTTTACCATATCCGGCTTCATTTCCGGTTTTCACCCGCAAGTTCAAATAGATTGTCTCACAGCGTGGTTGTGTTGACCATATTGGACTTTTCTGACTTTTTAGACACGGTGCTATAGAAATTCAACTTTATTATTTTTATTATCCGAATCGGTCGTTCCTGCCTTGCCCGACTCCGATTAATCGGAAGTTCATACTATCCGGTGGAATCCGATTTCCGGATCAAAAGTCGGTTATGCCCTAATATATATATATATATATACACACACACACACACACACACATAGAGAACATTGTTTTTGCTTCTTGTTTTAATTTGTTTCCTATTTTGCTTCCACTTTATAGATTTCCCAGGTAGGAAGCTTTTATTACATGAAAACATGCACAATCATACATTACAATGTACCAGTGTGAAACAGTTCATTAAAGCTCATATGAATCTCACTACTAATAATTATTGCCGAAACAATGCCGTTTCTTGGTCTTTATTACTTGTGATACTATTCTCTACTTGAGTGTACATGTATGTATAAACAGTCTATGGCACGTACACTGCTTCTAATATACCAAGTCACATTTAGATGCCATGGATTTATCTTGAAAATCTTGTTACAAATTCTTCTCCAAGATTACTGATCATATTGACATTGTGCTGTCACCAAAAGACTTCTTGTGATATTTAGTTGGCAATGAATTGAAATTGTCACAATTTGATATCCAATATTGTTCCACAGCATCCATCTTGAAGATCTTATTATTATTCCTTGACATGGAATTTCCAATAGAAGATTTCTTATGATGTCTTGTTGGCCCCAAATTAAAATGTTGCCAATCTGACATTCATTATGCCCACCACAGTAGCTAATTTGAAAATCTTTTTATTGCTAAAAAATAACTTTTTTTCAACATCAACATTTTAAAATGAAATGATGTTATCTATAATTCCTTGAAATTCTTTTCAGACAGTACAGTATTAGTCCTTCCAAGGAACTCTTTGTTTACCTCATGACCATGAATTTTCTGTTTAAAGCAACTTTACACTGTATCCAGCTTTACACTGTTCTGTGCATTTTCTCTTTTTCTAAGCACAATAAACATGGAAGACATGCACTGTCAATAAACACACAAATAGATAATAGCTTGTTTCATTTTATATAGTTTTTGGTACTGCAAATACACAGAAGAAAAAAACCCCACATTTAAACCATTGTTGGTCATTTGTCAATAAAAAAAGAAAATGAATTTCCGGTATGAAATGGCAAGAGAGAAATAGTTGGATAATCAGTGTTTTCCTTTACGAACATTTGTGTGTCAGGGATGCACGCTGGATAAAATTGATGCATATATTTTGTTGCCATGAATTTTTTTGATGCAAAGGATTCACATAATGTAATCAGGATTTATTTAATATCTAATGCTTTGGAATCGGGATGGCATTGTGTATACTTTGAGCATAGGCATTGAATGGTTCCTTGCTTTGTTTGCTCCCTGCGTTACATCCTCTATTCGTATAGCAGAGTGCAACACAGGAAGCATAAGAAACAGGGAACCAGACTAGCATAGGCAATGTTATGAGAGTTGCTTCCTCTGATCTTGCAAGCTCTCATGCTATTTCCATCAAGCTAGCAAGATGTTGTCTAGATGTTTAACCACAATTGCTTGTTGCACTAGAATGTGATATCCAAAATAATTCCCTTGACTGGAAAACGGCATATGCATTAGGATTATTTGTGTGACTTCTGATCGCGTGATTGTGAAGAATGCAAAAATGAATATGATAGTGAAGAATGCAAAAATGAATATGATTGTGAAGTATGCAAAAATGAATATGATTGTGAAGTATGCAAAAATGAATATGATTGTGAAGAATGCAAAAATGAATATGATTGTGAAGAATACAAAAATGAATATGATTGTGAAGAATGCAAAAATGAATAATTCTTTCATGGCAGAGTTTAAGAATTTTAAAAAAATCTGCACTTGTTTGCCACAAGATATCTGTAGAACACATTATAACCAAAAACATTCTTTCACAACAAGGAAATCAGTAAGTTTGCCAAGACAAATGTGTTATTTTGATTACAAAGTCGGAGGGTCATTGCAATTTTTTAATTTATATTTACTTTGCTGTTACTTAATGTTCCTGTGTAACTTATTATAAAGAAGGTGAATCATTAGCCTCTTTGATGTTTGGATAAATGGGTTCTAGGATGAAGTACAATGAAACCAATGATAGTACACATTTTATGACAGGCAATGCCATTTGGTTAAAAAGATTTATTTGGCTTTTTGAATTGGCATTTAAAAAACACACACTACAGTGGGACCCCGCTATAAGATGGTAGTTGGGAGCAATAGAATCCGACCGTGTTATGAACCGAACCATGTTATAAGCAACCATGTACAATACCAACACATTTTTGGATTTAATTGGGTGGGGGGGGGGAATAAAGACGGGTGCGAAAATGCATGGCACAATTACCATTTTTGATCAATAGATATTAGATGAGAAAAACATTTGCTGTGGTAACAGAAATTGCAGATATAATATATTATTTTATTCAGAGAACCATGCATTGGTACATACACATGTCTAATTTATATATACATGTATAATCTATTGCATGAAAAGAGTATCAACACCGTGTACTCACCAGCGAATCTTGTAACGTACATTGAATCCATAATACAAATATTTCCATCGAAAATATCCACACACAGATGTAAAATATACAATAATTTTGTCACAGATCATTATGTGACGGAATTCAATGAAAAGAAAATAACATCAATTACGTAACGGGTGTACGTAATGAATGATGAAATAGTACATGTCTGTAGATTAAATAATGGAAGCTAAAGTGTATTCTTATAATAACTACATGTACATCTCAGGATCTTTCTGTCTCTGAATTCAGTCATTATAAATTTCAGCACATTTTCCCACCCAAGCTGCTAGTCAAAGTCCTTTGAACTTGCCGCCCAGCTATTGCGTCATGTTTTTTTGATGTACTCTAATAAATACAGCAGGCAGAACTGGCTGTATTTTAACCACTGAATTATGTCACTGTAAATATCAGAACAGCTAAAATGATAAAGTAATCAACACTAACTTTGTCTCCCAGCTGTTTGTATGCGTACGGAGGACTACTGCATGGAGTGATTTATGTGTCCCAGATCAAATATTTGCATTCAAATACGTGTAATTAAGCGTTTCCGAGACCTCTGTGTCGTATACATTTTATACCATTACATTTCTCATCTGTGAATAGTTATTATTTTTTGAAAAACTCTGATTTTTAGCTGCTTTCTGTTAATGTCACGTTTGCTCTTGGCAAAGTCAATTATAGTTCTCAGTTGCAGAATTCGAATTTACTAGTCAACAAATTACATAAAACAACACCGCCAAGCCATGCATACATGTTAGCGGGTTTTGTTTCTTTGATGCTGTATAAATCGTTTCCCCCTGATTTGAACAAGTTTAGCTCGGCAGTTCACTTTGATGATAAACAATGTACTTAAATTAATTGATTTATACATTCTGGTGAGAATCTTTTATCAACTGCCGCATTGGATGTTGCTTAGTTGTGTATGAAATTAAGAGAACATATATCGGAGATTATTAGAACAACGATTGTATTTGGAATGCATTCAAGACAAACACAAAGTAGACACGATGGCTTCATTGCTCAGGGATCAGTTATAATAATATTGACATTTATGAGCTGTCATTTTTCAACAATAAACAAAGATCAAAGTTCTCAGTAGGCCCAGCAATTGGTTCGTATTTCCGATGTTTATTCTGGCACAAAACTAGAAGAAATTTGTTAACTTTTGAAATTTTAGGAGCCATGCAACTATTTTATTTTATATTCGATTTTGTGTGTGATTTCCTCCCCAAAATGATAATACATTTTCTACACGATTTTTTTCGCACTTTTTAGACGAGTATGAGAATGATAATTAAACTCTGGACTTATTTTATTTTTCATACTTAAAAGATTTTTTTTTTGGTCTTTGAGAAAAATACCTGTAATAAATTACCTGAAATTTCGGGAGCCATGCCACAACCGTGTTATATTCGAATTCGTGTTATAACGGGGCGTGTTATAGCGGGGTCCAACTGTACATAGGTTCAATAGGCACTTTATTGTACAGTTAAAATTATCTTTGACATAATGGGGGCATGTCCTGTCACAGTACACTGCACCAGCCCAGCTCTGAATTTTGTGTTGCATAGGAATGCCTCAGGAAGAGAGACTATTGGAAGTTTGTAGGGTTGTGAAGTGTGTATGACACCTGTATATGGATCCTAAGGGGCTGGTATGAGGTGTATAGGGACCATGATAACCAAAACATGAGTTTGATCCTGAGGATGTCTTGGCAACAAACATTAGCTGATACTCCATACATGCACCATAGAAAGCGGGTATAAATCATATATGGGCATAATAGTTGAGTACCGACACAGATTGGCGTTCCAGAGCTAAGTTAAAGGCATGAAACTTGACAATAGCCCAAACGAAGTGAAGGGAGTGCTGTGACAATGGAACAGCATGACTGTAATGAAGGCCCCCAATTTAAAGTAAATGTAAGGATATATATGGATAATGATTGTAAATGTTTGGAACTGCATGATAAGCCAGATGTGCATAAATGTAGAAATGTTAGAAATAGGTATAAGATAGCCATTTAGTAATTCACATGGCCAATAATAGATAATACAGTAAAGCTAATAACAGTACAATAATTGACTCAAGCCAGAACCAACTAGTGAAGCACACATTGTGATATCAGTCTCTGTGCAAAGCTAATTCTGTCTGGGTGCACCTGAATATATATCTACATTATGTATTAAAGGACCATTGACCTAATGTTTGGACAACCATGTCTGGAATTCCAGTCTTAGCTGCACTAGTAGCTGCTTCCATGTGGAAGAAGTGCACATTATAGCGATGTGGATCATAACCTAACCTAGATAAAACGACCTTAATGGTAGTGATAAAGAAAGTTCTACTTAAAGCGCCACCATTATCCATAACAGAGTATCACAATGGCGAGCTCCAGCTAATATCTTAATACAATGGAATTTCTTTATCACATACAGTATGCACGTATAAGGACATAACAGTTCATAGCATAAATACTGATATCCACATCTTATGGAAAGCATCAGTCTTAGATGGCCTAAGATCAAGAATGAATAGGCGCTTATCCATAAGTAAAATTATGTCTGACATACACAGACTCTTTGTTGCAGGAAATTGGGCTACATGAATAGTAAATTCTCCACACCGCAAAAAAAATAAAAGCAAGTGTACCAGCAGTTTGTACTAGAGAGTTTAGTGAATTCATTCAGTCCATAGTGTTCCAAACATAGTCATATTAACACAGTATATCATATGTAATAGGAAGTCATTTCTGTCTGTAGTCACATGGCATATATTGATGGGTACAATGTCTATCAGTGAGACTTTGTCAACAGGCAACGCATAATGCATTGTTTGAGAGGATCTTGTGTTGTCATCCCCTTGGAGTGCTGTATCGCATGAATTCAACAACTAAACCAATGTCACTGATCTGAACCTGAGAGAACTGAAGTTTGGGTTTCTGCAACCATTTTGTGTTTTTTTTTTGTGTGTGTTTTTGAGGATTGGTAGTCTGGCAATTGTGTGTGGTAAAGTTCATGAAGCAATTGCAGACATTTGGAATTAGAAAGTAATTGGTTGGATCAGGGATATTGTTCAGTGTGTGCACACAGCCAATTGCCAACATTAGTATATATGGTAGACAGTGCATACTGCTTTACAAAAAAGATACAAAATGAAAAAACTACCAAGCTGGTTTTTGAAACAAGAAAGGTACTGTTGAGTTTTACCATTGTTAAATCGACGTAGTTATCGAGCTATACCTGTAAGCTTCCATCAAACATAGAATGAGCACTTTATAATAAAATTAAACAATATTACTTCGTCTGTTAATGTTGGTAGTTCTGGGATTTTGTCTGCATAGGCTGGGTTGAAATTCTGATACTTTTTCACATCTGAGCCGAAAACAGCTGCAGTTACTCAGGGGTGACCTCACAATAGGGCGGAAAGTAGGTGCAAAGTCAGTAACATCATCTTGGAAGAATCTGTGAAGCATCTTGAATTTGTTAATAAAGATTTGGACATACTATCTCTACGAACGGCATGGATTCTGCCACATATCCATTGCTTCTTTTCACAAAATTGGCTGAAGTGAGCTCAGTTGCCAAATGAGTCTGAGATTATGTTGCGACAATCATAGAAGGGATGGAAGTTGTCTTCCCATAACGCTGCATTGCTGTTAAAGATAGGATCATTGCAGAGCAATGATTCTGCATGTCTAATGAATAGCCTGTCTGATGGCTCCATGCTTCCCTTGTGCCAATATTCATAGATTCCATCAAGGAGTGAAAACTTTTGGCTGAATTAGCCACTGTATTTTGTAACGCCACCTCCATGTAACTGTCAAACCATTATGTTCAGTCTCCATTGATTGTACTTCTGATTGTGCATGGGCGAATTTGTTTTGAGAATTCCGAGTTCTATACTAATGCTGCTACTACAACGCCCGGAAAAAAAGAAATGAATCGCACATTTCCTTTATCCCCAATTGAAATAAATGTTTCGTCCAGAAAGTCTTTGTCTAAGCTGGGCAGAGACTAATTCTCCAGTAGTGTCAAATCATATTTGGCCATTGATGGGCTAACTGTTGCTGGATAGCTGCCTGGCCAACATGTTGAGATCAATTGGTGTGCTGGTCACGTGATGATGCTGTTGAAGAAATGAAACACTTGTTTGGTCACATGATGATGCTATTCAACACAATGAAGAATCACCTGCCTGCTGCACATTATCTCAGTACAGTAGGAGAAGATGCTTCTTTCCAATTGAAACTGAGACCTTGATGTTCTTCACAGTGAACTGTTTAACCAATTTTGATGCAGTCCAATTTTTTTCTGGAATGTCCACCCAAGTTGCATTTGATGCAGTGATGGTGCCCAGGGTTAAGTTCTGTATTGAGAACTTTGGTCAAACAATTAACAGTTCATTTTGATCCAAGAGAAGACATTATTGGCAGAATAAACATATGATCCCCAAAAGGAGGAGGGTAACATGTGATATCAGCAAACAGAAGTATCATATCTAATTTCTGCAGATAATTTTAAGTTAAATGCAGTATCATCACTGAAAAGTACTAATCTCTACAGGCATCCCAGATTTTGTATGACTTTCTCAAACAACTGACATATTGTTTAATCACGTGATCCAGCTCATTCATATGATTGGTTCAGCATGACAGCATATCTAAATTTAGTTACAAGCTTATTACCATATATTGGCAGCAATGACATCATGTCTGGCAGAACAACCATAGTAGACAAAGAGGGCCAGAGAAGAATTCACCATGTGTTACTCCAACTCTATTTAATCAATTAAATTAAATATATGTAATGTGTTGGTCTATAATATTCTTCAAAAAGATTATAAGGAGACTGTAAAAAGTATGATTTGAAAAGAAAAATGAACTAATAAAATTATTCTTTGAATGGACAATACATTTGTTTGTTAATTGTGAATACATACATACATATATATATATATATATATATATATATATATATATATATATATATATATAGAGAGAGAGAGAGAGAGAGAGAGAGAGAGAGAGTACAGGTCAGATGAAACTTTTTCAGTACACTTTTGGCCCCCACTAGTTTTATTTGACTCCCAGTTGTGGCACCAAGGGTTATTTTTTTACTCTCAATTTTACACCTATGGGGATACACTAATATTCTATGTATTTAATTGTCTGTGTTTGATGGAAATTATTTTGAACCAAGTTATTCATACCTACCACTTAACTTGATTTACTTGTGATCATCTCAAATTCTTGTTTAAAAAATCAGAAACTTCATATTTTCTAATTTGTTTAAACCAGAAATTATGGTTTTTGAAAATGCAGAAAAAGAATTACATTTTGATTCACAACGGCTATGACTCCTTCAAATGGGGCAAAAGGAATACACTACAGTTATACTATCAAAATCTCTTGTTTCAGTTCATCTTTTATGCTGATATATAGTGTGTTACTTGAATTAACATTGTATATTAAATATAAGATGAAAATGGAAAAATTAATGTGACAATATGACTAGCATATGCTGTTCATATTAGATAAAATATTATCAGACGGTTTATAGATGTAAATTTATTTGTAAAGTTGTTGTAAATATGTAGCTGCACATACAGGACTTGATTTTCATTCCAAAAGTGACAGGTCTGAGTTATTTCTGGAGTATGTTTTTAGAAATATTTGTTGACACATTTGAAATGGGTTCACTGGCAACTCTTTGTGATTTAAGCACACAGAATTATTAAAACTGTGCAAAAGAAAACAAGTGATAAATTATATCTGATTTGATCCTAACTCAAGAAGTGCATGAAATATAATAAATGATACATAACGAAAATCTTGTTTCAACACAGAAACACAGATGTCAAAAATACTCATTTTAAATGGAATTTTTCTGTCCCCCAAAAATTGTCAGGGTCTAGAATATTGAATTCAAAGTTTAAATGTTCAGGGATATCCATCATAGTAAAGTCAGAGTTTATTGCACAGCTTAAAATGACGTGATCTTTACATAATTATATCGTCAGTAACATTACTTGCTTTCCTCATTGCATTACATGGAATTCTTGCAGAAATTAGATTTACGATGAAATATTTGCAACTTCTGACATGCATTGAAAAATTAAAAATAACCAGGCTTCAAAAATACAGTTGCAGTGCACTACAGTACTGTCATAAAATGAGAATGTTGATGTGTGGATCTCTTTCATGTGTCTATAGATTTTTTTTCTTGCTCATTAACGGTTTGAAGCAAACAAACTTTTGTTGAGCTGTCTGTGCTAAAAGTCTCATAGTCCATATTTTGTGTTACTGCTATATTTAATACAAATCTGCCACCCCAGTTACATCTTAGCTAAATATTTACCAGTGTGATGATGATAATTAACAACTGTCAATTTAAGTATTCCTCTGAAAGATTGTACACAAATTTTGTTTTCATTGGATTGAAATTTGAATTATTTGTTATTGGTAATTGGAATACCACACTTGCTTTACCCAGGAAGATCATGGTCCATGGCATAGTTATAAAAAAAAAAGACCAAGGTCTTTATTTATTACTGTTATGTTTTACATTTTATTTATTTAAGGCTCATGTTTTACTGAAACCTACTGAATTTTGTTTTTGTATGATAAGTTTTAAAAGACTTGATTGACTGAAATAGAGCATGTGTTGGGCTTGGAGCAGGTTTGATGTTTCACTTTTTTCGTCAGAATTCATTTCAGTCTTTGTCATTGAAATTTTACATGTTTATATCTATTTTAGGAAATGGTCAGATGTCTCAACGAATTAAAGAAATACCTTGAAAAATTTAAAAAGCCTGATTACTGGTAAGTTCCTTTGTAACTTGTAGGTAATACATCTGGTATAAAATTGCTGCAAACCTAAATGAGCTCATTAAGAAATCACCCCAGGCATTTGTTGAATGTTGTTGTTGCATTATTCCTCTATATTTGCATTATTCTTCATAATGCCTTTCGGGTTTGTTTAGAAAATGAAAATGGCCATCATATATGAATGTCATTACCAAGAAAATGTTCAGATGCCTCGGAACACAATTGATTACATTTTTTAGCATTTTGGATTCAGGGCTTTTAAATTTTGTTCAGGTTATATGTTTCCACTGGCAAAAAGGCTGCCATATATTGAGGATAACATAAAGTGTAATGCCTTCTCCTTAACCATATTCAAAATGTGACTAATTTTGTTTGAAAAGTAACTTAGTATTAAGGGTACTCAAGTTCTTTAAATGCATTTGATATGCCCTCAAATATGGCTGCTGTTATTAAACATAGAAGTCACTGAAAGACTTTTTAAAAAACCATTCAAAAGTATTTCATGGATTGTCAGAATGATTGCCTTTCCGATTGATATAAATAATGCCATTTGGTAGCAGATATTGCTGCTGTTTGAGAAAAAAATAATCAAAAAACCACATATATGACCCTTTTGTTTCCAAAAAATCTACATAACATTTTAAAAAATACTTCATATTGGCTTTTCTTTGTAGTTTATTACTTTTTATGAAATTTGCAGGCCTACTTAGAAGTCCCAGGCAGATTTTCATATATAAGCATTCATCGAGCGGTCATTAGGCCCTGTGTGAAATGGATGAACCATCTATCTGCATGTTCATGATCAAGTTGGTTTCTATAAAATAACTTTACTGGGAATGACTGAATTTTTAATTGTATTAATTTGTTTTGTAGCTTTATATTGATGAAATCTTGGAAAATTTCACAATATTTATATCATCATTCAGAGGAGTTATAACACATTATTGCCAGTCTTAATTTTCATCACAAAAGATATTTTATGCTGTTGTTGCTTTGGGATTGAATGCCATTTTTCAGTATAAGATAGGCTGTACAAGGTGGCCAGTATAACTGGTGGAAGAACCTGGAAAATCCCTGGGAAGAATCACTAACCCACATGAAGCTACTGGAAAGCTTTCTCACTTTACCCATTTTAGTTGAACCCGAGACTTGAACCCACGCAGACAGAGGTGTGTTGGCAGTGATTTGAAATGTCGAGCAATTTGTACCATTCATTCACTTAGGTGCCTCCACAAAGATTCTTGGATTTCAACCATATTTTGTGTGCCGTTCTTTATGCATGAAACATTGGATGAATTATTAGCAATCTGCGATATTATTTATGCGATATTATTTACATGAGTAATACTCCATGATTGTCCATTACACTGAATATTGCTTCTTGTCATAACTTGACAAGAGTCTCTGGGTTTTAACCAGATTTGGCTTGCAGCATTATACTGATGAAACCTTTAATGAGTTTGATATCTACCATTTAATGTTGACATTTACAAGAATTGTGCCCTTGGTTGGCTGTTGTCTTGACTTTTGGTTACCACATTGGATTTCAATTAGAATTCCTGTATGGCTTTGTAATAGTCAGACCTTAAATGACTTTAGTTTCCAGTATTTCAGAACGTCACTTATAGGACTTGTGCCCCCATATTTGTCCAACCTAGTCACTTTCAGTGGCTGTAGAATACCTTTACGAAAGTTTGTTGGATCTCAAACTTGGAATGCAAATTATGGTGATGAGGCCATGAATAAATTCAGTATATTTGTAGGTTCGATATATGTTTAAAATGTGTTTTTTAAAAAAAACTAACTTTGTTTTAATTTAGAGGTATGGACTTTGTGGTCTGAAATAAAGAATTCTTATCTTATCTTAGTATTCAGCAGTGCTCAAGATTGCCCATTTTCCACCCCCCAACCACATGATTTTGCTTTCTGCAGCATTACTTTACCAAGGATTGTTGGAATTTAGCATATATCTTTCTGTTGATGCCACATTCAATGAGTTTGATTTTCAGCATTGCACAATGATACTGCTTTTGATTTTCAATCCTCTAACTTCAGTTTCTACGGCATGACTTTACTAAAGATTTTTTTTTTTTTTAAAACCAAATTTATTTACTTTATATTGATGATACTTTGAATTAATTTCATTACTATTATTCCACAACATATACAAGAGTGTCAGATTGAATTTGCTTCTTACATGGGTGTCCACAGCAATAATTTACCAAGGATTGGTGAATTAGAAACAAAATTTGGCATGCATCTTATCTTGATGAAACTTGTAAATAAAGTTATTTTCCAGCTTTGCTCATTATCATATAGAAAGTTATAGCTCAGTTTGCCTGTCCTCCTGATTTTGTTTTGCATCATTTTAACAAGGATTGCCTTAGTTCAATCAAATCTGGTTTGTTGTTTTATACTGACAAGACCTTGTACGAGTTCAGTATTTCACAGCATCAATATAAGAGTTATGGCCCATTCTTGTAACTTTGTTTTCCATCGCAAAAGTTCATCTTATTTAGGCCCGCTGATCAAATTGTAATAGGTATTAACGATCTAGTTTTGTATAAAATAAATACAAAATAAATTTATTCACAATGACACAAATGAAAACTAATCAAGATTACTTTGCATTTTGCTTTTGCACATGGCTGCAGTGTTTAACCTGACTGGCTTATAGTTTCACTGTATTCAGTGACTTATTACCAAATGTATTGACAGACAGCATAACATGATTGAATTATTATTATTATTATTATTATTATTATTATTATTATTATTATTATTATTATTATTATTATTAATGAACAGTTCCTACAAGATTTGTCGTTTTGTCAGTCGAGATCCAAATTAGCTTTTAATGTCCTCCCCTGGGTCCTTTGCAATGGCCCACTGCCATTGTCTAGAACAGAATACAGAATATATGTATTATAAAATATATGTATCTATAAACTGCTCCACTGCAGACATCATAGTGATATGACTGAAAAAATTGTTAAAGCTACATTAAAAATCCTAATCACACACACGCTTTGTCCTTTGCTGCATGCTGAAATAAAGTGTGTTCAATACACATCCTGTCTTTCAGATCTGATTTTGACTAAACTAGATAATGGGTTAATATCATCAATATCTTGGATGGGTTGCATAATGAAGGAGATCTGCATCAGTGAGATGATCTTATTGCTTGATCTTCTTACCAGATAGTCTTAAATGCTTAATATATCACTGAGTGGTAAATATGGTCATTTCCCATTAAAGCCAACTCCAGTTTAATCCAGGAAGGCATTTTTTAAAATTAATGTGCTGTTTTACTTAGTAATTGTCAGTATTTTATATGTGATTAATCACAAAACACAGCAGAACATAAACAGTAAACTGCAAACATTGCAAGATCAAGTAAGAAATCTGCTACTCAAGTCTATTATTCAGTACTCCATGCTAGCCAATACATCTGAGCATAAAATGAAAAGAAAATTTGCTTCACCACTTGTGAAAAGATTGTGTTTTTGACCCAATTGATGAAATATATCCATTATTCGTTTGTTTTAAGTTATATATCTATTTTTTTTATCATTAACGTCTTTGACTTTTGATAATGAGCAAGAATCCTGCATATACATGAGGCGATCTTGCATTTGATTTGCTGAGCTTATTACTGCTCTAGAAGCCATAATTCTGATCTGATAGATCAGATTTAGAATACGAATTTGTGTCATAAAGGTCATGGATAATAAAAAATTGAATAATATCCTTGCATATTAATAGGGTGATTTTGCAGCAGATTGGCTGAGCTTATTGCCATTCTTGGGTTCATACTTTGTATCTATTTTCTTCAAACTTCAGATATGGATATAAATCAACAAGATACCTTGTATCTGATTGGCTGAACTTTTTATATACTCTATATTTCTAATCCAATTTCTATAAAATCAGGTAGCTGAGTTTACATGATGAAGATCTTAGATGTCACAAAGTATGTGCAAAAGAATGTTCATTATAATTATACCATTATCTTTAGAATGGATTTTCACGAGTATATAGTAAAATAGGTAGATCCAACATGATATAAAGTTTAGTATATAGTCTGCTCCAGTTTTATTCTTACAATACTATACAAAGTGTACTTGGTGAAATTGACTACTGTTATGATCAAACAATAGGCTTGCTATGGCCTTTTGGTGTGTTACTAAGAGAAAAAAAGTCTCTCAATGTGTGACTTCTTTTGATTTTAAAATAAAATAATTTTTACAGTAGGTTTGTCTTTTAGGGGGAAGTTAAAATAATTTTTATGGTAGCTGTAAACTGTTAAACTGATAATATTCCTTATTTATTTTAGGTCAGAAGAATGTCTGTGTAAGCATGCACAATTGACCTACAAGATTGCTGGACACATGGTCACCACCACACTTAGGGAAATACACATGAAAGAACTTCATAACCTTATAGCAGCAGTTATCCAGGTGTTCCTGCAAGCCATTGCTTTTTATGACAACATCCAAGTGAATATAGAACCATCAGAGTCACAACCCTACAAAGATATGCTGATACAGATTTGTTATCAAATCAAAAGTGACTGGCTTAATCAGATGTTCTGTCCTTCCCACCAAAGAGACCTTAAAGGAACCTTTTCAGTAAGCATCATCGAGCATGGACTGATATTAACTTTAATCAGATTCATGAGAATTTCAGATATATGTCTATATAGTTGTTTATCTAAATGATTAACAAGTGCAAGAAAAAGTATTTAATGTCGTTTTTTTTCTTTCTGCATTGGCGATATACAAGTGAGCACAGTAAAATAAACTCTTAAGGGAATGTGATGCTACAACTGATAAATCCTTATACTGGTGAAAATTGCAGGGTATTATAGATGAGCTATAGATAAGCTAGGCAGTTTGGCAAACAAACTATAATATAATATCACTGGTAACACTAAAAAAACGGCGGAAGAACACAGAAACAGTGAACATAGTGATGATGAGCTTACATAATGATAGTGGTGGGTAGTTTTTTAAAACTTTTTATTTTAATAGCTTGATTCGGCTAACAAAAATATGATTGGTTGTCAGTGCAGACATTGTTACACACGAAATCACTTCAGACAGGTGTGACAGTTATGGCTTTAATTAGAATCCATGACCCCAGCTTAATATCAATAAACAATACATCCAGATGGCTGCCTTTTATACATCAGACAGTCTGTATGGATTAGTAAAATCCATTGGCATTGTGCAACAAAACAAACCCCTCATCTTAGAGGCATTATATGCCAAGGTTTAAACATAGTTGTTGTTCTATGGGTAATAAGCCTCTTTGTAGATGAGAAATATTGATTGTGGGTGCTAAATGATTGGTACATTGTATGCTCTTTTAATGAAATCCAGATGGCTGCCTTTTATTTCTAAACACACACGTTAAAGAAATTCCACAAGTTATAATATTAACAATTATTACCTAGACACCTTAAAATCTTCAACATGCATCAAAACAATCTCAGAGCAGTTCATTGTTTTGAGTCTGCTAGCTCTGCTCATTTTGAAGCTGGCTATGTGGGGAAAAAAATTAGTCAGAACCACAACAAATAGATTGCATTTATTTTAAAAAAATGATACCAACATATTAATCATGTTGACTTTTATTATTACAACTTGCTTGTTTTTTAAAATTAACTTCCACGGTGTGCATACAACAATCACCCCATATGGAGCCTCTCACCCTTGGTCCTCTAAGATTAGTCATCATACATGTACTGGTTTTTCTACTCTTGATACTAAAACATATGTCATAAATATCTTAATTATAATTCCAAAATCTCTTTATTTAGTTTGTATTAATATCTTGATTACACAGAAATAAAGTTTCAATGCATTTGTAATGTATATTTTAATGATCACATATTAGCAGAGGGTTAAACTGAATTGCAAGATTGCTAATATGGCGGTTCTTTTGGAAAATACATACACAGTCGTGGCTCTAATACATGTATAGCTGTATTTTCTGATGGATGGACATGTATCAAAGAGAAAAATTGGCAAGTAATGCCTGTTTTTCATTCATTATTCTTTCCATGGTGTTAGACAAAATACTTGTTTAACTTCATGGCAGCATGTTGTCATGTGAGTTAATAGTAACTCCATTACAGTAGTGTGGAGTGGGTGGTTAGACATAAAATTATCTTCACCTGTATGTTTTCGGACACATAATTGAAGAGTTTAATATGGATTTGGACAACAAAAAATGTAATTATTTGTTGCCATCTGATAACATACGGGAGATATGGTATTATGAAAGGTAAATGCTGATTATTATAATTTGATAGACATCACTTCAGTTTTTCACTTTACACCAAAATCTTGGTAATGAAGATGCTGTTTTCATGGGGGTGAGAGTTAATAACTTTATCATTGTAAGAATGTACACAAGTTACAGATTAGTATTAGAGAACCAGACTGGATTTTCTTGGTCTGATTGTTTATTTGGTGTTTATTTTTGTAATATAAAAAAAATGCCAATGATAAATTTTTATAAGGAAATGGCTGCTTGATCAATCAAAGAGAGTATTTGTTAGCTTGATGAGGGGTCCCTCATCATGACATGTAGGTGGTACTTTTCCATTTTTATTTTTTGCATAGGGTTAGATTTTTAAAGAAAAATAATTTTAAAGTTTTTCTCAGCAGTTATACTGGTTCTTTAAAAAAGACCTTGTATATCTTGGGTATTGTTTAAAGAACTTTTAATTCTCTTTATTATGTTGTACGAGTTATGGTTGTTTTATGGGTATACAGTGTGGCCTTACTTCAGATGTGCACATATCAAGAAAATACTAGCTCTGCTTGGTCATTTTCACTTCCTGGACTTCAGAGATAAATTTTATTTTAAAAAAGCCGCTAATGTTTTCTTCACATTTTATGTATTTGGTAATTCGTTCATTGCACTTTCAGGAGCTGGTATTCTCTAGTCCTGCAAAATTAATTTTCCCTCTTTTAATAACTGCTAAAGATAGTGTACATTTGACTAATTTAGCCTGACTTTTCAAGCACAAGGGAGCAGTCATTTTATTGAGCTTTTTGCTTAGCTCATTTAAAATTTCAAAAGGTACAATATCCAAAGAAATTGCAGCCACAGTGTATTCCAACATTCTCTTCCTTGTGCATTTTGCAAATGTGAACAGCTTCACTTTATACCTGCACCCTCTCATAAGTTCATAATAAATGCAGAGCACCCACATAGCAATAATATTTTGATTTGTTAACCTCCTTCAAAAATGGAATATACCGGAAGCTTGAGTCTTTATGGATTGTATCATTTCTATTTCACAATGGAATGTAACAATATTCATCATGGTTTTGTTCCTTCATATATTCAGTGATTACCATAGATTATACAATTGCTATTGCATGCATATTACTTAGCCTTGTTATTGGCCTAACAACCTGGGATAATGGAGTGACTCCCTGGGAAGTTCATTCAGCTAACAAGTGACCCTGGTCCATTCTCATTAGCCCTCATTCTTTTTGCAGTCACCATGATTATGGTGGCTTAATATACATGGAAGAAGAATTGCCTTTGCTTCAAATCACATCACAAATTGATTTGTTTCATTTCATGCATTGTTTTTTTGTGTTGAATTACCCACACACAGATCAAGTAATATTCCTGTTTGAAACTAGCTCTGTCAAGCTAATGGCATTTTTTGGTCACATTATTTTCATAATGTTTTCATTTTGGTTACCTATCCATAGGGATGTCAGCATGACAGTTAATGTGTCTAAGAATTATATTATTCTATTTTTCAAGATCTATTAGGTATTTAGTTTTTCCTATCTGATTTAGTCAGCTGACTCATCTTGATTTTGTTTTATTGTTTTAATACAGTAAAGAGTCATTGGAATTCATATTTCACTTAATCTGACTTTTGCTATTTGTATACTGCAGAAGGAGGTTGCATGCAAGTCTTTCCTTTCCTTTCATTATGTGTGCTTAGTGATTGAGCACTTTTCATTCTTAAAAGTCAGTTTAAGATTGTATATGTTAATATTATTACTTTATTACCAAGCTGGTTGCTAACGTTTGTCTCCAACAACTCAGAACAACCATGGACAATATATTATAAAAATAAACATCAGGTTTTAGTTGTTTCAATTGATTTATAGAAACAAAACCTAAGAACAGATACTATCTAGCTTGCAAATAATTGCTTAGAAATTTTTATGGTTCTTGTTTTTGAGAATTTTGTTTTCCTGCAGCAATGCCTATGCAGAGTGGAGCAGTATGGGCGCTAGCAAGCCCAATGGGTTACGAACTTCACCTGCCTCACTTATACAGATTGTGAAAGGACAAATGGTTGCATTTTGGGTCAGAAAAGGTCTCTTATTATTTAGGTTCCAGAACAGTGGTCTGCTGTTACGGCATATTGTGAGATAAAATTGGATTGTTTGAATGTAAAATCATTGGAACCCAACAGAATACATATCCGGATACTTGTTTATTGTACTAAGCGGCCCATGGAAGAAAAAAATAGTATTTTTTCGAAGTGTTGAAAATTTTGAAAGTTTTGTTTTCATACATTTAGAAAAGGTAATGCCAATAAACACTGTATGTCTTAAGATTCCAACAATTTGGAATATATCCATGTATATTTCATAATTCTGAGTAACCTCTATTTACCATACGAAGTCTCAAATCAGGAGTCCTATCTGGTGGTTTCAGCCATATCTGCATTGACCGGTGCACAGACTAAATTATCCTTCAAATATTTAGCGCATTGACCCCATTGTCGGTCAATGGCATTAGTGTACAAAACTAGATTTAATAACTTCTAGAAGATATTTAATATATATATTTATATTGATTTCATTCAGATAAGCAAAAATAGTGTTTATGTCTTCTCTTAAAATGTATGTATCAAACTTTTTTAAATTAACGGTGTCAAGGCAAGATTATATCTGTATGAATTTAGTCCTAGAAAGCTCTATTCAAAAAAAGGAGTACACGCATTCCTCAACAGGCTGACGACACGTGTGTTTTGGTATAGCTTTCATTGTTTGTCCTAATTAAAACTGAAGCTATACACATGTTTTCGGGCACAATCCAGAGTTGTAGACTCTGTTCATTTTCATGAAATTAAGTAGGACCAGGTTTTTCTAAAAATTGACAAAATTGCATTTTGAGAATTGTCAACCCCCACTCCTTTCATGTCACAAAAGTACACCATGCTGCATCACAGAGGCAGTTGAGACTGAATGTTTTTAATTCTTGGATGCATCTCAGTTGAAAAATAGCTTGATTTACTTAAAAAAAACTGGTATTTCAATTTTCATGTCCTATACCTAACAGTAGCCACCCAGGGCTCATTGGTTAGTAGGATTCCAACTTTAACTCATTTGATCATATGTCTGAAATATTACTCATTAAGCCTCAGGGGTTTCTATCTCCATTAGATGCAGGTGGGTGCATTTGGATTTTTTTATGTCTCTGAACTAGCTTTTAGATGAGACAGTTAAAATAATGTGAGTCCATTTTTTTCCTTCATAAAAGCAGCAAACTTGGATATTTTATGAAGATCTGATAAGTACTGATGTGACTATCTACTTGCTTTTCTCATGACCATGGTAGCTTTAAATGAAAGTCTTGAAATAGCAACCAATTGAAAGTTATACCACGTCAAACTGTGTACAGGAGATGTAAGCAGGATAAGAAAATGTTAAATATGCAATCCATATGACTTGTCTTTAAAAATCCAAGCTTTTTGATTCAAACTAAGTGCTTTATTTGTATACATAATAGGGTAACTTTTGATACACCCAAGTAACCACTTAAAACAATAAGAAAATGCTGTTTGGTTAGGACGCACCTGGACATTGACTTGAAATCAAGTGACCATTTAGTCATTACCTTTATACAAGAAATTAGGCAAGGGGGAAATGAGAGTGACATAGAGATCAGATGGAGTGTTTAAACAGGTTTGACTGTAGTTTAGCAGGAGACTTAAAGGATCCAGTGGTAGGTCAGTGTTAGTTGTCATGTTATTTTTTTTAGATAGGGAAATTTTATAATAAATAGTGTTATTCTTGAATGCTTTGAGTGTCTATTTTTGTATCTTGTAGGCTTGGAGCAGCTTGCTATCACCTGATGACCTGAAGTCACCAACTATTGCACAGATGTGGAATGATGAGATTTTACAAGACTTCTCGCACAGACTTAAGCAAGAGGCAAGATTATTTCTTTGTTAAGTTTGGTAGTTGTTGTACCTCTGCTAGTTCTTTGTGTGTGTGTGTGTGTGTGTGTGTGTGTGTGTGTGTGTGTTAATGTCCATCTGTTAATGCTATGTCCCATGTCAGGTCACATCATATCCATGACAGATTTTACTTTTGCTCATTAATGATGATGCATTGAAACTAAATTTGGTTTGATCTTTACAATTAGAAGACCAGAAATAACCTGTTTCTAAAACTTTATAAAAGTATTTAGTAAAAGTAATTTGGGAGTCTTGACATGATAAAAGTTAGTTTTTAGGGAATATACATGTGCGTTTACATTCAAGTCCAGGATTTATAATAATAATATTAGGTTTCTAAAAGTTTGATATGGACTTATTTTTTTCACTCTTCAAAAGAAATGTTTTTAAAGTTTCTTGAGAATTGTAACTGACCAAATTTGACAAATGGATGTTAGAACTATAGGAAGTTTATTACTGAAAAGAGGAAAATTGGGACTTAATTTCTTTTAACGAGGTGTCTGCTTTAAAAAGTTTGTTGCCTAGAAGTTCCAATCTTAAACAATGGTTGGGCTGTCTATTGTCAGTTTTGTTGTTTTGAAGCATAATATTTGAGAAAAAATATACAGTTAGCAAATATCTTTGGCAAAAAAAGAACTATTTGCTATACAGTTAGTTTTCTGTTTTGACCCTGGTAGTCTTAAAGAAATTGATTTTACTCCTTTCTTTGGCACTCATTACATGATATAACAAGAGCTATTCTTTAAGGTGTCAGAATTGCCTAGGCTTAGATCATCAGCTGATAAATCACATGCATCACATAATTCTTAACAACACATATCAATTTTAAGCAATTAGCCTAGTACAACATTTTTATTTATCATATGTTAATAATTCAAATATCCAGACCCTTCTCATCTTTCTCCAGAAAAAAATATCAAAATTTTTAAACAAAATGTCAATACTATATTACATTTTTATATTGATGTGAGTAAAACAAAAATCAAGTTTAAATTTAATTAATACTTGTTTTTATCCTTGCTCCAAAATGTGATTGAATAGATGACCATCACACCTTAAACAGCTTTGATAATCCAAATTATAACCTGAGTTCTCAGGCACACATGCCCCTTACCTTTTTTTTATCTAGCTACTGGCTGAGATTTTTATTTTTCTGATGCTCATTATATTCTGCCACTGTGTCACATTATTTAAATAGTTTCTAGTCATGAACCGGAATGTGGACAGGGCAAAAGTAATTTTCCTCCTGATTTTGAGAATCAAACTATTCTTTCTTTCCTGTATAGAGGCCATCAGATTTTGAGGAGTTAGACCCATTGGTTCTGTTTACTGTTGGCACATGCTCAATAGGTGGATGTCACTATTATTGTAAAAGATAACTTAGTTGAAAACTTGTCTAACATAATTTCTGTATGAACACATGTCATCAATGGCATAATACTTACACAAACAAAAAGAAACTGCAATGACTGTTCTTTTTTTGGCATAGAAAGCTTCAAAACATTATCATGTATTTACTTAATGCAGCCCTAATTTACTTAGCCAAGTACCAACCAACATTTAAATTGCTGGGCACAACAATACACAATAGAGATTGTAACAAACCCTTGTTCTTAGGAGAATTTTGTGTCCAGATAAACTTTATATTAATTTTAATCTGTCAGTCTGATTAGAAGTCCCAGCATTTGTTTTGTGCATGTGTTAGCTTAAGTTTGATGGGGAGATTGGTAATCTTAATGCAAACCCTGCCTATCATCTTATTCATAATATACCAATAATCATACTGTTGAAGAGTTATGCACTGCTTTCCAGTACATTGCCAACCTATGTAACAAGCTAGAGGAAGTTTGTAAGTTGGTGCAGGGAAACCTGTAGTAGGCAGATAAGTATTATAACAGGAGAACTAAGCCTCACCAATACGAGGTGGGAGTCAAGGTGTTGTTTTTGTTAACGCAAGAACATCACAAACTGCAAGTCTCATGGAGAGGACATTACATTGTCACCAAAAACATAGGGGTCAGACCTACCTGATACAACTCCAGACCAAGAAGCTGTACCATGACAATATATTGATTAGGTATTGGGAATGAAATTGGATCCCTGATGTCATTATTGCTGTGATCATGACGAAGGTAATCTAAGGCGCACAGACTGTTCCGAATTTTCCACTTACAAAGGAAGAGATATTCTTGGACATGAAGTGTGATCCCACATTGACTAGAAAGCAGCAGGACACAATATATAGATGCTGTTAGAAGGACATGCCGATGTATTAACTGAACTTCCAGGGAGAAAATTGCTTGTCAAATTCAGCTTGAATCTGATGGACGAAAAGCCAATGCAGTGTAAACCTTACCCCAGGTGAAGTTGGAAGTAGTCAGGAGGCACTTGGAAGAAATGGTTGCTTTGGAAGTAATGGAGCCTGCAGAATTTGCATATTGTCGTCCAGTTGTACTGGTGCAGAAGGAAGATGGTACTTGTTGTTTCTGTGAGGACTGTCACAAGTTAAACCAGGTGACAGAGTTCTATGTGGAGATGTTGCATGATCCTGAACACATTTGACCACTGTATTTAAGATGAAATACTTTTCCAAGATTGATTAAAGGGTTATTGGCAGATCCCCATGAGGGAAGAGGAGAGTTCAAAACTCATTTGTGTAACACTCAACAGGACCTGTTGGTGGTTGGTGATGCCTTTTGGAATCCAAACTGCACTGAGCATCTTTACCAATGCTGGACCATTTATACCATACATATACAATCAAGAATGTGGAACACAATGACATGTATATCATGATTTTGTCCAACGATTATTGACAAATAATAATGTGGCATCTTATATTAAAATAAAAAAGATATTGTTCTTCAGGAGCTTTATCTGTAAACTCAGAAAATGGTATTTTAGAAAGTATGACAGTTTCTTAAATGTGCAGAATTGTATTGATAGCTGCACTTTATAAATGTTTGTTGATGCCATCAACAGTGATTTTAATTTTTTTGGGTCATTTTCTTCCAGAATATATTCATGAACTTATCACAGTGCACCAGGAATGACATTCATACTTTGAAGTCACTGCTAGTTCATAGTGTTATGAAGTGACCTTAACCCTTTAGCTACTACAGCTGTTTTGTAGTTTCACTACTGCTCTGTGCTATCATATCAGTTACTCAGACTACTGAGGCTGTTTGCTAGGCTGAATACTAGAGCATCATCAAGGCTGACTACAGAAATTGACAATAAAAACATGGTTACATTTATATTCATTATTTCAATAGTTTTTACTAGATTTAAGTGAAATAAAAAACAGCTTATCTTGTATAGTGTCTGTTATTCATATATTTCTACTTTATATATACTCCTATATCCCATCATATAAGAAATCCCAGTCACATAAACTGTTTTGAATTCCATAAAATAAATCCAATATTTTCATATGTACATATAAAGACATGAATGAAATCCACTCTAATTAAAATGTTGCAATTGGTACCTCTCAAAACAGTAATTATCGACACATAAATGACGATGTTATCAAGTATATTATAATATATGTATAGCAAAATTACCATGTTCTATGTCTTACATGTAGGACTAATGCCCACATGTGATGCTGATTTCATACCATTTCATGTCTTGCTTTCGGTCCCCTATTTTCTTAACAACATTGTTTGTTTCTTTCACAAGATTTTCTACCAGATATTCAGGAATTAATCTGAGTAAAAAATCTTTCATTCACTGGTCCAAGCTTGATTGTTGTCTGTTGAACCAACGTAAGAATCAAAAACATTGATTTCGAATACGGCGAGGTCGTCACTCCATTGTACAATTGAAACTACGTCCGCCTTGTCATCCGATTAAAAATCGTTTGTATCTGATGTTGAAATCAATATCTGATCCATTTTCTAATTATGATCCATTAAACTTTTCGATATCACTTGCACTGGACCCGTTAAAGTTGCTCATATCTGAATCGGAATCCATCTTTGTTCATCTCGAAAACACGTGTTTCGTAAACCGCGGAAAATTCATTTTAGTGTGTCTAAATTTAACCTCTCAGCATTCAAACTTGTATCAAAATGTCGAGTAAACAATTCTCTCATTGGTTATGATAATCAAAAATGTGTAAACTTTCGTACTTTCAACCAATCAACGTTTAGTTAACACGTACGTATTCTTCGCACATGAGCGTTGCTGGTACTTTGAGTACTGCTGAACTTTACGCATCTGTACGACATTGGATTATAAGCTAGGTTTTTCGGCACTGCAGATATGCGTCACGGGTATTCGAGAGCTATTTACAGCAGACGCTTAGCTGCGGCAGTGGTAGCGAAAGGGTTAAGGCTAGTTTTGGTTTCTGAAGATTTAATGCCATTTGGTTGATTTTAGCTTGTTTATAGATATTGGTCTGAATTCACTATAGTTGCAATTTAATGTTTTAGTCTAAGAATATTATTGAGCACTGTGTACTTCAAGTGAATAATAATTTGAATAAATAAATGTAATCAAAACAAAAACCAAACACAACAGTAAGACTGAATCTGCTTTAGATGTTAAGGCAAGAATGAATCATTCATATGTAAGCATGATTATATTCCCCTTTTGCTTGTGTATAATCAAGTGATGTTGCTATGAATTAAAGCAGTTGATGTCAAAGCACTGGACAATAGCATGTGTGTTTTGGTTGCCTGTTTTGTAACAAAATGGGGATATTGATTTACAGTGAATACTGAGAAAAATTAAATGAGATCAACTCAGCTTGTTTCTTCCTTTTAAAGTGCATGATAATGAGTTGATTTTGCATCAAGATTATGACCATTCTGTTCTAATATTTGACTAGAGTCTTGTGAAAATGTGCATGTAAATAAATTAGTACATATTAAGATATGCAAGTTTAGAATTATTTTGAAAGAAGTTATCGCCTCTTTTTTATCTTTCTATAGACTCTTCTTCATCTTGAGATTGGCATGGGGTGCATGAGAGGCAGGGCTATTTTTACATGAGTAAATTCTAAGTTTTTGTCACATTTGTATTGTCTATTTCAGTTGCATTCATGTCCAACAGATGGAGAAAATTTCATACAGTTCTACTGCACAGAAATGGATACCTTGCACCATAGATTGCAGACATGTTTAAGTGACCTTGCCTTTGAAGTATGTAATGTAGATCTATTGTCCAGCTGTATGATTAGAATCATAAGGTGCATATTTGTATGATTGTATCTTGGAATATCATGATAAGAGCATATTTGTATTTCTAATTTCATATATAAATATATAAATAGTGGTATAAAGTAAAACAGAGATGCTCCAAGGGTGTTTTATAACATACACAAAATTTGTATGAATTTGTGTTCTTGGAAAGCAGCGATGCATTAGAGCTCCTATAAATTCAAGTCACAGATATGAAACTACTCTGTGAAGTATTCAGCTGTTCACCTTTAGGTGCTTGTTCCAACATAAGCCAGTAGAAATATTGTAGTGCTTGTTGCATTGTTGTACTTGTTTACACATCTTGTTTCATTGGTTTAACACAAATTGTTGTTTAACTAAATTTGGGCTTAACATCAGCTGATATCTGCACCTTGTTGATCTTATAAAGTATATAAAGCTTCAGAGACCTGCCTACTTATCTCTTATGTCCAGATATAATCATGTGTTTTTTGTCTTTAACCAAAGCCCCTTATGAACCATTGAGTGATGCTTTCTTTCCAGATCTCGTACTTAAAACAGTGTTTTTACATGCTCTTGCCTCTGTGAGATGCAGAAGCGAGATTCATGCCTTGTCCATTGACACTGACAGTAGCCAATTTAATGAGAATTAGTGCTATTTATTTATTTATTTATTTATGACCATTTCACTTTTCTGCCAAATGGGTCTTCTCGCATAATATCTGTTACTTATTTTAATTCCCATTCCCACTGAGATTTCCAGTCTCAGTAAAATCTGCACAAAGATGATCAAAATAGACTTTTATGCCCTGTGCATGCTCTCCGCTTTAATTTTAATGCCTCTAAAGCAAAAAGATAGGGTAGGAAATGTCTCTTTCTCCTTCTTAAAGGCTCCATAGACATTGTGGATTTTCATGACAATTAAAAGTGCCATTGAGTCCTTCACCAATCAAGACCTCGCCTTTATGAAACTAAAAGCCCATAAGGTTTGATTCATTGCTACCTCACAGGCCTACATTAATTATTTGTTACTAGAGGAAATCATGATGGCAGCTTATTGTCACTCCCATACTTCCTGTTCATTTTTGCATCTCTGCTCAATAACACAACAGAGTGCAGGCATTTTTATTTTTCTTCCATTGTTATGGTACAGTGTGTTACTCTGAGAGATATGAACCTTGGTTAGTTGGACCTTTCCCTCAATTGTAAGTACATTTAATTTCTTTCTGTTCAGTTTGACATCAGCTTACCCACCTTACTGGCAAATTCAGCTAAGCAATAGCGACAGGATAAGCAATTGCTGCTATTAACATGTATTTTTTATTGAGAGGTAAAACTATTTTGAATAATGGACTACTTAACCATCACTATACCCTCCTCCCACCTGGCTCTGATGTCTTGCATAATCACAGTCTGTGAAAAAGATTATATGTCATATCTACCTTCTGCATATCATGATACAGATTGGTGTACAAAAAGTCTAAGGTCATAGTGACTTTTGTTCACTCTGTGGGAGGATGTATTTATATCTAATGAATGTTGTATTTTTAGCATGAAAACATATAAGCTAAGCAATAATGCAAGGTAAGTATTGCATATTGCATAATTGAATTAGTTTTACCCACCAAGAAACAACATTTTAGTTCATAACCACATGTCTCTTTGGCATGCTGATGCATGCTGTTTTACCTTGAATTATGAAACTTGGTATATCTTCATAATTGTTAGACCCTTTTTGCAAAAAGAAGCCACTGTATATTTATGCCTCAGTGACTTGTTGAAATTTTGTGTTTGAAGTTTGGGTGTTGCCTAGAAGCATAAAATTTGGAAATAGGATGCATGTCAGTTAGTACAAGTGGGGAACTTTAACATAAAGGGGAGAAGAATCATTATAATTGTTGAAACTGATTTTGAGATTAATGATTTAAAAAGTGTCAAGTATATCTGTGTGTTCATAAATTTTGGTGCATGATTGTATCTGTTTTGGATGTTTCAGTTTTGGCATGTAAATTACATAGGATCTATAAATAGGTGTTGTAAAGTTTCTGATAATAATATATTTACAGGTTTGGAGTTATTTATGGTTGGCTAGTTAAATTCAGATGGGTTGTGTACATGAGTAGATACTGTGAAATATTAGATCGATTAGTGGAGTTTGTCATGTGGGGTATATTATGACATAGTTGTAATAGATAGAGAACTGAGCAATTAATTCATTCCTATTTGCGATTCTTATTTTGTATGTTCTTTTGTTAATACCAGTATGCAGATATTTTTAATATTGTGTTTGGATATAATTTTGAGGAGACATTTGTTTGGATTATTCATTTGAACTATACAGTGCTCATCGGACTAAAATAATATTCTGGGACTATTGTGAATTTATTAAGAGAAGCTGTGGACAATGGCATTGTGTTAAATCAGGACTGTTGGCAGACCAGTACTTTTGAAGATCTGGAATTCATTGGGAATATTTGATTCTTTATGACTTGTGATAGAACTTTTGAAATTAGTTTGGGTTTAATTCATAATACTTTAAGTTCATATTACATTTTTTTTATAACTTTAATTAGATATTTTTTTTAAGCTTGTTGGTTTTGCTTCTTTTTTCAATTTGTAACAAAATAATGTGCCTGTCAACTAGTTATAGAAACATGAATTTGTTATTAGTCAAACAGATGGTCTCTCTATTGTTTTTTGTCTTTTATGCCATGTCACAGAGGCCAACATTTCAGTGTCAAGATAACTTTAGTTTGAGTTTTTTTGTGTGCATGATAATTATTGTTTATGGTGGTTAATGGACACAACTATTAACGTTGTAGAGGTGAGTTACATAATTAGCAATTACAGCCAGGTTTCATTTTCTTCTTGTGCATGCAGGTTTCACTGTTACAGATCAGATTTTAAATTAGAGTAAACGTACTTATTATCAGATTTTATTTTTTTAACTCTTGAAGTATCAACAATTTCTTTTTTAAAGGCAGTTGAGAGTGGATACATGGTGGAATGCACCAACTTTGATAGGAGGCAGATGGAACGTTTTGGAGATCTATTATCACACTTATTTGAAAGCCAGTGGATATCAAGAATGGCAAAGGAAGGTCATAAAGACCACAAAATGCTAGCCTTCATGTTAGAATGGCCTCCATTTTCCCACTTTATGGCAATATTCAGTAAGTATTGGTATAATTCTACTCTGGAGTTGTGCACATTTGCAAAAGCTTAAAAATTAAAAGAGAATGTATTTCATGAATTTTATGTACAGGTGAAAAATCAAGGTGTATCAAAAAGGAGTTTAAAAAAGGGAGAGTATCAAGAATCAGATATTTTTCTTTATTTTGATATCTGAATGATATGGATTGATTTGGGTTAGAGATCAAATGGCTGGGGTTTAATTTCTGTTGTGCATCTTCCAGAAGACTGGTAGCTTTGCATTACTTTATTGACTTTGGAACTTCAGGCTTATATTATAAGAAATGAGCAGATACTGTTTCAGTTTTTTTAGTATTATAAAATGTCATAATTAAGTACACTTAAGAAATTAGCAATGCCTTACACTGTGCAGTTAATTTAGTTGTTGTTGTTGTTGTTGCAGGGTTTAACACCATTTTTCAGCACAAAATAGGCTATACATGGTGGCCAATATTAATGGTGGAGGACGAACTCGGGGGGGGGGGGGGATCCCAAAAAGAACCACTGACCTATGAGAAGCTACTGGCAAGCTTTCTCACGTACCCACATTGGACAAATACGAGACTCGAACCCATGCAGATAGAGGTGAGATGGCAGTGATCTGTAATGGAGAGTGCTTTAGACCAGTCACTCGGGGCCCCTAGTTCATTTAGTTATTTGTCCTATTTGAGGTTCATTTCCTGGGAAAACCTGCATAGTCATTTCACTTCAGAAAGCACATTTTCTTTCTTAATAGAAATAAATGTGAACCCAAGAAGGTGAAAAACATGGCATCATTTATTAACTTCTTCTTTTGCTGCACAAACAACGTTGTCCTGGGTTCAGCTCTTTTTCAGTGGGGTCCCAAAATCATGCAGTGGAACTTAAGAAAAAAACATGTTATTGTATGATTGATTTTGAGTGCTAGAACTTAAAATTTTAAATCTGGAGAATTGTTATGAATGATTATTTACTTTCACAGAAAAGTATTAATTGTACCAAATTCTCACACGATTCCTTGCTCCAGTTCAGATCTGAAATATGTTTCTTTCAAAATGCATGTTGCACCTTTTCACATCATGTTATATCAAATGATTGGGATGTAAACATGTGTCACAATTATTCCTGAAATATTGATAAAGAATTTTACATCTTGGAAAGATTGAACATATCAGGATAACAGATTTCTAAGGTCAGTGATGAATGCTTGCCTATTTTTCATAGATCAGTATGTTATACAGCCTTTGGCTGCATTTTTATTCTTTTTTCCTTGTATTAAAAATAAAAGAAAGAACAATTTTTGCCCTATTTTTTTCACTTATTTTATTAAATTTATTTACATTAAGCTGATTTTGTTTCTCTATCCTGAGACTACAAGTTCCTTACAAGTAGATATGTATGTCACAATACTAGCTCCAGGTACATTGCATGAAAAGCATCAGTACTTTAGTTTTTCCCACATCATAAAATTTAATAAACCATTTTTACAGCATGAACCTGTCACAGTTGCCTTACTTACCTTTTCCACTATGGAATTACCCTCATCCAAATTAAAAATCATTCTGTTCTCACATTGAATGGAAAATTCCCGAACATCTAGAAAAGAAAAGAAACCAGTCAGAAGTCCGTAATAGATCCATGTGCAGTAACTGCCCTTTTTTTTTTGGGGGGGGGGAAGCCATTGTTCATCTCACATGTTTAATTTTGACTTGTGGAAAAATTGGCTTTTCATCATGTCCCTAGGCAAATGCTGGCATTCAGATATGTTTTTCCATATTAATGAAGTGGTAATACTCTCAGTCCAATTTTAAATATAGTGTTTGCATAAGCACTCTTAAATATTTATTGTGCTGTTTTATCTAGCATGGAGGGTGTGGGTTTTTTATCTTTGAGGAAGAATGATAAGTCCCAGGGATCCAAGATAGTCAATCACATGCAGAAAATTCCAGTTAGGGTTCCATCCAGGGTCATTTGGAAAGAGGGAAATCCCCAGGTGAGAGTTAGTTCCCACCCCTCTCAATGATGAAGGAGCATCCTCCTCACAAAACCCTTATATATCAGCAGTCATGCTTTGTAAGTTCTGAAGAGGAATTCTCCATCAGATCATAGTTGCTGGGCCAATCATTGAACAGTTTATGGTCACCATGTGCTGGTCACTGGTCATGAGGCATAGTACTGCTCTCCAGTAATTAGAGGCCCATCATCAGAATGGGAACAGGGATTGGGAGGATACCTATCTGTCTCATTGCTGCTGATCAATTTTATTGTTGAGTTGTTTCCTTTCCTGCCATGTTGCCCTTTTCACATGATCATAGTTGGTGCCAAACTGGTGCTTTTAAGAGGCCTGGTTAGACCTAATGGATGATGCATTAGTAGAGGTTTATTGACTTCACTTCTGGGAGATGGTGTTTATGTGTGACCTCCCTCACTCCTTATGGGTGTTTGTTATCATTATCTAGGAGACTAGGAGATGATCAACCATGGTGTTATTCCCCTGATCAAGTAAACAATAAAATAAAATATAAAATTAATGGATGGAATAACAGATCTGAGCAGAGATATAGAATAGAATAACACCTGTAAATAAAATAGTTTAGTCAGTTACATAAACAAAATGAAATTGAATGACTCGCATTCACTCAGAACCAGAGTTTAAAAAATTATGTCAACTTCAGTTTGCAATTTTGTTAAACTGATAGCACTGATTTCATCAGATTATTGAGTTACATTTTGAACTAAAATTGCCAGATTGAAAGAATCACCTGGTGTTTCAGGTCTTCTCTAAATCACTACAGGTGATCAGTTAGCATATTTCTTTCCTTCCCTCTCTCTTTAGCTTCTTCGGGTCATCAAACTCCTGGTTGCAGAATGCTGTTTCCACTGTGCAATACAGGTGTGGAGCTTTTTTCTTTCCATTCAAAATAAAATGTTTGTACCCAACCTAGATACTTGTCAGATTTTTTTTTCTTCTCCAGGGATCAATCAATATTCCCACTCACTTTGGCATCAGATATCATCTAGTGAAATTGAACAGAGTAGCTAATATGGTCAGTTCATCTAAAACACATTCTCGACTCTGTTATAATAAATCTGTCTGGTTAGCAGCTACTTGCAGTCTTAACTGAGATCATGGCAATTAAACCTCTCACAGTGTGTTACTGCACCACTTTGGCTATAAATTTAGCAGCAGAACTGGGCCAATTGCAGGAGCAGATAATGGAATTTAGTATTTTAATACGAAACATGCTAATATAAACACTAATTATTGCTTCTTCACACAATGTGCATTTGTTATACTTTCATGAAGAGGGCCTCAAGGGAGAATAGTCCTTGACTAATGAGTCACCCTCTATAAATAAAGCATTATTATTATTATTATTATTATTATTATTATTATTATTATTATTATTATTGGTACATGTCACTTAATTCTTGGTTGAAGAGAATTCGCAAGATAATTACACACAAGTTATTGGACTTGTATTCTTGTCCAAACCATGTTGACAAACGTTTCTTCCTTAAATATATTGCCCAATCATGATACCTTAGGTTAACACCTACTGCTTTGCAAATCCAGCTCTAACAGTTGTAATATTTAGCCTGGCTTCCAGTACATTGAACCAGACTTATGCAGACATGTAAAGAGTCCACTGTAACCCATAGCCTTGCCTTTTACCCCCAGAGTTATGCCCTCCTCCTCCCATTCCAACAACTACCTGGACCAGAGCTCCATCATCTGTTCATCTTATGACGAAGAAAGACAAACCTAACATCAAACTGCTTCCACAATCAGGGAGGATTGCAGAGATTATGAACTGTCTTCATCATCAACTACAGGATCCAAGCATTAACTGACTTCTCTTTCACAAAAGCAACTCTCATCATAAATTTGTTGGCGGGACATATATTACCTTTGCCATACACCAGTCTTTCAATTGGAAACCCGAGCAGTTGACTGTTGACCGTGATATTGACGCTTTGGGGATTACAAAGCCACACTCCATGGATCTGATAGCCTTTATTGATACTCTATAGTTAGTGTGCATTATTATAGCTGTGGGGTCTCTGACTTTGTCGCAATGGCTATCTTTGAATAGGCAGAACGTAACATAATCTCCTACTCAGAATACCTCAGCCAACACTGGCAATTCAACACTTAATCAACACCGCTAAATAAGGTGCCAGTAACCAAGTTCCTATTGCAACACAACTGGCTTTGACACCTCATTGTTTGTAGGGCTGACCTTCGTAATATTTATGACATAGAATTATTAGCCTCAGGGTCATGCATATGTTGCAATCTGGTTATTGTTCCTTACAACCTCCTTTCATGCTTTGATGTTTTGTAGTCTTCGTCCAAGTGTATGAAGGATATTTTAGCTTTTCCTCTTTAAACTCTATTTTTGTAGGGGGAAGGAGATGTATATTTGATTTCCGAAAGAAATTCCTGCTTGTCTGCATTAAGAATATTGCCCATTTCAGGTTGTGGAAATGAGATCAGTATTTTAGTCATTTCTATCAGTAAGTGAAAGAAAATATGTGGGATCTGAAAGGTATCTAATTTTATGTTATATTAAATGACTGCTTGAATTTTTCAGCTGGAGACAGAAAGATTCCTGACTTCCTGGGGAAAGACTGCATCTCACACCTGAAGAGTTGCATCAGTCTTCTGAAGAGTCTGATATCTGTTTTACTCAATGGCCATGTTGCTTTAGAAGACCTTGACCTCATCCAGTCATCAGAAGAAAAATTTCTGGAGCTGGGAAAAAGATTGCAGGGTTTGGAAAAATATAAAACTGAAGAGAATGTTGACATTCTAAAAGCAGTTAAAGGTCGACAAAAAGAAGTTGATTGTTACAGGAGACAGTTTGCACAGATCAAGATTCTTTTGAATCTTTGCCAGTATATCCCATCAGGTAAACTTTGAAAAGATGTCCATGTGTACTATCAAGGTCAAGTCTGAATAAATCTTCAGTACAAAATTCACTTGTTCCAATTTGACGTTAAAGCTTTTGTTTTTAGAAATCTTTTGAGAGTGTAATTGGCAGGAAGAACATCATTTTATTTAAATGGTTTCAAAGTTAATTTTTCCCTTTTAAATATATTAAATAGTCATAATTGGAAGCATTCTCGTCAAGACATGTACATACATGTGGAAGCAAGTAGTGATTTGATATATTTAAAGATGAATCAGTTTTCAGCGTATAGGTGGGTAGCCACAGTAGCTCAGTTGAGAGTGTCAAACTTGTAATCCAGGGGCTACAAGATCAGGACCATCCCAGGTCAGCTGCATTGGTGTGTCCTTGGGATGATATTACCAGTAATGTGTTAAAAGAAATCAGACCAATCAACTTGTAGGTCTACCATGAGCCAGTGGGCTTTTGCCTAAACTTTTATACATTTAGGGCAATATAGATTGACTCAGTCCATCTGTTGGTTAATTTAATTTTCTTTTTTTTACAATAACTTGAGTTCTACAGCATGTGCATTTGCCAAACTTGTGTATCAAAATCATGTTTAAAAATGATCAAAAGTCCCTGTGACTGAAAGAAGAAAATAGGTTTCTGGAAAATTACATTAGTTCTGTATATGCCCAGTCCATTCTTTTCTGGATAGACTGCATTTGCAATATGAAAATGCCTATTGATTTTAGGGTCAAAAGCTCAACTGAAAGTAGACATATTGCTCCTGTACAATAACATTAGTTATATGTTACAGACCTGGTCCAGACCTCATGAATAGCTTGCACTTGAGGTAAGGAAGAAGCCTGTCATGGTGGTTGTCAGTGATGAAGGTCACTGACTGAAAGAAGAAAAATGGTTTCTGTATAATAAAATTAAAACCCTATCAGTTTCATTATTAAAAGGTAATGGGTAAAGCCAATGTAACTTTTAAAAAAACATTTCTTGACAGTGACATTAGTTAAACATCAAAGACAAAAACCAGACTTGCAGATGCATTTTGGGACTGATAGTCAAAGGTTAGGTCACAGTCACGAAATGGTTTGAGCACAAGAACGTTGATTCTACATGATACAAGTAATCTTGTGGATGGTTTGGCTTTGGATAAAGGAAGAAGCATATTAATTACTGAATGAAAAGATGAATGGTCAATGTTACATTGAATGAAAGAAGAAAAATGGGGTTCTCTTTAAAAGATTTTAAAAAATGGTATGAAGCTGGCCACTGGTTTTCTTGAACCTACTTATAGCATTATATGCTACTGATCATAAAGGAAAGTACATGTATCATATTGCCTTTGTAATGCTGAAATCATATGAATTCAAATATATTGTGAAAATTGGCAATGCATATATGCCAATTGGACATTTACCGTATTTTGTTGTGTATAACGCGCACTTTTTTAACCTAATTTTCTTATCTTAAGTCGGGGGTGCGCATTGTATACAAGAACTAAAAAAAAAGATTTTTTCCAGGTCGATCTGAAGAGGATGAAGGCACTCACTACTTGTGAAATATTAAATCCATTGTACATTGCATTGTAACTAAAATGTTGACCGGTACTAGCCGTATTAAAGAAATAAATAATGCCTACAAATAGTCTTGTTCTTTGATTGCTTATGTTAATAAACTGGTTTTATTTCACATCACTGTGTCAAGTTTTGTTCTTTGCCTCGGCTGGAAATACATGTACATAACGACTGGCAATTTGTTCAAAAGCTGTGCAAAGTGCCGCATTGGAGCGGAACAAATACCACAGTGTGGATTACCGTACTTGTTCCGTAAATGTTCAGTACCGTATTCCATAACTGTTGATCTAATCAAATTTTTCTTCATTTATTATTGGTTGAATTTAAATATAATATGTGTAGAATTCAACTAGTGTTAATGTTCTCATCAGAGCATCTGTTGGTGACATATTTTTTGCGACAACGGGTTCTTTCTTACGGGAACACTGATACGTTGTGGAACAAAATAATCAATGTATGAAGTCAGAAAACATTTTTTTCCTCTTTGAAAAATAAGCTTGTTACTTAGTTTTATTTCTCATCTTAAATCATATTATTTGAGATATCTTTGCGATTATACAGTGATCAATGTCTTCAATGCTTCATTGACTTGGTATGGTCTTTTCACGGTAATCGGCGCCAGGTAAGCTTTGATGCGCTCAACATAGTTACAATGCTTTGTCTCGGTGAGCAGTATTTAATTGATTCAGCTCGGTGTTTTTAATGGTGATCAGTGCTTCATTGACTCGGTGTGGTCTTTTTAAGGTACTTGGTACCGACTAAAGCTTTGATGTGCTAAACTTTTTCTTTGTTTTATTTCTCATTTTAAATAACAGTATTTGATGCGGTACTTCTTTGTTACAATACATAATTACAATGCATTGTCTTGGTAAATTCTAGCCTGAACATATGTTTATATTTTAGAGGTGTCATGATAATCCAAAAAAGTATAAATACTGGACCTAAACTTTCACATATCATATTGTGTTCGATCTTGAATCTAAACGAACATGGGTCGTATAAGAAATTCGTATACTTCGAAAGACAAACTAATCATCATTGCCTATGCAGAAGCACATGGTAACAGAGCCGCTGGGAGGGAGTTTAATGTTGGAGAGTCTTCTATTAGGGAGTGGAGAAGAATGAAAGAAAGACTGAAGAAAATGCCACGAACAAAACAGGCAGAGACAGGGACAAGTGCAAAGTATCCGGAAGTGGAGAATGGAGTCCTTGAATGGGTCATGGATAGAAGAAAACGGGAAATTGCAATATCTACGACAGAGATTCGCTTTCAGGCAATATTGATTGCCAAACAGAAAAAAATAGACGACTTTAAGGGGTCTGTGAGCTGGGCTTACGCATTTTTATGACGGAACGATTTGTCAATTCGGCAACGCACACATGTAGCCCAGAAGCTGCCAGAAGATCTTGAAGACAAACTGCTGGAATTCCAGAGATTCATAACTAAACAGCGCAGGAGACTTAAGTTTGAGTTGAGCCAGATAGGAAATGCTGATCATATGCCCATGACGTTTGATCTTCCATCCAGCACCACTGTCCATATGAAAGGGGCCAACACCGTCAGCATAACCACAACTGGCAACGAGAAAAATCGTTTTACGGTGATGCTTGCCTGTACCGTGGATGGCGGAAAGCTCCCTCCATATGTTATTTTCAAAAGGAAGACACTTCCAAAGGGTGCAGTGTGGCCAAAGGGGATTATTGTCAGGTGTCAGGAAAAAGGATGGATGGATGAAACGTTAATGAATGACTGGATAAAACATGTATGGGGAAAACGGCCAGGTGGTAACACCAAGAAAAGTTTATTAGTTCTGGATGCCTTCCGATGCCACAAGTCAGATCATGTCAAGGACCTGCTAAAGACGGACTACCAAACCACTCTGGGCATAATTCCTGGTGGTATGACATTGATGCTCCAGCCCTTAGATGTCAGCATCAACAAGCCGATGAAAACGATGCTCAGAAGGAAATGGAATGAGTGGTATGCTGGTGACCAACACACATTTACACCGTGTGGAAACATGAGGAAACCCGAGCTGACTGACGTCTGTCAGTGGATAGTGGATGCATGGGCCGAGCTAGATCCAAGTATCATCATCCATGCCTTCAAAAAGTGCTGCATCTCAAATAAAATGGATGGCACAGAGGATGACATCTTGTGGGAGGACAATGCCAAGCATGAAGACCACTCAGAGAGTGAGGACAAAGATGATGATGAAAGTTATTATGCAGCAACACCAGGAATGATGACAGACGAGGACATACAGCGACTTTTCGAAAGTGATGACGGCGAAGAGGAATTTGAGGGATTTGATGCAATAGATTGCGTCAACTAGACGAACCTTTAAAGGGCCCTTTTAAGGGACAACAATAAAATCGGAAAGATACAATATCAGTATTGCCACTTTTTCATTAACTATTTAAAATGACCAACTGTTGTTGCACTATGAAAACGGAGCGAAATACCGGTTGTCACAATTTTAAAATGCATTATATCACATGCGCGTTATATGGCAGAACTACTTTTTTTCCACTTGTTTTGGGTCGAAAATCGGGGCGCGCGTTATACATCGGTGCGTGTTATACACACCAAAATACGGTAGCTTTTTAACTAGGAATACAGGAGGATGTAATTATGTCAGCTTTATACATATGAAAGCGGATAAGTACCAGGTGAGTTTGAGTTTGCCATTTTAACAAGATGTTAATCTTGATTGCCAGCTCATGTTGCCAGCTTGCTGCTGTCACAACTGTTCATTTCTAGTACACTGGTTATTTATCTGGTATGTAAGCGACCATGTTGGCATCACATCACTTGTGATGTCACTCAAAAGAAAGAGGGAGAAACTAGCCCTGCTAACTGAAATGATTGCTCTGCAGCCAGATGACATTAGCTCCAATAATTTTTGAGTCATGAGGTCCCATAACAAACCAAACTTTGATGTTTTTTAACTATATCGACACTAGATGCAGTTGCAGTGTTTCCTACAAGAACAAAACCCTGCATGGTGTACCATAGTGTCTTGCAAAAATTCAATGTGAAAAGGGAGTCAAAGTTTAGTTGGCATGCAGCACATCATCCGCTTTTAATAATAGCATTATTGTAGCAACGTTGACTAGTGAACTGAAGTTTTGCAGTAGGTAAGAATTACTACATCTGCTGTGCAAAATAAGAGAAACAGTGCTAATCTGATTCCAATTGTCTTTCACAAGAGGCTTGAAACACAAGAGGACACCTGGAACTAGTCCAAAAACAACTTTGTTGATAGCTAAAACCACAAACTGACCTTGACTTTGGACTTGTGTTCTTACCAATCACGTGACCTATGCATCATCTTTTGGGTCCCTTATGGTATGAAAAGTTCATCAGCACCATATGGCAAGCATTATGCTGACAAGCTGTTAGACCTTAAACATAAATGCAAGCTTATAACCAGATGAAAAAGTTTTCTTTACATTTATGTTTGGGCACATTGACATGTCAGAGAACAAATATGTATAATATAAGAAGGATAAATATTTATAGGGTTGTAAAGGAGAAACTTAATCAGTAGAGAACAAATTGGGACTAGTGGAACAGAAAGAACTGATTGCCATGTCATAAAAGATAAACAACATGGCAACATTCCCAGTACATTCAGTAGTTTTAATTTCCTTTGATTTGTTAGAGTGAACATTTTTTTTCCAAACTTCTTCCATGTTTAGTCCATGTGCTAAACTGAGCCTGTTTTTCTCATCGGGTTTGAAGTTACCTTGCATACAGTAGATGGTAACATGGCCATCTTTGGGGTAAGGGAATGTAACTACTGTTCTCAAATGTAATATGATTAGGTACCTTATTTTAAGAACAAAGCAATCTTTGGATTGAAAATGTTTCTTTCATAATACTTCCTCAATCATAATACTGAAATGTTACATGAATATGCACACCCTCCAAAACTTGTCCAGCACACACATAGAAGAATGTGCACATCTGCTTCAGTAGAAACTGACGAATTGATTCAATTTGTCACCATGACCTCAATTTGTGTGACTTCCAGCATGGCCGGCAAGTGACTTTTAGCACTTCATTTGCTAAAACTTGCTTGGGAGGGCTGGATTTAGTGAAGAAACATGTTTTACATTAAAATTGGTAAATATGAATTAGTGATATCAAACTATTCTCCTTTTTATTTAAAACTGAGAACACCCCTCCCCATAAACAAGGGCTGCATGAGCCTAATTAATTGGATAATTTATTTTATTTATGACATGTTACTTACCTAGGTCACATACAATGACCCTTGTACCCTCACCCACCTTTTAATATCAAAATCTCACAAACAAGCCTGAGACTTACCATTTTGAAGTTGGCAGGTATATGTATTGTCAGATGTTAACAAGTTGTTTTGGTAAAAGTCAAGATAGTTAATTGTGTAAATAGAATTGTATTAATGATTGCATCATATCATTAATTTCAGTTGACATTACATCTTCAGTGCGAAAAAGGTTGTCGACTCTGTCTGACATCATAACCATGTCTGACATCAGAAGGTTACGTGTTTGTGATATCTGTGAATCTGTCAGTGTTGATATTTGGGAAGATTTACAGGCGTACAAGCCTCGGATAAAAGCATTTGAATTGCCACATATAGTGTTGATGAATCTCGATAAATTGGAATCACAATACAAAAGCAGAGTTTTCCTCCAGCTCTGGGAAGAAACTGGAAAGAGGAATAAAGTGAACTCCCTGGAAGAATTGTTTTCACAGGTTTGGATTCCAGTCAATGAAAAATGGTTGGCCATTTGTACAGAAATAGCCTCCGGACACATAACATTTGTACAGTTTGAATGTTATCTTGGAAAGTTGTCTGTAGGTGATGACTATGGATGTATTGATGAAGAAATGACATTCCTAAATGTTGAAGTAAAAACAAGAAAAGAAAGACTGGAACAACTGAAACAGTACAGAAACATTAGACATTGTATTCGCGGTGCTGAAATCATCCTTCAGATTGTTCATACTTTAGCACTAAAGGGGGATTTTGGAGACATCAGAAAGATTGCCTCTAAGGTGAGACACGGATACATATTTTATGGTTTTATTCACTTAAACTACTCTACTTTCTTCCCAGGTGAGCAGCAGCTACAGCAGTTGTTTGTTGAGGTTTTGGTTTAAAAAAGTAATTTGCATATATTTCGTAAACCTTTTGATATCTTGTGTTTAGCATGAATCATTATGATGTTAAGGAAAGAAATTAATTCAGTCTACAACATGCTTGCTTGTTCTTTTGACCTTGTGGTCAAGATCAGTCATAGAATATTTGTGTTCATGTTTTTTTTTGTAGTAAAACAAAATAAATTGCAAATATTTTTTTAACTACCTTCTGAAAGTATGCAGTTTGGTTATAATGTTTTGATATTTGGATGTTTCATGAATTCTTGATGATTTGTTATGCACTCCTTCCATCCTTCCAGCTGTACTATGTATATCTATCCATCCATTCTTCTGTCCAACACACAATCTTGGGAATGTGTCTGCAGTTTTTGATGGATTGCATGACATTTTGTAAATATTGTGGTCTTCACCTTAAGAAGTGCATTCAAGTTGAAGAAAACATCCTCTTATTTAAAAAAAATATTATTTATAAAAACAACATGAACCCTTTATCAAAGTTGAATTGAAGATATTAGCATTGTTTTATTTCATCTCTCTTATTTCTTGGAGAGATGAGAGTGGATTTTATTTTTTGATTGTCATGTTCATTTTTTATATAATTTCACTGGGTGTCTTAGTTGAGAGTTTTTATGCTGAGTATTTTCATTACAGCAAGAGTTTTGACAATCGATTAAATGTTTGTGTGTTTAAATGTCATGTGCCATGCTGAATATTTCAGGATAAATCTAACTTTTGATCTTTCAAAAGGTGGAGAAAGTTTCAGTAGAATCCGATGTTGTTATATGTTGTAAAGTTTCAGTTTTATTACCAGTACACCATGTTTACTTAGTCCTTTTTTTTTATTATTCACAAATATGAGATAAATTATCCTTCATTGTGTATCTGTATCATTGTTCTGTAAGAAAACATTGCACCCTCTCGATCAGACTTTTTGCGTCAGTAACTTGGTAAAGATCAATGTTTGAAAATTCTTATTTTGTGGTGGCATTTACACCAATGCAAATGAAGGATACTTTTTTCTACTTCTAAAATTGTGGTGTCTCTAAGAAGAAGGGCATCATATTGTATAGCTCACCTCCTTTGAATAAGATTCAGTGATCATATAGTATGATTCAGCATCTATGGTGCATTTTGTGCATTATATCAGGCATCATTTGTTTTCAAATGTGAGTCATCCATCTGTCAACAGTTGCTTGTTACAGTTCTCGAGGTCATATTTCTTATTAGATTTTAATCAAACTTGGAATAGTGTTTATTTTATTAAGCAATCTCAGCTGCAAAGTTTAATCAACAACAACAAAAATGCATTTCTTGACCACTAAAATATTACAGTGCCTGCAATCAGTACGTATGAATGGTAAATAAGATACATTAATTTCTGATTGGTGGTTATTGTTTAAGCAGGACTGGAACAAGCAATAAACAATGAAAATTCAATGAAACATTTAACAGAGCAACACACTGGTAGTATAGCTTTCAAATCGAGAAAAGTAGTTCTCCATAGTAACTTTGCATAATGTGGTTATTAAATGACGTTAGGAATGTATCCTATATGCTGAACATGTTGCTAGATTAAGATAATTAGGATGGGGGGAGGGCAAATTACCAGAAATGTCATTTTGTGTTAATTTATAGATGGCAAGAACTAGTATTCTCAATAGTCTTTTTCAATTTTACTAATAACAATGAATGCCTCTTACTGTAGATGCAGTTTCAGAGGAATTCTAATTTTAAAGAATAATTAGGCAAACTAATAATAATTATTCATGACAGGTGAAGACTAAAATATCTGGCATACTATACTGTAGGTATTGTTTGTATCAATTTTTCATTTCTTGTATTGATATGTGTATCGTTAGAGTAACATTATTGATCCATCAATATTTCGATGAGTCATTTCACCCCTACTGGTTGACTTGTTTGTATTGCGTTTTTTCTGTTCTGAAATTATTCTTTTAGCATAGAGTTAATCCATGCATTACCTTGTGTATACGCTTTGTGCATAATAAGATTTTCACGAACTATGTTTAAGCAAGTCTAGGGTAGGTGTGGACAATGGAAATACCCCTGGGACACACCCATATACTTGTCTTGCATGCACTATGAGAGGACTGATGGCTCTCCCTTCTGTAGTCTATGCTTCAGTGAGATCAGGGATCTCACTGAAAGTAGGCAGACATATAAAATGAGGAAAAAGGTATCCTTGTCTTTAGAGTTTTTTGGGTTCTCTTCTTTCTTTGGATCTCAGAGAAGGATTACCCAGCTCTGTTAGGAGACTTTTGTGGTTAGTATTTAGTGGACCCTCTCCCAGTAGATGTTATAAATCAAGGGAGATTAGTTCTTAGCTAATTGTGTTACCCTCTTTAAATAAAGTGATTATAAATGGATGGAGATTGAGTTGCACCATCCTGTTTGAGAGAACCAGCAGCACAATCTGCATTCAATGAGTACAGATAGAAAGTTGTGTGATATTCAAAAGGAGCAGCAGCAGCCTTTATTCTTCACAAGGTCAAAGTTGTGCTCAACCTTCCATGAGAGGGTGGTAGTAATCTATTGTCTCGCAGCTTGGCATGTACTGAAGGTGAGTTGTGCATCCCCACTCCAGCTGAGTTGGCTGATGAGTCTTTACCCAGATACCAGGCACTGGGACCTAGTCACTGGTGATTAGAAACCAGGCACTGATTTTGGAGCCCCTGTGGTATGGGATGGGGATTGGTACCCCATCTGCCCTCCCCATTTCCAGGCTACCACTTCATCATGGAGCTGGAATCTGCATACAGAAGTCACAGATTAGGAAATGGTATTTTATTGGCATCCACTCTTCCCTATTATCCCTTGCAACCCTTATGGGATATGGGACTTTCTACTGCAGGGAATTGAAAAGGTCCTCCATGATCTTTCACAAATTGAATCTGGTGTGGTTATTTCTTGTATTTATTTATTTATTTATTTTGACTTTACCTAGAGAAAGTAACTCAGTTATAGAACTAATCTACATTGAGGCCTTATAGCTGTTATGTACAATATATACAGTATATACAACATGATGTGAAAATAAACATATTTTAAATATAAAATACTATAATGTATTGAAAATTCATCTGTGAAAATGATGCAAAAAAATACAGAAAAGCAGGCAGTATTTATATTGCTAGAACTGTTCCATTTGAGATAATTTAGGCATCGATTATGAAAAGAAGAAATTCTAGGAGCCTGCCTTATATCACTAGGAATGTTGTTCCATACCAGTAGGCTAGTATATTAAATACTTTTTTAAAAACAATTTACAGATATGGCAGATCTGGAGTCAGAAAGACTGATTATTCAGTGTTCATGGTCCCATGAGGAATTTATCTGTTAGATCAAGAGTTTTGGAAATGTGGGTAGTGTTCTTAACTTCTCTGTGTGTGATTTGGATTTTTAAGGTAGCTTTAACAATTTTTCTGTCATGTCACTACAATTTCTGGAGTGTGGCAGTTCATAATGATGTCTAGCACTTTGGCATCATGCCACAGACATGTAGCATGATGTACCACCTAGTCATTATCATGACACCAGGCTGACCAGTTTTAACACTAATCTAATGCTGAGAGCCTAGCTAGTCAGCTTTCAATTTACTGCATGATGGTCTCTGATAACAACACATCTGTATTATATATAGTACCTCTGGAGACTACGAGGAACACATTTTTACTGCATGGTCTTTTGGAACATACTTCACTTCACAACAATAGAAGGAATTACCCTTTCTGGTGTTAAGATTGATTTGGTAGACAGGTTATCAAGGAAAGATGGTCCTCAAGAAAATTGGGCTCTATACCAATCCGTTGTGGATTTACTGTTCCAGATACGGGAGGGTCATCATTGACAAACTTGTTTTCTGCATGGCTAAACAACAAGCTCATGGGGCACTGATATCAGTTTAAGATACCTGATTGTTAGGCAACCCTTTTATCAGGTAGGTATAATCATGGATACCATTTCTTTATAGTATAGTTGTATAATATATAAATTACCTCAGGTAAGGCAACCTCAGATATAAGCCGGGCCACTTTTATGGATTAACATAAACATACTGAGGGAGTACTCTACATGCAGACATTTGATTAACAAAGGAACCCCACAAAGAATCTCCCCCCCCAATCCATGCATGTGTAAATATATATATATATATATATATATATATATATATATATATATATACACATATACATACATACATACATACATACATAGAGAGAAAAAGATATTGGGTGGGGGTGGGGTGGGGGCTAAAATGTTTCAATGTTACATTGTAAATGTGTAGATAGTGGTCACACTCATGAACTGCTTCCCAGACAAGCAGCCACCAATTCTATATGGCCAGAATTGCTTGGCGTAAACAAATTTTGTGTTCAAAAGTACCCCTCAAGAAAGGACACCCCTTTAACGTGACCAGCAGCCAACATATTAGTCCAGAAATATAAAATGTACCCCTCTTCAGCAGCCACAGTTTGTTATTGATATGTGTCCAGAACCAATATTTAATTACGGTAAGGTAAGTAATTCAACTATCTTTCCCAATGTCTGTTTCCAGATATCAGGTTTTCGCTACTGAAAGAAGTGTTGGCCAAAGTACATGTACTACTAAGGTTACTATTATTATATCATTAATGCCGATATTTGCAGGAAATGGGGTCAGCAGTGTTTTAATAGAGCATTGGGCTTCACGAATAGCTGGTTTAATTTTTTTAATTGACAATTACGATGAGATGTTTTTAATTGTCAAGATCATAACATGGCCAGGTAGAAATGGGGTCAGCAATGTTTTGATAGAGCTTTACGCATCACACGGCAAAGTTTTTAAAAAAAATTGATGATTACGACTGATGTCATTTTCAAGATAATAACAGGGTCAGATAGTGTTACATATATTTGATATGTCATTTATATTTATTTTTATTGTTTGTTAGATTTAAATTTGGCATTTTAAGTTTTAAGATTCGTTCATTGAAGGGGGGGTGACCTGTACTTTACAGAGTACGCACCAGGTGTTGACCTCATTTCTGACCTGGTTTCAGAGTTGTAAACAAGCTTTTAAAATGATTGGTTGGTTCCAAGGACAAAATGGAGTTTTGTATAAACATCTTTCTATTTTAGTTGGGTCATACGCTGTTTACGTGATTTCTTGAACGTAAAATTGTTCTGAGAGATTCTAGAAGATTGTGACCCCTTTCTTGTTTACGTAAAACAGGTATATAAACTATGTTTTGGAGCGAGCTATTCAGTAGAAGTTGGGCTTTTAGAATATTAAGTTGTGTCTTTTTGAGTTATTATAAACTACCTTGTACTGGAAATTGTGTCAATTCGTTTGGATTCAAGAGGATTTATTTTGTTATTTATCTGGAAAAGACTTGTGCTCATATATTTTTATTAACAAGAACTGACTTCATCAAGTGACATCATCTTCCATATTGGATACTTCGCTGGGATTCGAACTTTGAATTATTTGGACATTTTATTACCAGGACTTTTGCAATTTCTCTAGTGGATAGTATGTTGAATTATTTTGGATTAATTTTGGAATTGATTCTTAAAACCGTAAGTTTATTTTTCTTTTCTAGAAAATAATTGTGCTCAATAAATTGTTTATTAATTTTTACAAGCTTGTTATTTTCACTCTTTCTATATTACTCTTTATTTGAGCCTAAGCACGTAACAATAGACAAAAAGTAGATTTTGTGGATTAACACACACACACACACACACACACACACACACACACACACACACACACACACACATTATTAACCTTGAACAAAGCAAGGTACAAGACAAAGACCCCCCAAAAAATCACATGACAGTACATGTATCACTGAATCTTGTATAACAATGCATTTTGTTTGCAAATGTTTCATCTGCAAAATTAAATTGCACTACTATATGAATAGCAGCATTTGAATAAATCATTTTAAAAGTTTAACATGTCATCACATGAATGGAGAAATAATATTTTAAAACAAGAAGTAAAAGTTATTCGACTTGATAACAATGGGGAGAGTTCATTTGCTGAAATATTTTATTATGGGAAGACTCTGGTAAACAAGATTCTAAAAATAAGGAGAATATTCTGTAGCAGTGGGAAAATGGAGTAAATGTAAAAAGAATTATTTTAAATATAAAACAATGCATGTACCAAGATTTAAATAATGTTTTTGAATGGTCTTGTAATGTGCATGCCAACATAACCACGCTCACATTTCATGCTTAAGAAGAACTATTAAGTTATGTCACCTTGAAATAAATCTGTTTTTAAGACAAGAAGAACATTTTGATAATTGATGCTTCTTTTAAATAAAGATATTATCTGCTTTAAGTTATATGTAGCTTTCCTACTATATACACATATACATTCACATCTCAAAAATATAGTCCCCTTGGAATGGCCACCTGTCTTATAAGGCCACTTTCCTGGTGCAGAAGGGGTGGCTGTATAGGGAGACCACTGTATGTATGAAGCAGAATTAACCTTCAGTTTATTCTCTTGCTTGCAATTGCCTCTTACTCTCTTGAACTTGGCAGAGTGTTGGGGTATAAAAGATGCAGAACTGGGTTTCCCTCTTGTAATAATGAATTATTAAATTATTATTAAGTCCAATAATCCAGGTGAGTGTAATCAAGCCCACTTGGGACTCCAGTTACTTTGTACTTCTTAAACCCCCGTTGTTTTCATCTTATTTTGAAAAATTACTCTTGCATAACCTTTAGAACTTGGTGTCAAGGTCACTCAAATTACCACATTACTTCAATTGTAGTCTTGACCTGCAGTTGTTTATTTTGTTACTGATCGATGGCTATTGTATCCTTTAACTCCTCCCTAATTTTGTTATTTTAGGCAAGGGGTCGAGCAATAAAAATGCAAGATTTTGATACAAGTCTGATGCAGACATGTGAACTGCTACAGGAAATTACAGCAAAAAGATCTGCCTGTCTTGAGGCTGTTATTAAGAGTGAGAAACTTTTGAAGTGGTTGAAGGAATCCATGAAAGGTAATTAAATAATAATAATAATAGTAATAATAATAATAATAATAATAATAATAATAATATTAATAATAATAATATCTTTACGAAGGTATACCGTATTGAAATGGTATCAATTATGGATATTAGTGTTACAAATAGGTTATCTTTTTTATAAACATTTACAGAAGGCGTTAGAAGGATTGAGGAATAGTGTTTTCTTCTCTTATTCTCTAAATTCTTTGATTTTGTCAGTTTGTATTTTCTGGGTGGTGCTGTTTCTCTAAATGGTCTTGATAGATGTATCTATCCTTTGTATAAATTCTATCTTCTTGTGGCATATCTCATCTGTTTGCTTTTTATGGTAGTCATTCTGTTTGACAGCCTTCATCATTTAGACGTCTTTGCCAAACTGAAAATATTTGTAGATTTGGCCAGCATCTCTGTAGGGGAGGAGGACATAAGAATGAAAAAATCAGTGGTCACTATGCTTGACTTCAAAATATGTATAACTTTACCTTTTCATTTGTCTGCTTGTTAGTCATTACACGTATCCTAAATCATTATTGAGAGATTGAGACAATATTGATCATTTTCACAGATGTTCTAAAGGAACTGAAGGTGTTTGTACATTTAGCCAATAACTCATCCGGGGAAGGTAATAAGAAAATTGAGAAGAGAAACTATTTCCATATCCCATTATAGAATATGTTTCACTGTTATTTTGTCTGTCTACCCTGCTCTGAAAGTCTTCATTGAGAGATTTCTGTTTATTTATTTGTACAGGAGGTATGAAGGAACTGAAGGTGTTTGTTGATCTTGCTAGCATCTCAGCTGGGGATGGGGACATGGAAATTGACAAGGTCAACTGTCTTCATGCGGCCATAACTGGATATGCTCCCCTTGTATTCGATCTTGATGTGAATTCTGGGTACAAGGCCTTGCGTGAAAGGTGCAACTTGGTGTGGGAGGCATTAGAGACTGATCCAGCATTGCCCCAAAAACTGGTAAGTTGCAACTTCTTTCTATACATTTGTGACATCAATATCCCTATGAAAGGCCCCGAGTGGCTGAGTGGTTTAACACGCTTTCCATTACGGATCACTGCCATCTCACCTCTGTCTGCATGGGTTCGAGTCTAAGATTCGGCTAATGTAGTTATGTGAGAAAGCTTGCCAGTAGCTTCTCGTGGATTGGTGGTTCTTTCTGGGGGGTTTTCCGGGGTTCTTCCTCCACCAATAATACTGGCTGCCATATATAGCCTATTGTTTGCTGAAAAATGGCGTTAAACCCTAAAACAACAATATCCCCATGTCTCAACAGATAACATCCTGTCACATCATAAGTTCTGTACTGGATCAGTAACATTGCAAGGACTCGATAGATTGAAGTTAAATTTGATATGAGATTTTACATTAAGAAGACCTCAGTCAGTTGAGAGTGTCACCATTTTCTGACTAAATTATACAGAATTTATAGATCCTGTTTAACTTAAAATGTTGTATTTTAACTTTTTTTTACTTAATAATTTTAGGGAGAATAATGCATTAAAATCAAATTTGGTATGAGGCTTTGAATTAAAATGAACTAAATCAAATAAAGTTTTCATTTTTTTCTAGCAAGAATTTTACCAAGTTATGGCTTTTTTGGCTTGGAACTATTTGCATTTTGGTTTCTGTTGAATTATAAATTTTAAAGAACTTGTGGATTAACACCAGATTTGATGTAAAATTTCTATATAAAATGAAAGAAAAATGAACAGGTCACATTTGCTTTTGACTGTTTTCCAGCAAAATTTGGTGTGGTGCTTACATTAAGAAGACCAAGGTCAAGTTTGATTTATGCTATTTCCAGCAAAATTGTATGGATTAATGGCCCTTGTTTCATTTTTATAATTTTGTCTTTAATTTTTTGCGACTTCTGATGGATTTCATGGGTCGATACCTTGTTACTCTTTTTATTGAAATTTTTTGTCTGAGACTGTAGATATTAAAAATAGAAATATTTCCTTGTGATACATATATTAATAAGTGGACATGATAAACATTTATTTTCATGAAGTACGTATAAATAAGTAACAAAACATTTTTTAAACATGTCTTATAATGCTTTATGACAATACCAGTATACTTTTCATATTCATAATTCCATCATGTGCGACTCTGCAGTCCAAAGAATTTTTACTCATCTCACTGTTAGATGAAGTATTGGCTTGTATCCATTATGAATCATCTGTTTGCTGTTTTCACTTTCTCAGGATTGATTGGGCAACATGATCAAAATTATATGAAAACATCCTGGCATGAAGGCCTTTCTTTCAAGTAAAGTTGATTACTCAAATAAAGCTTTCATTATATAAAAGTTTGAGAAATCTTTTAAAAGCTTGTTCTCAGTTAAACAGTTTCAAGAGATTTTACACAAATCGTCCTGGCATAAAACTTTTCTATTTATTTGCAAATGATGCTGATCTGCCAGCCAATATGGCATCCTAGCATAAAACCTATAAACAATTTCTCAAAAATGACTGAACAAGATTTGGTAATAGTCAAAAATCATTGTTAATAAGGCTTTTCATTTGTTTGACAAATAATGCAGATTTGTCATCAGCTTTAGTGACTGTTTCTAAAAAATATAAGCCTTTTAATGTCTTCATCCCAGAAACCATTGAACAGAATTTAATCATCCCCCAAAGCTGCCATCAAGTGTGGCTACCATTACAAAAGAAAGAAAAAACAAATTTTTAATCATCTAGTGCTTAAAGCGATTGAATATAAATTTACTAAATATGGTATGCTGTCTTTTTAAATTTGTACAAGTCATGAATCCAACATGAAATACAGTCTCTGGTATGAACTATCCAATCTTAAAGAACTTCTTTTGAATAGTTGCTGAAAAATAAGTTTTGTCAATGTTTTCTCCATTAGAACATTCCTATTTTAATTTCTTCCACCACATTCCTAATTAATATATATTACAAAGTCTTTGTTATAATGTTCTTTGTTACATTGTTCACCTAATTATTGGATTTGATTTATGTAATCCATCAGAGAAAATTTGTTTATAATGTTTTTATTACCTGTTATGTGCTAAAGCTGTTTAAAGAAATATGATAAGATAGGCATAACAAAGGCACCAGGTAACAAAAGCATGATAATCACATTTATTTCATAATCAATAAATTATAAAGGCATAACAAAAGTGCCAGGTAACAAAAGCATGATAATCATTCTTCATTCATAATCATTAAATTATAAATGCATAACAAAAGTGCCAGGTAACAAAAGCATGATAATCACACTTCATTCATTAAATTATAAAGACATAACAAAAGTGCCCTGTAATGAAAGCATGATAATCACACCTCATTCATAATCATTAAATTATAAATGTATAACAAAAGTGCCAGGTAACGAGAGCATGATAATCACACCTCATTCATAATCATTAAATTATAAATGCATAACAAAAGTGCATGGTAACAAAAGCATGATAATCACACTTCATTCATAATTAATAAATTATAAATGCATAACAGAAGTGCCAGGTAACAAAAGCATAATAATCACATTTATTTCATAATCAATAAATTATAAAGGCATAACAAAAGTGCCAGGTAACAATAAGTATGATAATCACACTTCATTCGTAATGATTAAATTACAATTGTGGATTGTGGCTTTGTTGTGATTTAAGCATGGAAAGGAGTGCTTTTTTATTTTTAATCAAATTATTACAAAGTGTCTTTAAAGTATCATTCTGTACCTATATATTGAATACCTGAGTACAGCTTGAAGTAAATTTCTTTCATGTTGCAAGGAGTACAGATGTGCTGGAATCCAAAAACTTGTAATATATTTGATTGCAGAAAAATTGTATTGTTGTAATCAATTTGAGTTAGAGTATATATCATGATGTTTCGACAAATTGTGTTGTAGACTGTTTTTTTTTGACAGGGTTTAGTGGTCAGTACAGTGATAATATTTGCCTTGCTACGCAGTGTATGACTTATGCCTGCTTCAGTTTGGTAACAAGTATCTTTTTTTTTCTCAGAATAAGTTAATTCTGATGACATCACATATTTTATACCAGCAATAGAAGATATTGTTTGTGAAATTAGTGCTAGGAAGGGACCAGTTTTTCTTCAACTGGAAGTTACAAGGACAATGATAACTTAGTTCTAACCATTTACATTAGACTATGCCTATAAACGCAGAGTAACATACCTGATACTCTATCTTGGAATACACATCAACAACAAAACCTAGGAATAAAAAAAAAAAAACATGACTATTGACAATTTATTTATTGCTGATACATGTACAATTACATTGATATTTTCAGCTGATGGTAAAACATATTCATTACATGTATTTCTAAAATGATTTATAAGTACAACAACCCACACATGAGCATGGACATTTTGAAACCATTGAATTTGGGTATAATATTTCTTGGTTATAGCATTACAGAAATACTAATCCTCTTGAATCTTTACACAATCTAAACTGTACCATGAAAGCTATTTAAGTTTGTGCACATGTTTTGGCTGAACTGTTAAACATGATTATTAATAGTATTCTTTAAGTGACTTTTCAAATTTGGGTCTTCAGATGTTGACCTGATCTGACAAAGCATTCTGGCAGAAGGCCGTTTATTTTGTCCGTGTTGGTGTTTAGGTAGATGCCAACCAGTTGAGAAATCTTGTGCCCACATGGTTCTCTTGTTACTTAGATGATCTTTTTAAAATTTTCAATAATGTAGCAAATAATATAGTGATATATGGACTGAAATCTACTTGATTTTTGTTTCATCTTCCACATCCTCCTTTTATGATAATGACACTATTATTTGTCTTGCAAGGGATGTGTATTTTTAAAAAAAATCTTTAATCAAAAGTTATTTTTCTTGCTTCTTTTCTAATTAGGTGTCCATCAGTCATCAGTTGGATTGGTTACAGTCAGTCAAGCAGGCTCATGGGTCCATAGAAGTGGCCTCTTTGGAACAAGCTTCAGCTATCAATGCTGATGGAATATATTGTGTTGGAAAACTGGAAGCAGTGAAGGAGAATGAAATGTATTTGGTAAGATGATATGGTGAATATATGCATAATGATAAGTAGTGGTGTAACAATATGTTGATAACAGTCTTCTGTATTGCAACTTGTGATTATACAGATTCTTCTGTATCTATGCTCAATTGTCTGTTAGATAGACCTGTTGTGGACCTTGAAAATATTACAGGGTATAAAAGAAAATTATAATCATTTAGATGTGTGGCTTATGGTCAGTCACTGATGAAAAGTCTCAGCCAGATCTTATTCCCAGTAATAAGGCAAAGAGCACTGTTTTAACTTTAGATTTTAATACAAGGAAGAGGGTGACATTAGTACATTGTTAGTACATGTAGTATGCCATTGATGTTTTGATAACAGTTATTATTCTTGAGGGAGTACTATGTAATTTTGTAATCTTGCTACATATATGCATCAGTATTATCCATATGTAAAAAGTGGGTCATTACTTGTATGCAGACTATCTCCTGCCTGGCCATACTTACAATCCTTCTAATTTTCCACCCAAAAACAAGGAGAAAAAGATGAATCTGGTAGCAGTACATATTGATACATGTTGCAGTATAATCATTTATATTACAGTATATCACAGTGTAATTTCAGCTGGCAATACTCACTTTCACACATGCCCAGTAGATAGACATATACGTATGCTAAGTAGACAGACATATGTGTATGCTTTGATTATTTGTTTGTTTGATTAGGATTTTTAACATAGCTTTAACAATTTTTTAGTCATATTGCTACGATGTCTGCTGTGAGGCAGTTTATAGTGATGTCTAGCACTGGGGCATCATGCTGCAGACATGTAGCATGATGTCCTGCCCAGTCACATTATCCTGACACCAGGCCAATCAGACTTACACTAACCTCTTAATGCTGAGCAGCGAGGAAGCTGTTAGTACCATTATTTAAAGTCTTTGGTATGACTCGCCGGGGATCGAACCCACAACCTCCTGCTTCCATGGCAGATTCTCTAATGACTAGGCCACCAGAGCGGTTAAATTATGCTAAGTAGGTAGATCTTTGCATAAGCAATTTCATGTATATATTGTGTTTTCACTTTTGTGCATCTCAAGATTGCATATAGTTATGAAAAGGTGTTAACAACTTCTATATTCAAAATTGATAATAAACCAGTTGACAAGCATTGGATAGTTTAGTCAGGTGGGTTATATTGTGATATGGGCAAATGTGACAAAAGTCACATAGGAATTATTTCAACATGATCACGTTCGAATATATTGTAATGTTGAGACATAAAGGTGTATCAAAAGACAAGAGTTGATCAGTTAATTCATTCTTATTTCCTATGTTCTTGTTTTAATATCAGTCTGCAGATGTGTTTAATTTTGTATTTGGATATTATTTGAGAGGAAACCATTTATTTATATTATTCATTGGAATTACAAAGTGCTCTTTGACATTGAACTAATATATTATTCAGGGACTATTGCAAATTTATTCAGAGAAGTTCTGGACAGTGCCATTGTAATACATTAAGACTTGGCACATCAGCACATTCAAGTACCTGGATCTATTCAGAACACTATTGTTTTTGGACTAATGTGTAGAACGTTTTTACGACTGTTATTATTTAATTCATAATACTGTAAGTTCCTCTTTAATTTTCATTTTATAACTTAGAGGACTAATTAATTTTATAAATGTTACAAAACTTATTGGTTTTCTTTGATCTGTTACTTAAAAATCATGGAATTGTAACAGCGAAGTAGTTGGATCCATGCATATAGTAAGCAGGTGCATCCCTTCATGTGATAAGTATGTAGATCCATGCATGTGATAAGTCGGTGGTTCCATGCACATAATAAGCAGGTGGATCTAAATATAGGGACAAATCTTATTAACAAAATGACTAAACTTAAAGAAAACATTTCAAGAGTCTGTAATATTTTTGTTAGCCTTGAAGATTTAAAAGATAAGTGAACTTGACTCTTGATACACAATTTCCTGTAAAAGAGAATGTAAAATATTATCCATGATACTCCATTCACCACTATTTAATGAAGTGATGGAATAGCTAAAAATTGTAGATGTATACATGTGCATATACATGTAATTCTCAGAAAAAGCAGAATTGATGTATAAAAATCATAATTGATACTCCATGATGTATATAGTATCTAAGAAATTAGTTCTCGAGTATCTACATTATGATCGACCCTAGCAGGGCAATTCGTATACTCCTAATTAATCTGTGGTTCATTATTTCAAGTAACTACCAACTGTCAAAAACAAAATAAAAGGAATCATGAAAAAGGAGCTTTTCGATATTTGGGCAACCTTGAATAGAATAATTTTACAAAAGAAATTCAAGTCTCAAACTGCATAGTGTCTCATGAAAGGATTGCTTGGATGAAATATAACAGCTAAATATTCTGTGTCCATCAGTTCCTGAGAGTGTTTCCATGTAAATTTATATATATAGTCTATTGGGACACTTGCACATTTTCTTTTACTGTAATGTATGTACATTTTGAATTACATTTTTTAGAATCAGTATAAGTGCAAGACTTGAATATTTTACCTATCACTATATATTTTTGTGTGTGTACCATATTTTCATGTATATACGCATCTTATACAAAGTTTTACATACCCCGCACCCAAGGTGCGTCTTATATATGGGTGCATCTTATATAAAATATTTTTTACACAAATCGTCAAAACCCGCATCTTATATATGGGTGTGTCTTATATGTGTGAAAATATGGTAAGTATTTTTTAACACGAACGAACGGTACAGTGTGTGATATTGAAGGATGATTATTGTGGTCGATATTCACGTCTCATTCCTAGTTGTAAAAACAATTGGGTAAGTGTTCAGTAATTACCACGTGTACCAATCCAATGCAGGCCACTTCAAATTTAAAATCCTTTCGTTTCAATGTTTTGTATACCGTAATTATTGCAGATCTACGTTTAGTCGGAGTAAATGTTTTAAATTTATATAATATAGTATGTTTAAATAGTTTTGTTTATTGTTATTAATTATCACAGCAAAAGCTACGGCCGCTATATTACCTATACATCCGGTTGGGTTCAAAGATACTTAAATTTTTAGTATCTTTGGTGGGTGCATTCGAAAACAAGACAAAACTAAATAGTTCGAAAACAAGACAAGAATTTGTTCAATATTGGACTTAAATATGAAAATCAGTTATACCATATATTTAAATTTTTTATTAAATGCAATATAATAAACTGTTACTAAATAGTGTTTGACTTGATAAAAAATCAATGTACCGTATTGTTCTATTCATGTTCATTTTCATCGTCATCAGTTTCGGCTTCAAATCCACTGAAACTTTAATCAAATTCACTATCGTCGTCGCGGAATAAATCCATAACTGATGCTAATCGATCCCCATTGGCGTCAGTGGTATCGGATTCAGCTGCGTCGTCGTCCGAAGAACTGATATAGCTAGCCGATTCGGGAATTATCCCACACTTTCTGAAGCCATTGATGATTGACATAATTTTCACTTTCTCCCATGCCCGAGGAACCCAAGTACATGCCTCTACGTACGTTGCACGACGTCGACCAGCTGGCGTGATAATTTAAGAAGTCGGCCGTATATGATTTTCGCTTAGTCATTGTGACAATTTTATAAATTTTAAAAATGCTAAGCAAATTGATCACTCATTTATATATACCGGTAACAAGAGACTATTCCCACGTTTATATATGCTAACTGCATACATCGGGCATTTATTGGTCTATGTATAGTACAAATCCCACTCGCTGAAGAGTTGGCCTAGCATATCAATGAAGCCGCCTTTACATCTGGCGTTTATTGTTCTAGAATCTAGATACCAGGTACTCAACCCATCCGCTATTGGCCCGGCGGCAGATAAGAATAAACAATAATCATTGTGGTCCTGCCTCAGACAATTCTTTGATCTAAACTTAAAATGGTAATGAAGCCTTGTTTACATCCGGCGGGTGATGAAACATTGGTCAAATTTTCATTTATGATAAAGGAAAGGAAACCATGGGATATAAATTGCTCAGTGCGGCAGATGGCTAGGCCGTGTGCGTCCTATGTAATTTTTTTTTATAAACAAATCATCAAAACCCGCGTCTTATAATTGGGTGCGTCTTATATGCGCGAAATTACGGTATGTATGTGTCTATGTACAATGTTTAGGTGTGAATGTAAAATTTATATACAGTCCTACCCGTTTATATCGACATCACTTATCTCGACAAGCCGCCTACGTCGACAAAAAAGTAAAGTCCCAGTCCCATGGTCTACTATTACTATCGAGATAAAAGAAAAACGTACATGTCGACAGAAGCCCTTGGTCCCAGCTTGAACAAATCCTTTGTTTTCAAAACGTTTATGTCGACAAGCTGCCAATTAAGACCAATACTTTGTTCAACAATTAGTTGATCTTGCCGCCAGGCTTTTGATATCGCGGTCGGATAAAAAAACATAGCAGCACATTTTCTCACCACTCTGCAGCTAGTTAAGTCTTTGATCTTGCTGCCTAGCTTGTGGGTCATGTTCTTCAGATGTACTCTTACAATGACAACATGTACATCTGTCGGTCTTTCAGCAACTGAATTTTCTGATTGTAAATATCAGCACAGCTAAAAGGAACAATTGATGAACACAATTTTCCAATCAACAGGTAATCGAAGCAGGACTAGCAAGCCGTCCAGGAAATTGATGCGTACAGAGGACTCCTGTATACGTGATTTTCTGAATCCCATATATAAAAATTGCGTGAAAATACGGATTACGCATTTTCGAAACCTTTGAAAGTGATCTGTGATTAAAACAAGTTTTTTTTTGCTGGGAAAGTTTCGTTTTTAACTTTATTTACATTTACGATGGCTACTGACAGCAGGGTAAAACGCAAATTAAATTTACAGTCTTTGGAAACTAAATATCTTGCTGTTAGGGAAGTTAAGGGATGAATATCTCGCAAAGAGGTCTGTGAAATTTTTTCACTTAAAAATAACACGTCCAGGACGGATGAAAGCTGCGGAGTCTATAAAGAAAGACTAAGTTGAAGGTAACTGCACTCCCCAAAGGAAGAAGCATTGTGTTCATCAATTGATCCTTTTCGCTGTGCTGATATATTTACAATCAGAAAATTCAGTGGCTGAAAGACCCACAGATGTACATGTTGTCATTGTAAGAGTACATTTGAATAACATGATTCACAAGCTAGGCGGCAAGATCAAAGACTTAACTAGCTGCAGAGTGGTGAGAAAACGTGCTGCTATGGGTTTTTTTGTTTTTTTCATCCGACCGCGACATTAAAGCCTGGCGGCAAGATCAACTAATTGTTGAACAAAGTATTGGTCTTAATTGGCAGCTTGTCGACATAAACGTTTTGAAAACAAAGGATTTGTTCAAGCTGGGACCAAGGGCTTCTGTCGACATATATGTTTTTCTTTTATCTCGACGTCGACATAGGCATGACAATTTGATAGTAATAGTAGACCATGGGACCGGGACTTTGCGTTTTTGTCGACATAGGCGGCTTGTCGAGATAAGCGATGTCGATATAAATGGGTAGGACTGTACCACTAAAGTTTATTCAGAACTTTATTATTTAGGATTTTTCTAGTAATTTTAGGATTTGTTGGGACTTAATTTTCAATACCATTAGTTAAGTTTTGTTTGTTTTTTCACTTTGTATTTTAGAGACATAAATTTGTTTGCTGATTTTTCAAAAAACTTGTTCTCACTCTTTTCTATTATGTATTTTAAGACCAAAGAGTCATAATAGGTAGCAGTAATAGTAGTACTACCTTTGATGTGTATTGTTACAGTTCATGATATGCAGTTTGTAATTTGATTATTATGAATACACGTTTCAACTTTATGGTCTTTTCATCCTCAGAAGGTCCGTCTTGAAAGGTCAGTTTGGATGGCTGAAAGTAGTATGATCTTTGTGCATTGGCATTTTGTACACACTGGCATTTTGCATTCACTCACATCTATTCATATCTTTACTGTAATTTTGAAAGTATTAACAATGGAAAAAACAAAGAAAAAAATGATTTTGACCTATTTTTAGGGTTACAGAATGTCTCATTTCTGTTCAGTGGATTTGTGCTATTCATAGTGTCATAAGCAATAGCATCATCACCACCATAGGTATGTGCCACTGCTGCAGATTCCATTGACACTGTTATTCTGTTATACAAGATTTTAGTTTCATGAAATCTTTGAAATATTTTCTATTAGATTTATATATCATTCAGTGATTCCATTAATAATATTGTCTTTTTTTAATATCTTCAATGCTGCTTTGACCATACAGACAGTGTGAGAGAGAAAAACCTTGAGGCGCTTGGGGTGGTAGGTCAAGAAGAAATAATGGAAGCTGAAGCAACCAAAATATCATGTGAAGGTTGGACCAACTCTGTTACTTCCCCAACATCTGTCACTGGTTCCAGCATTAACAGGCATGAAAGGGCTGGAAGGTGAGAAAATGGTAAATTTTTAACACATTGTGAGTTCAGGAGAATGGATGTTTCATCAGGGGAATAGCATTTTGGAGGCTATTCCAAAATTATTAACATCCCCATCAGGAGGCAGGACCAGACTTTTTTTTTATAGCTCTAATGTTCCGAGAGAAGAAGACCATAGGTGATGGTCTTTTGTGAAGTGTGTGATGTCCGTTAGTACAATTTTGTTAATGCTGTTTCTGATAAACTAATGGGAGAATTGCCATGAAACTTTAAAAACACATTCATCCCAAGGTTTTGTTGGTCTTGAAAGAAAATGGTGTCAATTGGACATAAGTATGGTAAGCTCAGCAACCATAATGAAAATCTTTTCACTACTCTTCTTGAACAGTTAAATGACATCTTGTAATGTGTAGTTGGTCCTAAATGAAAATCCATTATGGTCATGGTGATTATATTGAAAATAGTATCACTGCTTCCCAGAATGGATATTGACATATTGTTTTTAACTGAAAGATTTAGTATGATATCATGTTGTTCCTCTATGAAAATGTCGCTGATTCGATAACCACCGTGATGACTACTCACTACTTCTTTTGAAATGTTGATTGTACTGACATGGGTTTTTCCAAGACTTCTATGATATTTATTTGGTAGACAATGTCATTGGTGCCACTCAGACATCTAGTATTGTGGACACCTTAAAAAAATCTTGCTACTTGTAAATTAATTGGTTGTATCTGCATGGGTTTTTGAATGAAGAATCTATATCTGATCACTAACTTATCTGAACTTTTGTGAAGGAGTTTTGAAAACCAGATCTAACCAGCCATAGGGTCAAGTCAAAAGTCAGTGCTTGGTTGTTTGTACTTCACTGAATTTATATACATGTACAAGTGAATTTTGACCAGACTTTGTATTTAAGTACACTCTCATGAGCAGTCTGTTATTGACCTTATCACTGGACTCCAATGAGTTTTGCTGCACTGGCTTCTAATTATGATAGCATAAAAAAACATGGATTTTTCTCACTTGATCAAGTAAATATATTTGAGGAATACCTCGATTCATGTCACTTCACTAACTTCGGGCTTCTGTCAGGCTGATATTTTAATGAGGACCCAACATTTAAATTTTGCAGGGTCCTTGCAAGATGTTCAAGGTTCCCATGTCCAAGTTTCTAGAATAAAACTAGGCAGAAATGTAATAGACACTTGTGAGCTCTTTCATCATCTTGCTTACAGTAAGTGTGTTCACATTTTCCTTTGCTTGCATGTGTTAAAATGCATGCAAGCTTTGGTGACTAGTTTTTTCTGGTCAAATTCAGTGTGCCTGCTTGCACCCCTGATGAACATTTTTAACACAGTGTCATTTGAGGCCTTTCTGGAATTTAAAACTAGGAGCCCAGGGCTCTTATTTTGTCAGGAATATCAGAAATGGTTTTAATACTCATTTTCTATAATATAAAAAAAGAAAAAAATGGTCTTATCCAGGGTACCTGTGCATTCTTTTTTTCTTCTTCAGTGTCAGTCCCTTCAAGGACTCCTGTTTATGACATGTGACACATTTGCACTAGGTTTTCATTGGTACTATTCATAGAACTGAAGATTTGTAGGATGACCTGTTGTTTGTCATCAGTTGTCTGTCATGTGATGCTTGTTCGTCCCTTAGTATAAGTTTGTTACCATTATTTCTCTAATTTGGACAGTTGTCATGACACTTTACACACACATTCATCCCATGGTCCTAAATGAAAATGTTACACCTCAGACAACCATTATGGCCACGATACTGGCCATATTGAAAATCTTGTTACTCAATGGATGTTTAGTTCATCCCCAATAACATGGTGCTGATTAGATATGACTGCTATGGCAGCAGTTGTGAAAATATTGTTATCACAACTTCTTCTTAACTGAAATTCATAAGGTTTTCGTATCCAGTGTTGTTATTGCTACTTTTCCTGAATTCATGGTAATATCAAAATGTTGTTGCCACAAAAAGGCTTTTTACAATGTCTTGTTGGTCTGAATTGAATAACGATCCCAATCTGACATCTTATATGACCAACACAGCTGCTATCATGAAAATGTTATCATGACTCCTGAATGAATGGTCATAATAAGATGGCTTTTCCACAAATAATGTGATCTTGGTTCTAAATGAAGATGGTACTAATCTAAGGTCCAATATGGCCACCATGGTAACCATCATGAAAATATTTTCTCTACTTCTTCTTAACAGGAAGTCAGATTTAGCTTTGGATTTTCACCATAAGACTTCCTATGATATCTAGTTTGTTCAAAATGTAAATAGTGCAGATATTCAAGATGACTGTCACAGTAGTAGTGTTGAAAATCTTGTTATCACATCTCCTAAATGGATTGGCTTATCAACATCGGATTTTGCACTAAAAGACTTATTCTGATGTCTATTTGGTCCTAATGAAAATGGTGTCGATCTGATTTCTAGTATGTCAGCCAACTTGAAAATATTGTTATTGCAATTTGCACTGAATGAAAAGTCATTTAACATAGTAGATTCACTAGAAGACTTCTTGTCATGTTTTGTTAGTCCCAAATGAAAATTGTAAAGAATTGTATGCAATATGCTAAGCCATGGCAGCCATTTTGAAAATATTGTTGCTACTCTTTCTACATGGAAGGTCATGCACAATGTTTTCACTAGAAAAATTCTTATGATGTCTTGGCCTTGGAGCTGATCTGATGTCTAGTATGGCCACCATTGAAACAATCATGAAGATCTTGTTATTGCTACTTATAAGCAAAAAGTCACATCTGCATGCCAGAAGACTAATTATGAAATCAAGTTTTAATTCTTGTTGATATTGGTGCTAATCAGGCCTCAAATATGGACACCATGGAAACTTAAATTTTGTTTACTGAAACTCTCAGTACCACAAAAAGTATGAAATCTAATAAAATAATAATAATAATATTAATAACTTTATTTATAGAATGTAAGTCAGTTACTGAACAAATATTTCTTGAGGCCTTCATTTAAGTACAATATATACAGTATATACTGCATAGTATGATAAAATTGGCTTGACATTAAATAACTTATTCTGAAAATCAAAGTTTTATACCCAAGAACATATGTACACACATCAGTGAGGATCTATATATATATATATATATATATATATATATATATATATATATATATATATATATATATATATATGTATGTATATAGGTCATACTCTATTGTAAAAGATGTAAAGGCAGATTAATGCAGGAGGTATTCATATTTAATACTGTTCATTTGCTTTAATATTTCATCCAAATAAGACATTAAGTATGAAAATAAATGCTAGGAACCGGTCTTGTGTTATTGTGAATGATGTTCTTTACCAGTTGACCAGGATACTGAAAGCTTTTAAAAGAATTTCTTCTTTGGCTTTGGTATAATGAAGTTTTTACTCTTATCTAACCATAGATTATGAGTACCAGTAACATTTCTTGGGTGTGATATATATATAATATTTGGTTAATTGCATCCTGAAAATAGTCTGTACTTTGATCTAGAATTTTGGAGTCTTAACAGTTTCTTTATGTTGAAACTATAGGCATTACCCCAAGCTACAGGTACAATAGTCCAAATATGGCTGGATTTAACTTTAAGAGCATCAGGACCAATATCTGTTATGTAGCATTCTTTTTTTGTGCTAGAACAAATGCATGATCCGTTTGATGTCCGTACATCCCCAGAGTGCAAAATTGTTGGTATGACACAATTCATCTTGCAACTTGCCTTTTCCTTGGTATGTTATTTGCAAGACAAGCACTGATGGTTCATCATTTTCAAGGATGTAATCAGCTGTGTGACAAATTCACCAGAGAAGATTTGCTTGTAGCAGTCTTTTATATCCAGAGTTGTGGTCTGGCCTCTGCAATAATTTATCTCTATTGGTGTTGCATTATCCATTTGTTTTTAAACTTTTCCCTTCGGTTTTCAGTTTGGTCAGGAACATGTGGTTACTTAATGTACACTCAGCAGGGTTCAGATAATAATAATAATAATAATAATAATAATAATAATAATAATAATAATAATATGCTTTATTTATAGAGGGTGACTCGTTAGTCAAGGACTATTCTCCCTTGAGGCCCTCTTAATGAAAGTATAATGACTTTATTTAAAGAGGGTAACACAATTAGCTAAGAACTAATCTACCTTGAGGCCCTCATACAAGGAATTTATTTAATTCAACAGCATCTCAGAAGCCACTGGATATATTGGGTTTGGAAGATGGAAATAGAGTGGGCATTTCTAATCTCAACTGGAATACTATTCCAGAGCAAAGTTCCAGAGTATTGGAAACTTTTCTTGAATAGTTCCTTATTTGGTTTGGGAATTTTATACTGTTTTGTAGATATTGATCGCAGGTTGGGTGTATTACCAGGTAGCCTATACTGGAATAGGGATTGTAAATATTTAATGAAAGTACAACAAATGCACATTGTGTGAAGAAGCAATAATTAGTGCTTATATTAGCATGTTTAGTATTAAAATACTAAATTCCATTATCTATTAGAAACACATGCATGCTCATGATATCTCTTCTTAAATACTCTAATATTTTCAGCTGATTTTACATGTAGTGTGCACTATCTTACTAATTTTATATCTAATTACCAGTAAGTCATTGTATGCAAGCAATGACAGCTTATTAACTAGATGTAGATTGACACTGAAGGAACCATTTCATATGTGGTATTTATACCAATCATTTAATCCAATGTATTAAATTTGTTCACGTTGCTATTGAATGTCCTTGATCCAGTAAAATTTGTATACAATGCTGAGAAACCTCATTCTTACACAGAAAAAAATTGATACTAATATTTACTTCAGTGATAAGAAACATTGGTATACTCCATATGTGGTACATAAAAATAGTTTGTGATATATATGACGTTATAAATTATTATTACATTTATTTATTATATAAAGGATTAATGTCAGCACAGTATGTGGGAAAGTGTGATCACAAGAAGTCTGTATTAAATGATCCGAATGCCCAAGTAAAAACATTGTTGTACATTTTGCAAAGCATGATCTGCAGAATGCTGGAATCTTGCTGACTCCAGCCGCACTTATCAGAGAAAAAGGAAACTTCATTCTACTTCATCTGAATTTTCTGGCTTCTCTGTTATAGAAAATAAGGGGTCTTATGAACGTAATACCCCTCTGAGTATATCACTATCATTGTTAAGGAGATACAGCAACCATGTAGCAGTGTGTCATTGCCTTCCATGATGGAGGAAATGCACCACACATCTTGTGGCATGTTGTTGCCTCCCGGTGAGGAGGAGATACATTGCTCTTCTTATAGTGTTTTGCTGTCTCCAATCAAGAAGAAGATGCACTGCACCACCACCACACCTTCCTTATTGATGCATCTTATCTATTATCTTCAGATCATCACACCAAGACCTCATGGTACAGGGATAGGGTTAGGCCTGAATTTCCACCATTACACTCTCTACCACCTCGTTATGAACATTTTGAGTCTAACCAGTGAGCTCATATTGGATCTTGCCCTTAGAGCTGAGGTGATATTTTAGCTTGTGTCCTGTCATTACTGCATCACTGGGTGGAAAACATTTGGAAGGATAGAAGCGTTACTTCTTCCAGGACTGACAGATGTTCTTGTCTGTCTCGTGTAGAAATACGGGACTTAGTGCAAAGTGTTCCTTTACCCTCTTCCTAGGGATTTGGTGATGTCCACTTACTCTCAAGCTTGGAGTGTTCTTGATGATACTGTCTCCAGTTTAATAGACTCTGTTGAGTTTGACATTGAGGACACAAGTGATGCCTGCTTTTACACCCACTCCTTCATCTCTATTAACTGTGGAAGAGGTGATATGATCTTTTGACAAGGCAATAATCGAGTCTGTTGCCTCATGGTCACTGACGTTACCTAATTTATAATAATATTAATTGGCAATGTTGAGGGTGGGCTGTTCCTTCCTCAACATTGCAAACCTTGGTCTCTTCTGTCAGCTATCAGGTACATTCCCCAAAGTGGCCTATGAAATGTACCCAACTTGATGCCTTTGCAGCCAAGGTGAGTATTTCAAGTGGGTTCTTTGCATGTCTTTCCGTAAAAATATATTGAAACCATGGAACTGATAGTCTGCTGCTAATCACCATAGCGTTACATGTGAACCACTTATCAGCTGCTTCTTTATTTTGATTGAACCAATTGCCTTTCAGTGTGTGCTGGAAGACATCTTGGTATGCACTTCATGTTTCTTTGGCTTTGTCAGTTTAACTTCTTCACATCTACCAAGATATTGCTTTGAACTCCCTTAAAGGTAGTACTGAATCATAGTAAAGATCTCCTTAGTGCTGCTTTTGAGATGGATTTCACCTCCTCAATCCAGAATGTCTTTCACCCATCCGATTGGGAAGGCTCCATTGACCTATAATATGCCTATCTACACAGCCCTATATTTCCTGTTTACCACAGATATCTTTGGTTTTGCTTTGACCTGGAAGTTTTTCAATTTCAGGTCCTATGGTTCAGAATTTCTTTAATGCCCAGAGTTTTCACTTGAGTTGTTGGATTAGTAGCAGGATATCTCTGATTACATTGACCTCTCATTCTCTAGAATTTCAATGATTGGCTGATCTGCAATGTTCAGATCCAGTCTCTTTTAAAATAATTGATGAATGTTCTTTGTCCTTTGAGTGCGAAGATTACCAAAACATTAATAAATGGATTGGTTTATGTGAATATATGAATGGCTCCCCCCTCCCCCCACCTTGGGACCTCCATATATATATATATATATATATATATATATATATATATATATATATATATATATATATATATATATATATATATGAGTCTCCAATAAGATCTAGGAAAAAGGCAGATCAGATATGCATCAAATCCATTTAAGAATTGGGATAGGTATCTGTTTTTTAATCCAATTATATTTCCCAACACAGTAAATGAAATTCAAGAAACACCTCAGACTAACGTGTTTATCTTTTGTGTTGTAGTGGTTCTGTTTATTTTAGTATTTAGCTTTTTTTCTTTAACGCTGCTGTGCATGATGTGAAGCATGATATATGCTTTGGCTTATTGATCACAAAAGTAGATCCTGGTGAACTACATTTTCATGATTCACCGATTTGTGTTGACTTTACAAATCTCTTTTCTTCTGATACTGTAGTTGGTACAATCATGCCATTAAACAATAAGTGCATTTGTTTTTTATGCTAAAATTTAATTAATGAAAAAGAAGTGACTACCGCATGTAGCATTCTCAAATGACTACTGATATGTTAATTTTTACATTTCTAGTGGAGCTTTTGAGAAGTAGTACTTTTACCCGAATTTGTTGTTGCATTTGCTTTCAGCAGGAGTGAAAATACAGAAACTCTAATAAAGGACCTAGAGCATCTTTGGGAGACATTTCTTGGCTCGGTTTCCTCCAGGGTTAAAGACACCCTCAGTGTAGAACATTTGGGACTTGTATTGAGACAGCTGGCAAGAAAAGGTAAACTACTATTTTATTATGTTTTGCTTGGCGGAGGTCATGGGTCCCAGAGTTATTACATATATGTCAGAAATTGAATATATGTAAACAACATTTTTTATGTTCTGGTTGCATATCTTGAGCTTATAGTTAATTAATATTTATCTAACTGACCGCAGAGATTTATATTTTGACTTAAATTTGATGAATATAATAAGACATTGTAAAGTTGCGCATATAACTTGGTGTCATCTTTATACACAACTTACAAGTGGATATAGGCACTATAGGCTTCAAATTTGGCCATTGATTTTAAGGATTGTGCATTTCATCTGTTTTTTCGTTTTAACTGATTTTCTTCTACTTTTAATCTTGTAGTACTTTTTTCTACATATTTAGAACAGTTTGTCTTCCAGAAGTTTTGGTTGATAATATTTAGATCATTTTCACTTTACTTTGACATCATTTTTGTGTTCAGGTACCCTAATACATACATACCTGCAATACTCATGACTTGAAAAGTAGAAACAGACTTGGCATCTTGTAAATCCTTTTCAGGCAATAGAGGATTAGTTCCTTTGTGGGACTTGATACATCAATGGATACAACACTTTCAATTGATTTTTTGATTCAGATTGTGTTTTACATTTGTCTCTGGTTGATAGGTTTCCACTTTCATTGTCATTATTGGAACTTTCAATTAAAATTTTAATTTTTTTCATATGTTAATAATAAATTAGTGTAGTGACAAATCAACCTGTGATTGATAAGAAAATGAAAAAGAAATGTAAACTTGCTTTTTTGTTTTGTTTCATTCCAGACACCTTGAAGATGTTTAGGCCATTCCCTCCAGGGCTGGTTCAAGGAGTTCCAAATCTTATTGTCTGTCATAAAGGTGAGGCATTTACAGTTTGTACATGTGTCTTAGTACATGTGTCTTTTATTTCATGATTTATAAAAATCACAAAGAGACTTATAATTTTGCACTTTTTACACTTTTTAATTTAATATATTGAGACAATACTGTAACATTAACAGTTAAGTGACAACAATTTTATATATACAGTGGAATGCGCCCCACGATAATGTAAATTTGGATATAACGCGGTTGTGGCGTGGCTCCTGAAATTTCGCATATTCATTCACACATGAAAAATTATTTTTGTTCAAAGTACTTGAAGAGTGTTGACCAGTAAATAATGTCTGGAAATTGAGTGGGTATGAAATTGTACATGTGTTCAGCTTAAAAACATTTATAAAAAGTGACTTGTGACCATTGCAGGCCTACTACACATGACACTTTGCTTCTGGAATTTACCAATTTCCCCAGGTTCTTGAATTGTTATGCCTAAATACACATTATTGGAAATGTTACTTATTATTGATCTATGAGTAAAGCCAGTAAATCATCTTTATGATTGTCTTCAATTATTTCTGTGTACAATCATTGCTCAAACAACAGCCAATATGTGTTTCTTCTTTAACTGCATACACAACCAAGCAGCAGACCATGTGGTGGTTGATAAAAGATTCTCACAATTTAATAAACTTCATAAAATGAAAGCCGGCAATATGTTTTCTGGGCATGGTGGTATTAGACACGATCATATGACAAGTATGTAATGTGCGCATAGCTGGAAATTGAAAGGGTATGAAATTTTACTTGCGTACAGCTTAATTTTTTTTTTAATATCAGTTATCTGAGACCATTACAGACTTGCTGCATTTAGTTCTCAGATTTTATGTGTATGGTGTTTGCTTTTAAACTTGTCATTACTTTCCTAAAAGCAAGTTCACAAATGCAAGTTGTTCTCTGTCCAAGAGAAATTACACACCCTGGATCAACATAAGAAGGGCAAACAACAAACTCAGCTTGCCATAGATCTAGAATTTAGCGACTCAACTCTGCGAGGGTGGAAAACAGAAGAAGAAAAGCTCTGTAGTCAACCTTACATTCTAAAAGAGGAATCTGGTTTACAGCGTAAAAGGGTTAAGTTTGTGAATGACAAAAGTTTTGATTCAGTCTTGTACCAATGGTTTGTCCAGGCTCCCTCAGAAGGAGTTCCCATTTTTGGCTCTATTCTGAAAGTTCAAGCAGAGAAATTTGATTGCCATATAAATGGAGATGATAAATGGAGATGATTCCAAATTTAAAGCAAGTATAGACTGGCTGGACTGATTCAAGAAAAGGCACACTATAAGCCAAGTTCTTGTGTCTGGGGAAATCCACTCGGCTGATAAAGAGGCTGCCAATTTCGCTTGCTCCACTAATTTCATCTTTCTCAAATTCTTCAAAATCATTATTATTATCACTATCAGAAGCCAGTATTTGTTGCAAGAAATCACCATCGTAATCAACATTGGCCATATTAACTTTTTCCAGGTACCATGTGCTGAAAAGCGAGTGTTTGTAAAACTTCTTCAATAAATGTATATATAGTAAAGTACAACGGAATGCATGTTCCGGGTCTTTTTAGACCAGTCAAATATAGTTTTACAAGCAGTCATGGCTAGTTGAAGTAATAGGATATGTACATTGTTGCTTGCCTAGAAAATGACTTTAAGTTGCGACAAGCACTACGAGACTTCAACCAACCGCGCAATTAAAGTCGCAACTAGCACTTTGAGGGGTAATCCAAAGTTAGGAAATGTTTGATTTAAATTAGGTATGAATATACCTTATAGTAATGTCAATCATCAGATACCATTCAGCATTGCCCCTCCCCCATTCCCTCCATTGGAAGTAGGTGAGAGACCCCCACCTCCTTTAGAAAATTCCTTCTTTGCATCATCTGATTAGGTGGACAAATTGAGACTGGTTTCTGCCCATGCCCCCCAACTTCACTCTTACCTCTTTGTGGATGTTTCAGATTCAGGGTGAGGGGCTCATCTTGAGCCACAAGGTCTGATTCTTCAAGGTCCCATGTAGACTCAGGGCAGTTGCTGCCTTGTTAACCTCTGAAGGTCATTCGTTTTTGGAGGATGTGAGGTAGGCCTTGTCTTGGCACTCTCATACTACTTTCTCCTCCTTCTACCTTAACTCATTAGCCCACCAGTGCAAGGAATTTCCTCACTGGGCTCAGAAAGTAGCCCTTGCAGATTCCATGATGCAGTGGTCTCCTGCTCAACGATAAGGTTACGTATTCCTTGTTTGTTTTTATTAGCTAGTTGTGGGGTCATCAGCCATCCACCAAACTTACCAATTCATCTATGCAGTAGTAAGAAGGTATTACTGATATTGAAATCTTTTTTTTTTTTTTTTGTGGTGGTGGAGGTAAAACTAATATTACTTGTGTAATATTTACCTGCTCCTATTGCCAGATTCCCTCCTAACACCACAAACTGATGTCCGACTAAATTAGGCTGATATATCCAGAGAATGAAAGTATGCATACACAGTATGTGTAGGGTGTCCCATATGTGTTTCAGTGTTATTCTTGAATCTTCTGATTCATCATTATGGGAGGATGAAAGTTTTCTTCTATGGTCGAGGTGTTTTCCTCTCAGAAAAGTACCAGTTATTCAGTAGCAGTTTACCAACAAACCCCTACTCCCAGAAGAACTGCATTCATTTCCTTTCAGTGTTTGAACATGTTTATAACAAGTTCTTCATCAGTTGGTTTCATACAGAAATCTGCTTTGCCAGAATTATAATGTGTGTTCATTATAGCAAAAATGTCAGAATAGATGCAGTTAATCCAGGATCATTATAGAGATCCAGGCTACCAGTGAATGCTAATGGATTTTTGTTTGTTTTTCATATGGTTCCTATGTGACAAAAATAGTATTGCTGCAATAAGTTATTTGTGCCTACTTTTATATCCTGAAAAAATATGAAATTGGTTTTTACATGTGTACCACTTGAAATTGTTAAAAATAAGTCATTTTTAGCATGGAATGGCTATATCATGTTTATATGAAATTTAAACATCAATTACAAGTTTTTCAAATGCTGATCACCTTTTCGCCATGGTGTTTCAAGAAACTAATTTTTAGAAAATGTTAACATATTTTGGCAGAAAGAGAACTTACATTACATACCCCTTTCTATATTTTTAGCTGACATCCTCCGGACTTTGCTTTCTGTGTACATGGTAGACTCAACTCAACCCCTTCCTCAGGCAGATGAAGTTCTGATGTGTGATTCCCACACTACACTTGACCAAGTGAGATCTTTCATAATGTAAAATCTATATATGTTGATTCAATGAGGGTTATGTTATTTAATACAGTTCTATCTGTTTATGTCAACATCCTTGGGCCCCAGGAAATATTGTCGACATAGGTGGATGTCGAGACTGATGGGGGGGGGGTGTCGGAAAAAGATGCAATTTAAATTCGTTAGTAAGGGGTGACCAGTTGTCAATGAGTAGCATTTACACTTTGAGAAAACAATGGAAATTTAGAGTACATGAAGACAAAACCAGTGTGAAATACACTTGTATATTGACAAATTCCATTTGGTTACCTTTGTGTAATAAAATCCACAATAAAATATTGCATCGGTCACATCTTGATATGAAAAACATTATGATATTTAATGTCGACATTAGCACTTGGTTGTAAAGTATTATTGTTTACATGCTTCCATGTACATGTACTTAATTTGGTCAGTCTGTTCCCATCTTAGTGAGGCTACCAAGGGGATGGGGCACAGGGAAATGAAAACCTGTCAACAAATTAGTTTAAACAGTACATGTATTCTCTACAAATCCTTTTGTATCCAATGTTATGATGAACTATAAAGTGACTGAACCAACCACTTGTTGCAGTGAAGTTCTCAACACTAAGTTTTTCGCAATTTTTTTCGTTTTTTCAATGATCATATCCCGATTTATGGATAAGGTGGAATGTGCAATTCGGGTTTTATTAAACAATTGTGCTGTGGCTTCCTCCACTTCTTCAAATTTAGCAGTCTTCTGTTTCTTCCTTTGGAGAGTGCAGTTAACTTCAACATAGTCCTTCTTTATAGACTCGGCAGCTTTCTTCCATCCTGACAGGGTGTTATGTTTAGGCGAAAAGTTTTCACAGACATCTTTGCGAGATGCTCCACCTTTAACTTCCTCAACTCATTCAGACCCATCACTATTAAAAGTTATATTGCTGCTCTGCCCCAGTAGCACTAAGCTGTGTCTAGCTGCGTGTGCCCTGTATAGTTTAACTGTTTAGACAATTTTTTAAATATCGTGCACATGCATTCATTCATGCCTTAATTTCTCTTCTTATATCCAATAAAAGTCCACAAAGTTTTCACCAATTATTCCAGCTAAATTTGTCTACACATTGAAGTATTTTTTATTATTTGTCCAAGTCATTTTAACAACTTTTAACAACACTATTAATGAAATTAACATGATTGCTACAATCTGCTAGATCTGCAAGATCATTGCTATCAGCATCCTCTTCTTCTAACGACTCAGAAACTTGGATGTTCGAATCTAAATCTCACAAAATATCCAACTGCCAAAGAATATTTTTCCTTTCCTTGCTCAATATTTTTTAGATTAAACCAGAGAAACTCCTTATTTTTGCTCTCACCATCATCAAGTCTTATGTCTACCATCAATTATGATTTTTCATGAACAGAACACTTGTAGTGAAACTGTTCTCCATTAGTAACCCTTGGTTTATGAACAATTCAAATTTGCATAAAGAAAAGTAAAATCATTTCTAATTGGTTAATATTAGCTTGATTCTTAGAGAAAAAAAACATTTGTAACCAGTCAGATACGTCATATATAACACATTCAAAACGACAAAAGACATTATCGGCCATAGAATGCAGTCAACAAACATCAACATATGGTGGGATCAGCCATTGAAAGCAGAAACCGGATCATGATTATTGACAGGATTGGTGCAGATGAGTTAACAGCCAGATATTTAGTTTCCAGTAACTGTAAATTTAATCTGCGTTTTACACTGCTGTTGGTAGCCATTGTAGATATCAAGTTAAAAACAAAACTTTCACAGCACAATAAACTTGTTTTAATCACCGATCACTTTGATAAATGCAAGAATCGATAAGATTTCATTGCTTTTTTTTAAAGTTGTTGTGAGAGACCAACTTTATAGGTCCATACAAAATACTAATAATAATAATAATAATAATAATAATAATAATACCTTATTTATAGAGGGTGACTCATTAGTCAATGACTATTCTCCCTTGAGGCCCTCTTAATGAGAGTATAACAATGCACATTATATGAAGATAGCAATAATTAGTGCTTATTTTAGCATGTTTAGTATTAAAATACTAAATTCCATTATGTATTAGAAACACATGCATGCTCATGATATCTCTTCTTAAATACTCAAATATTTTCAGTCATTTACATGTAGTGGAAGCTTATTCCACAGAACTGTACCAGAGTAATGAAAACTCTTTTTGAATTGTTCTGTTCTTGGTTTTGGTACTAGAAGGTTTCCATGTGATATTGATCTCAACTGGTATTGTGTTGAGAAAGGCCTGAATAAGTCCTGTGGATACTCTGGTGCAGTTCATTTAGATATTTATATAAAAGAACTGCCTTGTGAAAATCTATCCTGTCAAATATTGTGAACGATTTGAGTTCTGTAAATAATGCTTTTGAGGGATTATCAACAGATGCATCTAAAATTACATGTGCTGCTTGTTTCTGGAGTTTATAAATCCTGTCAAGCTCAGATTTAACACAGTTACCCCATACATTAGAACAGTAATCCATTGTTGGAAGAATATATGACTTGTAGTATAGATTGTGAATTTCCATAGGTAAATATTTCTTGATTCTGTTGAGAAGGGCAGTTTTGGATGACAGTATTTTACAAAGCTTATCAATATGGTCATTCCATAATAAATTATTATCTATGGACACACCTACAAGTCTTTCATGTTTGACATTTTGTAATGGATGATTATTTATTGCAAGAGATAGTTCTGGGTTCCCTGACTTTTGTAGCTTTTGTGTCGTCCCCAGAATCATACATTTTGTTTTACCTTCATTGATTACCATCCTATTTTGTTGTGCCCAATTTGGACTCTAATAAGGTCCGAGTTTAATCTTGTTTGGATAACTTCAGTATCAGAACTAGATGTATACAAGGTTGCATCATCTGCAAACAAATCTGTATTTGTGGATTCATTATTTAATGGTAGATCATTGATATAGATAAGGAAGAGGAGAGGGCCCAAAACTGTGCCTTGAGGGACTCCTGAATGAATAGTGCGAGTTTGAGAGCTAATATTGCCAATGCTTATTTGTTGAGACCTTTGGTTTAGGTATGACCTAAACCAGTTTAAAGAAGGATTGTCAAACCTGTAACAGTTAACTTTTGCAGCAGAATTTCATGATCAACAAGATCAAAAGCTTTCTTGAAGTCAAGGAAAACAATCCCAGTCATATGCCCATTATCCATTTCCTTCAGCCAAAGATCAATTAATTTAGTAAGTTATATTTGGCACGAGTGGTACTTTCTAAATCCTGATTGTGTTTTATGAAATAGAGAGTTTGTTTCAAAACATTTATAGACCTGAATGGCTACATGCTTTTCAAACAGTTTTGACAATACAGGTAGAATTGATATTGGTCTGTAATTTCCCGGATCCTCCTTTTCTCCTTTCTTAAAGATAGGTGTAACCTTTGCTCAATTCAGTTTTTCTGGAAAATTACCACTCAGTCAAGTCAAGGAAAACAATCCCAAATGTTCACTGCAGTCTTAGACAAGCATGCCCCAATTAAAACAAAAAGGGTTAAACACCAAATTACACCCAAGTCGATTACCCCTAAGATCAATGGGGCTAGGCACCGAAGAGATAATTTCCACAAGAAAAAAGACATGAAAACCTATTGAAAGTGGAGGAATACAACTAAGCACCTGATAGATAAGGCAAAAGAGAACTACTATAAACAGGCTATTAATGAAAGTAAGAGTACCAAAACATTGTGGAAGCATCTAAAAGTCTTGGGTTTGGCCAATGTGGGTATGTGAGAAAGCTTGCCCTTTAGCTTCTCATGTATCAGTGCTTCTTTCTGGGGTTTTCCTGGGTTCTTCCTCCACTCTTAATACTGGGGCTTTTAGATTTATACAAAACACCAGATTTACCATCGGTTATGACCACCATTTGTAAAAAAAGACTTGAAATGAAAACTGCTGAACATAATTTGATCAAATTTGACAATGCATCTTGTCACAATTGCCAATTCATACAGATGATGCTGATGTGCTTTCAAATATGGATGATATAACCAAGATAAAAATTCATGATTACTATTAATGATCAACATATTACGTTGACTTCTCCAACAAGTGCTGAAGAGACAATGTCTAATTATGCTCCAAAAATGGAAAATCCTTCAGCTGGCTTTTCTAAAATCCATTCAGTTGATATTAAACAATTTGTTCAGAAAGTATTCTGACATCGAGAATTTTTAATTTTATATAGATTTTGCTAATCAAATAAGGCTGCTGTTACAAAAATGATATAAGACCTTAAATGCTTTGTTGTAGAAAACCATTTAACATATTTTTGTCAACATTTATATAAAGTTTGCCAGCTTACACATCTTTCAGATTTATACAGATTATGCTGCTTTGTAATCAAATAATGATTCCATTATTTACAGTAGAAAAACATTTACAGAATTATATTTTTTTTAAATAGTTAAAATGTAACAAATTTCGATACAGTGTCTTTCTTAGGGGCCTCTCAGTATTGGAAAAATGATGTTGATGTGTCCTCAGATATGTAAGCAGATACAAAAGCATTGAAAATATTGCAATTGTTATTTTGTAACATTTGCAGTCCACAGCAATTTGGTAGAAATGTCTAAAGAAATCATCCTGCTGAGTTAAATTTGTTGGCCAAATGCTCTTGCATTTGGCTATTAAGGAGATATTTGCCAAATGATTGATAGTGATCATCTTGTTTATTGATCTGTGGTTAATTGTGGTTCGTTATATTTCTTTACATATTTACAAAGTTTATCAGTTTAAGTCCTTCTAGAGCTATTGTAGCAAGTCCTTTGCTATGCACCCAGCATCAGTAGTTTTGGTTTTCTGCCAAACATTCCTGTTTTTAACTTCAGAGAGTCCAGGATGCATGGGTAGTCTAAGGCACTAATCTTTACAAATTACTCACACTTTTCACCTCTGTTTGTACAAATTTAAGTCTTGGCTCAACCAACATGGGTATGTGAGAAAGCTTGCCAGGAGCTTGCCAGAGGTCAGTGATTCTTTCTGGGACCTTCCCAGTTTTTCCTTCACCAGATATACAGGTCACTTTGTATGGTCTTATCATGAGTTGAAAGTGGCATTTAACACCACCAAACCAACCATTTAACATTACTTATGTAAAGTGAAATTTTGTAAAGTCATTTAAACTTTTTAAAATTTGGCTATGATTAAGTTATGTATTGCTCCCTCAGTGTTGATTTAATTGATGTTATATTTCTGACTTATTTAGTACAAAATTCATGTTAATGAATATAACCCCTTCCATTTCTTTAATTGACGCTTATATCAGTATCAGGATTACTTTGATTAGGTAATGCTTTGAACTTTAATAAAATGATGTTTATTTAGAATTTCCTTTACTTGGCAGCTGGATGTTTTCTGGCGTAGGAGTCTTGGTGATAGGAGTTCTAGAATACACTGTCTTGTGAATGCTGACCTGCTGGATTTTGAAGTCAGTGATAAAGGAGAGAGATACTTGGAGAATTATATGCAGCTAATCCAGAATGAAGGTGATGGGTGTGTGTATGTGCACACGTTTGACTTTGAAATGAAATGTTTTATATAGAGTTTTGGTATAGTTATCCAAAAAAAAGAAGAAAAGATATTGAAAGTAGAAAAACTTTCTTGCATGTTTGTTGATCCAATTCTAGATGATTAGATTGGAGGTCAGACAATGTTCATTTTTTTTAAAAGTAATTATTGACAGTTTTAAATCTGGAGAGCATGTTTGTCTTATATCTAACAGTGCTTTAGCAGTAGGGGAAGATATGTTTAACTCATTTTTTCCTGAATACGACTAGGTCGTAAGGCATCATTCTATTTCAAAATACACTTTCAGTCATAGTATCCCATTTTATCCTGAATACGACTGTGTTTGTACTTTACTATGTATTATGTGTAGTGTCTCTAGTAACATGTATTCTATATCACAAATATTTGTGTACTTCTTCACCAACAGAAGAAATAGTTAAAGCATGCATTCATAGTGAAATATTTATTTTAAAAAGACATGGTGGGAAAAGAAATTATTGGCTTGAAAATCGATCAATAAAATGATGGATGACAACTCAGATGTAAACATGGATGTTGACGGTGAGGGTAGTGACATTGAAGTTGATGATTTGATGATTCTGATGATAATATTGACTTAAATGATGAGTTAGAATTTAATCAAGTTGATGAAAGAGATGATGCATGGTTTCATGCACTTTTTGACAGAGAATGAAGCTGACTTTGAAGGCTTTCAAAAGGAATGAGTCTAGACTGATTTTTTACCTCGGTTGTAGCCATGATTTAAATTGATAGAATATTGTTATTACTGACACAGGGATGATGTGGACTTCAAAATTTAGAAATAAATTGTTATGATTAATTACCTTACTAAAAGATTTCTAGGATTAATTTGTGACAAGTTTTCGTGACACAACTGCACTTTGAAGTACATGTTCTAGAGTGTGAAGTAAACAAATTGTTCCAGGTGTTTTGCTGTCCAATTTTTGTAAACTTATTATAACGTTTGAACTAGTAGTGCTAGAAATTTCAAATTTTGATCAAAATACTAGAAATAGAAATTTTGTTTATTCCCATACTATTAGGAGCATTTCATTCATCTTCATGAACAAACATTTCACTGAACATCATGCAAATTTTATTTTCTTTTTATATACTATAAAAATGAAATAACAATGTTATAACATTTTTAGTAAACATGGTGAAGGTCATCACAATTTATGCTGCTGCTCTGTTTTACCACAATGTATTTAGAATTGCTTCTCAGGAATGAGGCACTGCAGTTGAAATTGGTAAGCAGGATAAAATGTGTTAATAATGTAATATATAGAAGTCTTGAAACTTTATGAAACTTTGATGAAACTTTATTTTCAGTTCTCAGTTCAGACTAGTTGTTCCAAACTCAGAGCTTTCACAGTTTTACACATAATTATGAGCCATTCATTAATACAGGTATAATAATTCAAAATAAATATTTCATTTATTTAGATTACCACCTGATTGTGATCTGTACCTTAGAAAATGAATATCAATCACGAATGGTTACAGCCCTGGAGAAGTACAGGAGACAACTCTTACCCATTTCAAATGAAAAGATTGCCTCTTATGTTCAGCAAAAACTTCAAGTGGATATCAGTGTAACCACGGCAAAATTCAAGCCTGCTGCTGTAGTTGATTTTGACAGGTATTATTAGATATGGTTCTAATTATTATAAACACATTTTATTCTTTCTACTGTCTGCATAAAAAACCAGGTTAACCCGTAAAGTGCTATATCGTTTTGCTCACTGTCAGTACAGAACCGAGGTGTTATTTTGGACAGTACTCTCACATTGCACCAACATATGAACATATGCATAGCTGGATATCTAGAGTTGAGTCACATCAGCTCCATTCACTTGTGTGTTCTTTAGTATTTCAAGACTGGACTATTGTAACTCAGTTCTGTCTGGTTCATCTTAGTATCTACTCCAGATACTTCAAAATGTTCAAAACACAGCTGCTAAGATCATACTTAGAGTACCATGATCAGAGCACACCTCCCTGCTGCTACTGGCTATCCATTCGATCCAGAATTAAACACAAAATTTGTTCTCTGCTATGTTTCACTGACGACGACGCTGCACACACCCAAGGCGTGGCACTGATGCTGTCCAAGTCAGCTCAGGGAGCACTCCTTGGATGGGAAGCACACGGCCCAAGGATAATGACAGCCTCCTTCAGTACCAAAAAGAAGAGGATCAACATAGACATTATCCAGTGCTACGCCCCAACAAACGACAGTGAGGAGGAAGAGAAGGATGATTTCTACGACAGGCTGCTAACCATCATCCAAGACCGACCACAGAGAAACATCATCATCGTCATGGGTGACTTCAACGCTAAGATCGGCAGCGACAACAGAGGCTACGAGGAGATCATGGGGCAGCATGGGCTTGGCGAGATGAACGACAACGGAGAGAGATTTGCCGACCTGTGTGCCACAAGCAACCTGGTCATCGGAGGAAGTGTTTTCAACCACAGAAGGATACACAAGGCAACTTGGGTGTCACCAGACCTGCGGACGGAAAACCAAATAGACCACGTGTGCATCGTGAGGACGTTTCGCCGCTCCCTTCAGGATGTCCGCGTTAAGCGAGGAGCAGACGTTGCCTCAGACCATCATCTACTCGTTGCCTGGATGAAGCTGAAGCTCAAGAGAAACTGGACAGGAGGCTCCAATCAACGCCGTCGTTACAACACCACGGCGTTGAGAGATAACAACAAACAGGAGAAATTCAAGATCACCCTCTCCAACAAGTTCCAGGTTCTAGAAGAGCTGCTTGAAGAAGAGACCATAGAAGACAGATGGAAAAGAGTGAAAGAGGCACTCACATCAACATGCCAAGAAGTACTGGGCCCCAAAACATACACGCACAAAGAATGGATTTCAACAGAGACGCTGAGGAAGATTCAAGAAAGAAGAGAGAAGAAGACTGCCGTAAACAACAGTAGGACAAGAACAGCAGAAGCAAAAGCAAACGACGAGTACGCGGAAGCCAACAGAAGCGTCAAGCGCAGCATCAAGAAAGATAAGAAGAGCTACGTAGAGATGCTGGCAACAGAAGCAGAAGAAGCAGCTCACCATGGCAACACCAGAGACCTGTATGCCACCATCAAGAAACTTTCAGGAAAGTTTGCCAAGCCAGAAAGACCAGTCAAGGACAGGAATGGAAGAGCGATCCCAGACGAGGAAGGACAGAAGAACAGATGGGTTGAGCATTTCCAGGAACTGCTAAATAGACCAGCGCCTGCAAACCCACCAGACGTACCGCCAGCGGAAAGTGACCTGCCAATAGAGTGCGGTGCACCGACCAAAGAGGAGATTCGCAGCGCCATCAAGCAATTGAAGAGCGGCAAGTCTGCAGGACCCGACAGCATTCCGGCAGAGGCGCTGAAGGCGGACGTGGAAACCAGTGTGGAGCTCCTCTACCCGCTCTTCGGCACGATATGGGAAGACGAAGAAGTACCAGCAGACTGGAGAGAAGGCTACCTCGTCAAACTACCTAAGAAAGGTGACCTCAGTGACTGCTCCAACTACAGGGGGATTACGCTGTTGTCCATCCCGGGGAAGGTGTTTAACCGCATCTTACTGAACAGGATGAAAGAGGCAGTTGACCCGCATCTCCGTGACCAACAAGCTGGCTTTCGAAAGGAAAGGTCATGCACGGACCAGATAGCGACACTGCGCATCATCTTGGAACAGTCTCTGGAGTGGAATTCGCCACTCTACGTGAATTTTCTCGACTATGAGAAAGCGTTCGACAGCGTTGACAGGCAGACCCTCTGGAAACTACTAAGGCACTATGGAGTCCCGGAAAAGATCACCAACATCATCAGGAAGTCCTATGAAAGAATGACTTGTAGGATCATCCACGGCAGGCAATTAACTGATGCCTTTGCAGTAAACACAGGGGTGAGACAAGGATGCATTCTATCACCATTCCTCTTCCTGCTGGCCATCGACTGGGTCATGAAGACATCGACAGACCAAAAAAGAAACGGCATCCAGTGGACGCTGTGGAAACAGCTGGACGACCTAGATTTCGCTGATGACCTGGCTCTCCTCTCGCATACCCAACAACAGATGCAGGAAAAGACTAGCATTGTTGCGGACAACTCAGCCAGCCTGGGCCTTCACATCAACAGAGGAAAGAGCAAGGTTTTCAAGACAAATACATCCAGCAATACACCCATCACAGTGGAAGGCGATGCGCTGGAGGAGGTGGATAGCTTCACCTACCTTGGCAGCATCCTGGACAAGCAGGGAGGAACGGATGCAGACGTTAAGACACGCATCGGCAAAGCAAGGGCAGCTTTCCATCAGCTGAAGAACATATGGATATCAAGGCAGCTTAACATCACCACCAAGATCAGGGTCTTCAACACCATCGTGAAGCCGATATTGCTGTACGGAGCAGAGACCTGGAGAACCACCGCTACCACCATGAAGAAAATCCAGGTCTTCATCAACACCTGCCTCAGGAAGATCCTAAAGATCCGCTGGCCAGAAAGAATCAACAACGACGAACTGTGGCAGAGAACAAAGCAACAGCCCGTTGAGGATGACATAATTCATAGACGCTGGCGATGGATTGGCCACACCCTCCGCAAACCTGCTCCCAACATCACCAGGCAAGCCCTCACATGGAACCCTCAAGGAAAGAGGAAGAGAGGAAGACCCAGAAACACCTGGCGCCGTGATTTGGATGCAGACGCAAAGAAGATGGGCAAGACGTGGGGACAGCTGGAGAGACTCGCCCAGAACCGAGACGCCTGGAGGGAGCTGGTTGGCGGCCTATGTCCCAAACGGGGCCACAGGCGGAGATTAGATTAGATAGATTATGTTTCACTGACGGACTCCAGTCCAACATGCCTATTTGGCCTCACCCATGTGTACACACCAGCAAAATACGTATGCTTCTCTTCTGATAATCATATCCTCATTATTCCCACATCGGAAACAAAGTCATATGGACAACATTCTTTTACGTACCAGGGCCCAGCAATGTGGAATGAACTGCTCATTCAAATTAGAGCAAAGAAACAGTGATTCTTTTAAGACTGCTCTTAAAACTCATCTGTTTCGACTGCAAGAACAAACATAAAGACAATACTGTTTCCTACCTTTATTTTCAGCATGTTGTATGTTTTCTAATTTCATGGTGTTTTGTGTTTTGTCTCTTTAGTCATATCATTATAGATGTTGTAATGCGCTTTTGATGTTGTAATGATGTTTTGTAGTGTTCTTTTTTTACTGCATTACTGTATTGAGCAATAAGATTAATTGCCATATGGTCTGTGGTCTTCGTGTCTTCCTGTATTGAGAAATTATTTTTACTGGATAAATAAACTCAAATGACTTCTGAACTGGTTTTCAAATGCGCACATTTCTTTGTTACATTGACTGGCATAATCAAGAGCGCTCATTAACGACGTTGTCCAGCTGTTAATGAATAGCAGTATATATTGTAATGACAACAAAAGAACAAATACATCAATCATATTTTCTCGCCGATACAAAAGATGAAGAAGTTCAATAAAATGAATGTGAATAGATTCTCAGTTAATAAAACAGTTGCTCTTTCTGAGTAAGCTGAGTAACGGGCTTTCTACACACTTATAATTGGTGTACATTTCTTTAGGGTTTCTTTTCTTTATCATTATTCAATGCCTCAGGTACACATTTACGTGAAGATAACAGATAATTCAGGTTTGTTGAGGAAACAAATATTTATGTTTATATTTCTCATACCAAATATACTCAGCAAAGAATAAATTGGTCGTTTTGCGTATCTAAGTGATACAACAGCATTTTTCTGACGTTTGAAATGACGATTGTTATATTGCGTGAATCTTCAACGCACTTTACATACTTTGCTTGTAGTGAAATGCTTTCAAAATCCCCAAAATGATCACCGATTGCTGAATTATTATTTTTTTCGACAGGCATACTAGGATCAGCATTCCCACCTATGAAACTTACACAAGTCAAACACCTGTACTGTATATATAAGCATTAATTACTATCATTAAACTAAAAGTAGACATAAGAAACATAGCACATAGCATATGTGCCCCCCCCCCCCCAAGTAAATAATTAGGAATAATTATGTTATTTAGTAAGCAGTGTTATATGCATATTTGAGTTAAGGAAATAAGGTGGGATATAAGATGTTAACATCTACATGTATTATTTACCCCCCGCCTGGATTCATGATTGGTGACACACTCATTCTTCAAAATATTGCAACCAGTTGAAAATGAATTGACGTCTTGTGCCTCAGTTAAGAACGTGCCCAAAGTTAGTAATTACTCATAACTTGCTTAGCAAAACAATACCCTGGTCATTTGATGTACCTAAATCATACTTTGGTATATTTTTGAATCTGTTTGATAAAGTAAATTTTCACAGAAGATCATTTTATGTACGAAAAATATATATATTACCTTTTCCAGTTTTAATTGTGATTTTCTCACATTCAGCAAATTTGAACCAATATCAGATTGTCTTTTTTGTTGTTGTAAAAATGATCCACACCACATTATAAGTGGTATGTGAGTTATCATGGTGCAAGTTATTGAAGGAGTGGTGTATAGTGATTGTGTAGTGCTTCCTAATTTTAATAAATCATCTTGTTGCAGTAAATGATTTTCCTTGACCTGTCATCATTTCTTATGGAGAGGAACTGTATTACAATTTTTAAAATTTGAATTTGTTGCATCAGAGATATTTAACTTGACTGTTGAGTTATTCAATAATTGCAACTTTATATACTACTGCGTGAAACCATGAAAATATTGTATTTTGTTTTTGTCCATGCATGCATCTTAATTTTCTATCATAGATCCTGTGTCCGCATAGTAAAGTCTACCAGAGCAGGCATGGGGAAGTCCTTATATGTGAAGAGACGAGTTGAAGATTTATCTTCACAGAATCGAACTCATGGCAGACAATGTCATGTGATTGTGCCGCTCCAAGATAGAGAGATCCATATCTCCAAGGTTACCCAAATTCTTCTGAGCTACATGCTTCCACTTCGAGACACTACACCACGGATATTCCATCTGGATATATCTCATGAGGTACAGGACACATTCTAAGAAATGTTTTACCTATGTATGAACCCACATCAATCACTAGTTGTAAACTGGAATAATAAAAATAGTTTGGTTGTATTTGATGGGGGTTTTCTTGTGGGCAAATGCTCTTTGTTAGTGTCCATTTCGTTTTGTACACAACAACCTAATCCTTGTGCAAACATAATTAAAATGTTTTTATTCCTCTATGTCAGAAAATGAAGGGTTGGAGTGTCATGTGCTTAGAGTTTGAGGTCACTGTTACATGAGGAATTAGAGATTTTCTTTAAGTGTGTTCATGATTTACATTACTCCAACTGCACCTACAAAATTTACTTTAGTATGCAACATGAGTTTTCTTGAGGCTTACCAGGTGAGGCAGCTGGGTAAGCTGGCATTAAGTGTCTTTTACTTTCACACAGCAGCTTAAGTTCTTAAATGAAAACCACTCCAGTGGCCTAGTAAACCTTCAGTCTCGGATATGGGAGGTCATGGGTTCAAACCCTTGGCAAAGTCATACCAAAGAATTCTGAAAGTGGTTCTAACAGTTGCCTCACTATGTGCTCGTCATTAAGGGGTTATTCTTAAAACTGGTCAGCCTGGTGTCGGGATAATGTGACTGGGTGGAACATGATGCTACATGTCTATGGCATGATGCCCCAAGCGCTAGACATCACTATAAACTGCCACACTGTAGACATTGTAGTGATATGACTGAAATATTGTTCAAGCTATGTTTAAAGTTCAAATCACACACACACGCACTTAAATGAAAAGGATGCATTGGTGCATTGGAGTGCCATCAGCTCTAGGTAAGTGTTACAACTGAGTTTGCATTTATGTTATATTTTGTATTCAATATTTTAAAATTCTTTTGGACAAGTTTGAATGATATTTGCCATCAGAGCATGTTACCTTGCCTATTGGCTAAAAGAGAATAATCCCTTGGAAAAAATAACTTGAGGTTGAAAATAACTGATCATTAAAAATATTTTTGGCTTAAATTTTCTTTTGGCACAGGAACAATTTGAAAAATATTTCATATGCTTATTTCATTCAGGGTTTGGGTGGAAACTTAATTAGGTGGAATAAATTATTAGTATGAAGGTCATGGTGGAAGACTTTAGTACTTAAAATTATTTTTTGCATTGAATAAATCCAGTTAGGGATGTTTGACCTGCATAATTATGTTACTATATAGTAGTCACTATTCGATCAACTGCATTGAGTGTTGTCATCATCAGCATTGCTAAAATTGTACATTAATGTTTTTGAAAGTCACATGTCTTTTGCATGAGTTGTCTTCTCTTTTTGTTGCTGCTTTCAACTAATACAGTGGTATGATTAAGAGAATCTATGTTGGGATTTGCACTGAGACTAGGAAATCAATGTGAAGGGGTTACATTATTTGTCTACCCACATGGCAGAACCTCCTGAGGTGACAAAAAATGTAACCTTGTGATTGGGATTTTCTTGTCTTGTACAAACACCAACATAGATTATTTTTCTCACCCAATTTTTTTTCTCCAATAAAATTAAAATAACCTTGTAGTTTTGCAGTATAGCTCCAGATTCAAAACACAGTAGGCATTAGGTATTTTTATTGCCGCTCACTCTTTATAAAGTACATCAGTTTCTTGTACTCTCTTTGTGAAAATCTGAATAATTATCTAAGAATCTAGGCATGCATGCAGCTCTTAGAAAGAAATTCCCCAAAATCTAGAAAAAAAATTGTCAGTGTTACATGCTGCAGATAATAAGAGTCTGGAGCCACATGCATTTATTTTTGTAAAAGCTCAATAGTATGATTATATTAACGATGACAATGGGGTGCCCATTTGACTCGAAGTATACAAGTTCTATGCATGAGAAAATAGAAACAAAATTATTTTATATTATTACTGTATTTTCACATTTAAGTGATGGATATTATGTGAAACTAGCTAAGCAATCAATATCCTTTATACAGATTACATTTATCAGTTCTAATGTGGAAAACATACTATTAGGCAATGTTACTACACAGCTCAAACAAATAATATAATATATATAATATATAATGACTGCAAGGAGATTTCTCATTCATAATATTCTTGGAAGTTTATATTTCTTATCCTGGAAATTTAGCAATTGTTGCTATTAGTGGTACAGTGATACAGGAGATTTTCTTGCGGAGTAGCTTGTGGACTGATGAATGAGCTACTCTGTTTGGTAAGTGCAGGAATTTTTATCTTTTACAATTCCATTGGTTATTTTGGGCAAAATTTGAAGATTGTAGGTCAGACATAACACATTTCTGGTTGGTCCTGGCTTTGCAGATTTATATGTTCTTGCGAGACTTTGGATTTTTGTATAGCTCTTTACCTTCTACAAGTATCTGCAGCCCTGCCTACTAAGCCTGATAAGCAGCCTGCCTTCTACCAACTGTTTGTAGCCTGAACCCCAGAGCATCAAAATGGCTGCCTGAATGAGAGCTTTTTGAGTTATTGCACATGTTGTCTACATATTCTATATCAATCTTGTCCCATGCAAACTATGTAATTTAATGAAAAATAAAATAAACTTACTAACAGGATGATTGCTGAATAAGACTGTAGAGAGCGTTTTAGGGGAAAAAGTTTTGGTGATGATATAAAAAAAAAGGTCAATATTGAGGAAACTCAGATTCAGGTCAGGGGAAAAGCAAAATTTAAAATGGAAAACAAGAAAACAATTTTGTTTGAGGGCATTAATTACATCCAATTCAAGTTAAACAAAAAACAAAAATATAAGAAAAGAAAAATAACAAGGAAAGACGTGGAAAGAAATTTTTGTTTCCGAAATGAACAATAAAATTACAGCTATCAGAAACAAGAAATATAAATGTCACTGAAAATCATTAAAATTGTACAAGAAACAAAAAAATTATGTCTTATTGAATTGATATTTTCTATTTAAATGTTAGTGAGATTACAATCACAAATTCTCACTGATATTTTCAGAAATGTTGGCAAAATCTTGGTGAAATTTCACTGACATTTAGTAAAATTTGAGTGAATGTCCCTGAAATTTCACTGCAATTTTGATGAATTTATTTGGAAGCAAAAAACTTATTTCACAGAGTAAACATTAGATCATATCAAAAATCCACCTTGCACGATATTTTCAATGTCCAGAGTAATATTGTATTCCAGTAAAATGTCAATTTGTCATTAGTCTAGAAAACATACCATATATTCACATTTGCACAGAATATTTAAGTCCAAATCGCTTGTGTCTATAATTTGCACATTTTGAAAATTTGGTTAGTTATTCCTTGGCTCACATGATTTAACAAGCTGCACTCATGAGCTTACAAAATGTACCCAAACTGCATACATTGTCAACAAGGTATGTGCAGTTTATAAGAAGCTCATGAAAATTGATTAGATTCTTCTGCATGGCTGACCATAATTAATTGAACAGAAGAAATGAAAAATACAACTAAATGCCAATCTTGAAAATTGACCAAGTTCTTTTCAGGTTTTTTTTGTGCAGAAATAAAAGTTTTTAAAATTCCAAACTGCCCATGGTTTTCCAGGCAAGCCCAGCTATTGCACAATGTCTAGGGTTTCCATGCTAATTTCTGCAAAATATTTCATTTTCCCACATTTTTGTAGATTTTTTTAATGTTTTGCCATGGTATTGTATCTTTTTCCAGAGTATACTGTGGAAAATGTACAGCGAGGTGTCTAACTTACTGAAATTTCTAATACAGAGGTCTCAGTTTCAACTTTGTTTTTAATATGCCATACCTGAAAACCCCATATTCATTGTTGTTATAAATTTCGGTTTCATTATTTACAGATTATTACATTTGAAATTATTGATCCTTAAAAAAGTCAGTACAGGTATTACCTGCCTTATGTAATCTTTTTGGAAGGAACAGCTAACACACACACACACACACACGCACACACACATGTATTTTGTAAGGAATCTGTGATCGAATACGATATGAACATTTACCCTTTCGAAATAGAAATTAATAATTCTACACCTACAGCCAATATGGCTTATAAAAGAGAGAGAGAAAAGAAAACAAAGGTTGACAATTTTCGTAAAAGACGTATGAAAATAGTGTGCAATAAATGCAGAAGTTTAATCTTGCCATATTTTCTGACATTTTTATTATACAAATTGTGTAGAGAAAATAAATCAACTAGATCTCTATTTTCAGTCAGACTTGATAAGAACTCCTTAAAGATAAACTAAGTTCATTGAAATGGTAAATGGGGTACTCTATGAAATGGAACCTCTTCTCTCCTAACTTAATATTTAACCACATTATACTTTAGATTTAGTCTTTTCATTACCACATGATAAATCTATTAGGCAATGGTTATTAAATGAAAATATGTTAATGAAATTCAAATTTTGGAAATATTTGAAAGGAGTTTTCAGCAGTTTTTTATTTACAAAAGTACACATAGCTTCAAGCAGCCTTTTTTCAAGTATAAAGTTTTCAAATGGTGTTAAGAAAATATGAACTTTTATAAAATTCTCTCTGTTATTCTCTCTATATTATATGGTGAAAAGTACGTCAGCAAGTTCACTTTAGATACTGCCTTTATAAAACAATTTGTATTGGTATACAGGTTTGTATTTGAATGCATGAATGGTAAACTTGCAATAATCTTTGGGATGCAAAGTCCTGTTGTGCAGAATTGCAAATGCAGAATCAGCTTTACTTAAGTTACCTGTTCATAAAGATCATATTAAACAAGTAATCTAATGTACTTTTACTGTAAATTGGCTACCTTTTTGCAGACATGATTCTCACATGAGATATAACTCGTGTCAGTCTTGTGTGCATTTGAATGTGCAAATTAGGTAGAACTTGCATGAGCAATAGAAATTAACAAAATCTGAAAATCAGATGCACAGGATCATATCTCCTGTTCAGGATTGGTGCACCACACATCATACCCACTGCAGGGAGGCGGTGCACTGAACATCTCATGGTAAGCGAAGCTTGTTGTCTCCTCCCACATTGGAGATGATGCACTTTTTTCAACACTTTAAGGGTAGTGTGTTGTGCCCATCAACTGATAAGTATAAACACTGAACCATTCTGAGTGATGAATCACTTAAGGATGAAGAATTTTTCAGTTATCACTTGTGCCTTATAGGATTGAGATAAGGTACAGACTATGTATCCCCATCCCCTTCTACACTCCTATCCTGTGCAGGATTTAGAGTCTGCCCACTGGGTTTAGACTAGTGAAGGGGAAAAGATCAATATCCACCACTTTCCTATTAGCCCAACTAATCCATATGAGATGTGAGGACCACATGGTTGTATGTCTGGTATGCACCATGGACCACTGTACCCTACCCACACAGTAGAGATAATGATCCAGCTCGTGTTCCACCATCACATCCTCAACAGATCACATAAAATTGGAAGGCTAGAAATGTCACATCATCTAGGGCAGACAGACAATCCCATCTCTCCATACCTCACCATTTTGAACTACATGACATGATGCCTGATGCCCAACCAATCCCAGGTTGAATGTATGCTAGTTGATGTGTTTAAGATAGAAGCAGTGCCACTGATACCTACTGCCATGCTCATGTCTTCCTCTAAGGTTGATGACGAGTTTGTCTTAGAAATGGTGGTAAATGAAGTCTGCTGCCTCTTACCTATGAAACCATCTGGCACACAGTCCAAGCATATCCTTTCCATTTTTTGAAAATATGCTAGGAGTGCAACCTTGACCAGACATCTTCAGTTTTCCTACTTTTGCCTTTATTGATGAAATTTCAAAGAGGTTTTCTGCTGGCCAAAATATCACTCTGGAGCTTCAAAGCTTGCCCATCCCATCCTTGATGTTTAGATCCCATGTCTTTACTGCTAATTGCCATGCATATTTTATGTAACGACCTACAAAGCCTCCCCAGTTGGACACTGGTTTGTCTATAGTGAATATTTTCAATGGAGTCCTGTTCAGGCATTGCTATCAAAACAGTTGAAGCCATGGAACAGAAGGCCAAGTTACTTCTTGTCATAGCTTCATATGCTGACATCATTTCATCAAAAATTTTTAGCATGCTGAGAGACCTTGAATCCAGCCATCTTACAACACATGCTGGTAGCTGTGGCCATGATCTATATACATTATATGTGCTTTCTCTCAAAATATTGGTGGAATTTCTGATATCTGCTGTGACATTGCATTGGGCTCATCTAGGGTCTTGCATAACCATAAAGTAAAAACCTTCTAAGGGCTGTTCCGTTTGAAGCTAAGATCCTCATCCCTACAGTGGCTTCACAAGAAGACTTGCTGCATCATCAATATTGGTCCTTCCCAATGGCGTCTGGCCCATAGCAATTGATCAGGCAGCATGAAAATGTGAATTACACTTAGGAGTTATCTGCCAAGATACTGAAACAGGTACAGCCACAGTTGAATACAAGACCTCAAACTTAAAGTCTGGTTCACAGTGCACAGGATATAAATGCCTCAGACCCCTAAGAGGAAGGTCTCTAACCCACTTTTCTTTCCTACTGATGGAAGTGGGGAGACAGCCCAATGTACCCAAATCCTTTCCTGCTGTGCATCTATTGCTTAAAACATCCCCTTATGTGCACATCTATGCTTCTTTTCAGAGCTTTGGTTGAGCATCATAGATGATGGTTAGGATTTTCCATTGTAAATGAGGGTTAGTGACTCTAGTTTGGGCAACAAATCCATCTGTTAAAGACCTCTGTGTCCAATCTGGTAAAATTGAGTAATTAGATGCACACTCTTTTGCAGAAAGGTCGAGAGGTCCTAAATGATCAGTCTCCCACATTCTCTTCCTGAATATTCCAGGTTACCAAGAGGGTTGGAATGTTTCTCATTATATTTGATCTTTCCCCTTTAAAATATTATTCTTCAGGAAGAACCTTTCAAGATGGGAAATACTTCCTAAATCTGGAACACACTTTGTGCATAAGATTCAGCAGTCTCCTTTGTCCAACAGTCTGCCTGGTTTCACATCCTGATATTTCCTTCACACATATGCATGAGTGGACTCTGCCTTATAGATTCCGTAGGATGATGTTACAACTAAACTAAGTAACAGAAAGAAGCAAAAGTTCACAAATACTTTAATTATCATAATTATAATGAAAATGTGCAAGGAACTTATACTATTATGAAGTAAATCCAAACTAATTCTGAAAAATTCTATGAAAGCCCAAATGAATGAAAATTCCTTATAAATTTCAAAACTATAAATGTACTAGTCCACCAAGAATCATGATATCAAAATGGCATCAACCAGAACTGCTTTGAATAATTTACAACAGTTCCAGAATAATATTATAGTCCAAATAATGAGCTTTACTCAGCAGAATCAAGAAATATTTACCTATGGAAACTCGCAATCTTTACTACAAGTCATATATTCTTCCAAAATGGGTTATGATCAAATGTATGGGGAAACTATGCTACATCTGAGCTTGACAGGATTTATAAACTTAGAAATGAGCAGCATGTATAATTTTAGATGCATCTATTCATAATCTCCCAAAAGCATTTTTTACAGAACTCCAATGATTCACAATATATGACGAGATAGATTTTCACAAGGCAGTTCTTTTATATAAATGTCTACATGGAACTGCACCAGAGTATCTTCAGAACTTATTCAGGCCTCTTTCAACACAATATCAGTTGAGATCAATATCACATGGAAACCTTCTAGCACCAAAACCATGAAGAGAGCCATTTTAAAAGAGCTTCCAATACTCTGGCACAGTTGTGTGGAACGAAGCTTCCACTACATGTAAAATCTGCTGAAAATATTACAGTATTCACAAAGATATATCATGAGCATGTATGTGTTTCTAATAGATAATGGAATTTAGGATTTTAATAATAAACATTTTAAAACAGTAAATACTGCTATCTTCATATAATTTTGCATTGTTATACTCTTTATAAAATCGTCTCAAGGGAGAATAGTCCTTGACTAATGAGTCACTCTCTATACATAAAGCATTGTTATTATTATTATTATTATTATTATTATTATTATTATTATTATTATTATTAATTAAACAAAAGTTTTTCCTCGTGAATAATATTTCAGCACGAGTCTTATTATGATTTATTAGTAATTGTAAAAACATATGCTAGCATCTATTTGTAGATCCTATGTGATTTTATACTCTTCACAAACTCAGGTTGTGTAGGTAAAATCTAACTGAAAATATTTTGTACAATTTACAGCCATGAATTTTTTTTTGAAAAAGTAGATGAAATCTTGGACCAGGAGTCAACAGAAGATAAAGATGCACATAACAATGTATTTACATATTTACATTAAATGGATAAGGGTTTTTTTAATACAAAAAAAATTAATAGGTATGTAGTAGTGATGAATAAGTATTGCAATTGGTTTTATGCCCACTCACCCCCATTACATATTTTGGCACAATTAATGAGACTGCTAATGGTTTGTTTTTGACATTGGTTCACTGATTTTGAATGTCAGCAAAGATCATCTATGCATGCAACAGGACTTCAATATGTAATTTGTCTTTCTCCTGCATAAATAATTAGCCCAACTCTTCAGTATCCTGTTTAGGTCTGAGTAACACTTGTCAGGACTTGTAATATGCCAAGTGTAGTTCTGATGATATATTTAAGAAATATAATAGAAAAACATTTAAGGTAGACATATCAGCTTGTGACAAAAAGTAAATGCTTTCAGAAAACTTAAATTATTAATGTGGCAGAAAATGTCATTTTCAGTTCCAGATTTTTTGCTACTTTAGTATTTGTATTATCCTTTCATGATTCACTGGATGCCAGTGGAAATAATGACATATAAAACAAAATTCTTGCAAAAACTAATTCTACAGAATTTAACTTGATGATGGTATTTTATTTCATTCTAGAGCTTTTGAAAATTAATTTATTAATTTACATCAGGCAAACTTGATACCTCAAAAATATGAAGCACCTAATTGATGAGCATATTTTCATTGAAGCAGATCATTAAGCTTTGTTAGATCAAGTTCCCAAAAAAGTCTTTTAGTCTGACAATTAAACATTTTTTCATTGCTGCTAGTATCTATTGCTCATAATTGTTACATAAACTTAAGATAGTTGGTTCTACAGGTATGATGTGAAGACACCGACATAATTAAAAAATAAAACATAATGTGAGGGTGTGATATAAGGTCTCTAATACAGACCCTGTGTAATTCATTCATTTATGGGGCTTTTGACAAGTCTAGGAGATAAGATTTTACTTCTTTTTTGTATTATACTTAGTGGCTAGAGTGTTTAAACAATTGGAAAAACATAATGATCAAGGTTGGCCTACATCACTTTTATTTATTGTCCAGTCAAAAAAAATGTTTAAACTAGACATAATTACCATTGAATTGAGCTTAGTTTGCAACACATTTACTGTTTGCCAGACAAAGAAACAATCTATAAACTAGACCAAATTACCTTTAAATTTTACTTAAATGTGATCCAAGTTTCCTCATACCCTTCCAACCCATTTTTGATAGTTGGACATTTATATACACCCCAACATAAATGTCCAAATAGCAAAAATGGCATCAGAAGGGTAAGAGGAAACTCAGATTATCTGTAATTTGATTTTTTGACAGTTTAATAAATAAACGAATAAAGAGAATTTGATATGATTGATATTTTAGATATTGTATTATTGCTGTCCAGATACTAAGAGTATGTTCTGGTAAAAAAAATTTAATCTGCTGGAAATGGAGGGATTTCAGGGTCTTTAGTTGTCATTTTATGTTGTTGCTACATGCGTCCTTGTATATTTTATGTTGTAGGTCCAAGAGGGAGTAGACTGTTTCCTGTTCAATCTCTTAATATTGGGATGTTTAACAGACAGCTTTGGACATGTGTGGAGACGTTCGGCTAGAGATCTCTACCTGGTAGAGACTATGCCAATAATGGAGAGATGCTTTGTTCAAGAGGTATATATTATTATTCTCTCCACTCTAATTCATATTATGTGTATGTACTTTAGATGTTCTTCTTCGTCATGATGAGAAATATTAGTTTGTGCTTTTATTATAAAAAATATTTAAACAAATATTCAGCTCTGCTAGTTAGTAATCTGACAAGAGACTTTTTTTATGAATCCATCTGTCACGTACACGTGATGGTTGTTGGACATTTTGAAAAAAAATGTCATTTAAACAGAACAAGGAACAACTTCATTAGAAAAAGAGCGTTATTAAAAGTTATTTTTTCGACGTGATTCTAAATTGAGGATTCAGTCATTAAACAGCCCAGTTACCTAACGCCAACCTCCCCAACCCACCCACGATTTTCTCAGTGTCAGGGAAACTTTTAAAAATGTTTTGGAGGTCCCTTGGTAACTCACACCTCACGGTCTATGTTTGTGGACCCTGTTGTGTGTGAGTTATTGAAGGAGAGGTGTACCATCAATGTTGCAAGCAACAGATCCATGCCTTTGGTATTTTGGCAGTGGTTGTCAAGAAGTTGTCAATGTATATAGTTTCTGCTTCACTGTTTTTGCTATGTTACATCTTTATTGCAAAGTTTTCTTATAAAAACATTACGGCTAACAAGTTGCAGTGGTGCAGGATAAGTTTTTGTCTCAGACTTTGCTTTGAGTAATGTTTTGTGAAAAGCACACAAAACGACCCCAAAGTAACAGTTATCTATCTCTGCTAGATTTTGTTAAGATAATGTTAATAGAAGAGATAGGTATCACTTTTGAAGCATCTGGACCTTCATCATAAAGAGTTAAGGTTTAAGTTAAAGTTCTCTGCAGATGCCTTGATCCTGGGCTTAGAATGCAGACCCTGGACTTTTGTCTTGTCTGAATATTTCAGACAGTTTGACCAGTTATTTCAGCAGACTAAGAGAAGATGCCAAAAAGCTTAAGATATGAAAGATGGGTAGATTGCATCTTGAAGGATCAGATTCTTAATACACATCAGTCAGGTTTTTATTATTTGATGAATTCTGTAGAAAGAGTACTTGGCTTGAGAGAAGATGTTTTACTTTCTGGATCTCTTATCTCAAATGAAGTTAGGTTTTTATTGCATTTATATATGTCTGTTCATAAATGTTTATGGTCTTAATGCATAACTTACATACTATTAAAGGTTACTTGATTCACATAAACTAGTAGTCAAAATGTGATTTTGTTTATATTGTTTTGTTTGAACTACTGTTTCATTTCTGGAACACAACTCTCAAACCGTTCAAGGCATCTATTTGAAATACAACACTAATATTAAACACATGGACCAAATGTGCCAATTGCTATTAACTTTTCTTCATTTTCAGTATTAAGTTTTTTTGCATTTTCTGCCCATGCTTATGGTGCATATGTGGGGTTTTCTATTTACAGTTCTTCAATTTTAACATTTCTAATGTCTTCATACATTTATTTATGCATGCATCCATGTTTCCAGGGCATGACTGTTTAAGATATCTGTTGTGCTATTCACAACCATTCATATAAATTGACAGTGCTGCACTTTAGGGTACTGGTGTAGAATATAAATTAAATGATGGACCATAGGGTACTGTTGGTTGGAATCTTTGTCATTTTGATATGAGACTTGTTTCTAGTTCTGAAACAAAAATTTTTTGTTGAGCCATTTTCAGCTCATATCACATCTTAAAAACAAAAAGGCTTTGCTATGTAAAATAAAATGAAAAACTACTTCAAAAGGCTAAAGGATGTTGTGTTTGTATTTTTTCTTTCACTATACCATCTTTGCCAGCTTCTGATATATTAACTTATCTACATCTTGGCAGATCAATCAGATATTTCAGTGCTTTGTCCTATGTGACATCTATTGGATTTCATGAGTTGCCTCCCTTAGTATGTAATGCCAACTAGCCAGTAGTGTGTAACAGTATTGCATTGTACATGGGCCAAAAATGGGGAGGCAATTGTCTTCAGAATGATACTTTGTAAGTTTAACATCGAAAGTATGACTACCTGAGAGAATCCCTTACAGGTGTATTTGAAGAAAGGATGTTTTGATGCAACTTTGGATTGGCAGTTGAAAACTTCTTATTTATGAGTTCATTCCAGTAGCATGCTCTCCTTGTCTTAATCTTGTAGGAAAAGTGTTCAGATTTAAACAACTTGATTTTGATTGGATGTGGTGACTAGCCGCCGCATCTAGTGAAATTCAGACATAAGGTACTGAAATATTGGATCGATCCACCAGGTGTAAATAGGTTAATATGTTGGACCTTTGCCTGTGAAGATATCAGTATACATATCAGAAGATAAAGCTTTTTGTAATATATAGTTTTGTGATGCTGTATTTTGTGAGTGGTACAAAGCTGTCTAAATTATTTTATGCTGTCCTGTAATAATTCTGTTTATATTTTACTTGTAGAGAAGAAGTTACAGTCATGTTCACAAGGTCTTTGAGTTCCTACCATTTGTTAAATGCAGATCACCAAAGGAGACAGTGGACATTCTTGCCAAAAGGCAAATTCCTGGTGGTAACTATCTGTAGACCAAATATTTGCCTCATTGATAATGATTCACCTGTTTTCACAAGGCAGTTCTTTTATATAAATGTCTACATGGAACTGCACTAGAGTATCTTCAGGACTTGTTCAGGCCTTTTTTTGTGTCTTGAGCTGCATATTATTTAATGCATTACATTTTTTAATATTACTTAACCTCTAAAATTACCTCACAAATTATATTTTTTATTTGACTGAGAGTTTTAATTTTCCTATTATGACAATCAATTGGTCTTTGAGGAAAATAAGATAGCCATTACAGTTTCATGTACTGTATTTTCCGGCCTATAAATCGATACTTTTTTACTTAAAAGTCGAAGCTTCGTCTTATACTCTGAATTGACTTATATATGGAATGTGTCATTGAAAGTTTATATAAGTTACGTAACTACAGGTAATAAAATGAACTACAACATGGATGTGCTTTCAGTTATAATAAAACAAGCATGGACTGTTTATTCAGCTGTGTCAATTGATAACAGAATATAGCAGTGATTTGTTCAGAAGTAAAATCACAATTATGTTAGCAATCTTAATGCAAGTTCACAATTACCAGTAATATGGAATATCATACAACGATACCATTACTAGTGTAAAATACGAATCCAAGATATTGACCTGGCCTCGTCTTATGCTCCGAATCGACTTATATATGGACGAAGGATGGAAAAAAAGTCGAATTGGTGAATTCAACTTATACTCCGCATCGACTTATAGGCCGGAAAATACGGTAAGTCTTAAAAAAAAGTAATGTCCTACAAACATCAGTGTGAAATTAAAATGATATAAATTTGGAGGCATGCAATCTGTTATCAGAAAATTAAGCTGCAATACAGTCACCAAATTATTCTATTTTATAACAGTTGGTGGCAAAGTAGAGTTATTGTCTGAATTTTAAAATTGTTATTGTCTTTACCTAGCAGCAAAAAGAGTATACTTATAGAAATGAGTGTTCTCAAACAATGGTTGTTTTATCAACATTGGTAATAGTAAATGTATTATATGAGAGGCTCTTTTGACAAGGCTAATAATACAATACTTGAGAATTTAATTTATGAGTCAACAATGTATTTTCTATTTAGATTGCAGACCCACAGATCAGCTTTTTGATCAGAAAGAAATCAACAGTCAAACATTTCAGAGGCCTTACCATTTTTTAAGCCAGTTGGACCAGAGACAGGAAGGAACAATAACAAATCCTTCAGAATCAGAAGTTTTAACGATTCTCTTGAGGTAATAACATGCTTTTAAGCATAATGAGGTATTTGATTGAACTAGTTTTGGATGTCATTGTGTTGCTGGATTAGATGGTGACTTCAAAACCTTGAAAAACCTAAAATTTCATTTTGATCTTAGAAACCAAAAATTAAGGCATAACCCTTTAGCTATGACAACTGCATCTAAGCATCCCCTGTGAATAGCTCCTGAACTATACTGATGCATGTATATGCAGTGACGATAAGCCTAGTTTACTACCCCAGTGTTGCTTATGTGCATAAAGTCCAGCAGTACTCGGAATCCCAGTGTAAGTCCAGCAGTACTCGAAACCCCAGTGTCACATGTGCGGACAGTACCGCTATGTTAACTAAATGTTCATTGGTTGAAAGTACAGAAGTTTACATATTTTGATTATCAAAAACAATGAGAAGGGATTTTTAATTGGATGACGAGGAGTGATGACCTTGCCATGTACAAGATCAATGATTTTGATTCTCATGAATGATTTTGATTCTCATGAATGATTTTGATTCTCATGTTGTTTCCACAGTGGCCACAGAAATTTGAGGAATCAGCAACAGTATTCCCTTGCCATAGTTTCAGGCTCAGCTGGTGTAGAAATTACCCCATCCCACAAGGTCTGCGACTTCTGATCCTAAATGTTTTGAATATGAAAAGCCTGAAATCTTTGCTAGCTTAAAATTCCTTATTACCATAATTCTCTTAATGAGGTGAATAGAGGGGACAGGGGAGGATCACACCAGCTTCCTTATGAAGGGAAGTAAGTGTCCCCAAGGAGTCTCACCCTCTTCTGCCATTTCCACTTCTTCGAACATTCAAGTAGGTACTCAGTTTAAGTCTCTTGCTGTGGCTTGTTTGAACCTCTCTGACAATATGTGGGTCCTTCCCACAGTAAGGGACAGTTACAGACTTCACTTCTGGGACCCTACATTTCAGGTATTTTATTTTTATATAAATCTTTCTTCTTTTAAAGAGTGTTGACAATTTTTTATTTATTATCTCTACCTTTTGAACACTGCTCCGGTGGCCTAGTGGTTATAGCATCCACTTCAGAAGCAGGAGGTCATGGGTTCGATTACCGGTCAAGTCATACCAAAGACTTACAAAAATGGTACTAACAGCTGCCTTGCTTCATGCTCAGCATTAAGAGGTTAGTGTTAGGACTGGTTGGCCTGGAGTCAGGATAATGTGACTGGGTGGAACATCATGCTACATGTCTGCATTATGATGCCCCAGTGCTAGACATCATTATAAATTGCCTCACTGCAAACATCGTAGCGATACGACTGAAAAAATGTTAAAGCTATGTTAAAAATTCTAAAGACACACAAACACGCATACTATTTGAACTAATTCCTTCAAGAAAGAAGATTCAAGATGGAGACCGCTGACTTAGGAATGCCATCAAATGGAATAACTTTGTGGTCTCCATAGAACTAACTCTTGTTGCTTATCTTAACATCCCCAGCTTCCCAACCCACAGGAAATGTCTGCAATATAGTCTGGGACAGGAGAGCTTTCAGGTTTGGGTTCTTTCTTTCTACCTTGTTTCTGCTCTCAGAGCCTTTACCAGGGTGATTTGTGTAATTTGCGGCACACTGAAGATACCAAAGGTTTCCCATTCTCCAGTACTTCGACTACTGGTTGAAGTTCAATTTCTTCAAATGTCTGCTTCTGAAGGGATCTGTCTATTTGGGAGATGGTGACTCTTCTAATCAGTTGGATCTGATCCCTATCATAATTTCATTTATTTTCTGAACTGTTGAGGAACAGTTCTTGTTCCTCAGAAGGAACCTCACAAATACTTGCTCTCTTAGCAAGACAGGATGAAAAGACTTCATTGTCAGCCTGTTTCTACATTTTTTCTTGGGAAATGTGAATACAACAGTTTGCTAAGTTCTCCTGGGATGCCGTCTTATGTGGTAACTCCAGTTTATGCTTCAAGCAAACAGGACACGCTCATCCTCTTAAGTTTCAGCTTTTATTGTCATCTCTGCTGGTTGCTATGATTTATTTCTTTGTTAGCACTGGCACATTAAAATGTGTACTTTATCTTTATAACCTTTATGCATCATAAATATTTATATCACCAGGCCTTTGAAGGAGAATGTTTGTACCTAAAAGTGATTAGATGTTATTTTCAGTTTAATGAGAACCTATACAATCATCTTATTCATGTTATTTGTGTAGTATATGATGTACCTAGTTTATATCAATAGAATAATTCAAAACGTGAAATAGAAATACTAACTTTAACGTCATTTTGTACATTGAAAATAATTTGTACTTATCTTTTTTCAACATATATATTGTCATTGATTAAAACTAGAGCAGAAAATTAATATTCTCAAGTCCTTTGTTTTTGCGGTACTGATGATGAATAGACATTTTGGTTTGCTGTAGCCATTATTTTGTTTGGAATATGATTAATGTTGTCAGTAAGAGTTATGTGTAAAATTTATTTCCTGTTTCCAGGCACTGTGGTGTTCCAGACCCATCCTGGGCAGAGCTTCATCACTTTGTGCGGTTCCTAGACACCCAGCTAAAAAACTTTCAGAAATCTTCTTTCTGTAGTCCTGCTTTGGCAAAGGATCTTCCAGGATTTCAATATTTTGTACTGAAGTTTCTCATCCAGATGTCAAGGGTAAGTCAGACAAATGTAAACTACCTTTGGGAGTAAACCATTCAGAGAGAATTCCTTAAAAAATGTTGCTTCATTTTTTAAAGGACAGAGGAGCAAAATAAAATAAACCAAATATTCATAGACAGATCTGTCTTATAACAATGAGTTTGCTTTAATGCAGAGCAAAAAGCAGGGAGTAGAATGTTTGATCATATTAGCCAATCTCTCTACCCCCATACATGAAACAGAATCAGTATCTCAGAGCAATATGAACAAATTTTGATCAGTAGATTGACTTCTTAACCAGTAGGTATTTTATTGGCATACATTTTGCATTTGCAAGGGGGATTTAAAACAAATAAGTGCATTTTTTGCACATAGAATGTATTATTTTCAGAGTAAAATATAACAGCAAGCTTTGAACATAAATTGAATTTAGACTTGGATGTTACAATCATTAGTATGTATCAATACATTGTCAATTATTGATAAAGAAAGAGTTGTTTCTTAAAGTTCATTTCAGAGTTGTTGTTTTTTAAATAGCATCCATTAGTATTTTTAGTTTCCTTCACAAGATTACTGTCTGGTGACCACTGATGACATGCACTGTGATTATTAAGCTTCACATTTTACAGGCTGTCATTAGTTCCCTTTCTATATTAGCATTAAAATATTGTTATGACAGACAACCATGCTCAGCCAGCAAGGAACTTTGTAGCATCAGTTTCATGTTGCTGAGTTTATAAGGTTGTTGACTGCTCTCCAGTAGTCCTCCAAATTATGTTAATTCCATGCTGGAAGTTCCTGACTTGGACTTGAGATGTTTTTCAGAGCCTTATCTTCAATGACTTCTTTCTCTTCATGGCTCAGATCCAAACATTTGTTAGCAGGTTACACCACTTTAAATTGAAAAAAAAAAAATAAAGAGTAATTTAAACTATAAATAAACAAAGAAATATACATTTTGTATATATGATTTTATAAGAACTTTAAAATTAGATATATTGTAATATAATGTTAATTGATATATTTTTTATTTTTGGTATTGAACTGAATTTATGTGCATAAAATACAAAAGATGCATACCTTGGAATCACACAATGCAAACTCCGGATCTTTGCTATTTTCCTGCACAAACTTAAAACTATGATAACCAAGCACTGTTGATTTTGTAATATTTCTATGTATTGATAGAAAGCATACATTTTGGCATTTTGCCATGAACTGAACAAAAAATGCCCTTGAATATTCCTCTTAAAACATCTTGAACAATACACTGACAATTAAACATAACATAAAATCAAAATAGTTTCTTAAGTGTGGCAGCTGACATCATTTATTATGTTCAGTCTTTCCATCTATCTCCCTTCTGACAATGGTAGGCCAATTTTCATCAAAGGGTCAGAAGACATCCTGACCACTGTTACGAGTCTGCTCTTAACATAAGAAACAGAAATGAGTGAAGATGACAAGTTTTGTAAAATTTAACAAATAATTTATTTCCCTAGATTACAAATTTAAAAATGAGAAAAAAGAACTTACAGTGAGGCAAATAAAATCCAAGAATTAAAGAGACATTAGTCCTAGTAATATAAAGTTCTGAATAAAACTTCGTTCAAGTCCTGAAGACATCCAAAATTGAAGGCGATGACACTTATTTTATACCCAACAAAGTATTGATGTGTTAACAGTCTCTTGTTGAATCACAAAATTATTATTCCAGGTTTGAATTCGGATTAAATTTCAATGAATGTTTTTATCCAAGAATGTTATCAGAGCAATTTTGTATTTCCAGAGAAAATAATCACTTGAATTCATTAACTTGTAGAAAATAAAATTCAGCCCAAACTGGTCACAACATAATACACTTCAAGTGCTAGAAGTTAAAGCATGACTGACAAAATCATTAACAAGATAATAAAGTTCTCTGCTTGTACCCTGGTCACATTAACATTTTCTAAAAACAACCATTACCTAAATGATCTAATGAGCCTTGATTATTTACAACAGAATAGCCTACAAAATTCAAATGGGAATCTCCAAAAATCCTGACCCTGATCAACATTTTTACCAGTTCTTGTTTACCTGAATAATAATTCAGTTAATGAGGTCATACACAAAGAGAATAATCAAGCTATTTTTAGTTGTTTTACGTAAATGAAATAAAAAGAAATTTAAAAAGTCAATCAGGTCAAGCAAAAATGAACATAATTTAGGACAAGGTCCAGTCCAGTAAACAATGTAACATTAACCCTTTGAACCCTAATCTCCCCCATATTTCGGCACAATAACCCGAGTCTCCCTGGCAATTTTTGACAATTTTATAAAAAGTAAAATTTTGCAAAATAAAAGTAATATTATGCCTTAGAATGATAATCCACTATGATATAACAGCAAATATCAAATTGTCTCTTTTCAAACATGCTTATTAAATGCTTTTTATTACTATGACTATGTAACAAACTGTCTCGAAATTTTTTCATTTTGTACCATTCATGCAAGATCTATATTTCACTGACCATTTAGCGAATAACATAACACAGGCCGGTATACCGGCCTGTCGGGTTATGACGGTAGATAGCAAGGCCGGTATACCGGCCTGTCGGGTTATGAAGGTAGATAGCTAGGCCGGTATACACCGTTACAACCGGCCAGTAAACCGGCCTGTCGGGTTCAAAGGGTTAAAATAACATATGATAAAATAAAAAAATTAAAGCTAACAGAAAAATAATTAAGTTAATAACATCACCTTTTATTCAGTTATTATTTATGACACCTCAAAAGACATTCTGTGTTGGCTTTTAAACGCCCCATCTTTGTTACCAGCTAGTTGTGTACACATGTCAGTTGTTCTTGAACAATTGATCTGCCATGCAACATCATACTAATGTAGTTGTACTGGTGAACATTTCCAGCCCCCAGTAGACTAGTTCTGGCTGGTTTCTCTGTGTTGACAAAACACATAAAAATACTGGTTTTAAGTATATATTTTTTTTTAAAATAATTTTTTTAATAGCATTAGATTTCAGTAAAATGGTATGTGCAGTAGGCAGCCTTTAAAATGGTTAGCTCATTCAAGTGTATGAACATCTATAACTCAAATGCTTTTGATCCAACTAGTGTTGACACTGGAAGGACTGTGTGTATGTGTATATGAATGATTTCAAACCAAAATAAAGGTTAAGGTTAATTGTTTTACACGAGTGTGGCAGTAACTAGAACTGAACAATTCCATCCATAAACTTGTTTCAGCAGGTATTTATGACAGATGATTGAGCAGGCATCGGTAATCTATTGTTTTCTTGTAAAATGGTAGGCAAATTAATTGATTTATTAATTTGGTTACAATGTTGTTTTTTTTAAAACAAGCACATTCTTTGCTTGACTTGTGAACATTAAATTTGGAGCTATTTGCATTTGTTTAACTCTGGACTTGATCCTGCCTTGGGCATCACGATTCACGTTTCGATATCTCTTTATCTGTTGTAAAGACTCACTAATTAACACCTTGATCCCTCTTTCTTTGAACAAGTGCAGCAAGATTAATTGTTAAGGAACAATGGGGTTATTTTTGTAGGATATGCAGAATATTATTTACTGGTCAACTAACTGCATAAAGTTTACACCACAAAGAAACATGTGCATATTGGTAGCTTTCTCGTTTTTTTGGCCTTTTTTGTTTTATTTTATATATCAATTAAAATGATTAGCAATGTCACAGAATTGTATTAGCCCTTTTATTTATTGAATACATGTACTTGAGTTTTGTTTTGGCATACAACGATACCCGAGTTTGATTAATGTATATTATGTTGTATTTCAAAAAAGTGTTTTCGATGGGAAGAACTGAATGCATTTAGTGCACAGACAATATCTGTGTATAAATACCTCACCATATGTAAAGTTCTTTATGGATAGTCTTGTCAGTCAGCAGTCTACTATAAGGACTTGCACATTTCCAGCTGTAGAGCTGTCCAGTGTCTGGAGTGTACAGAGTATTGTGTGTCCTGTGTTGTCCTAAGTCTAGAGTGTCTGGAGCATCCCAAAAGTGAAGAGCTGTCTGGAGTGTCCAGAGATTCTAGAGTGACCCGAGCATTTCTAGTTATTGGAGTGATCGAGGTCTATGTGGTGCAAGATGTTAAGCCAACCACAGGAATTATTTCTAGTAGCTGTGAAGCTGATTTTTAGCGGCTGTGGAGCTGAAATAAAGTGTTCTGATGATGGAGTGTATCTCCTTGCATTTAATCTTGTAGCCATGGGCTAATTTTGGGGTTCGTAAAACCCATAGTATCTTTTGGGACTGTAAAGATAAGTTGTATATCTCTACTTTTTTTTTGCATAATTTCACTGGGTGAATTCATTTTACTGCATGTATAAAATTCTACATTATTTGCTAGCTGAGTAAATTATTTCTGTCTTTCCACTGTGTAGTCACTGTGAATCATTCACCCATTGTGTTTGTATTTTGTACAGTAATTTGTTTGTATTTTTCATTATTACAGTTATGCGTTCTTATGTTAATTAATCCAATCTTTGATCCCTCTTTCTTTGAACAAGTGCAGCAAGATTTATTGTTAAGGAACAATGGGGTTATTTTTGTAGGATATGCATAATATTATTTACTGGTCAACTATCTTAGTGTCAGGTCATATGAAGGGATATATCATTGACCTCAGTCCGTATATAGCCTTTAATTTACTTGACATTGTCTTGTGTATTTAGTCATACCCGCTTTGTCATGGTGATGATCACAGTATGGGCAAATGCTTGTCAGTGGTCAGTTTCTTAATGTTCCAGGCAGTCACTTTTGAGCCCCTAACACGTTTTGATGATCTTTACTCAGGTTGATACCTACCACTCTGGTGTCCTAGTGGTTAGAGGTCATGGGTTTGATTACCGGTCGAGTCATACCAAAGACATACAAAAATGGTACTAACAGCTGCCTCACTTGACACTCCGCATTAAGAGGTTAAGTGTTAGGACTGGTCGGCCTGGAGTCAGGATAATGTGACTGGGTGGGACATCATGCTACATGTCTGTGGTATGATGCCCCAGTGCTAGAGATCACTATAAACTGCCTCACAGCAGACATCGTAGCGATAGGACTGAAAAATTGTTAAAGCTATGTTAAAAATCCTAATCAAACAAATAAACAAACAGGTTGATTCCTTATTATACATTAGCAATATCCTTAGTGAAATGGTCAAGATCATTATTAGAAGAAAGATCACAAGTAATGGCAACCAATGAATCAATGTATGTTGTTATTGTAGGGTTTAATGCCATTTTTCAGCACATGATAGGTTCTACATGGCGGCCAGTATTAATGGTGGAGGAAGAACCCAGAAAACCCCCAGAAAGAACCACCAACCCACGAGAAGCTACTGGCAAGCTTTCTCACATACCCACATTGGCCGAATCTGAGACTCGAACTTACACAGATAGAGGTGAGATGGCAGTGATCCGTAACGGAAAGCGCTTTAGACCACTTGGCCACTCGAGGCCCCTCAATGTATATGGATGCACATATTAATCTTGTCAAAAAAAATTGGGGGGAACAAAATTAAAAGTTTATTGTTGTTTTTCATAAGTATCATTTTAGTTTCTTAAACCAAGGGTTAAAATAATTGTTACTTCTCTGACTTTTTTGCATAGGAAAGACTTATTTATTTAATGTGAGAATTTTTTAAAAAGAATTTATTCTTGTTTTAAAGGACTTTTCCACGCGATCCCTAAACATGGCTGAGGAGTCCCCAAAAAATACTGCTGCCGCGTTAGAAGATGATAAAGAAATGAAGAACGTAGATGATCTGGCTCGATTTAAGCTGCGAAGAACTTGGGAAAGCAGGTTAGATAATTTAAACTTTTGCATTCCTGTCCTCAACCAAATTTTAGGGGCATATTGTTTTATATTAGTCCATGTATCTGTCTTTTCAAATATGTTTGCAGTTAATTTTTCAGACAATAAAGTGTTTTTTTTAAAAATATTTTTCATGAACTCATTTTCTACAATGTAGCTGACCATAAAATTAAATATGACTAAAATTATTAAAGTATAATAAACTTCAGAAGAAGGGAGAATAGTCCTTGACTAATGAGTCACCCTCTATAAATAAAGTATTATTATTATTATTATTATTATTATTATTATTATTATTATTATTAACAGAATAGTCCATGAAATTTTTCAAGATTAAAATCCTTGCTACTTTGTCAATTTCATTAAAGTAGTTGATTACTCATCTTGCCTACTTTAACTGGTTTTAAGAAAGCATATTGACCCAAAATATGTTTCACTTATTTTAGAATGACTTGTCTAACCTAATATGGCACATTTAGTTTATTCCAGTTTTGATAAATAAATCCATTTCATTTCATATATGGTATGAAAGTGACACTGTAGCATGCTGTATTGTTACTACTACTTTGTAAAACATTGTACTCACCTATAATGTCAGTTGACCAAATGAGCTTTTTTAAATAAAGTCATTATTATTATTATTATTATTATTATTATTATTATTATTATTATTTATGTTGTTATTATTATTATTACTATTATTATTTTTTAAAAAATTATTATTATTATAATTTTATTATTATTATTATTATTATTATTATTATTATTATTATTATTATTAAAGTTATATATGGTGCCAATAAGTTGCATAGTATAGAGAGAATATGTTGATCCTGAAATGGGCATGGTAACCAAAAATGGCAGGACTTTAGTTTTTTTGTGTGCACAAATCAGGGGTTAAAACTAAGAGATGGGGAGTTAGTTAGGGGAAGAGTGCCATGCCCCTCTATAGCTGCTTGGATGAGACGCTGTCTTAGATGCCTAGTTGTACCAGGAATCTTTACTATGCACCCAAGGTCAACTTTAGGTGTGCAGGCCGAAAATCAGTGCATACATACCCTTGATTTTTTAACTCGAGTGGAAATTTATTTCTCAGAATTGCAGAATATGTTAAGTTGTTGATGACAGTATTATTGCAGTGTCATTTTGTTTAAATTTGGTCTTTAGAATTTTAATGAAATAACATAAATCATCATTATTTAAATGAAAACTTCATTTGGTTAAATATTGTCCTTTAAGAGGAAATAGTTTAAATCAGTTTGTTTTGCTACCACTCATTAAAGTTAGAACAGGATGCAGATGTCAGCTGTAAATCAACACTGGTTCTGCTTAATGTTTTTTTTTTTTTTAAGGGGATAAATACCTTTAGTGAATAATTACAATGTTGCCTCATTTTTCTAGCCCACATCCTTACCTGTTCTTCAATCCTGATGGTCAGACAATGACTTTTGTTGGCTTTAACATTGACCGAAATACTAGGAACCTTGTGGACCATCAGACTGGGCAAGTCCTTGAGAATGACATCATGTCTGCAAAACTCTACAAGGGTCTTAAGAAAAATGGTGTGCCCATCCAGGAAGACTTTGATCGTTTGTCCAGGTTTTGTTATCATTTGATTTAACTGATTGCATGTGTCACATTATATATTGTTAGTCAAAATGTAGGAAATATTTGTAACTTTGAGTCAAGATAACTTAGAAACTACAGTTTTGATCTTATTCAATTTTGTTTCTTTTTTTTATTTCATGAAACAAGTAAGTTAAAAGCATATACTTTGATTTGTCAAGGAAGATGATCATCTGTAAATGAGCAGGGCCTTTAGCAAATTTCTGAAAGATCTTTTGTATAATAGGTTGAAGCAGTTTTTAAATGAATGACCTCCTCATATTGGAGAAGTAGTAATATGTAAATTACTTAACAATACCTATCTCTGATGGACAACAACTGTTCACTTTATATGCTGACACTGCAGATTAAAACTTGTACAGTCAGGACTTCAGGTAAGTGTCTTGAACACTGTTCTTTCCAAACAGTAAGCTCACCATGAAAAGTACAGTAATGCCTAGTGATCTTATATTAAAACAGTAATGAATACATGCTCAGAATCATACAATGACTTCATTTAAAAGTAACTAGACCACATTGTCACAAAGCTATTTGAGTACAAAAATTAAACTAAGACTCAAAGTCAAAAGAATAAATGCTATAAATTTTTTTTAGTATTATTCATGTTTGGATTGTATGTAGAAATATATTCAGCTAGATAATTCCCTAATTTTCATGGCTGCAATCCTATAGTCCAAATGAAGTTATGAAGTTTTAGTTTTACTGGTAATAGACTGCATGAGCTTATGTGATGGCCTGTTATCTGGCATCCATCTGGTGTCTGTTACTTGAGGTTTTCTATTCCTATCAAATAACTAAGAGGATTGATGAAATTTTACATTCACCTTGAGGTCTAGTTGGTCTTGAATAAAAATGATGTCCCTCGGATATTAGGTATGGTCACAACAGTCACCAGTCTTAAAAGTCATGTTGTCACTACTAATCCTGAATGGATGTCCATCTTAACATGAATACTCGAAAATAAAACGGTAATTGCATTGTTGGGCCTAAATGTAACTAGTGCTAAATTGAAATCTAGCTTATTTTTTTTTTTAAATTTAAATTTATTATCCCTGTAATAGGTTGACCACTGGGTCGGGGAGCCATCCTAAGGTCACCTTGCAATCTAACATTTCTGATAATATAGGGATAATAAATATAATCTGCAGAAAAGGAAAACACTCTCACATACACATACACATATGCATATGGCACACGATCTAGGTGACATTGTGATATTACAGTATTTTGTTTCTGTTTAGCATAAAATCAGATACATATTACATATTCATTATTGAGGTCCACTTTTGAAGAAATTGCTCCTCGTTTTGTATTTACTTTAGCAGTGTATTTTTCAATGTTCTTATGCATTGCAACTATTTGCTTAAAAGCATAAACAGAAGGATTTTTCATATTGAATCTGCAAGTATAAATATAAAACTTTGCCAAAATAAGCAAGAAATTACATGAACAGTCCAGATGTTCACTTCCTAAAAATGTTTCTGTTTTGGAAAAATGTGCAATATTTGGGCAGAAAGGTGCAAAAGTTAAATAAAACAGTACCAAAACTGTGAAGTAATATTGCAGTTATAGAAGAGATGCTCAATGCTTTCATTTTCACTCTTACAGAAAGTACATTTGTTGTCTTCTAATAAGTTAATTCTTTTCAGAAAATCATTAGTAGCTATCATTCTATGGGTTAATTTAAAGTTAAAAGAGATCAATTTTTGTATCCTTAGTACAGGATTTCGCTTGGATATATACCTGAGACCACTCCTCACTACTTATATTTTTATTAAATACTTGCATCCAAGTTTCATGTTTAGCAATATGTTGCCTTTTAGTTTTTTTTAAAAAGATCTTTGTAAACAAACTTGAGTTAAGTTTGTATTTGTAAGTTCATTATTTTATCTTCCTGCTTATTTTGTACTAAATTTTTTTTTTTATGGCATCTTTCCATGCTTTTGGAGATTTGGATATTAAGGAGAAGTATTTTAAGAAATCATCACTTCTAATTTTTTGTTTTATTATTTCAAAAGGTATTAAATTACCGTTATCCTCTATTAGATCTTTCAGAATTTCAAAAACTAGCTTCTCTCCATGAATTGTATTGATGGAACAATTTAGAGGGGACAAAATTAAAAATATTCATGGATAGATACTCATTTGGACCTTGCAGTTCCTCTTTCCAATTGGATACTGCCAAAATTACATCTCTCCAAAAACTGTTTTTAATGAGCTTACTAAGTTCTTCTAATTTCCTTCTCCCTAAATTCCAAATATCCTTTTTATTTCTGAGTACAGTTAAATTGACTAAGTTCTGCCTCACTCCATTTTCCTTTTCCAGCAATCATTTTACCCATCTTATCTAAATATACCTAATGAATGAAAATATGTGTATCATATTTAGTCCTCCCTCGTTTTCTGGGGTTACTAGTATCTCGCATTTTATTCTCTCAACTTTTCCACCCCATACAAATTTAAATAATGTGCGATTTAGTTCTGCTTCAACTTTTGCTAATGGATTTGGAAATGCTGAAAAAAGATGTATGAATATGGGCAGAACAAGAGTTTTTACTACAATTACCTTACCAATTAATGACATGTCTTTGACTTCAGGTTGCCAGTTTTCGTTTAGTCTTTGTTAGTTTCTTCATATAATTAATTTCCACCATTTGTGTGAAAGGCATGCATATGATAAACTCAAGGTGATAATTACTTCATACATTCCTGTACAAGAACATGTATATATAAAATTTCTATCATTGCCATGGATAATAACATAAAAATTATATCTATAAATGTTAGAGGCCTGCAAGGTTCAGTCTTTAAACGAAGGAACATTTTCCACTGGGTAAAACAAAAGAATGTATCTATAGTATGCTTGCAAGAAACTCATAATACAAAGAACGATGAATTATATTGGGCACCTGAATGGGGATACAAATGTATATTTAGCCACTGTTCTAGTAATAGTGCTGGGGTTGCAATATTTTTTAGAAATACTTTTGAATTTGTAATTCATAGAGAAAGATGTGACTGTCAAGGAAGATTTATTATTTTAGATATTACAATTAATGGTAACAGAATAACCCTCGTGAATTTGTATGGTTAAAATGATGATAATCCTAGCTTTTTTTAGAGAGTTAAAAGAGGAGATCTTATTTTTTGAGAACTCGTCAATTATAATGTGCGGAGACTGGAACACTGTTCAAGACTTAGATTTGGATATTTATAATATTTTACATGACAAACACCAACAGTCTAGGGCAGCGATTCAAGACCTCAAAAACGAATTGGAATTAATTGACCCCTGGCGAAATTCCAATCAAGACTTAAAGATGTATACCTGGAGGCAAAAATCTGCCTTGAAACAAAGTAGATTATATTACTTTCTTGTATCAGATGACATTCACATGAATACAGCTGATGTGTTTATCTTACCAGGTTATAAGACTGATCATTCAGCTATTGTTTTAAGTGTGGCATTCCAAGGGGAAAAGGATATTGGAAATTTTAATGCCCAACTGTTGAGGAATATTGAGTATACTGATTTGGTCAAAAAGTGTATAACTGACACGGTAAATGAATATTATGTAAGGGGAAATAAAGATGACTCTTTCCATGTTTCTCTATTCTGAAATGATCAAATGTTCTCTGAAATTTTAAAAATGAAAATAAGATCTGAAACTATATGTTATTCTATTAGGACAACAAAAGAAAAATGGGAAAAATTAAAGAAAATTGAACAGGAAATTCATAGAAGGGGAAGCTCTGGAAAATTTAGAGGGAAAAAAAAGCAGAATTAGAGGAAACAATACATAGAAGGTGTTATATTAAGATCTAAAAGCTAGATGGTACAAATTTGGCGAAAAAAGCACAAAGTATTTTTTAAATCTTGTAAAAAGAAACTACATCAATAAGACAAAGGAAATTATTTTAGATGATGGGAAAAATATATCTGACCAAATAGATATTTTAGAAGCACAAAATCAGTTTTATATGGAATTGTACAAAAGTAGAACTGCTCAGCAGAATGATGAGGCTACTCAAGAAACTCTAAACAGATTTCTTAATCACAATATTAAACTTAGTCAAGAAGAAAGAGAATTGCGCGAAGGTCTGGTTACAATTAATGAAGTCGGTATGCCTCTAAAATGGATGGAAAATGGAAAAAGTCCTGGCTCAGATGGATTCACTGTAGAGTTCTATAAATTCTTTTGGAAGTCTCTTGCGGGATCTATATGCAGATCAATAAATTACAGATATACTGTAGGAAAACTTTCAGATTTTCAGACTCAAGGAGTCATCACATGCCTACCAAAGGAAGAAAAAGATGGAAGATATTTTAAAAAAAAATGGATACCTATATCACTTTTAAATATTAACTATAAAATTGCTTCGGGAGCCATAGCAGCCAGGATTAAAAATGTTCTTCCATCAATAATCAGTGATTCTCAAAAAGGATATATGAAGGGTAGATTCATTGGAGAAAATACCAGGCTATTATATGATATCATGGACCAACTTGAGAATGAAAATAAATATGGTTTATTATTGTTAATAGACTTTGAAAAAGCAATTGACTCCATTAACTGGATCTTTGTGGAAAAAACTTTAAAATCTTTTAACTTTAGTGATTCCGTTTGTAAGTGATTGAAACTGTTTTGTAATGACTCTAAAAGTTGTGTTATAAATAATGGGCATATGTCATCAGTTTTTAGACTAGAAAGATGATGTCGTCAAGGAGATCCCCTTGCACATTATTTGTTTATCATTGGGGTTGAGATTTTAACTGTAACTTTAAAGAAAAATGCAGATGTATGGGGATTGATCTTTGACGGCACTGAATATAAATTGGGCCAGTATGCCGATAACACTTTTATTCTTCTTGATGGATCTCAACTTTCTCTTAAAACAACTATGAATATCTTGCAGGGTTTTTCTCAATTATCTGGACTTAAATGTAACGTAACAAAAACAAAAACTATTAGGATTGGAAACGGGAAATTCTCCAGTGAAAGAATATGTCTCGAAATAGGCTTAATTTGGTCCTGTTCTAACTTTACACTCCTTGGTATAGAATTTTCTCCAGATTTACAACAAATGATAGAAATCTAGCTGGGTTTCCTGGGCAGCCATTAACACAACATAATTGATGGTGATACAAATACAATGTTTAATGACCATAGATTTGAATGAAAAACTAATTATGATTAATATGTGCATGTATATGATCTAAATATTGGATCAATTAACATAAAACACATGGAATTAAATAATGAAAATACAAATAAATGACCTTACACAGTGCAAAGGCGAGGGGTGAACGATTCACAGGATTTCACCACAAAAAAATGTTGTGTTTTACTCAAACGGATATTTTAAAGGATTCAGTGCAAGTGAGATCAAAGAGTTTAATGGATCATTCTTAAAAAATGGATCAGATATTGATGTTAGTCCCATTTCAACACCACACGCAAGTGATTTTTAATCAGATGATGAGGCAAACATAATCCCACTTGCACAATGGAGTGATGACCTCGCTGTGTTCAAGATCAATGATTTTGATTCTCATGTTTGTTCAACAATCAAGCTTGGCCCACTAAGCAGTTAGAAAGATTTTTTTTCTCAAGTATTTTCCTGAATGTCTGGTGGAAAAGCTTGTGAAAAAAAACAAATGATTTTGCCAAGAAAATAGGGGACCAAAAGCAAAATCTGAAATGGTATGAAATCAGCATCACGAAGATGTGGGCATATCTTGGAATATACATTGTCAATTATGTGTGGATAGTACCTGTTTTGAGAGTTATCACTCTCAAATTTGTAATTATAGCTTGGATTTCATTCATGTATGTATGTATGTATGTATGTATGTATGTATGTATGTATGTATGTATGTATGTATGTATGTATGTATGTATGTATGTATGTATGTATGTATGTATGTATGTATGTATGTATGTATGTATGTATGTATGTATGTATGTATGTATGTATGTATGTATGTATGTATGTATGTATGTATGTATGTATGTATGTATGTATGTATGTATTTTGTGGGATTCAAAACTGTTTACATGACTGGGATTTCTTGTTTGATGGGATGTAGGAGTATACAAAGTGGAAATATGTGAATAACAGACACTATACAAGGTAAGCTGGTTTTTTTTTCTCCACTGAAATCCAGCAAAAACTTACTTAAAAAAATGAATATAAATGTAACCATGTTTTAATTGTCAGTTTCTGTAGTCAGTTTTGATAGTGCTCTAGTACTCAGCCTAGCAATCAGCCTCAGTTGTCTCAGTAACTGAAATGATAGCACTCAGCAGTAGTGAAACTGCACAACAGCTGTAGTAGCTAAAGGGTTAACAGCAAGCAGCACAACCGGAAGCGACACAGTTTATGTTTGGAAAGAAGAAATAGACCTTTTAACCCCATTCAAATTCTGGGCAAATCAAGCAAAAGCTGCATAGTGTGTACCAATTGGGTCTAGGAGCCACTTGTGCAAGTCTACCAGATTCAGAGTTTGTTGCTGTAGAACCAAGTACACATTATGCCTTTCAATCATAATGAGAAGGTTTGAGTTAATGTATTCTGTCCCTGGATTTACGTGGGAGAAAGAGGTATCTTTGATCCCCACAAAGTGGCTCAGATCACTTCAGCCAAGTCTGAGCAAACATACCAGGTCCCATTTTGAAAGCCTCTTGGACTGTCTTAATACAGGAGAGAGAGGTCATATGATGACTTTTGAATGCCAACTGATGGCAACCAATTCGTGGCAACAAAACTGGATTGTCATAAGGAACACCAAGCTCTGATGAACACTGAAGGTAGACTGAGTCAACATAGTGGGCATGTAATTAACTAATTCTGCAAGTCAAAGTGAAACAGATTTTGTATGAAAGGAACTTCAGTCAAGTACAAGAAATTCATCATGTAAACTGTTTTGAATCCCACAAAATAAATCCAATATTTACATGTGTACATATAAAATCTAAATGAAATCCATACTCAAAGTTGGTACCTCTCAAAACAGTCATTATCCACACAGAATTGACAGTGTATCTTCCAAGGTACGCCCACATGTCCATGATGCTAGTTTCATACCATTTCAGGTTTTGCTTTTGGTCCCCCATTTTTGGCATAATCGTTTTTTTCTTTCACAATTTTTCTCACCAGACATTTAGGGAAAACTGGAGGAAAAAATCTTTCTCATTGCTTAGTGGTCCAAGCTCGATTGTTGAACCAACATGAGAATCAAATTCATTGATCTCGAACATCGTGAGATCATCACTCCATTGTGCAAGTGGGACTATGTCCTCGTAATCTGATTAAAAATCACTTACATTCATTGTTGAAACAGGACTAACATCTTTGTCTGATCCATTTTCTAAGAATGATCCATTAAACTCTTTGATATCACATGCACTGAATCCGTTAAAGTCGCTCATATCTGAATCAGAATCCATCATTGTTTATCTCAACTATACAATGTTTTGTAAATTGAAGGAAAGCCATTACAATTTGTCTAAATTTAACCTCTCAGCTTTCAAACTTGTATCAAAATGTTGAGTAAACAGTCAGGAAATGCAACATTTTTTATGATAATCAAAAATATGTAAATTTCTGTATTTTCAATCAATCAACATTTTGTTAACATAGTGTTCATATCCACATAGATGCAACACTGGGGTTTTGAGTACTGCTGAACTATATGCACATAAGCAACACTGGGGTAGTAAACTAGGCTTATCGACACTGACTATATGGGTCAGTGGGGTTCAGAGCTATTTACAGGTGATGCTTGGATGTGGAAGTCGTAGCTAAAGAGTGTGGTTAAGCTTTAAATGGGGAATCCAATGTTTTTCCCTCAGAGGTAATTTGGAGTATAGGTTGGATGCTTTATATTCCTTCTGTCAATTATCTATTCTCCTAATGGTAATGTGATCAGGGAATGTATTTAAAAGAATGCATATTGTTTAGTAAAGTATGTTTCTCCTATAATACTTATCCGATCACATTACTTTCATGCCCTCCCATCCATTCATCTTTGGGAGAGTTGGATTTTGTAGTTCAAAGGGCTTACATTCCTGACATTGATGTGATTGGGTACATATTCTGGAAGAATCATAATTTGCCAAACATTTTGCTTTCACCCAACAACAGCATTTTATTGCATTCTGTTGAATTAGAACAGTGCTGTCCAACCTTTGGCCTGTGGGCTGATTTTAATTGGCCAGCCATAGTTTAAGCAATATTTTGTGCATTTATGTAAAACAAAGTCCATGGCCAACTTTTATAGTATATCGTTTTAACCAGGTACAAAATTGTGAATAATTTTGTAATTGTTTTTGCTTAGAAGTTTTCTGCTGTGGCCATTGGCTTCAAGAAAACGTTTTCAGTGGCCCATGGTGTCAGAAAGTTTGGACAGCACTGATTTAGAAAAATATTTTTTAATTGACTTAAGACTTTGAAAATACAGAACACTTAATTAACAGGCATTTCTAGCAAGTCCAATGGTAAAGTTTCATTTTATTAGATAATCAAATAAGTCCTATAGGGACCTTAAAAATATTTACTTTTTGTTGCTACTATCTTTTTTTCTTTTTAATTGAGGCCTTCACTGCACATATTTAGTTCATATGTTATGATATGTGCTGACGCACTGCTGCACAGTGTAATTTTAAAGCACTTTATATGAGGGATATTTTATCTATATACTGGTCCTTGGTTTTATTCAGTTGTAAGTTTTTAAAAAGCCCAGGAGATAAGTCTTAATACCTTTATTGTCTTTTGTTTTGTTGCTGTGAGATACATTAAGCAATTGGGAAAACATTATGTATACATGCCTAGTTTTCAGCAATCAAATTTGGAGATAAGTGTTTAAAATCCAGGAAATTGGGTAAAAATCAGGGAGATTAGCATATTGACCATTTTTGTCCTAAATTTTAAGCACGAAAATGAAACATCATACAAAAACAAAGTAAATTAACTACATCGAATAATAACAACTCAGTTTTATTATTTTTCTTTTATATTATTTTCACTGCACTTCACAAATTTAAACTCATCTATTCAAGAACTGCTAAACTTACAAATATATACATAAACACACACACACACACACACACATATATACAATAAACTGAAAATGAACAGTGCAAGACTAGTATCAAACTATCCTAAATTCTTTCGACTCTTAATGAATCTTTTTTCAAAAAAGCAAATACAAAACATAGACAAGACAAACAAATAAAACACAAAAACTGTTTTGTTTGCAAAACTGTACATGGCTGTTTCTACAGGAATTAAAACTTAATGTATTATGTTTCAATTGGTTATTTCAACATGTTGCGGATACTGGAAAGTATGCTTGACCTGGAAATCGATGAGCCATAATGACATCTATTGTTTTATGTAAATTTATGTAAGCACAAATTCTATCCTGGATATTTCATTGTTATAGTAGTAATTATAGGCTAGGAAGCAAATTTAAGGAATTATTTAAAAGAAAATGTGTCAGCTGCAGAAGATAATTTTATTTGTGCATGGCTGTCTTTTTCTTGTGTTTTTGGTTTAAATCGCTTGGTTTCAGTGTCCTAAAGCAGTGTATCCACTAAGATTCCAGGTGTTTGCTCACAACGGAGCAATTATATAATAAAATTGATCCATGCATTACGATCATGGTCAGAAATGACAGGTGGTCGCTTATAGCCTTATAGCAGAGGTCACTCATAACAGTTTGTCTTGTACTTAGGTTTTGGTTTTAAGAAGTTTAACTGTGCATATATATAGGTGTGTGTGTGTGTGTATGTGTGTGTGTGTCTATCAAATTCATTGTGAATTCCTACATGATAAAATAGATTCTAGAATACATTTAATAAATGCTGCTCAGAAAAGATCAAATTCATTTGCTTTCAGGTCAAAATTTATTTTAGGTCCTTGTGCTGGTCTTGTAAATGGATTGTTGATGATCTGGCTTCTGTTATTAATGATCTATCATTCCATCATTTCTTTTTTCATTATCTTCTAATCTTTCATTCTCATCACTTCCAGCCAATGGACATTAACAAAATTATCCATCAGCATAAGTCTGGTATTTCTCGTACAGGCAGCAAATCCTCCTTAGTTTCCATCATTTTTATTTTGGAATAAACTCCAGTTTTGGGCACTGATGACATTAAATTGTCTTTCTTGTTATGTATTGCTTCCTTTGAGTAAAATTTGGTTGATTGAATTGCATGCATAGTTTGTCATTTGTTGTGACACCCAGAAACCAAACAAGGTTAAATGCACTGCTTTATCATGGCACATGGGAGACTATGTCTAGGTAAAGTAGGACAAATTTCTGCAATGGTAGGGGATAATGAATTAACCGGTTGACAGCAATTCACAAACGTTCACAGAAAGAATTCTTACATAAGACTTACTTATGCACAAATGATGCCAGTATGTCCACAATTACTTGAAAAAGAGATAAATATCTCCATTCTAACCCTGAGATTCTTAAATCAGCTGTACTTATATTTGGCTTTTAGTAGATCTCAGCAAAGTAAGCAATATCAGGTCCACTTTGATCTCATCAAACTGCAGTTTTCTCTGTTATTCTACCTGTCAATTTCCAATAGTTGGATGTTAATAAAAGTTCACACATACCAGACATTTTTTCAGAAAATTGTGTCAAGTCATGCACTAAATGTTATCAAATTTGATTACAGAGAAGACAAGATCAAAAGACTTTGTCAGGTGATGGGAAATGATGACCCCTATGATCCAGATCAGACATATGAATTAACAACAGATAATGTAAAGAAGATTCTGGCTATCTATATGAGGTTTAGGTAAGTTTAGAGCTTCAGACCAGGTTTAGAGGCTTTTGTAATCACCTTTAATAAATTAAATTATAGGTGATAGAAATGTTTTGATATGGTGTTGTTCAAGAGTTATAAATGGGTGGTTCTAGCCAAATTTCTTTTAATTTTGATACCACTTCAAAGTTGTTAGCTTTCCTTTTTAAAATTTTATTTACATTTTTGAGCTTATTATTGAGTTGTTTTGTTTTTTATGTGCATTTTTTTCTTATTTCTATAAAGGTAAAAATGTTATTGTTAAATAAAAAGATCTGAAAAACAACATTATAACAATTTGTATTATAACCTAACCTATAGAAAAAAGCCTTAATGGTAGAGATAAAGAAAGTTGATATTAAAGTGCCACCATAGTCCATGAGAAACAGTGGATCACATGAGTGAGCTTCAGCTAATGTCCAGGGGCCCCGAGTGGCCGAATGGTCTAAAGCGCTTTCCTTTATGGATCACTGCTGTCTCACCTCTGTCTGTGTTGGATCGAGTCTAAGATTCAGCTAATGTAGTTATGTGAGAAAGCTTGCCAGTAGCTTCTTGTGGGTCGTGGTTCTTTCTGGGGGTTTACCCGGGTTCTTCCTCCCCAATTAATAGTTGCCGCCATGTATAGCCTATCGTTTACTTAAAAATGGCGTTAAACCCTAAAAAAAACCCAAAAAAACCCAGCTAATGTCCGAATACAATGGAATTTCTTCATCACACGGTAAGGAGGACATCATAGTTCCTTGACAGAAAATATGTCTTTGATGCTCAGAGATGCAGAATGAAAAGGCTCTTATCCATATGAAATATTGTGTCTGACATACACAGATTGTTTGTTGCAGAAAAATGGACTCCACGAAAAGCATATTCTCTATCCTGCCCTGCAAGCTAGTGCACAAGCAATTTGTAGTAAGTGTTTAGTGTACTCTGTCCATAGTGTTCCAAGCATTGTCATATATCACAAAATATATCATATGTAATAGGAAGATGTTTCTATCTGTAGTCATATTGCACCTTTCTGACACCTTTCAATGTATTCTGTAGTCTAAGTAAAGAACTTATATTAGTTACTGGAGTGTGGAAACTAAGACTCAACTATTAATGCCGAATACTGGCAAGATAAAGTTTTATAGTTTTATATGTCAGGTGCAACGTCTGCTTACAATGTGCAACAAAGTAACTCTAGGTGTCCGCATTCACAAAGGGGAAGGGGGGGGGGGCAAACTAGATCTTGGAATCCACAATCCTACCATTATTAAGAAAGAACTGAAGGTTTGAAAGCCTGTCAAATAAGCACATGAGGTTCCCATGGAAGAGTCTCACAAGAAATTTATGGTAGGCTTTAGGTGAGCAGTAGTCTTTCTGGATTAGGACACTCACATAGTTTTTCCTCTGTTGTGGGCGTCAGCTGCTGGAATTGTGCAATCTGTAAAGAAGATAATGCATCAGTTATATCTTTGTCTTGCCTGATTTATGTTCAGCATATATGGCAAAGCCATTAGTAGCAGATGTCAAAGTTGGGCAGCGCATTTGTTTCATAATGTCTGGACTACTAGTGTTTGTATTTTTTATTATTGCAACTGTAGTCTCATTGTCACGGTAGAAGAGTATTTTCTTTTGCTGCCATTTCTGACCCCACAACACTGCTGCCACCACTATTATATACAATTCAAAGAAAGCTATTGACAGTTTATGGTCCACCTAAGGATTTAGCTCCTCTGGCCATGAATTTGCAAACCATCAACCTCTGAAATAACCCCCAAAACCAACAGACCATGAAGCTTCAGTGTAAAGTTACATACCTGCAGTACAAGAGATATCATCATTATAAAATAGAGAAATCCCCTTCCATTGAATGAGGAAACCAATAAATATTTTTAAATCATTCCTGCATTCACTATAAACATGTACCGGTAGGTGATTATACAGCTCTCTAACGAATGTTGACACATGCAATAAATATGAGACATATGTCCTGCCTGGGACATTTACATGACAGACAAAATTCAAGTGTCCCAGGAGACTTAAAATTTCATGTTTTGTTACTGATTTTGTTTTGAGAAAGTTTCTAATTCAGTCTTTTTATTCCTCTGGTAATTTTGCTTTGCATGCTTAAGGTATCCAGAAGCACTCCTAAATATTCTAAACATGTGGTAGGACCAAGAGTTTTATGAGAAGCAAGTGGAATTCCCAAACATGCAAAAAGCATTGTCATGATGGTCATGGTCCTATCAGCCATGTGGTGAGGGTTATCAGTTGGAAGGAAGTCATCCAAACAAGTAGAGCTGATTATCACTGCCATGATTATGCACTGCAATCCAACTGATAGCTTCCTACAGTTAGGTGACAATCTTTGGTGAAGAACAAGAACCAAAACATAGATGTACATAGATACAATACTGATTATTCCATTAATGCCATGATGGGGCCACAGACTAGGGTGGATGGGGTTGAGTTTAAATGCATTGCAAATGTTGAATTTACATAATCACTCTCCTATACATGTTTGTCTAATTGTCTTTATGGCATCATCGACTTTGACATATTTCAAGAAAAATTCCTGCTTGTTAATCCGGCTATTAAGGTTTGAGCATTCTTGATTATTATGTGGGGCTGATAGATCAAAACAGTGTCTTTTTGCTGGAGTATTTACCCTCAATGATGCCTATAGTATTTACTCGGTACATGGGATACAGGGAAGAATCAGAAGGTCATGTCAGAAATCCCTTTTGTTTCTCCTGTTCTAAATTATTTTGCTCTATATGTGTCTGGGATCTAGAAGACAATCAAAATTTTCATTCAAATGTTGCTGAAGGTTCTCTCCAAATACCTTTATGAAAACCATCATGCAAACCATGTGATAAATCATACAGAATCAATATCAGGATGAGTGCGGAGTTCGTGAAGTAGGCCAACATTTATTGGGGTAGTAGCAGTTGTAGGCATGGAAGAAACAAAATTTCCTTGTATCTTGTTATATCAGGATGCTTTAAATTTTGCTCAGTGCATTTTATTGTAATATAATAGATTAAATGTAGTTTAAATAATACAAGGAACGCGAATATTTAAGCTGGAGGAAAAACAAAAACATTGAATGGCTTCTTCTCAGAAACATACTTAGAAGAATTGACAAATGATTCTGGCAGTATGTACTTTCTTCAAAATTCTAAAAATAATATGTGATTTGTATAGTTTTATGTGTTTAGCCCAATTTTTCAGTATATGATATATTGTGGCCAAAATATGTAGTGGAGGTAGAACCCAGGGAAAACCCCAGGAAAAACCAATGACCCATGGAAAGCTATATATATAGCATAGTAGAACCTCGTCAATCTGGACATGTCCATTCCCTGTGAATACAGGTTTTCCGGATAATTTAATCATGCACAATTTTATTTACGATGTCATCATAATGTTGTGTACATGTACTGTACACATTTTATTTGCTAGCTGTGCTTGTATTGTATATTCAGTAATGGTTGAAATGAATGCATTATGTTGATTTGTGTTTATTTCACTTTATCGTAACATGCATTTGTACATACACATAAATATAAGTTTAAATAATTAAGACATCAAACACATCACACTCTGTATGCACATAATATGTCAATTTCCTGAAGAAATCTGTGACATTGGTTTGCCTTGATTCTTTGGCAGATCAATCTGTAATAATTTTTGGAATAATATCCCAGCGGATATCTGAATAGTAGCTTAATTTTTCATTGTGCTGGCAAATCGTATTTATGCTGGCTATTATCTCAACTACTCAATACTTGCTTGATGGTGTTGCCAGAATAATGTAAGAAGTACAACAATTACAAACTGATATCTGGCAGTTAAATTCATTATGGTAAAATAATAAAATAGTCATTTTTTTTTATAAGTTGTCTTTTACAACTGTTACAGCTGCAAATGAGCCAGTAATTGACATCACTTTTTATTCTGAAATGAAGCTCCATACTGTCCTTCCTAAGCTTAAATCAATCAGCTTTATTTGTACAGCTAATACAGTTACAGCCATCAGAAACAGGAAATATAAATGTGGCAGAAAATCCTTCAATTTTACATGAAACAAAAAATAAATTTTCTTATATCATATTGATATTTTTTTATTTAATTATCAATGATATTACAATCACAAAATATAACTATATTTTCAGAATTTTAGCAAACTCTCTGAAATTTAAATCACAAATTCTCACATATTTTTGAGAATGTTTGATTAAAATCTCCTAAAATGCCATTATTTTAGTGAAAAGGACATATGAATTTCAGACATAGTCATGGGGGAATGATTTTTGTATTTTAATAGGAAGCAAGAAGACTTATTTTTCTGAAACATCAGGACAAGCCCAAAATCCACCTTGCACCAAATTTTCCGAAGATTCATCTATACTTGTAGTTTTTTTTTTTATAAAGTTCAAAATTATACCTAACATTTCTGGTAAAATCAGTCTCAGTCCAAAATCAGTCTTAAAGTAAGAAAATGAACTGGATAATCAGAACTTTTGTCTTACAGTTATCCTTTAGGAGGAATAGAAGAAATAGTAGGCTTAACTGTTAGACGGATCCAGTCTGTCACCTTAGCCACTTTCCCAGTCCGCCTAAAGTTCATCTGAAATTTTTATTTTTTTTTTGGCGAAATTCAGCCTGAAATGACCTAATATCCAGGCAGAATCTGCCTAAAAATTGTGTATGGGATCAACAAATTGTGACTGTTACATACAATTGGCCAATAACAAAGAACAACAAAGAAACTTTATGATTAACTTCATTTATTAACCTGTGTTATGTCAGAGTGTGGACAATTTGATCCCAGTGTGTTTATTTATTTATTGACAGCTCTGCTGGCAAGTAGCAAAAACAGTTATTGTTTATACAATAGCTGGTTACAATACGGTCACACCACTAAATTTATAACTTTAATGTGTCGCTAAAATTTGACCAATCAGAGATTGATAAATTGACATACCTCCAAATCTGCATAGGTGAAGCTGTGTTATCTGACTGTCTTTTCATGTAGGATTCTTTGAAATTCCTTATATTTGGATGATATGTTTCTATATTGTTGAGGCAAGTGTTATAGTAATTTTACAATTTTACACTTGGGTCCCCAATTTTTATTTCTAGATCCAGAACATGGATTTCTGGCTTATTACAGACTCACAACTGACATATTGTTTAATCACATACTCTGTCATCTGATTGGTTCAGCATGACAGCATATCTAAATTTAGTTAATAGCTTATTTACATATACTGGCCGCAATGACATGTCTGGCAGAGCAAGTATAGTAGGCAAAGAGGTGCCCAACAAGGAGCCACAGAGGAATGCACCATGTGTTACTCAAACTATATTTAATCAATTAAATTACTATTAAATATTTCTGAAAGGTATTTGGATGACAGCGTCTGAAGATTTGCACTCCTTGGAGTAGTCTATATAGTAGATTTGTGTAACCACTAAAATTGTATTTCCAATATATCAGGTGTGACATTCCAGTGATTATCATGGGGGAGACAGGGTGTGGCAAAACCAGACTGGTCAAGTTTCTCTGTGCACTACAGACCCCACTTGGAGCTGATGTGAAGAATATGATACTTATGAAGGTAAGTAAAGCATTCTAATTAAGTGTAATGTGATGGGCATTATGTAGTCAACTTTTCTTTGTGCACTATAGACTCCACCTGGAACTAACTTGAAGGATAGAGAACTTGTGAAAGTTGAAGCATTCTAATTATGTCATGATGGATATCATGAGAAGAACAGAAGACTGGTAATTAATCTCTTTGTGTTTTTTACTGTATGGTTGTTTCTGTTTCCACATGGTGCATGATGACTTGCCCATTGAAATTAGACACAAAGACACAGTGATCCCTTTCAAGAGTATTCTTAAAACACACCTTTTTTGACTGCAAGAACAAACTTAAAGATCTAATAATGTTTCTTACCTTAAATATTTTCACATTTTTTATGTTTTCTAATTTCATGATGTTTGTTGTTTTTTGTGTGTTTTTTGTATCATATCATTATACATGTGTAAAGCGCTTAGAGCTTCTAAAGATTAGGTGCTATACAAAGTCATTATTATTATGATTATAATTATTATGTTGTATATTCATTGCAGCATCTGCTATCTTTATCCTTTGCTTTCTTGAGATTGCAGAGGATAATTATTTTATTTACATCCAAAATCTAGGAACAAGTAAACATTTTCAACTAAAATGTTTGAAATATAAAATTGGGGTTAGATTGGGGCAAGATTGACTGCAATCTTCATTTCTTTACTTTTACGATTAACAAGTGTAGATGCAGTGAAATCCCACTCAGTATGGTCTGTATTTTTATTCATATTTGAAATCATTTATGTGAATGCTATTAATTATTTCCAGATGAGAAAATACATGGATCAAAACAGTAATTTGTCAGTATTTTTTAAGTATTAGTTGATGTAAGTGCCATCGAGGTATGACCAGGAAGAAGAGACCTGCTTCATCTTCTTCATCAGTGGATGATGCCTTTCATTTTCAGGAGGGGTCAAGAGCACTTCTGATTTAGGGAAGTTGACCATTGGTCTTTTTGGGGTACAAATTGAAGTTGCATGCTTTGACTATGGTGGGCTCATTGGCAAATAGAAGGAAGTTGTAAGCTTACATTCAAGTCTTTGGAACTGAAGGCTCTGACATTAGTAACCATAGCCTCTCAATTTAATCTTGTTTTGGTTGCTGTCTTCAATCTGTCAAAGGAGGAACCATTATCTGTGGCTGCATTGCCGAGATTGTTGGAGGCCATTGCCAAGACATTAAGATGTGCTATTGATGTCTATGGTGCTTTCTCCAGAGCTATTTCCATCTCTGTAGAGATGTTGCCTTGAACACAGAGCAAAGCCTTTTGAAGCCCATCCCTCTTGATGTGCAGATATTATTCAGAGGGCTAAACCCTACAATGACCTTGCAAGATATTTTTAAGGGATGAGCAACACTAATCTCAGGCCACAGCACAGGGCCTAAAGAAATGCTCCATCCCAGGAATTCCATGGCTGTGCCTCATAAATTTGTTTTTTCCTGGAGAGCCAGCCATGAGATCCAGTTTAAACTCATTTCTGCCCATTTTAAGACAAGTATGTAGAGGGATCAGGGGAAGATAGAGGCATTTGTCCCAGCAGAGTTTATGTGCATGTAGGTGCTCGACTGAACCTTTCTTCAGAGGCTTGCTTGGACCTCATAAATGATGCAAGGGTTCTTCCACAAATACGGAGGGTTGCCAGTTTTTCTTTTGGGATTCTCTAGCTCATTAACAAGCCACCTTTTGGTTTTAGCTGGTTTTTCAATGGGAGGAGTCCACTCTTCTAAGGAAGACATGGTAAAGAGGATGATGAACATCCAATGTTTGATATTTTAATCCAGATCTTTCAGGAAAAACCATGTTGACTGTTCGCCTTTATCTATCCCTACATGGAATCTTGAATATCAGTGAGAATATTTAATTGAAATTTTACTAAAATTTGACTGAGGTTTTGATAATGAAAAAAAAGAAATATCAGTGAGATTTTGTAATTGAGATTTCACTGAAATTTCATTGAAATATATCACTGAGCAGCAATTCTTCACTGATATAATAGGTAACCTCCATTTCATTTTCATATAATGTATACTTAGTTTCTTATTCAGTCTGTGCATTTTTCAGCAAAACTTAGCATTCATGTTTTTGACAGCTCTTATTTTATTGTTCATGTTTGGAACACTAACTTCTTTCTATATTTTTCTCATGTTTCATTTTTTATAAATTGAATCGAGTTTAATTGCCCTCAGTCAACAAGACTGTTTTCCATTTTAAAGCAGAATTTTGCTTTTCTCCTGACCTGAATCTGATTTTCATCTATATGAACTGTTTTTTCTTGTCACTAATGCAGTTTTCAAATAATGGTCTGGTTGTTCCCATTCCACAGCAGCATCTAATGACATGTTAAATGAGAAGGAACTGGGCCAGATTTAGAAGTTACAATTCTAAACTGATTCCCTTCCATAATTTATGGAGGGACAGTAGGGTGTCCCTTATTATGCAAAAAATTTTTTTTTTTAAAATATTGTATAGCATACCCTCCTAAAAGTTTCCTTTTGGTTCCATAATAAGGTCTACAAAATTATAGGTCCTTCAAATAATATTTAGGGGTCCCCCAAGGGTGATGAAATTTTAGGCAATAGTCATGATGGCATTCGACATTGTGAAAACAGTTCGATACGGTGTAATACATTAACCGTTCGTACCATGACAAAATGACAGCCTATTTGACACCATTAGAAAGCTCTTGATTAGTATAATCTAGAAATGTATTACAGTGGTATACACCTAGATTTTATTAGCTGCAGTTGTACAACAATTAAGGTGAAAAAACTGAAAATCGTATAAATACAACATAAAACGCTCAGTTCTACATATCAAAAAGATTGTCACGATTGCACTTTGCAAAGTCATGCCTGTGCTTCTCGATAACTTGCATAAGGTATTGTTTTTGTTCTTCATCCTTAGTTATTGTAGCATTAAAATTCTGGATAAGGGCGACACACCGTTCGGCAACGTCATTGACACAGGCCAAATTACTGATCAACTTGAATGTAATCTTGTACGATTCACTTTCAGGCCATTCTTCAACCGGAATGTTGAGGAAACTATCATCGATGGCGGTGGTTTTGAAGAAACTTCGTGAGATCGATAATTCATGCAGTGTGTGCGGCAGTGTCTGCAGTGACTTAACCAAATGCAATCCTCGGTCATCTTTGATTGCTAACACTAACTGTTTTTTCTCCTCGCATGACAGATGCTGAGAAAACAGAGATAGGGTAGCTAGTTCTTCGGTTAAGTATCACGAGTGACGCAACATCATTTTTAGGCCAACGTTCTTCAGTGCAACATCATTGTAGTCATCTAGTCTTTGGATGAGTAGAATGTCATTGTATGGCGCATCAACCACTACTCGAGATGTGAACCAAGACTGAAGGTAGACGTTAACCACAAATCTGTTGAATCGTTGGATTCCCTGTAATTCACGGGCTGTTAGCTTGATAACAGATTCATTCCCATCAAATACCAATTCAATCTTCATGGAGTAGATTGCCTTCGCCATCCAGCGAGCTTGATGAAGGGCACCAGGTTTTCGAAGCGTCGCTGAACTGTCCAGTCCAACCAGTGATGCCGCAAGTTGAAGAAATTCTTGATAATCATCTCGAGGGTGGCTGAGTTGAAGCTGTTCTGCAATGAATGCTTTAAGTTTGTCACAAGCAGAGATTAATGGTGTCACAGTTGGCTTTGGTTGACGGTGGACGAAGTTGGACCATTTTTCTTTGAATCGCTTAAAAAGCAGAATTTCAGGCCCAGTTGATGGACCAAAGAAGCACACTGCAAATGCATCGGACAAAAGAACCTCAAACATGTGATGGCGACAGGCCAACCATAGCAAACTGCGACCAATGGCTGTCTCCAGAAGTGTGCAGGCTCCATTAAGTCTACCAGTGTTTGATGCTGTCGTGTCAAAACACATGCCAATTACAAGCAATTCGCATTGCCATGACTTCAAATACTCCAGAACTGCCTCTGTTGCAGCCTTTCCTGATCCTGATGTCAACTTTGGCACACCCAGAAGTTTTGTGCTACCATCAACAAGAGAAGATAGCAAAACTGGCAATCTATCCACTTGCTCAGTATCTACTCCTGTGAGATCAGGCAGCAGTTTGCCATCCCAGTGCACAACAGCTTTACTGGGTCTAAAGTCATCCTTGATCTGGGTGGCAGCTTCACAGCGAAACTTCAGTCTTTGGCGGTGGATTGTACTTTTTGAAAGTATTGCTGAGGATGTTGAACAGCCTACTTCATTGACCACAGAAGCTAGGATCATAGTTGCTGTATGAACGCTTGTATTTGTTCGGTCCAATACAGCTGACACTTTCGGAGTGATTACAGTGCGACGAGTGCGTTTACATTGTTTACTGCTACTTGGCGTCGCAGATTTAACGATGAATTCGTCTGCTGAAGATTCATCTGATTTTGAGGAACTGCTGCTTGACTGTGATGAGTTTGTTGTTTTGTCTTCATCATCTTCACATTCTTCAGCTCTGACAGTCGCCTGAACACTGCATAATATTATGTACTAGCTGAAGTACTCGGCGTTGCCCGGGTAGTTACCAAAAAATCCTTTTTTCAAGTAAAGTTTTATTCTTACATTAAGTTTACAAAACATTGTTAAAAATACACAACTAACACAAAAAGTGACATGACAAATAATTATAAATAAGTAATATATATACTTGGAAAATGCAATTGTTGAAATCCAGTTTTTCACATTTTTTCACAGTTTTGCATTGTTTGTATTTGAAACCACATTAGCATAAACATAAAGGTGTAGACATTGCTAGAATCTACTAATCAAGATCTTTCTAATGGTACCAAATAATATATCATGGGAACAGTGGTTGATTCACAGAAACTTTTGGAACTATGACATGTTGAACGCTATTTACACCGATTTGCCAAAATTTCATGGGCCATGGGGGACCCCTAAACATTATTTTAAAAGTCTCATTTTTTGGGGGTGTTATTTTGTAACCCAAAGGAAACTTTTAGGGGGGTATGCACCAACATTTTCAAAAAAAAAAATTTTTGGGACACCCTAAGGGACAGTGAAAATCACTGATGGAAAAAGTGATGATATTGTTGGCAGATACCAAAGTCTATCAAAGATGGTCATATCTTTGCAGAGTTGTTTTCATAACCCACAGTACAAGTAGAACCATTCTTCAATGACATGAGTGATATTAACTAAAATTAATTATATTAGCAAAATATTCTAGTTGTTTTAGAATTCTGAGGAGATTCAGTGTAAATATGTTATAATAAATGTTTGTCATGGCTGCTTATTAATCAAAGGCTCATTCATCTTTAAGCAATCACAACAGCATCACAGTTTATTCATGTATATTCAAAAGCCCAGTCTAGAATTTCCTTATCTCTTGTATGTTATACAACACCTTTGGGTTGTTTATATTGACATTACTGTGGTTAATAAAGTGCTGTATAATTTGTATTCAATATTTCATTTAAAACTTTTAGAAATGTCCGTGAAAATTTACTGAAATTCCAGAAAAATAGTCTATTGTAACTCAGAACTTTAATTATTTCAGTTATTCTTTTCATTGGTATTTCCATGAAATTGCAGGGAATGGTTTGGTGAGTGTGAAGGTTTGTTGCTTTTCCAGTTTTGGGTAGGGTACTCCCAATTTATTTAAATTAATAATGAAGACCCACCCTGGCTCGTTTTTGTCAGAAATTGAAGTAGTGATAGAGAGATGCAATGCTCTGAGCCCCCAGTCAGCAGTTTTGACAGTTAATTAATGAATACACAAATTGTGAAATTTAAATAACAATAATTTAATATAATTCAAACAGTAATCTCTCAAATACAATTCAGCTAAAACCCTATTACCCTATTACTCAACCAAGTGACGGCCTAGTTCATCCTTTGAATTGGTGTGTGAAATTTTCCCTTCTGTCCTGAGTTCCTGCTCATTTGTATGTTTCTTCTTCTCTTATCCTTTGTCTCCCTTTGTTCTCCATTCAACTTCTCCCTCAGTTCTTCCTTCTCTCTTTTGTCTCCCAGAGACTCAGACCAACTGCTGGGGTAATTCCCTCTGGTCCCTAAAACTTCTTCTCTTTTGTCTCCCAGAGACTTTGACCACTTCACTGGATAATTTCCTCTGGTCCCTAAAAGCTTCTGTTTCGAAGCTCTTGTTTATTCCCATAATAAGAATCCCACCAATAATGAATGGTGACAGAGTAGTCTATTTGCCTTTAAAATAAATGTAACCCTACTAACATTTTGGTTTTCAAGATGATATAGTTAAACTTGAGATTCTAATGTTTGGCATGCCTTGCTCAATTTCTATTGGAGGTTGGTTCCTAATGATCAGACATCTTCCCTCCCAGCCATCTGTCAAGGTTGTTTACGATACAATTTGATGAGCCCTTGTTACAAACAAGAAAATCGTCACTTACCTGTGAACATTATTATGTAACTGGCTTTAGCAAAAATAACCCACGCGTCTCTAGTTTATGGCCATGTCAATTAACTGGCAGGACACTTTCATACATATTGATGGCGAGAAATTATAGCCTTAGGGTCTAATATGTTGAAATCTGGGTTTAATTCTACAATGTGACAGTAAGAATTTCAGTGAAAGTTTTGGTCAAAGTTTAAATGTAATATCAACAAAAGGTCAATAAAATTTTAGTGAGATCTCACCTCACCAAACTTTCAATGAAAGTTTTCATCACAATTTCAGTGATATTTAAGTGAAATCTCACCAAAATTTAGTGAATGATTTGCTGCCAAAATGTTTGTGAAATTTCTCCATCCTATCACTTATGACAATTATTGTTATAATTACTTTCCTGTTTGTTGTTGGTTCAAGGAGCACTCTGAGGAGAGTGAGGCAATCACTAATTATGAAAGAATATCCCTACAAAATGGAAATATATTAAGTTCCTTGTTCCATTCATGACAGGTAGTGTTATAATTACTTTTGCACAGATTGTTGGTTCATCAAAAAGGTGTCGGTTTACCCATTGCTGGAATTGGAACATTCTGTTAGAGATATCAAAAATTGAGCACAGTTGATGAATATAAAACTATGAAACATTAAGAAATTTTACTTTTGCTGTGAAGATTTGAGTTTTTTTTGTTTCTTCAGTTTTTGTATGCTTGCTTTGAGCTTGTGCGTGCAAGCTACTCTCAGGTAGACTGCATGTATGGACCTTATTAAAACTTGTATACTTGTTGCAAGCTTGTATTCTTATCCAAACAATATTAAACTCGAACCTTATTAGAGTCCAAAACTGGGCACAACAAAATAGGATGGTAATTAATGAAGGTAAAACAAAATGTACGATTCTGGGGACGAAACAAAAGCTACACAAGTCGGGGAACCCAAAACTATCTCTTGCAATAAATAATCATCCATTAAAAAATGTCAATCATGAAAAGCTTATAGGTGTGTCCATTGATAATAATTTATTATGGAATGACCATATTGATAAGCTTTGTAAAACACTGTCATCCAAAATTGCCCTTCTCAGCAGAATCAAGAAATATTTACCTATGGAAACTCGCAATCTATACTACAAGTCATATATTCTTCCAACAATGGATTACTGTTCTAATGTATGGAAAACTGTGCTAAATCTGAGCTTGACAGGATTTATAAACTCCAGAAACGAGCAGCACATGTAATTTTAGATTCATCTGTTGACCATCCCTCAAAAGCATTATTTACAGAACTCAAATGGTTCACAATATTTGACAGGATAGATTTTCACAAGGCAGTTCTTTTATATAAATGTCTACATGGAACTGCACCAGAGTATATTCAGGACTGTTCAGGCCTTTTTCAACACAATACCAGTTGAGATCAATCTCACATGGAAACCTTCTAGTACCAAAACCAAGAACAGAGCAATTCAGAAAGAGTTTTCAGTACTCTGGTACAGTTCTGTGGAATAAGCTTCCACTACATGTAAAATCGGCTGAAAATATTAGAATATTTAAGAAGAGATATCATGAGCATGCATTTCTAATAGATAATGGAATTTAGTATTTTAATACGAAACATGCTAATATAAGCACTTATTATTGCTTCTTCACACAATGTGCATTTGTTATACTCTCATTAAGAGGGCCTCAAGGGAGAATAGTCCTCAACTAATGAGTCACCCTCTATAAATAAAGCATTATTATTATTATTATTATTATTATTCCATGCTTGCTACTGGCTGATTAACGGCACATTTTAAGTTATATACATGCTATGAGCTCAAGTGTGAAAAGTCTTAGCAAGCTTGCTAGAAGCTTGTTGAAAGCATGCAATGATTGCATTTAAGCTTTCTTTGAGTTTGCCACGATATTGTACTTATTCCTATTCTGGCTTTTCAGCAAGCTTGTTACTATCTTGAAATAAAGATGTCATTTTGTAGTGGGTAGACTATACTTTTGTGGTATCTACAATAATGATTTTAAATGATATGATGGCCTACACAGTGAAAACTGGTTTTGTTTTATAAACAAAGTGTTTTATGGAATAATGATATGAGAATGTTTTAACACATTTAATTTAACCCCTATCAACAACTTTACAGGGCATGAAGTAGTAGCCTACTTCCAAGGTCTGTAGCATCAAGGTCATGCATGATACACTAAAGTGGGTGGTATCATAGAAAGGTTGACAGATGTAGTTCTACAATGATAGCAAATAATATGGACAATTTAGTTGCACTACAAAATACTGAGGGAAAAACCTAAGTTTTTTTAACCTGTTCTTTTCACCCAAAATTTGCCCATGGTCGGAATCTGATTATGTGTCCAGATTTTAGACTTTATGACCTCAGATCTACGATAGACTTGTCTGAAGCGCACACAGACAGGTGAACCTGTGCAAAAAGTAGGATAAGATGGATATTTTGAATAAAGAGTCTTCTCCATACAAAAATTATGGGTCCGTTAAGCAAAAAAAAAAAAAAAAAAACCAAAAAGTCCATTTTTTTCACCTTCTGCTCATGTGCCAGCAAACTAACCAATAAAAAACATTTTCTTTAGTACAACTAGCCATTTGTCTAATGGAACATTACTTGGAAGTCAATGTATTAGGATGTATTCAGAAATAGTCTCCAAAATGTGTTTCCTACTCGCATTTCATGCGAAAACAGCAAAATCCTCCATGGGTTAATGTGTTAAAGATAAATATTGTTGTCAAAACTCAAATATCCATAAATATTACAAGTACTGCATGCATCAGACTGTTGCATTGTACAATATTTCTTATTCATTTTCAGTGTTTATTACCCAGATGGAGATCTCTTAAAATTTGAACCAATGTGTCTGGTCTTTCACCTGATAAAAGTCCTTAGTATTGAATAAATATTCAGATTTTGCAAAAATTCTTATTCTTACAAATTCTGTAAGCTTAAAGTTATGTTGAAAAAGATAACATTTTTTCTCTGGCAATTTTCGGTGTTGGAAGTTTACACATTTTTTAAAAAATTTACCATATTTCTTTTTAGGTCCATGGAGGCATCACAAATTCAGACATCATCAAAAAAGTTAAGGAAGCTGAGAAAATTGCTCAGGAAAATGCTAAGAATTATGGTCCCCATATGTACACTGTACTGTTCTTTGATGAAGCCAACACAACAGAGTCAATTGGACTTATCAAAGAAATTCTCTGTGACAAGTCCATGGAAGGAAGGCCACTTGCAAACTGTCCAAATCTGAAGATGGTTGCTGCTTGTAATCCCTACAGAAAGTAAGTAGATGAGACAGTTAAAAAAGAAGATATTGAATCTGATCTATATTTGTCCTGGAGATTATAAAACTCATCAGCTTCATTTTACTTGAGTTTTTTTTTATAATTATCAACCAATCAAAAAGTACATAACTTTTGTAAGGTTGACTGTGAGTATTATGATCTCCAGATTAGCTAAGAGTTTCTCAGCATTGCATTGCATTATGATAAACAAATGATCATAGTTTGTTAATGACATTTCACCTCCCCCTGAAATTGAACAAAAAACCTAACCAACCAAGAAGCAAATTTGACCTTGAAAAATGGAAAGATCCAAAAGTAGCAGAAGCCTTCCAAGCAATGATTGGTGATAAATTTGCACCGTTGATAACCCCAACAGCCAAGACACTGACCTAGAGTCCTTAACAACCACATTCAACACAGCTGTGACTACTACAGCTAGATAGATCATTGAGATTCAGCAGTACTAAATTGTCCTCAGGCAGAAGAAATTGATGACAACCCCACTGTTCATGAGGAAGTAGAAATTGTAGTTTCACTAAAGAAAGGAAAGTAAGGTCGTGTTGACAACATACTAGCAGAGCTCATTCAAACAGAAGGAGAAGAGATAGTCACAGTAATTCTGATTTCTCATTTTTACTGTCATATGTGGATATTAAAGGTTTCAACTGATCTGGTGGCAAATATGTGGCAAGATCACAGAGAGCTAAAATAACCATCCTCTATTGCTTGGCACTGAACAACTATCAGACTTGTAGCATGGTCAAGTAGTCACATGGGAACAAATATCAGACTTGTAGCATGGTCAAGTAGTCACATGGGAACAAATATCAGACTTGTAGCATGGTCAAGTAGTCACATGGGAAAATAAAGAGGGTACTGCCTTTACAAGCTATGGGGGATTAAGGTCAAATATGCACAAAAGTTGTAGAATTCTACTTGGCACTGAACAAGTATTAAATTCATAACTTAAAACAAATTTGACAGTATATAATTTGTGAAATGTCACTTGGGAATTATGTTTAACTTTTGGAAAAGGAAAATACAAATTAAATCAAAACTTTTACTGCATCAAAAACAGTGTTTACACAGCAAAGATAAAAGTATAATACAAAAATTATGGTAGTCAAGGCTAGCATGAAAATGGAAGCTGTATACTGGCTAGTTAACAGTATCAGTAAACAAGTCATGGACACCTCACTTTGAGGTAGGTGGTATTTACTGTGCAAATAACTTTTCTTAACATCCAAATGACTGTAGAAACAAATATTGTGTAACAAATACCATCATGGAAAGATAAACATAATGAATACTATCATATGTAATTTTCAATGGCATGAAGACAAAATAATATTAGATTTCCAACATTACCCCTAAATTTATCAATTTTTGGGGTAACACCTATATAGGATGACTCCTTCTCTGCATAACTCTAATTTTCTGTATTAAAAAAGCATTAACTTAAAGCAAGTATATAGGTTACATGGCAAAAGATTATGAATGAAAACTTGTCAAACAAGATTCATACCTTCAAACCCATCATTGAAGAGTGGAATCATTCATTTAGAATAAATAATAGATACAAGGTGGTATTGTGCCATCTGCATACAGGACACATACCCAAGTGCCATTATTCACTGGTAATCAAACACATTCAAGTTTCTGTGAGGCAGAAGTTATTGTTGTGTGAAGTTGATTGAAGAACTGTATTATGAAGTACCAGTGCCACTTTAGAAAATGGTCTTTTTGAGAGAATGTAGTTATTGTAAACAAAAATGATGACCATTTAGTATAAGGACTTTATATTTTATTTATGTACATTATACAGAACATATTACCATTAATTGTATCTTGAACTGCCTTGTGTTTACATTTATTTGGAAGAATTTGTCTTTGTAACGAGATGCAGACAAATGATGATAAAACTGAGGCCATTCTGATCACAACACAAAGACTTTCTCATTCATATCCTTTACCTCAAACAATAAATATCTGCAACTAAAACAATAAATTCACACAGTATGAAACCTAAGTGTTACTCTGGACAGTACTCTCACATTGCACCAACATGTCATGAACATATGCAAGGCTGCATATCTTGAGCTGAGACTCATCAGCTCCATTCACAAAAATCTTTCAGTTGATGCCATTAAAACACTTAATATGTTCATTAGTACTTTCAAGACTGGACTATTGTAACTCAATTCTGTCTGGTTCATCACAATATCTACTCCAGAAACTTCAAAAAGTTCAAAACACAGCTGCTTGGATCATCCTTAGAGTACCATGATCAGACCACACCTCCCCAATGCTCTGTAACATATACTGGCTATCCATTTGATCTAGAATCAAATACAAAATTTGTCCTCTGTGCTACGTTTCACTGATGGACTCCATGGATACCTATCTGGCCTCACCCATGTGTACACACCAGCAAGATACTTTTGCTCCTCTTCTCACAATCATATACTCATTATTCACACTATGAAAATGAAGTCATATGGACATTGTTCTTTTGCATACCAGGGCCCGGTGATGTGGAATGAATTGCCCATTGAAATTAGACACAAAGACACAGTGGTCCCTTTCAAGAGTGCTCTTAAAACTCACCTTTGTCAGCATTTTATGTTTTCTTATATCATGGTGGGTTTTTTTTTTGTTGTTTTTTTTGTGTAGTTTCATTATAGATGTTTTATAGGGCCTAACCGAAAATTGTCTCAGACATTCGCTTCGGCCGAATATCCGGTTTTTCGGTACAATTCGGAAGTATTGCCTCGGCAAATAATACGCACACAAATGGTTACAAGTCAAATAATTAAATAAATATCGAACTTTAAAAAAAAGTTTTTTTAATGCATAATAATTTTAGTTAATAATACAAATTTTCATCTTATAGGCGATATATATGGTATACAGTACACGAGAAGTTTAAGCTTCACATATGATAATGAAACAAATGGTACTCTTCGGAGTCACACCTACTACTCGGTTAGTTCCCGGATCTGGCAGATAGTACATCCAAATACTCGGATTCGGTACTTGGTGAAAATTATTTACTTGGTTAGGCCCTAATGTTGTAAAGCGCTTAGAGCTTATAAAGATTAGGTGTTATACAAAGTCCTCATTATTGTTATTATAAAATGTTTGTGCAATTTTCAGGTTTACTTATTTAGAACTTTATCGCTGATTGACACCATGCAGCTGTTATTGTGTATGCATACATTTTTTCTTTCTGTTCTCCATTTTGTTCTAGACATTCTAAGGAGCTGATCACACATTTGTCACAGGCTGGACTTGGATATCATGTGGATGCAGATAAAACTACAGACAGATTGGGTAACTGTTAAATGATCTTAGCCTTAATCCTCATAGTGCCGCATGACCTTATTATCTGATTTGTTTCTAACTGGACAACCTGGGCTGTAGATTTAATGATTCTAAAAATGTTCTATTAAAGGTCCAAAAGAATATAGTGTTATAAATTAATTCCAAGTCTTGGACATGCTGATGTACCAGTATCCTTAAATATGATGAATTGCCTATTGCATGACAATGGTATTGTCTAAATCTCCTTTGAATGAATTGAAAATAATCTTAGAATAATATTTCTAGTCCAAAGTCAATGAGAACTTGTAATTCCAACAAATAATCCAAACCAATGAGTCCTCTCGAACTATATCTAACCACAATGTTAAATACATATGCAGATTGATTTTAAAACAAGAACATAGGAAATGGGAATGACAACTGTCCACTTCGTTGCCTTTATATAAACCCTTCGGCTCTCTGTCCTAATATTTTCCTACTTGATCTACCGTATATACTCGATTATAAGTCGACTCGACTATAAGTCGACTCCCCCTTGTCATGGCTTCAAAAAGCCAATTCAGCTATGACCCTCCTATAAGTTGAGGTGTTTTTTGCAAATTAAATCCGTCTGCAAGGGGTGACATGTCATCACTGAGTCAGAGCTGCACTTAGGAAAAAAAAATGAGACAAACTGGATAGATAGATAGATAGACATATAGATAAATAGGACAAATAAAAACAAAAACCAATGTAGAATAAATACAATTGTATTATTGAGTTGAATATGTACAAATAAATTTACAACTTACATTTTGTCCATCTTTGTGTAATGAAATCCATATAGCTTAACATTTTTAATCCATTTATATGATAAATCCATGAATTGGATTATAGGTCACATACAGGTATAAAATTGGTATCCTATAAATGTCACTGTCTAATGTCCTCTGGTTCAAAGCCCAAGAATTCATCCTCATCATTAGAGTAACCAAATAAAGTTCTAAATTCCTCCAATGTCGTCCCGTCATCGTAAACATCGTCCGACTCTTATTCCTCTTCCGACTCCGATTCTTTGTCTTTACTGTCATCTGTGGGTGCTTTGGTGTTAGTCTTGTCATTTGCTAAACAACTTAATACTACTGTGAAATGTTGTTTCTCATTTCCCGAAGTCCTTATAGTCACTGTTTTGTCTCCAACTGGGTGTCCAGTTGAATTTCCCGGCATGTCAAAAAACAGGAGTTTCGTCCATATTTCCTATGTGCGCCAGATCAAAATCATTCCGTTTCCTCTTGTTGATAACAAATTTTAAAAAACTCTCCACTTTCTCCCTCAACATCAACAGGCAATTTCTGGACTATGTGAGTACGTTGTCGAATTGAAAGTCCATCGCATACACCATCCGGCTGAAGCCTTAAAATATTCATCGCCGTTATCCTTGGCAGTAGAAAGGGCCTTCAGTCTAATCGTGTTTCTAGTGACTGCATGCCCATTTTGACACTGCTCTAGAACCCACTCGTTTAAACTAAACTCCCAGTTTGCATAAGGGCTTTCCATTACTCTAATTTTCTTCAGATGCCTGGCACTATCACCTATAACTGACTTTTTCTAGAGCCAGTCACGCACCTGTTTCTCCGACACACCAAATTCACGTTCTACGGCGCTATTGTTATTTTTCTTTGCAAAGTCTATAACTTTTAGCTTAAATGCTCCATCATACGTATTACGTTGTCTTTTCCCCATATTGGTGAAACTACCCAAGTTTAGCTATTCACGCTGTATGATATCTAAGTGACAAAGTACACAGTAACTGACAGAACACTAACAATTCATAAACTTGGACCATTATTTATGTAGAGACTCTGTGAGAGCATTTGACTATACGGTCTTTGATGTCTCATTAAATTGTCGCCGCAACTGAGCAGGTGCGGTATGATCAAAGGGACTCAACATGACATTGAACAAGTATCAAATGCGCGGCAAGATCAAATGATTGTCCACTGGGGAAAACAAAGCAGTGCTACTTTTACAATCTAAGGGATTAAGGTCATAATTGTCAAATTAGTATCTCGATCAAAAGATTGTGAACTTGGAGAAAAACAATGCATGTTTGCCTTTATAAGCTGAGGGATTAGGGTCTGATTAAAAACTATTTGTATGTTGCGCTTATAAGAACATCATGAAACGGATAAACACAATGCATACCATATATGCATTACTGCATAGGAATAGTGGCTTGAAAACGTAAAAATATATGAATTGACAGTATTTTTATGTACTGCAAACATCTAGAGTTTCCAACATTACCCCAAGATTTTTGTATTTTTTTAATGTCTCGCTTATAAGACGACCCCTACACTGTATGAGTCAAATTCTAAGTAAAAAACCTCGACTTATAAGCGAGTATATATGGTATGTCATAATACCTCCCACATGACATAATTCACAATACATTCCACATGATTTACGTTGCAGTTCTCATTCATCCAAGCAGAATATTATCTCAAGCTGTAAACCTTTTACTTTTTAGAACCTTTGAAGGTTATCATTTAGAACTCAAACCCACGTAAACAAACTAGTTATAGCTTATTACAGTCTCCGGTCATGTACCAGAAGTTAAAGACACAATATAGTAACATAATACTAATTAATATTAAGAACTAAAATAAACACACGTTTTGTGCCTTTTCAGGTCGAGTACCAATGAGGAACCTTGTCTACAGAGTTCAGCCTTTACCCCAGAGTCTTCTTCCACTTGTATGGGACTTTGGTCAGTTGAACACACAAACTGAAGACATCTACATCCAACAGATGATCATTAGATATGTAAGTTAATCAAGTGTCTTATTATTTGCTTCACAGAGTTACTTAACTCTTTACCTACTAATGCTACTGTAGTGGCTCACTGCTATGCCTAGCTGCTGGGGTCACTACTGCAGCTGATTTGTGGGCTGACTACCAGAGCCAAATGCTGCTGTAGCCAAATGATAACTTTTTAGCTGATGTATGGTTGGATTGTGTTAGTTATTTTCTCTCTAATAAACTGATTATAGGCTAAAATCATGCATATATAAAAGCTCTAATATCTGTTTGATTATTTTATCCTGCTGAAATCCAGGAATATAACACAAAACACTGCTTGTAAACACTAAAATTAACTCAAAACACTGCTTGAAAACACCAAAATTTATCCAGGAATATAACACAAAACACTGTTTTTATACACTAACATTTATCCAGGAATATAACACAAAACACTGCTTGAAAACACTAACATTTATCCAGGAATATAACACAAAACACTGCTTGTAAACACTAACATTTATCCAGGAATATAACACAAAACACTGCTTGAAAACACTAAAATTTATCCAGGAATATAACACAAAACTGCTTGTAAACACTAAAATTTATCTGGGAGTCTTTTATACTAAGTTATTTATCAAATATATACATTTAATTACTAACACTGTTACCTAGTCACTATGTTCTACTATTTCTTAAGTAATTCCTCGTGATATCTATTTAAAGAAAAAATCTATTTCTTTTTTCCCCTCATCCAAAACGAAAGTTGAGCCGACGCTTTCTGTAAACTCCGTTACTTTCGGCGCACGTGGTTCTCTTGTCCACACTTCGTCGTCTTCATCATCAGTTTCTGTCTCAATTTCTGACAGACTTGATAAAGAAGATATATTAATATCACTACCAATACTTCTTAATTCATGGTGGTCAATATCATCCTCAGAAAAACCAGAAAAGTCGGAATCTGAATCGCTATCGTAAGAGAACGCCATGGTTTCTACTGTCAACTACAAATGCATGTATTAACACACATGTGGTAAAAATTTGAAAAAAGGAACCGGATTTAGTAAGAACAATCATTTGTTAACTCTAATTTGATTGGTTGAATAGACTTTTACTTCCATATATTGACCAATACGATCGGTTGTAACAATGACATACAGCGCTGATCTATCCGTCACTAGGGTTTAAGAAGCATGTACGGCAAGCTGATATGTCCGTCACTGGGAGTAATAGTGCTCTGTTTACAAGCGGATCTATCAGTCACTGGTGAGGCTAGGCATATTTATGCAGCGGATATATACGTCAGTGGTAGTGAAAGAGTTAATTCTTTTTGTAAACTCCATTGCAGAACTACATCAGTATATTTACCACACACAGAAAATATGGCTGAAAAAACAACATTTTATGTTAGTGAAATTTAAAATGTTTGATCTTTGTATATTTCAGATCATTCAAAAGTATCTGCCAAATATTCCTGGTTTAGTAACAGTGATAAGTGGAATTTTAACAGCCTCTCAAGATTTTATGAGACAGCAAAAGGTGAGAACCCTTTCCTCCTTTGTTTGTCAGTATTATGGTTTCTGTTGAAAAACAGTGAGACATATCTTTTATTACAATATTCAGGATTTTTCTCTTCAAACTACCAAACCTTTTTAACATTAATGCATGAAATTGTGTCAATGACTGAATTTTGTTGGGAAAGCTAAACTCTTCTGGTGGAGTTAAATGTTTTTGACAACATTGTTGTCATATTAGAGTATTGTAGAACTTAGAAAATATTAAACTTATTATTGTGTATTCCATCAATTTTCTGTTTGGAGTAGTCAAGTTTTTGAGAATGAAGGCAGAAGGATAATCATAAAGAAACCATCTAGTTTATGTCAAGTTTATTACTATCAGTAAAATTGAGAAAAAATAATTTAGTTAGTTAAATGCTTGAATATTTCCAACTACTGTAATTATTGTATTTTTTCGTTCCCTTTTAATTTTTCATACACAATCCAGTTATCAAAATAATAATCATATAAATGTATCATAATTTTTTGTACATATCACTTTGTATTTTTTTAATAAATCCGTTAAATTATCAGACATAGAAATTCTACTAAGACGATTTCTATTTGCAGAAAAGATCGAAAGTAGCATATTATTGTTCTGTTTTGAAAAAAATTGACAAGTAATTGTTGGTGAGAAAATTAAGTGATTGATGCATAACCATGGACACCAGTAGAATAGGTCAAGGGGGTCACATGACCCAGAAATCATAAATCATACTGCATATATGATATGTCACAAGATTCTGTTCAAAATGCTTTGTAAATATTAGCTTTAGTTTCTGGCTTTTTACCATATTAACTCTTCTGCTGTGACTGACTGCCCCCTCCCCCCTTTAAAAAAAATCATGAGGACTCCCGTGTGCAAAGGCTCTCTTATTGTTATTACAATATCTACTGGCATTTATTATCAAATGGACAAAGGACTTCACAGACTATACCTTTAAATATTATTGTTAATTATTTCTTCTTATTATGTCTGCCACCATCACAAAACACTACATGCATTTTAGAATGAGTTCAGAAGACCTTTGATGTTGTTTTATCCAACAAAAATTACATCTCAGTACTCAGTAAATATATGTTTACTTTGTACGTTTGTACCGTTAGGTTGTTGAGTTGTGTGTGTTCTGTGGAACTTGTTCAGGTACGATCCCTTTACTTTTTGTACATGGTCATTACCCCCAAATGATGATTATTTTATTTATATATAAATTTTTGTACACTGAAATTAATAATTATTTTTTGTGTATGAAAAGTGATATGAAATATGGTATTTGTTGTGCCTGTGAGTTACAGAAATAATTTTACAGTATATTAGGAAATAATCTGAGGGGGTTATCTTTTAGTCCAAATCTTTGGATTTGAAGCAGATATCATGTTACACATAAGTATATTGATATGTTTTGTAAATTTGTATAATGAACTGATCCAGTTTCAAAATGAAGTGACTCATGGCACACATCCTTGGCAAAATTCAGAAAATATTTTGCTCTTTTTTTTGGGTACCTAACATTATTTCGGTTCAATTTAATTCGTGTTCTGCATGAAAAAGTTTTTTTTTTCTTCAGCACTGTGACATGAGTTTTCATTTGCATTTCAAACGTTGACGTCATTCAAAATATCTTTGAAGGCTGTTTTAAAACAATGACCATTAGAAATAAATACAGGGCTCTGAAAAGCTTTTATCTATGGCAAAATTCCATTGAATCCCACAGAAAAATAAAAAATTAACCCATCTGAGTTGGTCATCTTACATTTATCACAATAATGTTACAGTATTACAGTTATGCTACCTCCACGAGAAATTTCCACCAGTCTAATGCAAGTCATGACAGACTGGGCAACAAATTTGGATAATGTGGGTTTGTGAGAAAGCTTGCAAGTAGCTTCTCATGGGTTGGTGGTTCTTTCCGGGGTTTTCCTGCGTTCTTCCTCCACCATTATTACTGCCTGCCTTGTATAGCCTATCGTGTGCTGAAAAATGGCGTTAAATCCCACAACAACAACAACAACAACTAGATGCTTTAACACTTTACCTCATAAAGTTACGTGCTATAAATAGAACACCTGTTACCTATAGGGTTGTTCAGCCAGCTATAAATATCGTATGATGTCATTTACTTGTTAAGCATTGTGCCGTCAGCCATATTGTTTTCGGACAAATATAGAATCAGCCGTGAGTAAACTGTCTTGTTGTTTTCAATTTGCCATAGTGACTCGAGATGTCAATAAAGACCACATGAATGGGTTACTCTATATATATATATATATATATATATATATATATATGAAGGAATGAAATACACTGATATACACTTATATTTACATGTTCTTTCTGTATATATCGGTTTCCACACACAAATTATTTTTTGTTTTTGTTTAAATCATAATATAAAGCAACATAAAATATGAGTTATGTGATTTTGATAGGAATTTTTGCTTTTTTCCTATTTATAGCACAATTCATGTAATCATGTCACTCATTCATACTTGAATTGACAGACCTTGTACATGGCGAATCGTAGTATAATACACAGTCAAACGCGTGCTATAACTAAGAAAAAGTAAATAATTCGCATCAGAATCACATAAAAGATTGTCTATTTTAGTTTATATTATTATTTAATCAAAACAATTAATAATTTATGTGTGGAAACCGATATTTACAGATAGAACATGTAAGTACGTGTACATTTCGGTTTTTCAGTGTATTTTGGTTTTTCTAGTAACCTTGAATAATATTTTCAATCACATTTCAGCCTGTTACAGACACACACTACATGTCAATGTAAATATCATCTTGTACCTCATTAAACATTTTCACACAAATACATACCTTTTTTAAATTTGTATTAATTGTCTTGTACAATATTAAATTGACTGATTCATTATCTTTCTCTTGCTGTCAAGATTCTTCTAAATTAAATGAATTGCCTGCAGTCCTATTTATCACAAACTCTGCAAAGAAAGATGAATCATAATAATAATATTAATAATAATCATAATAATAGAGTACAACAAAATAACTTCAAAATTTAATGTTCATGCCACACCTCGGAAAAACCCTGTAAACCTAACCGACAGAAACAAATACTGTACCTCATATTAAAAGATAATAATATTTTGTGTCTGCGAGTAAATCAATTGGGGAGGAGGGAAGCAATATCGTGCATTGCTGCTATGATTTTCAATGCTATTTAGATTTTTTGTACAAATCAATTCACCTCTAACAAGTAGAGAGAACTTGTAATGATGCTTTGGTGGTATATTTACTTATTTTGTTTGAGTGATTTTCTATCAAAGCATAAGGTAATTTTCTGTCAGGAAAATCATCTTCTGTCAGTGAAACGTAATGGTACTGAGCCACCATATTGTAATGTTTGTCCAAAGCTAGGATACATTCTATTTTTAGGTATGAGGTAGTGGTTCGTGGCATCACACTAGTTCCACGACTGAACAATCCTATTTGACCCCATTCACATAGGCCTGCCTGTTAACTGATAAATAATATAGTATATGTTATGTTTAACATCAGTTTTAACCATTTTATATTTTTGGTACACATATTATGTATAGAAAGATTTAGGAGTAAAATCTGATCGTTATAGCTGTATAGTTATTTTTCATGGAAGAATTTTGTATGCGCTTTAAAATCTTGTGAGAACTCATTCACCAGCTCCATTTCTCATGATAAAAATTTACAAGTTCTTTAGTCTACATCACGAAATCATCAGAATGTAATAAACTAATTGTTGCTTACATCAATATCAGTTTTTACTTATGTTATTGAAGCTTTCTTAGTAGTGATTCTAATCGTGCAAATGGATTAATGGCATTTCAGTTCATTTCAATGGGGAAAATTGATTTGACATACGAGCAATTTGAGTTATGAGCTTCGTCACAGAATAAATTAAACTTGTAAGTCAAGAAACCACTGTATTTTGTCTCCTTGTCTGATAAAATGCTGGACCAGTTAATCTTGAATAGGACCAGTAGCATTTCTAGGTTACCAGTCCTTTGGGGTTGCAGGATATTTTGGCGTGTTTCACACACTGAATACTGCAATCGTGTTCCAGTTATTTTCATAACGACAAAACAAGACCTGTGTTCCTCTCCCTGCTGTCTTCATTTTAGATCCAGTCGTCAATACTTATTTGAATAAGAACAATTTAATTATACTTCTCCAATGGGACATGTATTGCCTTTCATGGGCTGAGAGATGGTAAAGAACTCACCCAGTATTAAAATAATGAATGTATTCTTCATATGGCCAATGTGGATAAAATCTTCTTATATGAGTTAAATACATCTGTGTTGATTCATATATATTTTAAAATGTTTAACAGTTGTTTTAATCTTGTTCTTCTCCATCCCCACAGGAGCATACTTGCCTTAACTACAGTCACTTTTGGACCCAGTTTTTGGTGTGTTCTTTTCAGTTTCCCATGCATTATTCTGGCAAGCTTGATCTCTTTCTCAAGAGAGCTGTGTCAGGTCATCCTTTGTCTGCTGTCCTTTATCTTGCCTTGGGTGTTCAGTCTTGGGTCTGCCTAGTGATGTTGATTGGCAGGTTTCTCAGTGTATGTCCAATCCAAAACCATCAGATTTTGGAGATTTCTTAGTAATAAGTTGTTGGCTAGTGTTTTCCCGGTCATTATTCCAGATCCTTTCAGGCCATTACATCTGTGCTTGATTCATTTATGTTTTAAAATGTTTAACAAATTAAAATGTATTATTTTGTCTCTCCTCCCCTATGGGAGCATAGAGCCTTGACTACACTCACTAGTGTACCCAGTTGTTTGGGCTGTTCTTTTCAGTTTGGCACATATTGTTCTGGCAACCTTGATCTCTTCTCCCAGATAACTGTGCCATCTCCTCCTTGTCTGCTGTCCTTTTCCTTGCCTTGGGTGTTCCAGTCATGAGCCTGCCAAATGTTGTTGATTGGCAGCTTTCTCAGTATATGCCCATTCCACAGTTATTTCATTTTGGAGATTTTGTGGTGAATTGTTTCTTGGTTGGTGTTTTTTCACACGTCATTGTTACAGATTCTCTCCAGCCATTTCATGTTGATGAAGCAGTGTAGGCATTTGCTTACAAAGGACTGCAGTTTGTTGGTGGATTTCCTAGTCACCCTCCAGGTTTCTGAGCTGTAGAGCAGAAGAGATTTCACATTTATGTTGAACATTCAGATCTTGTTGTTTTTAGAGATGGATGGTGAGCTCCATTCCTCTTTCAGGTTGTTAACTGCTTGTCTGAGTTTCTCAATTCTTTTCCAGATGATTTGCTTTGTCCCGCTTTTGGTCTAGACATTGCTGTCCAGTAGATATGTGAACTGTTCAACCTTCTCTAAGTCTACTTGATCAGGTTTTATTTTGTTTTTGTTGTTTATTGTTGATTTTCACCACTTTTGTCTTCCCAGCATGTATTTAAAGTCAAACTGTTTCAGCTTCTTTTGCCAGGCATCCGCTCTTAGCCTGCATGTGCTTTTGTGGGACTCGCATGTCATCTGCAACAGCTTTTTATTGTAACATATTTTGTACAGTCTTCAAGAAAATGCACTTGCCTTTATTGATCATTTTATCTGGGTTCATAGTCTCAGGTTCTGCCAATGTGGGTATGTGAGAGAGCTAGTTGGTAACTTCCTGTAGGTCAATGATTTTCACATGGTTTTCCTGGGTTCTTTCTCTACCAATTATAATGGCAGCCATTCATAGCTTGACATGTGCTGATAAAAGGTGTCAAACCCATAACAAGAAAAAAAAAAGGTTTTTAAAAGATTTTTTTGTTTGTTTTTGTTTATAAACTACAATCAAGTTGATGTCCTCTGCAATTAATTTGTTTTCTAATCATTCAACCTGATTGAAACCTTTTGTAGAATACTATTTTATGTTTGAATTAAAAAATATAATGTTGGGTTGTATTAAAATTTTCTAAGGGGAAAGATTTCATTCTACTATTGACTTTAGGAAAAATGAACTTTGGTATAGATTTTTCCTGGCAAGGGGTATTTGGAATCTTGTTCTAGCGCAATGGTGTTTATTACTTAGCAACTGGACACTTGGCTGAACCAAAGCCTACATATATCCAGGGGATTTACCATGGTTCATTTAAACAAAATCCATTTAAAGTTGTGGGTGATGTTCATTTTGAGATTAACCTAGAGAAAATTCTGTACAAGGGATGTTTAGCTGCTACATGATATCAAAATGTAGCCTTGCCACTTTTGATGGAAAAATAGGTCATTAACCCAGTTTCCTTTTTTGCGGTGCTATAATAACTAATAAGTGTTCTCATTTAAGGCAGTAAAGTCTGTTCTTCAGCATGCATCTCTTAGATTTGCCTAACTTCAAAATAAATTTTTTTATTCCGATTTGTGTACTTAGGCAAGTTAGCATAATGGGTTATCCCACATCTTAGTTCAAAGGACTTTATACAAACATCACCTTAGCTATTGTCAGCCTATTATACAATATGGTGGTTTATCTCAGACCAGCTTCCCTTTTAATTGCCTCAATGACTTTTGCTGTATAATAATAATAATAATAATAATAATAATAATAATAATAATAATAATGCTTTATTTATAGAGGGTGACTCATTAGTCAAGGACCATTCTCCCTTGAGGCCCTCTTAATAAAAGTATAACAAATGCACATTGTGTGAAGAAGCAATAATTAGTGCAGTTAGCATATTTCATATTATAAATACTAAATTCCATTATCTATTAGAAACACATGCATGCTCCTGATATCTCTTCTTAAATACTCTAATATTTTCAGCCGATTTTACATGTAGTGGAAGCTTATTCCACAGAACTGTACCAGAGTATTGAAAACTCTTTTTAAATTGCTCTGTTCTTGGTTTTGGTACTAGAAGGTTTCCATGTGAGATTGATCTCAACTGGTATTGTGTTGAAAAAGGCCTGAATAAGTCCTGAAGATACTCTGGTGCGGTTCCATGTAGACATTTATATAAAAGAACTGCCTTGTGAAAATCTATCCTGTCATATATTGTGAACCATTTGAGTTCTGTAAATAATGCTTTTGAGGGATGGTCAACAGATGAATCTAAAATTACACGTACTGCTCGTTTCTGGAGTTTATATATCCTGTCAAGCTCAGATTTAGCACAGTTTCCCCATACATTAGAACAGTAATCCATTGTTGGAAGAATATACGTCTTGTGGTATAGATTGCGAGTTTCCATAGGTAAATATTTCTTGATTCTGCTGAGAAGGGCAATTTTGGATGACAGTGTTTTACAAAGCTTATCAATATGGTTATTCCATAATAAATTATTGTCTATGGACACACCTACAAGCCTTTCATGATTGACATTTTCTAATGGATGATTATTGCAAGAGATAGTTTTGGGTTCCCTGACTTGTGTAGCTTTTGTGTCGTCCCCAGAATCATACATTTTGTTTTGCCTTCATTAATTACCATCCTATTTTGTTGTGCCCAGTTTTGGACTCTAGTAAGATCTGAGTTTAATCTTGTTTGGATAACTTCAGTATCAGAACTAGATGTATACAAGGTTGCATCATTTGCAAACAATTCTGTATTGGTGGATTCATTATTTAATGGTAGATCATTGATATAGATAAGGAAGAGGAGAGGGCCTAAAACTGAGCCTTGAGGGACTCCTGAATGAATAGTGCTAGTTTGAGAGCTAATATTGCCAATGCTTACTTGTTGAGACCTTTGGTTTAGGTATGATCTAAACCAACTTTAAAGAAGGATTGTCAAACCTTTTTAACAGTTCAACTTTTGCAGCAGAATTTCATGATCAACAAGATCAAAAGCTTTCTTGAAGTCAAGGAAAACAATCCCAGTCATATGCCCATTATCCATTTCCTTCAGCCAAAGATCAATTAATTTGGTAAGTTCTGTTTGGCATGAGTGGTACTTTCTAAATCCTGAGTGTGCTTTATGAAATAGAGAGTTTGTTTCAAAAAATTTATAGACCTGAATGGCTACATGCTTTTCAAACAGTTTTGACAATACAGGTAGAATTGATATTGGTCTGTAATTTCCCGGATCCTCCTTTTCTCCTTTCTTAAAGATAGGTGTAACCTTTGCTCAATTCAGTTTTTCTGGAAAATTACCACTCATTATGCTTTAAATTTATGATATGCGTTAATGACTTTGTTATTACTGGTGCAGCAATTTTAAGGATTCGTGGACTAATACCATCCAATCCAGAGGATTTATTAATATTCAACTTAATTAGCATATCAAAAACGTCCGCTTCACTGACATTAGCTATTAAAAAATAATTAACTTCAGGAGTTTTAGCTCTTATAAATAACTGTAGAGCATCAAGTTCAATTGGGAGGTTAATCTGGTTCTGAATCCTGTTACTGGAGATGGTTATGAAGAAATTGTTGAACATATCCACAATGTCTTGTACAGATGTTGCTATATCATCATTTTGCTTAAGTCTAGGGGGAAGACAACTGTTCTTGGGTGGGTTCAGCTCTTTTAGATGCTTCCACAATGTTTTGGTACTCTTACTTTCATTAATAGCCTGTTTACAGTAGTTCTCTTTTGCCTTAGTTATCAGATACTTAGTTTTATTCCTCCACTTTCTATAGCTTTTCATGTCTTTTTTCTTGTGGAAATTATCTCTTAGGTGCCTAGCCTCATTGATCTCAGGGGTAATCCACTTGGGTGTAATTTGGTGTTTAACCTTTTTTTGTTTCAATTGGGGCATGCTTGTCTAAGGCTGCATTGAACATCTGATACCATTTATCTAAAGCAGTGTTGACATCAGCTATATTGCAGACTGATTGAAAGGGTTTGCTTACTAAATCATTTTAGAACATTTCCTCATCAAACTGTTTAAAGTCCCTGTATTGTATTTCAATGTGTTGCCCATTTTTAGATGATTTCGGAACATGTCTAGTTATACAGACTGGGTAGTGGTCACTCAGTGCATACACTGGCACATTTATTTCACTTATGTTTTCAGGTTTATTAGTATAGACATGATCAATGATAGTAGCACTTTTATCTGTTACTCTAGTTGGGGTGTTAATTAATTGAGTAAAGTTGTAAGTTTCAAAGTTATTTATCCATGTTAATGGTGGAGTTTTCATGTAGTCAATGTTAAAATCACCTAATATGATAGTTTCTAAATCTTCCTTTAGTAATGCTTTTTGAATCTGAGCCTCAAATATATGAATCCAATCAGCTGTGGAACTAGGTGGCCTGTAAACTGAACATAAGAGTATTGGCTTTGATTGGGCAAGGGTTACTTTGATCCAGATACTCTCTACCCCAAAAGTCTCTAGATCAACACGTCTGTTATAACTAATGGAACTGTCTACATAGAGAAGAATACCCCCACCACCCATGGAGTCTCGGTCTTTTCTTTCAAAGTGGAAGCCCTGTATTTTTGGTATAAACTGCCCCATGAATAGTAGTTTTGCAAGACCTCAAAGCAGAAGTTTTTACTGTTATACATACTATATGCTACAATCATATATTGATGTGGTCAATAAGTCACTTACATTGTGGTCTTCCAAGGTTACTGAAAATGTATTTTGAAAGGCAGGTATGCCAAAGCTGAAATTAAGATTCATCTGCTTGCTATCCCATCCATCACCTTAATCTTTCTTTTTTTTTCCATTTGATGTTTTGCAAGTATGATATTTTCTGATGTAAGTACATACAAGTTACTGTTTGACATTATTAGAAAAATTGCATGTAAAATGTTGTTTTAATATTGTATTAGCATGTTTCACTAATTGCAATCCAGTGCCTTCATTCATGAATCAACCACATTATTAGAGTGAATATTATGGTTCATGAAGAGAGAGCAGGAAATATGTTTAAGGTTGTCATACAATCTTCTCAATATCACATGATCAACTTTATGTACTTTTCATGATGACTTCAGCAAATAAGCACTTTTTAAATAAGAAATGAACATCTTTAACATATGTTAAATACCACACTGGTGAATGTGTGTTAAACATGTTGAGTTCGACATTTGCAATATTACATTTCAAACATATAAACTATTTTCAGCAGCTTATAATGTCTTACTTTTTTATCAGACTGCCCAATTTTCGATACAATTTCCAAATGTCATAATATCCCTACTTTTTTCAATTTTATCTTTAATGCTAATCAAAGACACTGTTTATAAGAAGTATCATTAAGTTACTTCAAACAAAGATGATGCTTTATATTTCTGAAGGTACATACATTTTGTTCTTAATTTTTGTTGTCACATATGTGATGTCGCATGTTTAAATACATTTTATATGTGTAAAATATATGGTGCAACTTTTCCTATACACAGGATGAATGCAGCTTTGTCTCTCTCCGAGACATTGACAGAGTTTTAAGTGTGATGAGCTGGTTCTACAGAAAGGACCCGGATGTTATGAACTTTTCTCCTGACCAAGATTCAAGCTCTGACACTGAAAGAGATGAGGAAGAGGAAGCTTTCAATCAGGTTAATTGGCTTTCAATTGGGTTAATTGGCTTTCAATTGGGTTAATTGGCTTTCAATTGGGTAATTGGGTTTTAAATTTAATGGCTTGGTCATATAGGACTTTAATCTTAAAAAACCAAATAGGGTCAGAGCATCCACCTTTCAACAATTGTGAACAACATAAAATGTATGTTTGTTATTCAAGACTGCAGTTAAGATATATGCAACAGTGATCAAATGCAATTTATTCTTGCATAGTAAGAGGTACATTGGCTGAAAGGTTTTATTTTCTTGTTTAGTTTTACTTTATTCATATTATATACAGAAGAAAATAATTCACAGTATCATAGTAAAATTTTTAAAAAGGGGTTTTATTACTGAAGCAGTTAATTTTGCTGCTAATGGCCATAACAATGGTGAGATTTTATCTTTTATTTACCATCATGTGCATCAACCCGGAAATTCATGAATAGTCAAAATGGTTAAACCCTGAAATAATTTCAAACTTATTACATTCACACTATAAACCATAATCTATATCAAAATATTGCAACCATTCAATAATCATACAGATCAGTAAATGCAAATGGAGAAAGGCGTAACCCTATCTTAATATTTAGGCAGAGGTTTGGTTTCTGATCAGATTTTGATCACACCTGGCATGTAAGCTAATGTCATCAATATCTTGGATGAATTAGATTATTTGTTTATAGCACGTTTGTAATGAGAGATTTACTTCAGGTAATATCATGTTAAAAACATGTATACACATAGTACTTTTCATTTTGTATTATAGGTTTGAAGTTTTTGCAGTTTTTCCTCCTAAAGAAAAAAAGTTAAACTTACAAAATATTAATTTTAGTAAACAGAATACATAAATGTTAATAGGGCAAGGTATTAAAAAAACAAATATTTTCATTTGGAACTATCAAAACTGATTTCTTATTTAAACGGAGAAAAAAAATAATACAACCAGTAACACTTGAACTTTTGTGGCTGTGGAGGTTATAACTAATGAAGAATTGGGGGTGGGTTGGGGGGTGGGACCATGCACTGTATCTTCAAGGCAAATGAACTGAAATAAGGTCTAATCAAATAAGACCACAGTTGTTTGTCTCTCATGCACACCACTAATTGTGTCTTGGTATCAAATTATGTGCAAGAAAAAGATTTTGCTTTAAGAATAAGACATTTCTTTGAAAAAACTGGTCACGTTTCAAAATTTATTTGCCAAGTATGAATGGTTAAAGTATGACCAATATGAAATTTTGAATATTTTGAAGCAAGTTTGATATGTTTGGTTAAATAGAGTTCGGAAGTTGCCATTTGTGCCTGAAACATTTAACATTCACTTTCACATGCATTGAGCATATCTTAAGGGTATTATATATGTTCTATGTTATTACTCACAAAATAAGTTTAAACATATTTTAAAGTTTTGTTTTAATAAATAAAATATGTTAATTGCATTCACTCTGAAACACCTAAAGACTTAATTATGCAGAACAAATAAAATCGAAGACTTTTTTCTGCACTTTACATTGATGCCATTTAGGATAGGGACTTAAAACTTGGTTACTTTCTATTACTTTACAGTTATGTTTTAAAGGTGATATTTTGAACTTTTTTGACCTCACCATGTCAGGCAGGAGACATAGATTCATTGAATTTGGGTGAATTTACTTGTCTGGTGGGCAAGTGAGAAAAATGAAATTATTCAAGCATTGGATTCATGACTGAGTTTTGTGGATGGTGTGAACATAGGGTAATAAATAGGTGTTTAATGTAATTAAATGATGTTTACACAAAGAATGAAGTCCAGCTAGATTCCATGATGGGTCAGTTCAAGGTCATTTCAGTAGGCACGCACACTAAGTTGGATTAGCATTCAGCCAATCAGAAACAATGGTCTGCTGTGCTGATTTAGCTGACAGAAGTCATTCACTTTTTAAGCGATGAGCGTCGAGAGTGGTCTGTTTTGTTTTGTTTCCTACACCACCCCTACCACTGCCTGCAGTTCTGATATATCTAGCTCACTCTGCATGCAGGTCTGTTATGATTAATCTCCCACCAGCATACTAATTCCACTATCTCATGAGGTGGCAACCAGACCCCTCGTACTAATAGGCTGCTCTTGCCAGTGGTTTTCATCACTATTGCATCATTGCGCAATCTGTCCCCAATCCACTTGACTTAGAGACAAAACAAGTTGTGGTGACTGCCTTAATTTTGCCTTAACAGTTATGTCAGGCAGTCATACTAGCGAGTCTGCCTCAAAACATCGGCAATAATGCTCACTGTATCTATGCTTAACAAAATCTTTGTGAGCAAAGTTGAAAGTTTATGAAAAATCTTGTTAGGTAGACAGATAAAATTTTGAATGCATACATCGATGACTTGATTAGATATTTATGGCATTATAATGTTTTCAAAAGTTTCATTAGATTTGACTGTATTTGTTTATTTGCATTGGGGCATCCATGTTTTATAAACATAAAGATAGTTGCCATATGTGTTGTTTCAGAACTATGGTATTACTTGGTCTCTAGTCTTAGCCCTGGGAGTATGCTACCTTGCTTGTCTGAAGAAAAGGAAAGAGTACACTGAACACATCTGGAAATATTTCAAGCCACCTCTTAAGGTACTCGATGGACCAAGGCAAATTGAAGATACAGTTATCAGGTACAAATAGGATGAAAAGTTTCCTTTCTCTCTGTTCTTCTCTTATGAGAAAGCTGGGAATTTAATTATTTTTATCTCTACTAGTCATACACCATAAGGGCTTACTTGTACTTGATGTTCTTTTTTCTGTTATATGGCATTGACTGTTTAGGAGGATTGCCATGAAACTTTAAAAACATTAATACCAACGTCTTATTGGTCCCAAAATGAAAATAGTGCTGCTTGAACATCCAATATGGCCACCAGCCATGGCAGCCATTTTGATAACCTTGTTGTCATCACTTATGCTGAATGGATGATTCTCTTGACAATTAGTTTTGTTAAAAGTCTAAATCAAAATTTTGCCATTTTGACAACCAGAATGGCAGTCATCTTGAAGACCTTGATCTTGTTATCCTTTCACTTCTTAAATGGATGGTCATACAGTAGTCCTCCTCTTATATGGCCACCTCTTCTGCACTGGGAAAGTGGCCATGTAGACAGACAGGTGGCCTTTCCAAAGGGGGACTGTATTGGTGACAAGTTTATGTATGTGTCTGTAGTTCTGTCACTGTTCTTGAGAAAGTATGATAGCTTGCAAACATCAAGATAAGCACTGAACCAGTGATAACAAAACATTAACATAGTTATAATTTTTGATTCATTTATTTATTTTATTTATGTGTTATTCCCAGAAGCTGACAGATAAAATTAGTGATCTTCCATCTATGTGTGGCTTGATTTTCTACATTTTCAGTGATCATCATGGTTTCATTTTTTTCAAAAACTTAAAAATTTGATTATTAAACCTATTCATAAAGAAAAGAACTTCAAACAGAAAAAATGATATTGAATTGAAATATTACAGGTTTCTACACAATAACATTGGCTCTACATCATTGACCTGGACCAAACTTCATATAAGCTTGCTTTTGGGATAAATTTTGATATATTATAGGTCAAGTTTACTATAACTGAAAAGAAAAATGGTTTTCACATTGTAACATTAGTTGTACAACTTTGTCGAGGACTAAACTATGTTCTATGGCTTACGATGGGGTAAGGAAGATTCCAGTTGATTTTGGGATCTAAAAGTCAGTGGTAATGGTCATTTGACTGAAAGAAGAAAATGTTGGTTAAACATTTTAATTTATTTATGATTCTTAAACTTTATGATGGATTTTCTTCTTATATAGCAATAGATATCACTAATTATAAAGCTAAGGGAATTCATTTTACGACATGCTCAATCAACCTTTTGACCTTGGGGCCAAGATGACACTTTTTATAGCAATGTTTCTTTGATCATTAGCTTGATATGCAGACCCCATAAATTTTGTTTTATACTGTGACTAAGAAAATTGTGGCACAGAGTGTTTTTATTTGAAACCCTCAACCATTATCAATAGCAATTAGTAATTAATTGCTCACAGGGTCTTAATTGTGTACATTTCCTACATATATATATTGATGTGGGACTACTTTTGTCATGTGAGAGTTACCAACCTTGGTGAATAGAGTAGTTACTGGTACACATGATCAAATTTTCCAGATGAACTTTGTAAGAAATTAATTATACTGGCTTTTTTTTGCGATGGTTAATTTTTCAATATTATGTGTATCATGATCCCTAAGTGTGAAACTTTTGTTTACTTCAGAAGTGTTAAACTTGAGGTGGTCTAAAGTGCTTGGCTTTACTGATCACTGCCATCTCACCTTTGTGTGGGTCCCAGTCTTGAGCTCGGTCAGTGTGGGTATGTGAGAAAGCTTCATAGTAGTTTCACTTGAGTTGATTGTTGTTACCAGGGTTTTCCCAGGTTCTAGCATGTCTAGATAGAATTTTCTCAAGAAGAAATAGTTTATGTTGATGACATATGTCCCAGAATTTATCTAATCAATAGCTTTTAGCTCTACTGATCATAGACCAAAAGATTTTATGGAATGGTTTTCACCAGCTGCTCTGTATCCTACACTTGCTATACATTCGATCCAGAATCAAACACAATATTTGTTCACTGTGCTATGTTTCACTGATGGTCTCCAGTCCAACATACCTATCAAGCCTGACCCATGTGTACACACCACCAAGATGCTTACACCTCTCTTCTAACAATCGTATACTCATTATTCTCACTTTGAAAACGAAGTCATATGGACCACGTTTTTTTGCATACCAGGGCCCAACAATGTGGAACAAATTGCCCATTGAAATTAGACACAAAGACACAGTGATCCCTTTCAAGAGTGCTCTTAAAACTCACCTTTTTCGACTGCAAGAACAAACTTTAAGACCTGATAATGTTTCCTATCTTAAATATTTTCAGCATTTTGTTTCATGTTTTCTAATTTCATGGTGTTTGGGGTTTGTATTTTTGTTTGTTTGTTTGTAGTCATATTATTATAGATGTTGTAAAGCGCTTAGAGCTTCTAAAGATTAGGCGCTATGCAAAGTCCTCATTATTATTATCATCATCAGTTTTCCATTATTCATCTATTCATCAATTAGCACAATTGTTTTAAAATTGCAACTCCTCCGAAGCTACTTGGAAGATTTCCATGAAACTTTGCATTCATCTCATGGTCTAGTATGTCCTAAATAAAAATGTACTTCTAATATGGCTACCACAGATGCCATCTTGAAAGCCTTGTTTTTGTTACTCCTCTTAAATAGATGGTCATATTAGCTACATCTGTAAAAGTCTTCTGATAATGTCTCTTTGGTCCTAAATAAAAATGGTGTCAATCATGTATTCAATATGTCCACCACAGTAGCTAATTTGAAAATATTAATATTGCTGGAGAATATCATATTTTCAATACTTTGCAATTAAAAGAAAGATATGGTCTTGCATTTCTAGAAATCTTAGAATTTTTTTTACACAGTAAAAGATGATTTTCTTCAAGGGACTTTCGTTAGTGGTTGTTTTTATAATACAAGATGTCTTTTGTCAGCCACCTTTAGAGAGATAGCCTGTGTTATCTGTGTTGGATGATAACTCTTAAGTGATGTTCTACTTAATATTATTTCCTCTTCCTTACAGATACCAGGATATTTACTTACATAATGTTCAGTTAGATAAGAACATTGCCAGGAACACTGCCTTGAAGGAGAATGTGTTCATGATGGTGATCTGTACTGAGTTACGGATCCCTCTGTTCCTGGTGGGAAAACCTGGCAGCTCCAAATCTCTGGCCAAAACCATTGTTGCAGATGCCATGCAGGGGAATGCAGCACATGTAGACTTTTTTAGAGATTTCAAGCAGGTCATTATACAGATTTTGTCACATGGCATGTTAGATATGACATTCCAATGACAAAATATTCACCATTTGTTTCCTTGCTTTCAATTTTTATGGGATATTTGCAACAGGGTCAGATTGGACAAATCAGCTTGCCTTAGTTTGTCTGCAAGAAACACCTTTGCAATTGTTTGGTCTGTCAAATTGTATTTGTCATTCACCATTTTTGAAAAAAGGAAAAACCTAGATATATTTTCATTAAAAAAAAGAATTAAAATTTGTATTGCAAGTTTTGTTTCAAAGATCATTGTACTAGAGTGTGTATATTTTGAGCACTAATATGGTATATGCAGATACTTACCCGCATGAATTTTTAATTTTATTTGAATGTTGGCTAAAAGTGCTTGAATTTGTTAGATAGCAAAATGTCCCTTGAGATATTCATTAAATAGATAAAACTTGAACATGGTATGATAAAAGTGATTGTGTTTATGTTTGTAGCTTACCTTGACCATAAGGCCAAGTTAGTATTAAATTAAGAAATAATGAGACTTTTTAAAGCCTGTTTTAACTGAATATTGACCAATCTTAGCGTCCAATATGCGTGAAATTCTCAAAGATGTGCCATTTCTCCCTGAATGAGTTTTAAGGGTACATATTCTGTATCATATTTTTTTATTCCTTCTTTTAATTTAATTATGGTAATTAACGTTTTTATAAGCGGTATAGTAATATACGCACCAAGTATTTATCATGTTAGTTTCCTTAATGGGAATGGAGATGCTATAGCATTCACAGTGATCATTCTTTGGATTGAAATAAATTTTTCACAATTTTACTGCTGTGGCTTATTTATTGTTAAGGTTTATTTTCTGATTATAGTATTGTTGTGGGAATAAAACAAATTTATAAATTCATGTGAATAATGTTTAAACTTAACATTCTATTTACTGAAGAATTACTCATCACAATCATCACAGGCAATACAATTTATAGAACATGTCTTCTATTTATGTAGATTTATTTTTCGGAGAAATGAAAATCAACAGTCTGACATAATTTAATAATCAGGAGTTCTCTGGAGAAAAAAAACTAAGAGATATATTGAAACTGGAAGGTAATAATACCCATAATAATGTAACAATCTGGGATCAGCCTAGCATACAGAGTTTACTTAAGCTGGGATCAGCCTAGCTTAGAAGAGTCTCTTAGGCAGCTGGTGGTCTGGTATGTGTACAACATGTCCCACCCAGCGTAGCTGGCACTGCATCAAAATGGTGTGGATGCTGGGGAGACCTGCTTGGGCGAGTACCTCAGTGTTGGCAACCTTGTCCTGCCATTTGATGTTGAGGATTTTCCTTGGACTATTGGTGTGAAAGTGGTTCAGCTTCCTGGCGTGGCGTTTGTACACCATCCACATTTCACATGCGTAAAGTAGTGTGGGGAGCACAACTGCACTTTAGACCTCTAGTTTGGTCTGGATGCTGATGCCTCTTTTATTTCAGACGTTGGTATACAATCTGCCGAAAGTTCATCTATTTGTCAATAGTGATGCTTTGCGACTGTGTACAGCCAAGGTAGGTGAAGTGGTTCACTACGTTGAGTTTTTGGCCATTGACAGTGATGTTGGGCTCAAGATAGGGATTTCCAGGGACCAGCTGATGCAGGACTTCAGTCTTCTTGGTACTGGAGGAATTGACCAACTGCTTGTCATCTGGATGTACGCTGTCATCAGCAATTCAAGCAACCTGGCCACTGTCCATCAGCAAATAAGAATTCCTTGATGGTGTCCCTGTTCGTAACTCCTTGGTTTGCTTGAAACCTCCTGTGATTGAATAGTTTTCCATCTGTATGGTACCTGATGCCAACTCCATCCTCGCTGTCTCTGAAAGCATGTCAGCATGGCAGAGAACACCAGCGTGAACAAGGTCAGTGCCATTACACAACCCTGCTTGAAGCCATTGGTTACTGGAATGGCTCAGATATCACTCCATTGTCCTGGACTCATGCCTGCATGCCATCGTGGAAATACTGCACCATGGATATAAATTTTCTTGGGCATCTGTACTTGGCCATTACCTTCCACTAGCCTTCTCTACTGACAGTATCAAAGGCTTTTGTCAAGTCAACATAGATGGTGAAAAGGTTGGTGTTTTGCTCATGACATTTCTCTTGCAACTGCCTCATAGCAAACACCATGTCAGTGGTCCCATGTTCTTTTCTCTTTTCGGAATCCACACTGGCTTTCTGGCAGCAGACTCCGGTCAAGGTGTGTAGTGTGGCGGTCTAGAAGGATTCTGGTGAGTATCTTTCTTGCAATTGAGAGTAAAGATATACCCCAGTGGTTGTTGCAGGCCTAGCAGTTCCCTTTGCGCTTGTACAGGTGGATTATAGAAGCATCTTTGAATTCCTGGGGGGATCGTCTCTTGCTGCCACATCAGTAAAAACAGTTGGTGAAGCCTTCTATCAGGGCTGTGCTCCCTTCCTTGTAGACTTCATCTGGGATGGAGTCTGAACCAGGTGCTTTCCCAGTGGAGAGCAGATGTATCGCTTTCTGTGTATTGAGCAATGTTGGGGGGTCATACATTGCTTCGTTGATGGGTAATTGGGGTAGATGACTGATGGCTTCATCATTGATGGATGAAGGGCAATTCAGCAATTTGTGTTTTCCCATCTGCACTGAGAAGGGGGGATGATCGAGAGGATGTAGGTTCATAAGCTTCTTTCAGGGCATTGTAGAAGTTTTTCATGTCATGCTTATCTGTATAGCACTGGATCTCGTCAGCTTTGTTGCTCAGCCATGTATCTTGCATCTGACAACTTTATGGACAGTGTTTTAAGTAAGAGATGATACACATCTTTAATAACCAATTAGTTTAGTGTTGTGTAATGGATCTATTGTATTCATAGCGTAAGTAATTTCTCTTGACAGGTGTTTGATTTGTGCTGATTCAGGTGACATGGTAATACTGTTTTAACTATTGAAATGACCATTGTTGTCCTCATTGTTCTGTTCTTTTGTATTCTATATTTGAGGTATTTTTTTGAGGATAATTCACAAAATTAATTGCCTACAAATATGCAGACTTTGACAGGCAAATCCATGGAAATGTATTTTTAAAACACACAATTGATACCCATGAAACAAAAATGATACTACTGTATATGGTCTAGCAATGACTCCAGTATTTATAAACTATATAGGGCTATATTTCTAAGAGTTTCTTGCCCATCTATGTTCATTATTATGTTTGAAATCACATGCTGACATACATCAACTATTCAGGTCAGCAATATCAAGGCCACATGTCATTATCATTCCTGAAGTATTTATAGATGTTTCATAAGTTAAGTTCTTTTGTTTTTGTCATGTAAACAGTTCTTATGCTTTCCAGATCCAGATGGTGTCCTTCCAATGCAGCCCACTTTCAACCCCAGATGGAATTGTGGGAACTTTCCGTCAGTGTGCAAAGTTTCAGAAGGACAAGGACCTGGACAAATTTGTTTCAGTGGTTGTTCTGGATGAGGTTGGGCTCGCAGAGGACAGTCCCAGAATGCCCCTCAAGACCCTACATCCTCTTTTGGAGGATGGTTGTCAAGGAGATGAGGAGCCAGAACCATACAAAAAGGTAAGTCATGACACATTTTGTCAGTGCAAGATGAAATTATGCTGCAGAGTACATATCATTACTATAACATAGTAAATACTAAAAATATCTGATCCAAGCTTTTCATTTCTTTATACACTTCAGGTCATGCATGAATTTGCATTAACAAGGTGACATATAGTACATGTATAATGGATTACAGGTGACAATAATAATGATAGTAATAATAATAATAATAATAATGACTTATTAAAGAGGGTAACACAATTAGCAAAAGCTAATCAACCATACAAAATAATTTATTTATTTTAACTGCATCTCTGAAGCCACTGGATATATTGGGTTTGGAAGAAGGAAATAGAGTGTGCATTTCTAATCTCAACTGGAATACTATATTCCAGAGCAAGGTTCCAGAGAATTGGAAACATTTTTTAAAAAATAATTTTTTATTTGGTTTGGGAATTTTATACTGTTCGGTAGATGTGGATCAAAGGTGGGGAGTATTGCCAGGTAGCCTATACTGGAATAGTGAATGTAAATATTTAGGAGCACTATTACTGGATATCCTGTACATTAATATGTCTTTTCTGAAACAGATTCAGTCTTTAACAGGTAATATGTGTAACTTACCAGCTAAATTTTCCCTTGCTTTCTTTCTGGATTGATATTAGCCCAGTTGCACTTTTTGAAGATGTGCCAGCTTTGATACGTTTTTATCATTTTAATTACCCTATTCTGTTACAGTAGTCTAAATAGGGTTGTATGTAACTGTTATAAAATAGTTTTATGTGCCTTTCAGGGAGAAAATGTCTTCATCCTACTGAGAAGCCATAAACTTGAATTGACCTTTTTACTGATGTGTTTGATATGATCAGTCCATGATAGATTATTATCCTCCAAAACACCAAGTAGTCTATTATGACAGACCATTTGCAAATTTGTATCCTTCCATGTCAGACTTTGTTCATCACCATCAAGATTTGTTCTTTTTTGCTGTGTTGAGATAAGTAATATTTTAGTTTTACCAGTATTTACCACCATGCCATTGCAAGTGCACCAGTTTTCAAGTTTGTGTAGGGCATTCTACAACGAAAATTTGAGTTCAGTCTTTGTGTTTTTGATATCTGTCACTCTTGTGTCATCTGCATTTGAGATCTGTAGATGATATTGAATCCCTAAGTGAATGTGGTAGGTCATTAATTAATAAAATAACAGAATTGAGCCTTGTGGTACATCATATCTAATTGTTCCAGGTTCAGACAAAACATTATTTATAGAAACATGTTGTGTTCTCTCACTTAAGTATGAAGTAAACTATCTAGCTGTTCTTTCATCACATTGGTAGCTTTTCAGTTTATTCAAAAGGATTTCATGATCCACCATATCAAAAGATTTCCTGAAATCTACAAATACAGATCTTAAGTGCTTGAAGCCAATTATCAGTTAGGGAGATCAAGGCAGTCTAACATGAATGTTTCGGTCGAAAACCTGATTGATTCGGGTGTAGCAGCAATTGTTTGGTTAAATATGACATGAATGAGTCATGGACATGTTTTCAACCAATTTTGACAAGTTTGGTAATATTTAGATTGACTGGTAGTTATCAGCATTATCTTTAGAACCAGATTTGTGTATAGTTGTTACTTTTGCAGTTTTCCATATTTTGGGGGCATATGAGGTTGCAATACTTAAATTTACCAAGTGAGTAAATTTTATTTGTCTGATCTTTGTGTGTTCCTCCAGTGAGTTCATTGAAGACTTTCCAAATGGAGTTTGTGTTTTGCTTTTTGTTTTCAAGCAATGATTGATAAGACGTTTTTTTTATAGCTTATTTAATCATAGTTGTTATTTTATTTCTCCATACTTTATATTATGAATGGGTCTCATGTTTTCATAGTGTTTAGGATTTCAGTAGCAAGCCAATTAGGTTCGATTTCATACTTTACTCAAAGTACTTTCAGTGGTGCATGCTTTAGAGACAACATCCATAAATAAGTCAGTCCACACCCTCAGAGCTTCATCTATGTCATCTTTGTAAATTTTTAATCATGTTCCATCTAACTTTATATAGGTCATTGAGAAATTTTTTTTCATTAAATTTTTGTTAACCATCTGAAAGTGATTGTTCTGTGGGTGTTTTTCTTGTTTCTCTTGCAAATAGCCTTTCTTGCCAAAGAAGTAGGATAATGATCATGAAGACCAAATTTCTGTACATTAACTGGTAGGTTGGTATAAATGTGATCAGTGAGAGTGCTTGATATTTCTGTTACCCTTGTGGGCTATTTGCCAGCTGTACTAGGCCTAATAATTCAATAAATTCCATCTAGTTACTCTTTATTTGAGTATTTGAGAACTAAGGTCCTTATTTATATTGCTGAGTATATATGTTTCTTTCTCCTGTGCAAGAACATTTTCCATTTATTTAAAAAAATTATCATTCCAAATTGCTTTGGAGGAAGGAGGCCTATAAATTAAACAATTAGGAATGATTTTGCATTATTTTCAGAAATTTTCACACAGATACGCTCAATTTCATGTGACTCCAAGTCAAGTTGCCTTTTTGCATTTACATCTTGCCTAATGTATACAACATGTGACACGTGAGGTTATTTAAAGACTTTATTTTTAACTTTAATGGTCATTGATCATAAGAGCTGATGTTTGTCTGCTTGTAAGCACAAGTTTGTTTTATCGCCACTTGTTTTAAACTATTTGGAGAATTGACATGAACCTTTATGGACATGTTCATCCAATAGATTTTTTTTGACCTGAATAAAAATGATGGTGCTCAGATGTCCAACATGGTCACCACAGTGGCCATCTTAAAAAGCTTGCTACCATTACTCCTCCTGAATGAATTGTCATATCAACATGTGCTTTACACTATAAAACATTAAGATGTCTAGTTTGTCATAAATGAAAGTAGTACCGATCTGATGTCCAATATGGCCACCTTAGTGGCATCTTAAAAAGCTTGTTATCACTTCTCCCAAACTGAAAGTCTTATTGTCATGGAGATTCACCAGAAAATTTCATGTGATATCTGTTTGTTCCCACATGAAAAGTGTGCACATTTTGACATCCTAAATGACCTCCATCATGGTTGTCTTGAAAATCTTGCAGTTGGTTTTCCTCCTGAATGAAAATTTATTCAGACAATTAATATGAATGCAACAGTGGATGACATCACGACGGCTATAAGTGGAACCTAGAAAAGTGGCTCTGTAGATTTTGGCAGTTATAAGTGATTTTTTCTACAGTGAAATGATTCATAATTGTTGGGATGATATGTGAGTATTCAAGGAATGCAGGGTGTATAACATTACTGGTGGATCATATGCAATTTTGGAGAAAAAAGTGTTTTTCCATTAAAAATTTGATTATTTACGTCATGATGATGTCACGATCAACAAACATGGAGGATTTGTTATGATTTTGTTTGTTTAACAAATTTGGGTCGCAAACTGCCGTTTGTACAAATTTTGTAAACTGCAGATAATCTGCAGTATGTAATTTTGGTGGAGACCTCAGAGTGGGAGCAAATATTATTCCCATAATAACTACTGACGAAACAAACAAAATCATGGATAATTCTGTTTCTGAGACTAGCTCCAAGAAGAAATATACTGAATTGAAACCAGCATATGAAGCAGACCCAGAATTCAATATGACCCACAGCAATGTACATGTACCAGGCCAACAACAGCCAGAATTTCTGCAGGTTGTATATAATCTTCAAAGTGTTACAATTACAGTTTCCCCTCACATGATAAGTGCTGTCCATACCTTTCTGCTTAAAAATCTAGAGCACAAATATAGTAACATCAAGCAAAATGGTCAAATTTTCCAATTACATGATGAGGAGAAAAATCTGCATGTAACTATAACATATTACAGTACCACTAGTAGACTCCATATTCAGGGAATAGGCCATTTGATTTGGCTTCAATATTTTTTCACTGCCTGCCATGACCTGAAGGAAGAAACATGTAAAACAGATTACCACTCAGCCCATCTCCTCCACCCCTATCCATAACACTAAGGAAAGGTTATACCTGTCAATCAATGACAGCCCAATTAGTACATTATCTACACCAGTAATTAGATGTAGTACCAAACATGAAACGGCTCCTAAAGTCTTTGACCTAGATGACTCAGGCAATAAAATTAACACCCCTGGAGAGTGTCTGGAAATTACATGCTCCATAAATCATGACCGCAGCAGTGATGGCTTAAACCTTAATGATTTCTCCATGTGTGGACATCAAAAAACAATTAGGAACTTGGAGGCCCAAATTGAAGAATCAAAACTACAGTTACATGCTATTAAGTCAGCACAGGGAAGGATTGATGAGCAAGTAAACTCGTGTGAAATAGCAATTCAGACAGACTCCCAAATAACAACGTCAGATGCTCAGACGCAGACAATCCCAATACCAGCCATGAGAAAATGTAACATGTATTTAAAAACTGATACCCTAAGTAAACCTGCATTGCAAACAATAGTACCCTCCTCCAAGTCACACATCACACCTGTAACAGCAGAAAGTGTCCACCCATGGCCCTCAGCTAAGACAAGTCTGTTACCTGCACCAACAACTGCATTTCGAAGTACTCAGACAAATGTGTCAACATCAACATCAGCTCGATCAGTTCACACAACTGCAACATCAATTTCAGCACCCCTTCCTCCAAGAGATGTGTCTAATATAAAAAAAAAACAGAGTCCAACAGATGAAATCACAAGCAAAGAAAGAAAGGACTCTAATAATTGGCTCCTCAATACTGAAAACTATAATTCCAAGGAGACTTTTCAAAACAGATGTCCAGACTCTAAGAGGTGCAAAAATCAACAACATCAGAGACAAAATAATGAATTCTGACCTTACCAAATATAACCATATTATTATTTTAGTAGGTGGAAATGATGCCAGTGAGGGAAGGTCACTAAATCAAATCAGAACAGATTTTGAAAGTCTACTCTATGCTGCTAGGTATTGCAGTCCAGATACATGTAAAATAATTATATCAGGACTACCTCCTCGTGTGGACACCAGGGTGAAAATAATCAATGATCTCATAATTGACCTATGTGAAGACTTCAACATACAGTACATTCCACAATACACATCTTTCTTTCTTCAGAACCAGGACATCAACCTAAGACTCTACGACAGAGACAAAATTCATCTAAGCAGTAAAGGAACCTCTCAACTACTGAGAAATATTAACAGTTTGCTCCCATTTTCAGACACTATAATGAAGAGTACTGTCTCTACTATGGAGAAACTGGGCACATTACACAAGTATGCCGTCATGGCAAACAGATTGAGTGCTTCAGATGCCATAAATATGGACAGAAACAAAGTCTCTGTACAGCTTTGTATTATACATACTAGGAAGCTGGCAAAGAGGAGAATGCCAATGCTTCATTTACAACAACAAATCTAAATGTACCAAGTGACACTCTTGTCTCTAACTATTCACTGCACACTATTGTAAATACAGAAGATAATAGATTTTCAGGGTCTGCATGTGACTTTGAAAATGCTAATATATATGACCATTTAAATACAGAAATAGGATGTTAGAATGATAAAAGTAGTACGGAGACAATCTCATTGTGTGCCCCACTGCATGATAACATACATATAATCGATATGAAACTAAATCCAAAAGGTTTTAACATAGGTGACCTAAATGTACAAGGTATATTGGGAAAAATAGACCAGATTAAGTTAATGTTGTTTTCTAAAGAAAATAATATACATATTTTAGGACTCACTGAAACTAAATTAAATGCTAACCACAATGATAATTTATTTCACTCTCAAGGCTACAATAAACCATTACGCAGGGACAGAGAGACAGCGGGGGGAGGTCTTGTTGTATACATTAGGGAAGATGTAAATGCAGAAAGGCAACTTGACTTGGAGTCACATGAAATTGAGAGTGTCTGGGTGGAAATTTCTTAAAATAATGCAAAATCATTACTAATTGGTTTCATTTTTAGGCCACCTTCCTCCAAAGGAATCTGGAATGATGATTTTTTTGAAACAAATGGAAAATGTTCTTGCACAGGAGAAAGATACATATATACTTGGTGATACAAATAAGGACCTTCTCAACAGTTGAATAAGGGACAACTGGATGGAATTTATTGAATCATTAGGCCTAGTCCAGATGGTAAATGAGCTCACAAGGGTAACAGAAAAATCAAGCACTCTTATTGATCACATTTATACCAACCTACCAGACAATGTGGTTTGTGTTAATGTACCAAATGTTGGTCTTAGTGACCACTATCCTACTTTTTTTGACAAGAAAGGTTAAATGCCAGAGAAATAAGAAAAACACACACAAAATGATCACTTACAGATCGTTCAAACATTTTAGTGAAGAACAGTTTCTTGATGACCTATATAAAGTTCCATGGAATATGATCCAAAATTTGGATGACATAGATGAAGCTCTGAGAGTGTGGACTGACTTATTTATGGATGTAGTCTCTAAGCATGCACCACTGAAAGTACATCGAGTAAAGAATGAAATCCAACCTAATTGGCTTACTACTGAAATACTAGATGCTATGAAAACACGAGACCAACTCAAGGCTAGGGGAAACCATGCAAAATATAAAGTATGGAGAAATAAAATAACAAATATGATTAAAATAGCTAAAAAGTCATATTATCAGTCATTGCTTGAAAACAAAAAGAGCAACACAATCTCCATTTGGAAAGTCTTCAATGAACTCACTGGAGGAACACACAACAATCAGACAAGTAAATTAACTCGCTTCTGGTATATGACACCATAGTCACTGATGAAACTGACATTGCAAATGTTTTCAATGATTTTTTCACCAGTATCTCCACAAAGTTAAAAGAACCAGTGAAAAAGTTCTGCAGCAGCAAAATCTCTAAGGAAGTATGTTTCTCTATCCCACCAGTATCAAAAAACTTTGTTAACAAATGTCTTAGTGAACTTGATACCAAGAAAGCTACAGGACTTGATCAGATTGGTCCAAGACTCATTAAATCTTCTGCCTCTGCTATTTTAGATAGCATAATATTCATAATCAATTTAAGTATTGCAACCTCACCTGTCCCCAAAATATGGAAAACTGCAAAAGTAACTCCTATTTACATATCTGGATCTAAGAATGATGCTGATAACTACCAACCAATCTCAATACTACCAAACTTGTCAAAATTGATTGAAAAACATGTTCATGACTCATTCATGTCATATTTAACCAAACACTTGCTGTTACACCCTAATCAATCAGGCTTTAGACAGAAACATTCATGTGAGACTGCCTTGATCTCCCTAACTGATAAATGGCTTCAAGCACTTGACCAAGGTAAAATAATAGGCTCTGTATTTGTAGATTTCAGGAAAGCGTTTGACATGGTGGATCATGAAATACTTTTGAAGTAACTGAAAATCTACCAATGCGATGAAAAAACAGTTAGATGGTTTACTTCATACTTAAGTGAGAGAACACAACATGTTTATATAAATAACGTTCTGTCTGAACCTGAAACAATTAGATATGGAGTGCCATAAGGCTCAATTCTAGGTCCATTACTATTTATTTTATTTATTAACGACCTACCACTTTTACTTAGAGACTCGATATCTACAGATCTCTATGCAGATGACACAACATTATCAGACATCCAAAACACAAAGCATGAACTCAAAATTTCTTTACAGAATGCATTAAACAAGCTGGAAAACTGGTGCACATGCAATGGCATGGTAGTAAATACTGGTAAAACTAAAATATTACTTATCTCAACAAGGAAAAAAAGGAAAAATCTTGATAGCAATGAACTATGTCTGACATGGAAGGATACAAATTTGCAAATGGTCTGTCACGACAGACTACTTGGTGTTTTGGTAGATAATAATCTATCATGGACTGATCATATCAAACTTATCAGTAAAAAGCTCAATTCAAGTTTATGGCTTCTCAGTAGGATAAGACATTTTCTCCCTGAAAGGCACAGAAAATTATTTTATAACAGTTACATACAACCGTATTTAGACTACTGTAATACAGTATGGGGTAATTCAAATGATAAAAAAACATATCAAAGTTGGAAAATCTTCAGAAAAGAGAATTTAGGCTAATATCAAACCAGAAAGAAAGCAAGGAAAATTAAGTTGGTAAGTTAAAAATATTACCTATTAAAGACCGAATATGTTTAAGAAAAGCCAAATTAATGTACAGGATATCCAATAATAGTGCTCCTGAATATTTACAATCCCTATTCCAGTATAGGCTACCTGGTAATACACCCCACCTGCGATCAATATCTGCAAAACAGTATAAAATTCCCAAACCAAATAAGGAATTATTCAAACAAAGTTTCCAATACTCTGGACCTTTGCTCTGGAATAGTATTCCAGTTGAGATTAGAAATGCACACTCTATTTCCATCTTCCAAACCCAATATATCCAGTAGCTCCTGAGATGCTGCTGAATTAAATAAATTCCTTGTACGAGGGCCTCAAGGTAGATTAGTTCTTAGCTAATTGTGTTACCCTCTTTAAATAAAGTCATTATTATTATTATTATTATTATCTTGAAAACCTTGTTATCCTGAATGAATTGTTGTGTCAACATGGGTTTTCACTCATGACTTCTTATGATGTCTAGTTTGTTGTAAATGAAAGTGGTGCCAGTCTGACTTCAATGGCTTCCACAGTGGCCATTTTTGAAAATGACTACTTTTCCTGGATTGCTGATCACATTGACATTGTGCTTTGTCCACGAGACATTCATTGATGTGAAGTTTATACTAAATAGAATTGGTGCTGATCTGATATACAATAATGGCCACCATGGTACCCATATTGAAAATCTTGCTATCATTACTAAAAAACATGGAATGTTTAAAAACTGCTTTGTAATCTTTTGAACTGCTGTCATAATTAGAAAGTAATCTGCAAGTGTGCATACAAGTCTTTGTTATTTCCTGTAGGGCTAAACTCTGCATATGTGTACTGTTCTGCTGTGGGATATCACTGGATGTAATACTCTATATAACATGCCAATAATCTTTAGAAAAGAATGCTTAAACATTCTCATTCAAGGCAGCAAAGTAAAATAACTTCTATGCTCACCCATTTGATTTACCTGACTTCAAATAAATTGGTGATTGCTCTGGTGGCCTAAGTAGTTAGAGCATCTGCTTTGGATGTGGGAAGTCAAGGGTTCAAACCCTGGCCAAATCATACCAAAGACTTATAAAAATGCCACTAGCAGCTGTCTTGCTTTATGAGGTTAGTTTGTGACTGGTCAGCCTGGTATCATGATAATGTGTTTGGGTGGGACATGCATGCTAAATGTCTGCATTATGATGCCTCAGTGCTAGTCATCACGTTAAATTGCCACACTGTAGACAATGGTGATATGACTAAAACATTGTTAAGCTGTGTTAAAAGATTAAAAAAAAACAACACACACACACACATTGATTGTTCCACTTAATATACTTTACCTATGCAAGAAAGCCTTTTGGGTTTCCCCACAGGAGTGCTAAAAGGACTCTTACTAAAAAAACACCATAGCTGTTGTCAGTCAGTGAAACTTGCTATGCAGTAGTATTTTTTTTATATATCTAAACAGTGACTATTGTTTGTATAAACTGTCCTGTGGTGATAACTTTTCATGAGCGTTAAGCGTGATTATTTACTGTTTCAAATACACAACCTTCAGGGTACAGATAAATATTTTGTCAAGAGAGAGTTCATTGTCTGTCCATTACATCATAAGTTTGCTGGGTTTTTTTTTTTTTTACTTCACCTTGTTAGGGATCTTTGGGAGTAAAAGTTGTGCTTTGGTGTGACTTGCCATGTTCAGGCAGATTTGTATTTGCACTAAAACAATTAGGTAGTGCTTCTCGTTGTTTGATTTTTACCATTGATTATGAAATTTCTGTGAGTGTCTAATGAATTGTTCCTGATCTGTAAGCCCAGATGTCTGTTAAGCCTGAAAGGGCATTTAGCCAACACCTTGCACTACTTTATCAATTAGATTAGTGATTTGGAGTCGGAATAGGGATAATTATTTAGTTATGCTTGCCAAACTTACTAAGCCTTTGAAGAATCTCACATTGCAGATCTGCTTAATTTTTCATGAAAACTACTGTTGTAATAATAAATAATTTAAGGTGTCACTTCTTTTATATTATCCAATATAGCTCATTTAAACAATTATGATAATGAAAACTAATGTATGCCAGAATTCTGAAGTATTGTTCTTTCGTTCTTTCAAATCTAGTACTTTTGAACCATTTGTTTTTGAACAAACAATACATTTACAGATATATCATGTAATTGCAGGTTGCCTTTATTGGAATCTCCAACTGGGCCCTTGATCCTGCGAAGATGAACCGGGGTATCTTGGTACAGCGAGACGTTCCAGATCTTCAAGAACTGGAAAATAGTGCATTGTGAGTTTAGATGCATTTAGAAAATCATTGCTGTATTCAGCTTAATGCCCACAGATGTTTTAATAGAAACACATTATCCCACAAAAACTCTTTAACAATCCAATATTTTGGAAATATGTTTCTTTTGAATTAACCAGTGCAGTCATACTTAAGGGGTTTAGGCTCAAGGAGTTTATGAGCATACTCCTAGCTTGGAAGCTTTAGTTTATTGGTGTTTGCTTACTGTGTATTTGGGTGTTCTGAGCATCAAAGGAAAGAAACTGCACTGATACTCAAATTTGTGAACTTGATCTATATTAAAAGTTTGTTTATCAATTTTAATTTACTTTTTCATTTCTAATCGCCATGAATATAAAAATGTATCAGATGAATATTTGTGTTGGACATTGAAGGTTATAATTCTACATTTAAACAAAGAAACTTGCTTGCACACTACTGTTTCGCAAAAACTGTTAAGAAAAATTGGTATGTATTGTAAATATCAAATTTGGTCCTTAATCAGATCCAGAGAAACATTTTGTTTGATAAAATATACCTCAATCTCTTCTTTGATTATGTATCTTATTTTATCCAGGACCAATTTTAACAGAGGAAAGCATTCATTAAATAATAATTTATATTCTTCTCTGTTGTGGACCCTATATTTGTGGATTATCAGAAATGGTGGCTAAAAAGCTTCCATTACATATCACTAAAACATACATCCGAATTGGGCATGTGCACACAAGGTGTGTAGTAGTCAGTAATAATGTAAAATATTTATATTTGTTTTTGCAATATATTTTTTTAATAATGTGTATGTTTCCAATATGTTTGCTTGATTACCTGTGACACCTATTTTCATTTTCATTTAAAACATTTCACTCATGTTTATGTTTAGCACTGATTTGCTGTTAAAAATCTTGATCCAGAAAAGACTGTGTATGTCCAGTGTGACCCTGCAGAAGCAAGCTCCTAGATAACATGAATTTTGATATAACATGGCTCCCAAAATTTCATATATTTATTTTACTCATTCACAATAACAAAAATTGTTTGTTAAAAGTACGAAAAATGACATGTAAAATGTTTATTGTCATTTTGGGGAAGATAAAGCATATGAATAATGATTGTGGAATGGCTCCTGAAATTTGACATGTATTTTCTTTTACATGGCAAAAATAGATTTTTTCTCCTTAAAAGTACAAAACATAACAAGTTAAGTTTATTCAGGGATTATGCTTGGCTTCACCAATGTAGCAAATTACGATAGTTTGGCTGTCTTGATAAATTTTTGTTGTTGACATTGTAGCGCTTTCCGTTGAGGATCACTGCCATCTCACCTCTCTCTGCATGGGTTCGAGTCTAAGATTTGGCTAATGTAGTTATGTGAGAAAGCTTGCCAGTATCTTCTTGTGGGTCGGTGGTTCTTTCCGGTGGTTTTCGGGGGTTCTTCCTCCACCAATATTTTTGGCTGCCATGTGTATAGCCTATCGTGTGCTGAAAAATGTCGTTAAACCCAACAACAACTAGTGTTGCTGGTAAATTATTTCGCACACTTTTTCCAGTCAGTATAATTACAACTCAGTAGGAAAATCACTCAAAATTCAGATCATAAATGAAAGATATGTTTTTTAATGGAATGTGACTGAGACATGATTTTATAACATGTGATCTCTACTCTGATTCATATAAATATATATATATATATATATATATATATATATATATATATATATATATATATATATATATATATATATATATATATATACATACACATACACATGTACAGTACTAATTGGATTTTGGATTATACTATGCAATTGTAAGTTGTCAATATCCAAGTGTGTTTCAGACTAGTTTGTCTTCATTTAATCCAAAGCACATATATTTGCACCTGCTTTTATTACCACACCTTCATGTGATTGTTTAGGTATATGCATCATTTTTCTTTATAACATGGTTCAGTCTAATATGGTAGGGTTCTGTGGATCCCAGCCACCACATTATAGCATGATAACACTGTATTTCTTTATCATTTTCTTCACAAAATGCATTAATAGTGGCATGTTGATACTGTATATACAGAAGAATTACTAGTATTATATAAAAAAAATTCAGATGTAAGCTGTTTTGTTGATGTATTATTCAGGTGGAAAATCTTACCTAATGATATTTTTTTTAAAAGTGTTCCTCAAGATGATGATTATCCTCAGATTGGATAAACAGTAAAACCAGTCTACCAATAAAAAGCAGTCTCTCAAGACAGGATTTTTTTAAAAAGAAATTTTCAGTGACATAATTACTTGCTAATGTCTTTGTACATACATTCCATTATATCATCCATGAAAGAGAATATTATTGTCTTAATGCACAAAAAAAGAAGAGATTTATTTATTTATTTATTTATTTGCATGCAGCACTGTGCTTGTGGTCAGGGTTGAAAACTTTTATTTGTTTGAGAGGAAACAAAAGCAATGAAGCCATGCTTATAAAATAAATAAAAAATGCACAAGTAGAATATTCTGGAAATGACTATTCAACCCTCATTCTGGTTCTGAAACTGCTTCTTAGTTTTTAATATCAGAGATGTTCTCCTGAGAATTAGTTATTCCTATCTTAAATGTCTTTCTCCAGTTGAAAGAATTTGATTTTTTTACTTAAATTACTCATTGGAATTACAGCTTTATTGCATACTTTGGATTTTAGCAGCTGTGTTGAAATTACTGTGAATTTATTTAAAGACATTTTGGATTAAATCGTTGGCTGTTGGCATATCAATCTATTCCAGACTAATGGCACATTAGCACAATAAATTGGATTTCATTCAGATCATCTCTTTAACTCCTTTAGAATACTCCATACTTTTGGACATGTGATAGAACTTTTAGGACATTTACAATTTCATTCATCATGCTATAAGTTATTTTTAAATTTTCACTTTGTGTTGTGCGAGAAGTAAATTATTTTGTAACATTTTAGAAACTTTCTTGGTTTTCAATCTTTTCTGTTACTTAATTTAAGATCATAGAGTCATGACAACACTTACACAATAATATAAACTTTAAATGGTATAAAAGAACATATATTCATTTTTGTTAGCTAGATACAAAAGTTACATTACTGACACAGTAGCTCATAATATTGAGTTGTTTATCAGAATTGCTAAATATTGATGTCCAAAAAAAAAAAAAGCAGTTCATTTAGTATTTAAGAAATTTGACCTTAAACCGAGAGTTGTGTTCAATGTTTGTGTCACTATTATTTAAAGAATTAATGCATAACATTATCAAAACTGGTATGCACATAACCATATCCTCCCTTATCTGGGCTTAGGTAGTAAATCTATTATTTTATGGTTGATGTATGGAGAATAGTCTGATCTTATTAATCAATCATTTCCATTTTTTTTATTTATTTATAATTTGAATAATCATTCCTTTTCAGAGGTATTTGTTCATCGGATGCAACAACCTTGAACCTGATGAAGCCCTTGATCAAACCACTGGCAGAATCCTACCTACAACTCTTCAAAAAAGCAGCAAAAGACTTGAGAGAATTTTACGGACTGAGAGATTTTTACAGGTATAATTGTCCTTTATGATGAAGTCCCTAGATATAACACTAGTTCTTATTATATGGAAATGAGCTTTGATACCATATAACTGGCTTAATTTAGTTTTTGTAATATCATTATTATCCAGTACAAAGATGTACTCACTCTGGCATTGCTATAAAAATCATCCAACTTGGTGAGAGGGATATGTTTTTGTAAAGTAATGCTTCCTAAATTTAGAAGTAGGTCATTTTTGCCCAAATGCTAACATTTACTGACATGGGCAGCTGGGGGTAGGGATATCCAGCTTCAGCATGTGATAGACGTATGACTGTCTTTACCATCTGCCAACCATGAGTTTCCCTTGACTTTTCTAAATGGCCTGCCATGGTTACTATTACCATAACAAAATTCAGACATGGCCAAAATGTGCTTATTTCAACAGGTTGTTTGGAGAGCTTCAGGAGAGCACATTTATTCTCCAAACATGGGGTTCTGAATAGTTTTTTTGATAGGTGTATGTGATCGAAGTGTTTTTGAAAGGTCTTCTCATGGTCCAAGGGAGGTCAGTTGAAACATACTCTGGAATCCACTGACAAAGTGTCCAGAAAAAGTGTTTGGGAACCCATGCCTTGGGAGAAACAGTGGATAAAGAAGAGTGCATGTGACAGGCCCAGCACTCCACCCATTTCTAGTTAATGTTTCAAGAGATGCTCCACTTAGATTTTTTTCTTATGAATAAATATTTCACTTATGTTATGTCTAATTAAAATGAAAGGTTATAATCAGAGTAAATGGATGATGGTTGTAGTGTCTGTTTCCTGCCAAAATTCATCTTTAGGGAAAATCAATCAGATAAACCTTCAGAACAAAAATAAAATTAGTTTGCCTAAACCCAGCTGCTTGTGTGAAATATTACACAGTGTGAATCCTGGCTCTGCTGCCAATGTGGTTCTGATGGGATGCAGCATAAGCTAGTGTATAAAAGAAAAAATTACCTAACAACATTTTGGGTTCTTACAACAACAGTTGATTATGGTTTGACCCCTATTTAGAGACATATGTCTCACAGGGTGCATGCATAGGCCAAGAAAAAGATGTAATTCCTATTGCACTGGTTTTAAAATTATGGTAGGCAGGTCGTTTGTTTTAAATATATATAATTAATGTGATTTTATAGTCATTTTTTTTTCCATGGGGGAAAAAGTGGTAGTGTCAGCAGTGAAAAACAGGGAAGGTCGGCCAACTGTAAACACATATTTTATGTTTGACCTTTCAGAAAAAGGGTCCAACAGTTGATGGAGATTCAAATTCTGTCTAGAGTGAAGTCTTACAGTTTACATGCTTACCGTATTTCATATTATTATTCGTACACGAAAAAATAATTATTTTTTTCAATGTACCAAAAATTATATGTCAAATAAATAATTATCATTTTGTAGTAATGACCGTGTACGAAAAATAAAGGGATCAAGACACTCGACAAAATAATGTACAGATGGGCTTCACCTTTGTCTTTTCTGGGCCGTCCAGGTCCAATTTTCTGTCTTTTGTTTGGTGGTTCAGTGTATTTAAGTGGTGGTGGGATAAAAGTCTCTCCCTTTGGCAAGGGTTTGAAGAAACTTAATAATGAAGACATGCCGAAGCAAGAACAGTCCAAGATCTTTGAAGATATAAACTACCGGTACTGGTATATATGAATCGAACTCACGGAGTCAATGACTTTTGTATTTATTATTAAAAGTAACAGGGTTTATATAGTTTCTTTTGGGGTGTACGTGTGTGTATTTTACTGCATTACTATATTGAGCCAATACCGGTAAGATTAATTGCCAACTGGTCTGTGGTCTTCGTGTCTTCCTTAATTGAGATATTATTTTTACTACCTGTAGATAAATAAACTCAAATGGCTTCTGAACTCATTTTCAAATACGCGTGTTTATTTGTTACACCGACTGACGTAATCAGTAGTTCGCATTAACGACGATGTCCAGCGGTTAATGAATAGAAGTATATATTGTAATGACAACTGAACAAATATATAAATCATATTTTCTCGCCAATACAAAAGACAAAGAAGGGCAATAAAACGAATGTCAATATATTCTCAGTTAACAAAACAGCTGCCCTTTTGTTAGTAGGTTGAGCAACATTATTATTCTTTGTACTAAAGATGTAGTTGTTAATTTTATCCCAATGTTGCCTATCAAGCAAGAAGATATCAAACTCAGGCAGTGTCAGAGGAACCTGACAGCCACCCCATGAAACTAATCGTGGGTTATGATGCATTGCTTCAGAGTACTCAGATCATAAGTACAAACAGCCTTTCAAAACTTACAAACTCAATAACCACATCAATATGGAAGACAGAAAGCTGACAAAAGCAAGTGATGAATGTTGTGCCAGGATATATGAGAAATTTGTTAACATTTTAAGGAGGAATGCATACTGTAGCTAGAGGCTACCAGTTCTGACAAAAAGCCCTTTATGCAGACTTTCCAGGATTTGATATCAACAAATTTATCATGAGGAAAGAACCTTCACAAAGTGTATAAAAACATTCATACATGCACCTTATGGCTGCATTGCTCACATTGCTGGGGTTCACCATAAGCACAATTGTGCTCATTTATCATATGTGTTGGAGGCACACCCATGCCATCTATCATCATCATGACACATTTTAAACTGATTCCAGCAGCACAAAAATGGATATAAAAGCAGTTGGAATGGCTTGCCTGAATGCTGAATTATCCTTCAAAAAAGACTTTGGTGGCACTGCCTGTCATTATTGGCACCATTTTGTCATTTCTGTCAAAAGCTGTTGGCAAATCATTGAATCATTGACTGAGCATCTGTTGTTGCTTATTGTAATAGTTTTTAGTCACAATCTTTGCTGCTCTTGTGCTCACATTAGCACATCCAGACATCAGCATGAGAGTAAAGACAGTATGAAACAGAGTGAAATGTCAGCAAGATGGTCACAATACCAGATGCAGTATCAACTATGACTGGTGCAGTTTCGTTTGCATCATGGTCTTGGGTTTCTGTTTTATGCCTGTATAATTTGTGCGGACAAGTGTATTTCATATTTTTGTTAGCTGCTTGATGTGCAGGTTTGGCTGGGTAAAAGCCAATCACTTCATACTTCATTGGCTGTGGTTATTGCGGTGTTCTAGTAATGCTATAATTACTGGCAGTGTATTTTATGTGTTTGGGCATTCTTTTTTTAATTAAAAGAATCATCATGGGTAGCTTGAATCACGTTGTTGTCCACCATAAGAATTTTGTTATTACAGTCCTACCCATTTATATCGACATCCTCGGGCACGAGGAAATATTGTTGACATAGGCGGATGTTGAGATAAGTTGGGGGGGGGGGGGGCGGGATGAAAAAAAAAAAGAAGTTAAAATTTGTCAGCAAAATTTCACAGACCTCTTTGTGAGATGTTCAGCCCTTAACTTCCTTAACAGCCAGATATTTAGTTTCCAGAGACTGTAAATTTGATTTGCGTTTTTCCCTGCTGTTGGTAGCCATCGTAAATGTAAATAAAGTTAAAAATGAAACTTTCACAGCAAAAAAAAAAATTGTTTTAATCATCAATCACTTTCAAAGGTCTCGGAAACATATAATCCGTATTTTCACACCATTTTTATATATGGGATTCAGAAAATCATGTATACAGGAATCTTCTGTACACATCAATTTCCTGGACGGCAATTTTAAGGGCTTGCTAGTCCTGCTTCGACCACCAGTTGATTGGGATATTGTGTTCACCAATTGATCCTTTTAGCTATGCTGACATTTACAATCAGAAAATTCAGTGGCTCAAAGACCCACAGATGTACATGTTGTCATTGTAAGAGTACATCTGAAGAACATGACCCACAAGCTAGGCAGCAAGATCAAAGACTTAATTAACTGCAGAGTGGTGAGAAAATGTGCTATGTTGTTTTTTTTATCTGACCGTGACCACAGGTGCTCAATGCGAGCTTGACCTGAAGAAGAAAATAATAATCTAAAGAAAAAAAATCATACAGAGTGAGAAAAATACCTTAGATTACTGCCATGACCCATTCAGACATAGGACCCTCTTTGTCATATTATATAAAAAGAGAAGGTTCGTAACTTCAAAATACTTGGTTCCACCCATGACCCTCGATTTCATTCTGCCATTTCCATATTTAAAAGCACACAACCATTCTATATGGCTTGTTTTACTCCTGAGATATTTTTCTATTCATGAAGCCATCATTGGCTTTTCTACGTTGTGCCAAACTGAAGTTACGGTTTCCAAAACATGTGATTTTTGGGAATGTTTCATCTTGGGACAAGTGTGAGCTCATGTGACAACTGGTGAAAAGAGCTACATGTACCATGTTTGCGGTTCTATGATACACGTATTCTTTAATTACAGAACAGTAGTAAATGCAAAAGTAAGTTTTTACTTAATATTAACTGTATTCAACTTTAGGAATTCTGTTCCATGGAAGAATTAGACATTTTCTACTTCACTGCACATATCGTAAACAATCAGTTAAAAACAGTTCAAGTATTAGACACACATGACAATGCCGAAATATGATTGGCTAAAAAGGTTATTCATAATAGATGTAGCTCTTTTCATTAGTTGATACATGAGCTCGCACTGAGCAAAACGGTATTTTAAAATCACATGTATGTTAAAGCCTTGTGAATGCTAATTATTGTAACCCATTCAATTTATTTCCCATTCATAAATCACATACTTGACTTTGAACACAAAGTTTGCAGCTTTGGATTGAATGAAGATAAGCAGATGAACTTCATAAGGGTAAGGAACATACACGAGGATTATTTACTAGTTATTGAATAGGTCTTGAAAATTTCTGCATTTCATCAAAAGATCCATGTTTTCTCAGCAAATTAGATTTTTTTTGTCAACAAGTGTGAGGGGCACCTGACTTAGAATACAGGAGGGGCCTGATATCAAATTAGTTGGGCCCTGCGCATCAGGCTGTCAAAAGAATTTCACTGACTAAATTTTTTTAAATTTCATATTTTATTAGCAAAAAGCAGGTTTACTACCTCACAAAAATGCAACACTTCCAGTAAATTACAAATGTGAAGTTTAGTACAATCAGGCAGCTATGACTGCTGGTGTTTTTGGCTAAAATCCATTCAGAATTAAACAAATGATGCTGACCAGTGTTACGTATATTTGATATAAGTAATTTTATTTATTTTTATTGTTTGTTTGTCAGATTCAAGTTTGACATTTTGAGTTTGAGATTCATTCATTGGGAGATGACCTGTACTTTACAAAATAAACACCAGGTGTTGACCTCATTTCTGACCTGGCTTCAGAGTTGTAAACAAGCTTTTAAAATGATTGGTTGATTCCAAGGACATTATGGAGCTTTGTTATAAACATCTTTCTATTTTTAGTTGGGTCATACAGTGTATACGTGATTTTTTGTATGGAAATTTGTTCTAAAAGATTCTAGAAGATCATGTGACCCCTTTCTTGTTTACATAAAAACAGGTATATAAATTATGTTTTGGAGCAAACTATTGAGTAGAACTTGGGCTGTTAGAATATTAAGTTGTGTCATTTTGAGTTACCTTGTATTGGAAATTATTTCAATTTGTTTGGATTCAAGAGGATTTATTTTGTTATTTATCTGGGAAAGAATTGTGCTCATAGAATTTTATTACCAAGAACTGACTTCACCAAGCGACATCGTCTTCCATCTTGGATACTTCGCTGGGGTTTGAACTTGGAATTGTTTGGACATTTTATTACCAGGACTTTTACAATTTCTGTAGTGGATTATATTTTGAATTATTTTTGGATTAATTTTGGAATTGATTCTTAAAACTGTTAAGTTTATTTTGTCTTTTCTGAAAAATATTTGTGCTTAATAAATTGTTTATTAAGTTTTTACAAGCTTGTTATTCTCACTCTTTCTATGTTACTGTTTATTTGAGCCTAAGCACCTAACACCAGCCATTAATCAAGGCTGCCATTGCTAAATATAAAAATACTTTTGTAAAGACCTGTTTAATGTAAAAAAAAAATATTTTTTCAAATTGACTGCATCCTAGCATTGCAGCCTTTCCATTTTGTGCAAATAATATTTATTTTGAATCACACATGAATGAAATAATAACAATCATAAAAACAATATTTTAAAAACAAAACTGAACAAAAAGAATCAGATCAGATCTGATAGAAAGCATTTGTAGATAAGGGCCTTTCACAGTTTTGCAAATAATGCTCATCTACCTTCAGAAGTGTCCTTTATCACTAAAGTGGAATAGAAACAAATTCCTTTCAATTACTTCTCAAACAATGAATCTGCCCAATATGTATAGGAAGCAGTCTGGCATAAAGGTCATCAAACCTTTTGCAATTAGTGTTGTTCCTCCCATCAAATATAGCTTATATTACAAAGATTTTTTTTATACTTCTTTCATTCTCAAAATCTGGTGAACAAAATGTGACCACATTTGACAGACCATTTGGCATGAAAGCCTTCAATTTGCAAATGATGTAAAATTCACAATCAAATATGGCCATCATTACTCAGACTAGATAACCTTGAAATGAATTATCACACTGTACAATATCAAGCAAATTTGACAGTAAGCTTGCAGCTTCAATTTTTTAAATTATTACAAATTATTCCTATCAACCATCAAATATGGCTGTCTTACCAACAAATAGAAAAGTTTCAAATTTCTAATGAACTGCAGAGTATAAATTTACCAAATTTGAGAGAAAGCATTCTAGCATCAGAACCTTGATACTTTGTTAAAATGATGTTGATCTGCTTTCAGATATGCTATTGTTATTCAAAAACAGAGAAACTTTAACAAAAACTTCTCCAAAAGTTGATGAACAAAATATGATAAAAGGATTTTTGCAAGAATGTTTGTAAGTCTGTACAAATGACTCTATCATCAGCTGTCAAATTTGACTGGATTACTAAAACTAGAAATTCTTCTCAAAAACTGTTGAACAGAACCTGACTAAATTTGACAGAGCATTCTGTCATAAAGGTCTTTCAATTTTTCACAGATCATGCTTATTGCCATTGCTGCTGACAAAAATATACCTTAAATGATTTCTCAGAAAACTGTTAAAAGAAGATTTTGCACAATTTCACAGAAGTGTACTGGCATAGTTTTTAAATCTTTTAAGTTCACATAAATGATACTAATTTGCCTTCTAATATGGCTGTCATTACTGAAATAAATAAAAACCTCTGTATGTCTGGAAGCATCATACCAACACAGATTTTTAGGTCAACTGCCCTAGCCTTGGAGTTTTATGTAGATGTCAAGCAGATGAATGATCCCAGACCCTCTTGGCCTATTGTTTTTTTCCCCACTGTTTAATTGTATATGTAACATTAATTATGAAACTTTTAATCAAAATATAGATGCATCGATAATTTTTCCATATTGATATAAAAGTTGATACAAAAGGATACTTAATCTATGCATATCTTCAGCAGTCATGAGTAATTATTAGTTGTCTGCCATTTTATTCTTTAAATTGAAAATTCATCTGAGACAGTAACTTGTAGACAATAGAGCCACTCATTTTTGCCAGCAAAACAAAAAACTATTGACAACAGCCATGTGACTATACAATGAACACCTGGTAACAACTATTGTGATCAAAGATTTTTCTCCTCCCCCTTGCCTATTCCATGGTAATTATTTTGTCACATCAACATTTTTAGTCACTGAGAACATGTATCAACATGATGAACGTATTCAATATTTCTTCCTCCATGTACAATTTAAGTACTTTGCTGATGATTTATTAACCACTTTTACATGAAGTTTATCAGTTGCTTTATATCATGTCTACATTGATTGAATTTGATAGCTAAATTACAAAGGATGTCACTCTGAAATATGTTATATTCAGTTCTGATTGGTGGTTTGTTCAAATCCAGGGTGAAATAAAAATCACCAATGTAAACTAACTGTAGCTTGTTCATTGTGTTACACAACAAAAATATTGGCATCTAAGCAGATACAAAACAACAGAGAAATGTTGTGCAAAATATGCTACTTAATGATCAAAGGGGCAGATTCCAAACCATACAAGTTATAGCCACCTTGTTAATTTGTGGAAGGGAAGTGTGTGCTATAAATAGTTTCCATTTTCACTGGCAGGTGCCTGTGGTCATTCCAGTTGTTTTACATTGGTAGGACGAATTTGCTTGCACAATTTGTTATCTTGTAAAGATGTTAAGATCCAAGTTTGTGAATACATAACTATGGTAATCAGATATATTTAAAGCATTCATGTAGTGCATAACAAAGGGCATAGTGTCCAAGATGAGCGTGGCATCTATCTGATCAAATGGAGTAGACTGCAATGGCCTAAAAGGCAAAATGAAAATAACTAACAACTCACAGGTAGTCTGCTTGGAAGAATTTTTATTAAAAAAATCTTGTCAAGGATATGAACAGATAATAAGTATTATGTCTGTCTGTAATCTACATACTGAAAATACAAACCATTATATAAACACATATAAAAATGGCACCAATATACCATTGATAGATCTTGTAAAGATTAAAAAAAATCAAAGTTATTATGTGTATCATTAAATGATCATATCATTAGCTGTGTATTGTGAATTGTATTGATATGCAGCAGAGTTGTATTGTTTCACCCATATATAACATAGGAATGAAAACCATTTCTTTACATTATATTATTATTTATTTACACCTTCTCTGCTGGTAGTCATTCTTTGCTTTGTTGTCTTTGAAAAGATCCTCCTCTTGGACAAAGGATAGGGTTCATCACTTTATCATTTGTATTTGAAGGGCTCCTTGAGTTGGCAGTAATGGACATTGTAACCATACATTTCATTTATTTTTTATTGTGTTATTTCAGCTTGATCAAGATGATTTACTCATTCTGTGAGAAGTCCAAAAAATTCCCAACATGGCACCAGCTTCTTCATGCCATTAAGCGGAACTTTGGGGGACTGAATTCTGTAAACCCAGTGGAGACATTCACTAAGAAACTGTCAGCTGTAGTACAGAAAGATGCTCAGGTAGATTAATATAAGCCATGGTTTTTATTGTGTAGATGAATTAAACCCTTGACTAGAATTTCGTTATTTCAGTTCTGACTGCTTTCCTTGATTTGCGAGATTTGATTGATGGTGTTCAAGACATGTGATGTTTGTTGTTCCCCTCCCCCCCATATTAGGAGATTATATCCCAATCACAATTCAAGTTGGTGTGATCGAGTTACACCTATTGCTTATAGAGTTAATCTCCATTTGTCATCTTTGCATGAAGCCATTGACTATTGCCTCTGAGTACATGGTTCTGTTTCTGGAAGAGTTAATTGTTTCTTTTTATTTATTTAATTTTTAGATATGGATTGCACATATATAGATTTTTCATATTTTCCCAGAGTCCAGTGAAAACCATCTTTACATTCGCTATTACAGCTGAGCACAAATAATTTGAACACAAAGAACCTAACTAAAAGAGACAAATTTTATGGCTGGAGAAAATATTTATTTTGACTGATTAAAGTGAAAAAGAGCAGAATAATTGCAAAAAAGTGGTTTAAACATCAGTAAAACAAATTTAGGTTGTTATAAAGGAAAAGGTGTAATTCAGAAATGATTTCATATGCTAAAATATGTGATCTTCAAATGTAAATGTGATTTCATGTTTTAATGATAGAAGTATATCTTTATTGCTATATAATTTTGTTTTTAGATGAATGCATAGAATGTTTTAGCAAGAAAAGTAAAAAAGAATAGAATATATGTACAGTAATTGTGTTTATTTTTCTTGAAATTTTTCTAAAACTGTACCTTGGAAACTGTTTTTTTTTTTTTGGTTGGTACATATGATAGACCACCTGTCTTGAGAGACCACTTTTTATTGGCAGAAGGGGTGGTCTCTCATAACAAGTTTTACTGTAGCATCAATTCTAAAATCACATCACAACTTAGAATCAGAGAAAAAAATGTGCTTATTGCAACTGGTGTGAAAAAGTGGAAACTTTGCTCAATTTATACGGAGCATGTGCATGAGCCAGTGTAACATTTGACATGATAAAATGGTTTGTTTCCTTGCATTCATTTTATTGAATGCTGTGATATAGAGAACTTGTTTATTAAAATTATGGTTTAGCCAGTAGTCTTTGTTTGTCCAAATGGTTTTAAATACAGTATTGTTCAACTACATTCAAAATTTAATGGATTATGTTGAATTTTCAGCCACAACCTGGTGACCCAGATTGCTCACCTACAGGCCTCATCCATGCTTGTTTTGATGTCAACAAAACGCAGTGGTAAGTGGGTATATTGTGTAGTGTGAAAGATTGGACTAAACAGAATGCCAAGGTTTGTGCAGTGCCAGAAAATCAGTTCTGACATGCTTTGTCAATACATCCTGCCTCACATATGTCCATTATCTTCACTTGGAGACCAATGCATACACAGTAGCAAAACCTTGCAAAGTTCCATCACTGCTTGAACATTCTTCTTAATCATAAACAATGATTGCAACACATTTATGTATTTAAACAGTCTTTGAAGTTAAGTGTTGCAGAAACAGAACATTGGCGTGATCAACCTAACTTCCAGTATTTCTTGTGTCATCTAATTTCTAATTTAAAAGAATGGCTTGTGTAATTGTTAGATTTGATTTTCCGGAAAGATGGCCGCCATCGCTTAGCTGCTTGACGAAGGCTCTTCCATTTTTGTGCTATTTTTCATATATGTGCTTGTTGCCTATCTTTGTCTACATAATTGTGTTTCATCGTGCATTGGCTGTTCAGTTCATATATGTTTCTTCATGTCTTTGTTTTGGAAACGAGAACAATTATAATTTTTCTCAGCTGTCTTGTTCCACTGTTAAGATGTCCTTTATTTTTTAATAAGCCGCCATCATGTGATTGCCAGTCACGCTTATGCTATGATGGACCCTCATTAATTGCATTAAATGACCACACCATTGTTCTTGATACTACATTGTGCTCAAGACTAAATGAAATTGGACTACATTCATCATTACTTAAATGTAAATGGAAGCAAAGAAAGAAACGTTTCAAAGCTGGCCGGCATAGAACAGGAAGGAGAATTCCAGTTATCTCCCTTTTGCCCATAACTGATAAAAAAATAAAAAATTCAGCAGTTAATTTTGATAACCTGGTTCAAATTCATCTTAAATCATCAACCATTGTGTCACCTGTCCCAGGGATACCACTACGTATTGCACTATTCAACGCCCAATCAGTAGGATCACCGGAAAAGTGCACAGAAATAGTTAATTTTATCAATGACCAGAATATCAATGTCTTCTTCCAGACAGAAACATGACTAAAAACATCAGGCAATGAGCCCAAGTGCGCAGATTTAACACCCACCGATTACTCCATCAAATTGTTCCCCTGCCACTCTCGCGGAAGTGGCATTTCTGTCATCACAAAGAATTCCATGATAAAATGCCTCAAGTGCAACACAACCTTCAGTTTCTGCCACACATCGTTTAAACTAGTTCAAACAACACTCACACTGGAATAAAGGTCAGTCCATTTTTTCTCTCTACCGCCCTCCTCTTAGTAGAAAAACAAGCTGACTGAATCTCTCTTTTTGGAGCAGTTTCCGGAGTATGGAGATTCGATAGGTGGCAACCTAATTATTCTTGGAGATTATAACTTTCACTTTAACTCTCCTGGAAACCCATACATGTAAAAACTCCTAGATTCCATTCATGTTTTCAACCTTAAACAGTCAGTTAACCAGCCCACCCATAAACTTGGTCACATTTTAGACTGGTTTCTTTATAGACCTGATGATAATATTCTGCAATTCACCCTTGTTTCCCATGAACTTGCATCAGATCACCTCTGCATTATAGGGGGTTTCACGGAACGGAGTTACTGGTCGTAGCGCCTAAAATTACCCCCCCTAAGCTCCAATGCGCATGCCCACAAAAAAATTTCAATTCCGGATAGTTTACTGTTCTACACTTGATTAGCGAAACATAAAGTCAACAAAAGATATACAATGAATCAATTATATATGTCAAACTAATTTTGTTCATACTAGGAGAATAATCAGATAATTAGATTCGGTGTCCATGCTTACATTATATCACATAATTAAATATATACTTTCCATACTTTAAGAATGTATATTAATCAAATTAAATACACTGTCCATATTTATATTATACCTGATAATATAGATTCATTATCCTTAATTTCAGATACATTTGTAGGAGCATTTTACCTTGCTCTCTGATTTTAAACATTTATTGAACATTTTTGGCTGCATAACTTTAAAGAAAACAATCTCAACAATTTGCATTTTTGATATGTTGATATATCTTTCTTTCTCAGTTACTTTCGCAAGGCTGATAGTTCGTTTATAACACGAGTTAAGAAAGTTATAACACAAGCAGCTGATATGTAATGCTAAATATTTTAAATGAGAAAAGTTTTTTTTAAATTTTAAAAATGGAACAGTATATTAATGTACTCAGATGAATTTGACAAAGCAATAATTACATTAGCTATCATAAAGGAGTGCTATTAATGCTGAAGGAATATTTATTCATAGTTTGGGTGTAAAAATTGTACAATATTCAGATTAATGACATTTTAACTTTTTCGTTTTATTTTCGTTTAGAATTTTGAAACATCAAGTATCGGACGGTACATGCAATAACTTTCAAATTTGCTGGGGTCTTTAGACAAGATTTCTGATTGCCACCTGCAAATTCATTTAGAACAACCTTCTTAAAATTAGATTATTTCTGTTTAACTTTCCTTGCATTAAGGATGTAAGTTTTAAAAATACAATTATTTCATAGATTTCGTCCCATTACTTTGGTTCGTCTTTTAAATCAATATTAATCAATGTGACCAGATGTAAAATTGCAGACAGTATGATTTTTTTAAAAAAAGATACTGCTTGTAAGAAAAAGCCATACAAGTCAATAAAAAATGGATACTCACACACATTCATCTTTGTTGTCTTTATCTATCAGTCACTCGTTCTATCTTAGCATCATATTATACTAATTTTTGACCTAAAGTATGTTTATGTAATATACGTATGCGAACACATTCATTCGAGGGTATACATACCCAATGCACTAGATGAAATGTGACAGACACACATACAGACAGACAGGCAGATAGGTGAGAACCACATGTTATATACATGCATAGTGTCTAACATAGATATTTCTCCAAATAATATACTCTAAAATTTCCATCCGTTCAAGGAAATAAAATTAGAATAATGATCAAGGAGACTTGTAATGCACCTGTATGTTCAAGCACGGATGACATTTGTGCATTTTAAAAGCAACTCAAGTTATTTAATGAAAAATATAATTAACATTAATACAAATGCAACAGTCTAAATCAGTAATAAAAGAACATTAAAAAGTTAGAATTTTTTGTGTTGTCGTTCAACATCAACTTACTGCTATGATTAAAGCTGTAAAGAAAAATAAACATATTCTCAATATTCGTCAAGCAAGATAAATTGCAAGAAACTTTTTACGCAGCGATACACTTTGCACAATCAAATAATACAAACTAGTACATAATGTAGTAATGGAAAGATAATGAAGATCTGAAATGGGCAGAGAACATTTATTTAAAAGCTGGCTGCAGCGCAAGTTAGTGAATAAAATTTAAGATGTAACAACAATTTATCATATATATATATATATTTTTTTTTAATACAGTCAGATATCGATCCTGCTTGCAAAATTTGAGCGGTTTGTCACATTTTCTTGATCCACGTCTGCCGTCTTTAATTATTGAACTATACGGAAGTTAGCTGCACCGATACACCCTCTGGTGAGCTAGTAAACGTGAAACCCCCTATATGCCATCTCCATACATGCCAACCATTACGCTTTTGGCGTAATCATTACGCTTTTTGTCACTAAATTACGTGTTACGCTTAAACGTATATGGATTACACTTTTTCGGTATATCCACCTCCCAAAAAAAATCAATTATTTTGTCGACTTTCGTAACAGTATCATGTTCTATTTATAGCTAACCTGGTTCTACTGTTGACCTCGATTCTATTTATAGAATCAGCATGCGATGTGAGGAGATAGCAGACTGGTTTTCCAAATTTAATCTTTACTCGCAGATTCCATATTCTAATTCATATTTCTTGCAGAACCAGTCTAAATATATTTTAGCGCTTAAAAGTATATTTTATTTTACTCTCTGCATTTATGTGAGCAAAAATATCCCCTTTCAAAAATTTCCCAGATAAATTAGAAAAAGGCAATCGAAAACCTCCGAAACAAAATATAACAGAATCCTCTAAATATTAAGAAAAAGAGTACAGCATCACGTGACATCTATTTCCGGCCGTGTCGAAAGAATTTTAAAATTTAGCTCTAAACGTCTAAAACTGCTACATATGAAAACTTGAAACAGTAAAGGATGAGAAGGGCAAATAATCGTTGTTTATTGAAATTTTAGCATGTTATATGTGGATTACGCTTTTTCTGCCTGGATTCCGCTTTTTGACCACTTGGATTACGCCATTTCCTCGTCAGGGGTTGGCATGTATGCATCTCGACATATCAGTTCCTCACCCTCCACCTTTATTTGCTACTAAGAGAAACCTCCGTATGATAAATGAAACCAAATTAATGCATGACATCCAAGAAAACCTAACAACTCGCATCATACAGCAGAACAACTCGATAACTGCTTGTGTTCATTGCTTGAAAAACGTGCACCAGTTAACAAATGCAGAGTATCAATATAAAAGAAAAAAGGGTTCTCCATGGTATAGTAGTGTTAGGGACCAGCTTTGCACTGCTAAAAGACATTTCCAAAAAGCAGAGAGGCTTTGGCTTTACACCAGACTCAATATTCATACACAAATCTATGAAGTTGCCAAGAAGAACATCACAAACATAGACCATTTAGCCAAATTATCCCACTACAGTACTAAGATCACGGAGAGTTCCAGCTGCAAAGAGCTCTTCGAGATAACCAACAAACTAATGTCAAGGAACAAATGTACACCACTTCGAACTACCTTCTCTCTAGTAGACCTTCCAGACCTATTTGCAAATTTCTTCCGTGACAAAGTACAAACCATTAGAGATTTGCTTGACAACACAATTTCAATTGACTTGTCACCATACAGTTATGATACAGAATTTCAGCAACAACCATTAGGAGCATTTGAACCTGTCTCTATTGATTTAGTATGGACAATCGTGATGAAGAGTGCACCAAAGTCTTGTGAACTTGATCCAATTCCAACATCACTGCTGCTTCAGTGCTTAGACCCAATATTACCTTCACTAACTGATGTTATTAATATCTCTCATCAGTGGAATTCCCATCATTTTTTCAAAACCTCAATTGTAAAGCCTCTGCTGATGAAACCAACACTTGACCATAATGATTTAAAGAACTACTGCCCAGTTTCTAATCTCCCACTCCTTTAAAAATCTTAGAAAAAGTTGTTTTAACCCAACTTGTATCTCATTTCAATTCAAACAGTCCTTTTAGCAATGTACAGTCTGCATGTAGCCCTTGCCACAGTACTGAAATTACTCTTCTGATAGTATCTAATGACATTCTCTCTGCTTTGGATAGTGGAAAGATTACAGTCCTCACCCTCCTGGATTTGTCTGATGCATTTGACACAATAGACCATGATATATTATTTCACCATCTCCAGCATGCATTTTGCATTCAGAATATAGCCTTACAGTGGTACAAGTCCTACTTAGTCAACAGGACACAAATTGTATCTGCAAATGGAATACATTCCAGCCCAGTTGATGTATGTTGTGGTGTTCCACAAGGGGTCTGTTCATGGACCTGTTCTCTTCATTATATACAATCATCCACTCTCAAGTGTCATAGATCATCACCCAGTGTCTCACCAACTGTACGTTGATGACACCCAAAAATACAAGTCTTAGCCACCCAACTGAAGTTGATGCTACCATCCATGGAGTAGAGCAGTGCATTTCTGATGTGAAATCATGGATGACATGTAACGAGCTGCAGATGAATGATGATAAAACTGAGGCCATTCTGATCACAACACAAAGACTTTCTCATTCACATCCTTTACCAGCGACAATAAATATCAGCAACACCAACATTAAATTCACACAGGCAGTACAAAACCTAGGTGTTACTCTAGACAGTACTCTCACATTGCACCAACATGTCATGAACATATTCAAGGCTGCATATCTTGAACTGAGATGCATCAGTTCCATTCGCATATATCTTTCAGTAGATGTCACTGAAACACTTGTGTGTTCATTAGTACTTTCAAGACTGGACTATTATAACTCAATTCTGTCTGGTTCATCTCGATATCTACTCCAGAAACTTCAAAAAGTTCAAAACACAGCTGCTCTGATCATCTTTGGAGTACCTTGATCAGAGTACACCTCACCACTGCTCTGTACCCTACACTGGCAATCAATACAGAATCAAACACAAAATTTGTTCTTTGTGCTATGTTTCACTGACAGACTCCAGTCCAGCATACATATCCGGCCTCACCCATGTGTATACACCAGCAAGATACTTATGCTCCTCTTCTGACAATTGTGTACTCATTGTTCTCACTATGAAAACGAAGTCATATGGACAATGTTCTTTTGCATAAAAGGACCCGGCGATGTGGAATGAATTGCCCGTTGAAATTAGACACAAAGACAGTGGTTCCTTTTAAGAGTGCTCTTTAAAGTCACTTTTTTCATCTGCAGGAACAAAGAGACCTAATGTTTTGTATCTTGTATGTTTTCAGCATGTTTTTATCTTTCTAATTTCATGGTTATTGCTATTTGCTTCTCTGTAGTGTAGTCAAAACATTATAGATTTTGTAAAGCGCTTAGAGCTTCTAAAGATTAGGTGCTATACAAGACCTCATTATTGTTATTATTGATATTATTATTATTTGAAATATTCATATTCATTTTTTATTTGTGAAGGGTAATCAATTCTAGATAATAGCAGAATTGAGGACTATCATTACTTTTTTGTTTCTCAGTTATACTTGTGAACAAGACTTTTACATGTGACAGAACATAGAAGGCAACTTAAGACAAATTAAGAGACTTACTTGCCAATTTTGTTGAGAGTTTTGGCTTTTGAAAGAAGGAGAACTTTCAGGAAGAATGGAGACTATTTCAATGCATTTATTCAACTTTCATATCCCACAGAGGATCCAAAAATTGGGTCACTTTGGAAAGAAACATATATCATCCATTTGTATGAGAACTTCTGTGCAATTTCTGAGTGGGTAACATTGTTTTCGCAAGATCTGAAAAATGATCTCTTACCATAAATGGGATATTATATTCTGGTAAACTGTGTCTTGGCACATATATCTTTATCCATATTTGATGCAAATTCTGTAAAAATAATTTTCAGTTAAGGCACATTTATTGCAATGATTAATTTACATTAATATGATGCATAATGTCATTCTTACCACTGTAGCAGATTTTAAAATCAGCTTAATGGGTGGGTCAGATTGCATATTCATGTTGTTTAAAATTGATCCCAATCACAGAAATTCCTATTTCACTCCATCATTAAATGTAATGTGATATTTTGGTTGCTTAGATTGTGGCATGATAATCCCACCTTAGGACTCGTTCAGCCCCATCACTGTTATCAATATCACTGCTGCTCTGCTGCAGCAGCACTAAGCAGTGTCTGGCTGTTTGTGCCCTAGAGTTTTACCTGTTTAGAAAATTTTGTAAATATCATGCAAATACATTCACTCTTACACCTTAATTTATCTTGTATTCAATACAAATCCACAAAATTTTCACCAACTATTCCAAATGAATTTGTCTAGACAGTGAAATCATTTCTGATTGGTTTAATATGATCTGATTCTTGGAGAAAAACATATATAACCATTCAGAGATGTTATATCTAACACACATTCACCACGAATGGACACGGGAACGGCCATTGAATGCAATAAAGAAACCTCAACTACAGGTGGATCGGCCATTGAATGCAGAAACTGGATCATGCGTACAAACGGGATCAGGGCCAAATGTTTTAACAAACTTCAAACACTAAAGTCAAACAAACCTTATTTATACAGATTCATCTCTTTAGTAATTGAGCATAATCACTGAATCACATGCTATTCCTTTTGGAATAACTTCTGATCACTCATAGTTTAATCTAGACATAAACCAACTGACTCTGCCAAGAGAATCAGAGGGATGTTAATTGTTTTGCGCTGATTGAAATTAATTATATTGTCTTGCCATGCTTAAGTCAGCTTACATTCATGTGATTACTGGTAGTATTACCATAATTATACTAATATAATGGAAAAAATAATATTTTTCACTTATAATTTGTATACATAAAAGATTTAAGTGATAAGAAGGATGGGAGACACCCTCATCTTGGGAGGAAAACCCTTCCATCTACGAGGTTCCCATGTAGACTCCTTTAAATTATTATCACTGCATTTGGTGTCTGTAGTAGGTAATTCAGATGCTGTGTATTGTCATCACAACCACAGTTCTTTGAGCTATTACTGTAACAAAATATTTAAATGTCATTTATAGTTTACAATAAATGTTTCAGTTTAAACCTAACTTTTTATCTTTTGTGATGCCATTTTCATTTTTTGTTTAACTGCCTGAATGTTACCTTAATATTCACAATGTGTCATCTTTAATTTTGCCCTTATTTTTTATTGATGAATTGGTGCTGGAAAGGAAAATTCCACCCTTGCGAAGAGAATTTCTGGTGCAAGATTTTGGTCCTCTGGTTACATTTGATTGTATTTTGAGCATATTCCTTTATGTGATGAGTACTCGCAAAGCATGTGATGTTGCACTCTTATGTTTCGGCTATGTGAACAGTAATTAACATTACCTGCAATTATTGTCTCCAATTAAAATTGACAGACTCAGCAAACTGAATACTTATATTGCAGTGAGAGTCGTTACCTGTTGCTGCTGACAGAGAATTATGGTGCCTTGACAATCCTTCAGCAACAGATTTTAAACATTAAAGATGCGATCATCATTTTTGGCAGCAGCTTTCCCAGTGATCAAAAGTATACACAGGTAAATATTGACCTCATTAGCTCTGCTTTTGATTGAATTTGTTTTGCATAATGGCCTAAATTTGTTTCAGATCATGCCACTGGCAAAGCATTCCAGCTAATGTATCTACTAAATATTTTAGGACAATTCAAGTAGGATAGTGTGAAGTTAATGCTGATGAGGATTTGCTGAAGGTGAATGTGATTGTGGTGTTGTGAGCTTTGATAAATATAATAGTGGGAAGAAGAAATCTTAGAAATTGCAAATATCATGAAAACTGTTCATCATGTACATAGAAAGTCTGCATATACAGATCTGTGCAGTTACATTGGTATAGTCTTTATTATAATGATAAAATAATTTATACTAAAGATTTCTCAAAAGTTTTTGAACTTGTTGGATTAGCATAAGTGATGTTCCCTTCTCCTTAAACTCACACCTTTCATTTGTGTAATCTGGGTGATGGGTTCTCAATGAGGACAAACATAAGTACATATAGGCAGCTGCAGTTAAATGCGAACTGTGTTGCATGCCTAACAGAAACTAATTGCAATTAAGGTTGCCTTTTTAATTATCTTTTTCCTCCTCTTCAGAAGAGCAGAAGATGTACTCTTAAAAACCAATTGTTAACCATTACATGTAACTGGTATTTGAAGCTGAAAATGAGTTCAAGTACAGTTCTTCAATCCATTACAGGTGTGTAGGAACATCAACCGTATCAAGGTGTGTATGGAGACAGGTAACACTGTAGTGTTGCTGAATCTGGAAAACTTGTATGAGAGTCTCTATGATGCTCTTAATCAGGTGAGTGTACATAATTGTCTGTTTTTGTAGTATTTGAACAGTTGCAAGATTTTGTCAAAAGGATATATTTGTGAATATAGCTATGGCATATTAATGAACTGCCTCATTGTTTAGTTTTAAACAGTTGCAGAGTTTTTCATTGGAATATAGTTCTGGCAGGGAGAATTAAAACAACCAGAAAATATTTAGATAAACAACACTATATATTCATTGGTCTCCATTACTCATTACCCAGCCTGTTATCAACCACCATCATTTACCATCTATTCTATTTAAAATATTGTCCAATAACTGGCAAGTTTCCTAATGTTATGTATGAACACATAATTTGACTAATATTATGATATAGACCCCACATTTCATTTTGGAAAACGTTAGTACAGAGAAAACTGGTTATAAAGGACACTCAATGTCCATATGCAGTCAGGATGCTCAAGGAAAGTTTTTTTCTTTCTGTTGTCTTTTTTGTTTGTTTTGGCCAGACTTTGCATTACTTGTGTGATTTGCATTTCATTTTTGCTAAGTTTGAAGGGTAGTGGCACCATGCACAGCAAAGCATTGATTCTGTTAATTGTTCCCATTCCTAATGGGAAGGAAGGTCCAATGTATTCATCTCCAGACAACCTTGCCATAACCATTAGGGTCTGGATCATTCTTGTCTTTGTGAAGTCAACACCTAATCTGAAATAGGATCCAAGATCAATTTACATGGTTCAGAGATAGCCAGGAGGATTTGTCTCAGTCTCTTTAGGGCTGACTTCATCTGTCTCTTGATGGAGGAGCTAATGACTCTGGCCATTCTTGAGACGATGGGCCAGTTGATAAAATGTTGAGGCATTCACTATCAGTGTCCATGGCTCTCGCTGTGAAAGATTTGCCACCTTAGATACATATGAGGGCTTGCTAAATCACAGCAACAACCTGTTGAGGGCCACAGTGCTTGATGCATTGATGCTCATCTGATGCCTCATTCCCTCTATAGAGTTGGATGAATTTTCCCAGCAGTCTTGGAGGGTTGCTCAGATTCTTTCCTTTGTAAGCAATTCTTATAATCAATAATTGATTGTCAGATCACCTTTTCCACTTTCTTCTGGAAACTCTGAATGAATTTGCAGAATTAGTTTAACTAGGGGATTTTACCTGTATTCTCAAGTTCCTGCTTCTTGCAAACTTGAAACTGCACAAAGACTTGCTGTTGGGTCAGACAAGCTTGGAACCAATGTCATCACCACCTGTGTTGGATGCTGGATCAGAACTGGACTTTTAATGTGTATGTTTTTATGTCATACCCTCAGACCACACTTCTTTATATGCAAAGATGCATCTGACTCAGAATGGGGGCTCACCTGAAACAAGGAGGGGTGTGTGTGTAGGTATTAAATCTCACAATGCATCATTGGGTTATGATTGCCTTAGATAACACATCATTGGCAGTGTAAATTCTGGCATCAAGGAGGTGCATACATATTTCTATGTGTGGAAATCTCAAACCCCCTAAAGTAAGCTTTCTCCTTGGAGATTATTCAACCATACTATATTCCATTAACAATATACACTGCTAAATCAACAATTCATTCTTGTTTTAATTACAATGTACATGGTCACAATAACCACATGGCTATGCAGTGTTATTTACATGGTATTGAAACATGCTTAGCAATTTGGTTATTTCTGTGCAAACCAGATTGAGGGCAAGAATCAACAGAATAGGTCAAATCAGTGAGGCTCCAAGTAGGGAAATGAGGCTCTCTTTAAGGGAATCTGTCAATGTGTTTTTAAAGCCTTACAGAATTTCTTATAAGGACAAGTGATCATACACATTACTTGTTATTTTAACTTGCCAATAAAGATAATAGAGAGATGTATTTTTGAATAGATCTGTAATAAAATGTTAATTATATCCATGTCAGAAACAGAACAAACACTTAAAAGGTAGTATATGTATATATACAAATTGATTTAATTGATTTTCAGATTTACAATAGAAAATGACAAAGTTTTATATTTTACATTTGTATGACTATAATGAAACAGTAACACTAGTTGACCAAGGGTTTGTGGTTTTCACTTTAGCATGTACTGAGATGTAATTTCTGTTTTATAAGAAGACATCAAAGGGCTTCCAAATTCATTTTAAAATGCAAGCAGTATTTTGTTATGGTGATGGACTTTAAAAGGAGAACTAATTAACGATAGTATTTAAAGGTATGGTCTGTGAAGTCCTTTGTCAATTTATTAATAAACACCAGTAGATATTGTAATGAATAAAATAGAAAGCTTCGACATCAATCATTGTATTTTCTCATTAACAATTAATTAATCATTTTTATAAAAACAAAATGACAATACAGTATTATAGATATTTTTTGCAAACAAAAATCTTCTGAGTAGAAATTTTGTGTTAGATAATTAAATGGATTTTATATAAAAAATACAGTGTTATGTCTGAGAAATAATGATATATTTTGATAACTGGATTATGTACAAAAAATTAAAGGGTGCGAAAAAAATACATGAAATATGGTAGTCCTGAAATGCTCAATTTTTATATTACACATTAGGTCAAGGTCATTGATTAAAAAACTTTTTTTGTCATAATTACCTAAACTCTATACCAGGGTTTGTCAACCTATTTTACATAGTGTGCCACTTTTTCAAGATTAATTACAAAATGAACAAGTGCATGCCACTACACTAGTAAGAAAGTAACACTGTTAAAATCAAGATTTTTGGCTACCCTTTGCATGCCACACAAAATGTTTTGACGTGCCAACATGTGGCACGCATGCTGTAGGTTGTTGACTTTGCTCTAGACCATGCACCCTGACTTTAAGTTTATGTAGAGCTTGTACTTTGAAGTATGGGAAAATCGTGTTGATTTTGGGGTCAAAGGGTCAAAACGTCTGGGTTATTATGGTTGAAAAACGTGTCGATTTAAAGAATAACTTTTGTTCTGAGTAATTTTTGTAACCAAACTGTGAAGATGGCATGCACATAGGCTACTATAGAATTATATTCTGGATCGTAAGAGCAGAGGTCATGGTAAATCTAATAAGAAATCAGTGGTTTCTGCACAAAAACATTAGTTCATGATTGCATAGCTGGACCAAATTTGAGATTATTTAAACTTTTTCTTTGACCATGCACTTATTGGTTCTTGTATAGGGTACTGTTAAACATGGGGCTGGCACATTCAGATACTCTTGTTTTAAGTTTGCATGCTTTTGCAACAAAATAAGCTCTTTCAGTAAATGTCCAGTAAAATCTGTACAAAAACAGCTTCACAGCAACCAAGATTTAGTTGCAACCAGTGGTTTGCCATCATCATCTGAAATTATAATCTATATTCCTGTATACAGCGAAATAAAATTCAAAGTGCAGAGATTGATTTACAAAGTTAGCTTTGCATTAAAATAACTTATGATTTATTTATGAGTTTCACTGAATATAAATTTACACTATTTTTTTCTGGTTTCAGTATTATGTGTATTTTGGTGGAGACAGATATGTTGACCTTGGCCTTGGAACACACAGGGTGAAATGCAGAGTACACAAAAACTTCAGGTATTGTACTTTTGGTTAAGCTTTTTCATTTGGTTTTTCCAGTTATGATAGCCTGAGAAATAGCAAACTAACTGGGAACTTCAATAATTTTAATTTTTATTTTAATTTTGTTGTGTCCATTTATTTCTTTTTGTGGGAAAATTTAGAATCCTTTCTTTCCCCATAGTATGATGTTATATTTTAGGGGTGGGGGGATTGTAATTAAAGTATTGGGCTTGAATAAATTAGTTCATATTAAGTCTTCTTTCTGTAATCTTTACAATGTTATATTTAGTCATCTTTAGAATTTTCGTTCCATATGTGTTGAATACGTTGTCAGTATATTGTAGATTATAATATAATAATAATACTAAAATGAAACAAAAAAGAAAACAAGCAAAATAAAATATTAAACATGTATGACAGATAGATATACATATATTGTTTTAGTAAACTGATTATTTGGCAATATATTTGAAACTAATTGATAGTGTGCAGTTGGATGTGAACAAAGTGTTTTAATGTCTGCTTCCTTATAATTGGCATAGTCTAATGTATAATTGTATTTTTATCATATAATTAGTAGACTTTAAATATTGTGTGTGCAGTTTAATATTTTCGGTAAGTTTACATATCACTTATGTGAATCTGATTGGTATTGATAAGCTCATGAAAATTATTGTACAGTGTTCTCTTTACTGAATAGCATGAGAGTTTAAGTATTTGCCATAAAGAAGCTGTCTCTATTTCAAAACCAAAATATTATTTCTAGATGTAAATAATTGGGGTTTGAAAAATATGACTTTACTCTGTATATTTTTTCACAGGTTGATTGTAGTTGCAGAGAAGGAAGTTGTTTACAAGAAGTTTCCCATTCCTCTAATCAACCGATTGGAGAAACATTTTCTGACAGTCAACACACTGTTGAAACCAGAACAGGGTCAACTCGCTGAAAGGCTGGAGAAATGGGCACATAATTTTTCCACTGAAACAACATCTTCAAACCAACAGTCTGTGAAGTAAATACAATCTACATGCATTTCCAGTCAGTCCCTGGTTTTCCTCTTCTCATTTTCTGTCACCCTCTCATAATATGGTTGTGGTTGGGTTAGGAGATTGTCATATAGTGTTATGTCCAACTGTCTAATCATCAAGTGGTTAAAAATGCCTGTTCTCTCGTTAAAATTTAATTGTTTTATTGTGTCCAAATATATGTGGTAAATATGATACATGCCACATTTTTGCAGAATATCCTACAGGTGTATTTAAGAAGAAATGATCATTAACTGCTATGCATGCATGAAGATCTTTATTAAAGACAGTTTGAAAACATATTTACTTGAGAGATGAAACAAAACTTTATATATGCAGTTAAAACTTCTTTCATAATATTTGTAATATGTAAAAACATTATTATTATTATTATTATTATTATTATTATTATTATTATATATGCATGGTAGATGTACATATACGATTTTTTTCTTGCAATGACTTTAACCTGATACAGTGGAACCCAGCTATGACGCAATAATTGGAGTCCAAGAAATTAGATTGCGTTAATAGCGGGGTCGCATTAATGCAGGGTTTTACAGTATTTTAATTATTTTCAGCAAACACCGCATTGGCATATGTATGTGTACTTGTTTCTAATGTATAAAGTTGGAGTATTATCGGACGAATATTAAATGGAATGCAGTAATAATATGTATTCAGAATAATGGATGGATAATATATTTACTGATTATTACTTTGCGTTAAATAGGTTTACTAATTTTTATTGTGTTTTTCCCCTAAAATACACGATCGATAATACCCTGACTGACGCTGTATAATGAATAGGGTATAAATATCGTTTACTATTGTGCCATCGTGGCACGCAATTTATCCATAATGCATGTAATTCCATTGGAAAATTGCACAGATTTAAAATATTCAATAATTTTGTCTGAATTCAATGTCATATACAGCATGATCAGAGTATTAACACCGTTTACTTACCGTCTGATATAGTACTGTTGTAGCATGCAGCTAATCCATAATACATGTAATTCCATTGCAAAAATTGCAAACATATTTAAACTATTTAATATTTTTTGTCACAAATCTTTATGTGTCTGAATTCAATTGTGAAAAATTAACAGAAAATTAGATTACAAAAGACGAAGCAAGTGTACATTTCATTACATTCCAGGGTCAATGAATGGTGTGTATACAAATTGTAAACTTGATTTTCCATAAAGGTAAAATATTTTTTAATATAAAATTAAATTAGGAATTTAATGATGAGTTCATAAACAAATAACATACACATAAAATCTGAGAACTAAATGCAGTGAGTATGTAATGGTCACGCACGACTGATATGTTTTTTTAAGCTGTACGCATGTACAATTTCATACCTTTTCAATTTCCAGTAACAAGGCTGACATTGTTACTAGTCAAATGATTCCCTCTAATAACACAGTCAAGCCCAGAAAACATGTTGGCGGCTTTCCTTAATTGATGTTTATTAAATTGTGAGAATCTTGTATCAACTACAGCATTGTCTGCTGCTTGGTTGTGTATGCAGTTAAAGAATGTCTTTACTCTTGGATCAGTAATAAGTAATATTTCTGATGTTTATTTAGGCATAACAATTCAAGAACCTGGTGAAATTAATAAATTTCAGAAGCTGTGTTTTACACACTATTTGTCGTACTTTATCGTATTATATATCATATTATATTAGAATTCATACATGATCTCTTCCCTAGAATCAAAACAAACTATTTTTGCGCAAAGTGCAATGAACGACTTCCGTTTGTAGACTTACTTTTATGTAACGGTAAAATATTTTTTAAAATACGGAAATTAATAACGATTTCATAAGCAAACCCCATACACATGTAAAACCAGAGAACAAAGTGCAGTAGGCCTGCAATGGTCACAAGTCACTTTTATAATTATTTTTAAGCTGAACGCATGTACAATTTCAAACCCTCTCAATTTCCAGCTAGAAAAGCAGATTTTATGTACGTCAACGGATTGTGTCTAATGACACTGCCAAGGCCAGAAAACATATTGGCTGCTTTGGATTTTTTATGTTCATTAAACTGTGAGAAACTTTTATCATCCGCCGCATTCTCTGTTGCTTGCTTGTAAAGTAAAGAAAAAACACATGACAGCTATTGTTTGAGAAACTATTGTATACAGAATTAATTGAAGACAACCACAAAGACCACATCATGTTTATTTTGGCATAACTCTTCAAAAAACCTAGTAAATTGTTAAATTGAAGAAACTACGCCACGATCGTATTATATACGTGAACTCTTTCCCAAAATGATAACAAATGTTTTACACAATATTTCTCATACTTAAAATAAAAAAATCTCTCAGTATGAGAAAAATACATGTACATATATTTAAAATTTAAAAAACCATGCAACAATTGTATTTTATTCGAATTCATATGTGATCTCTTCTCCATATGTGATCTCTTCATGAAAATGAAAACAAATTCTTAATACACTATTTCACTTACTTTGAAGAAGAAAAAAAATGATATCACGAATAAATAAACAAAATGCCTGGAGCCACACCGCAGCCACGTTATATCCGAATTTGCGTTAAAGCGCGGCGCGATGTAGCGGGGTTCCACTGTACATGTATGACCTTTATACTGTGTCCTCTATGGGATGTTATTTGAGATAGTGTGCTTGAAGCAAACAACCAATACTTTAATTTTAAAAATAAAAAAAATATTTTGCAGCCATGGTAGAGGTCCAACACAAAGATCAGTTGGTGATGTTTTCATTGGTTGCCATACTGACACTTATTCAGCCATAATCCTATTTGTTTGGGACGATCTGCAAATGAATGAAAGAAAGCCTTCAAACGAAAAGGTAAACAGAACAACATGGACACAACAAGATCCATCTCGTGTATGGATGCATGAGTACTGTACGTGTTTATATACGTTCACTATGACCATTGAATTTAAGTGGATAATATCAAGGGTAGATGTTGATATTTATTTGAGGTAAACGTTTAGTGGTTTTAATTATGTCTTACATACATCACAGATGTTTAAAGAAGCAATTACAATCTCATTTAGGGTTTCTATATTCCACACCACTCTTCATTCTGGGATGCAGTTGAATTCACATCAGAACATAATTTTAGACCATACAAAAAATACATTTTCAATGATCGCTTTTCATGAAATTTCCCTACTTTCCTGGAACACAAGCTAAGTAGTAATTACAATTTTTAAAAAAATATAATTAGAGAAAAAGACAGACATATGCACATAAAGTTGAGCCTGTGTAAACAGTAAAATGTCAAGGTCTACATGCTTAACTAATAATGCTCATGGAATAATATGCAGTTAATATGGTTAATTGTCACAGAGGTGATTAAATAATAAAAGTAGTAAGAAATAAGCAACCACATTCATCAGACTGATGAAATGATTGACAGTAACTGGTATGATTAGTGTTACTAATCCTGTGAGTAAGGTTGAGAGATGGACCATTAGGCTGATTTGCATTGGTAAAGAATGTAAAGTGGTACAAGTAAATTCATCAGAACTTAGATAATTTTAGAGATGTTTTTTCAGAAAGAAACAATAAATATTTTGCTTCGTTGATGTTATCTTCATTAGAGATTTTAGCTAGTTCTTGATTAGCAGCAAAAATTTCTTTAAAGTTGAATTTACTTTAATTGTGATTATTTTGGTAGTCTAATGATAATGTTTGGAGCAGAATGTGAGTGTTTCTTTCTTTCAGGCAAAATCTTGAAATGCAGTATCAATGTCACTAGAAATGAGTGAATTTTATTATTCATATTTTAGTGTGTTCCCTAAACAAGTTTATTGAAAACTTTCCTATTAGAATTAAGTTGTTCTTTTTGTTTTCAAGTATTGATTGATAATAAGTCTTTTTAGCTTGCTTAATCATGTTTGATGTTTTATTTTTTTTAAATTGGTCTTGTATTTTCATGGCATTTGAGATATCAGCTGTGTTAAGTATCTATGGTTTACAGTTATGACAGAAAGAAGCAAAACCAAAAATATAAAATTCAACATAATTTATTTCTCAAAGACATAAGAGTGTGAATTAAATCTCAGAAAATCATAAATGTTCTATCACAGGTCTAAAAGTATAGAAATTTCAGAATAAATTCCACACACCAATGATGCAGTCCATAATGTCTTTGAATGAGTTCACAAAAAAACAATATATTAATCAGTCAGTGAGCACTATAGTAATTTCAATTAATGATTAAATAATTCCTCTAGAATTATATTTGAACACCAGTACAAATTGATCATAGATTACCAAAGACTGATAGACTTTGTTTACAAAACCTTTGGTTATATACAAACTGTCACCTGACCTGTGATGCAACAGAATGCCTTAGACATGTCATTTCTAGTGGAAACTCCATCAGATTCACTTCCAGAACATTTAAGTTTGTGAACAAGGTTAGATCTTGAACTCAGATTAAAATTGTTGTTTACAAATGACTTTTATCTTGAAGTATGATCTACAGACATGGACAAAATTTAAGCACAGAAAATAGATATAAGCAAACAAAGTTGGATTACATATACCACACAATGTATTTTCAGTGGTGCACACTTAGGCGCTACATCCATAAAAAGTCATCACACCCTGAAAGTTTCATCAACATCATCAAAATTTTTGATTATATTCCATGAAACTTTATTTAGGTCATCAAGAAATTGCTCCTCATTCAAGTTCGTTAAATAATATGTAAGTGTTAGCTTTGTGTGTATTGTTTCCTCAGCAATATTGTTATCATTTGCCACATTGGTAGGTTGGTGTAATTGCATAAATGCCAACCATTAATCTTTTAGCGAAATGTTTACACTCTTTTTACACATCTTAGGCTTTCCTTTGTTTGGATTACAATTTTCCACTATGTTAAAAAGTAAAATTAAAATTAAGCAATGCAAGTTGTGTTTGTAATTTATATCATCATCTCTTTAATTCCACTCATCATAAAATATTGAGAATATTCTAAATAGAATGACTGCTGCATAAGAATAGCATAAGAGCTAATTTCTCCATCATAGAGCTGCATCTATTTTCCATTGGTCTATTTATAGCAACAACATGACCCATTTTCAAGAAAACTGGCAGATTTATTTAGTATGAAACTTTGCCTTGTAGATTCATTATATTGGCAGTGAATATAGTTAATGGACCAGGCTGTACTATTAAAAATTTCATAGAGCAGGCAAGTCAGGTTTAAAAGTCTGAAAACGTACAAAACCATATTACTTGGCCATCCACCATTACAATGGGCTTTAGGGTACATATCAACCAGGTCAGCCTTCTCAGCCCAACATGGACCTCCTTATGCCAGTGACACTTAATAGTAATTTGGAGTATAAAAGATTACATATGCATAATCTTTTGTACAGGTTTTAGAAGAGTCAAAGAAACTGCTGCTATGGAGTGCTACCCCCGAGGCTGTGGTCAGACTTGGGAAATGTCGTCTGCCTCACCATGAAGTGGACGTCCTCATGAGGACATATTGGGAGGAGCAGACACATGATAATCTTTCACAGTATTTGCAGCACAAACTTGGCTTAGCCAGAATGAAGAACAAAGACTGCTTTGCACAGGTTAGTATGCTGAATCTTCTATTAGCTGCATGTCTGTAGAGGTTCCCGGTTATTTAGGTTGGGGTGCTCCCAATATTATTTTAAATTATTACAGAAGACCCACCTTGGTTCGTTTTTGTCAGAAATTAAAATAGTGACAGAGAGATGCAAAGCTCTGAGCCACCAGTCAGTGATGCCGACAGTTAAATTAATGAATACACAAAATGTGAAATTTAAATAAACAACAATTTAATATCATTCAATAATAGATGGTCATTTCTCAGATAAAATACAAATTTAGAACCCTATCACTCGTCTTTCACTCAACCATGTGATGGTCTATTTCATCATCTGACTTAGTGTGATAGATGTTACTCCTATCCTGTGTTTCTTCTCATCTGAATTATCTTTCTCTGGATTGGTAATCCAATTCCTTTCAGTCCATCTAACTTCTGCCTCCATTCCTCCTTTTACTTTGTCTCCCAGAAACTTTGACCAACTGCACTGGGGTATTCCCCTCTGTCTTCTACAGTCCTCTGGTTCCTTAAAGCTTCCTTTATTAACACACAAGGACATTAGCATAGCATATTCCCCTAGCTATCTAAACTCACACTAAACAACAATATCATCAGATAAGCCATTACCATTTTTGGTCACGCATTCGTGCATTCTTTCTGAAAGTTATTCACTTTATTATTAGATTTGAAGAAATTCTATATCACCTCAATAATGATATAAAACATAAGCAGAATATTATTATCAGCTTTGTATGTCATTGTTTAGTGGAGACTGTTTAGCCCCTATTTTGTATGACACTTTATATTGATGAGACTTCATCAAGGTTTAGTTTTCAGCATTGTATGTTGTCAATAGTGTCTTCCTCTGCAAATGTACTATACTTACTGGCGATATTGCTATTCTCACCTGACCAATTCCTGTTCAACACTACTCACCCCATCTTCAAACAAAAACCAATTATTGTCTCCTTTTTGATGTTTATTTTGTATTTAAGGTGACAACACACTCCAGACTCCTATCACAATCATACAAAGAAGACATCAGCAGGGCAACTGAGATACCAGAATGCAGACTTTTGATTGAAGCTCTCCAGTCATTTGACACTGAACAGCAATTCAGTAGGAAAATAAGGTAGTATTGCCCTGTACTATAATAAAAGCATGTAACATATGCCCCCAACAAAATGTAATGTGGATATTACTGTTGTCTTTCTCTCTCCAAGCATTTTTTTCCTCCAGAACATTACTTTCAATCTATTAAAAGTATTTCTTTGAAAATTAGCTTTCATTCATGTGTTGGACTAGTGGTCTAGCTGTGCCTTATACTGGTCAGTTTCAGTAATTTTGTTTTTAAATTTTGACCAGTTTTCTTCCATCTAGTTATTAACCATATTTTTCAGAAAGTACCTCCCAAGCTTTTACTGGTATCTGAAGGAAACTTGGTATGAAATGTCCATATATGGCTTTTCATGTTCACTATTCTTAAGTTTCAGTACTGTTTTTTTTATGTTGTTTTTTTTTTGGTGGGGGTGTTTGGTCATTATCTACTCTTTCATTTCCAGGGTAAAACTCCATAACTATTTAAGATATCCTATAAGAATGAACTAAAATAAATTGGTTCACATTTATATGGTTGAGTAACAGCCCAAACCAAAATCGCAAGCTTATTTTTAAGGTTGCGGCAAGCTTGCTGCAAGCTTGTTATTTAAGCTTGCAGCAAGCTTAGATTTGAAACCGCGGCAAGCTTGGGCAAGCTTATTTTTAAGGTTGTGGCAAGCTTATCGCAAGTTTAATTTTAAGGTTGTGGCAAGCTTAGTTTTGATGTTGTGGCAAGCTTATCTTTAAGGTTGCGGCAAGCTTATTTTTAAGGTTGTGCATGACAAGCTTAGATTTTAAGCTATATATATATATATATATATATATATATATATATATATATATATATATATATATGTATATATGAAACTGACATGGCGTGTACTGCCACCATATTTCTAGCCCTTGATGTGTGGAAATGACCATTTATATAAAATATTAAAAGTAAAATGTTGATATATGCTACAATGTATGTTGCAGAATTGAAACAGAGTGGATTTTGTATTAAATGAATAACTCAAACACAATGTGTGAAAGATGGCAATTCATGAACTTAATTAGGTAATAAAAATATATGATGTAAAAATACAATGATTCTCACATGCTCTCAACATATAATTGATCCAATTACTCTATACTAACATTCACACATTGAAGAAAGAAAAAAAATATTATATCTATCTGATATACAGATTCAAAACACCTCAGTTTAAAAAAATAGTATACACTATCCGATATTCACATAATTTTATGTGCCACCTAGGATTGAGATTCAAACAATTCAAATAAATTTCAAAAGTTCTGCACTGTAAGTACAAGATTCACAAATCTCCTGGAATTCAACTAGATTCAAAATAATCTCATGTAATTAATACAAATGTGCCAATTGAAACAGCAAATGGACCAAATACACCAGTCCCTCGATAACAAATAGTAGACACATCAATATACTATAATTACCATTATTTACTATTGCACGACATACTGAGAGAGAGAGAGATTGTTTCTAAATATCTTCTGCAATTTTGGAATCTGGGAACATATTTTTAATTACTTCCATTAACTTGTAGGCTGTGCTCAATTTACGATCAGCTCACATAGAATCACCTCAGCACGTTATCTGCTTTTGAAATATGTGCTGATCACTGACTTCCTTTCCCTTCATCATTGACAAAATACTTGTATTTCCCTTCACTAACGATGCCAATTTCGCATGATTTTCCGATTCCACGTGCCATGAAAAGTCATTCATTCCACCATGTGCACATGAAAAATCTTAAGTTGCAAACAGTGCAGAGCACAAAATGCACTCCTTTAGACGGTGGTTTAAGGCATGGTCACAGAGTATTATGAACTGGTAGAAAATGCTGCTTTCTATGTTTAGACATTCTATTTTCATCATCAGATTTGAGCTGAAACTGTGTTGTCGACGGCGTTTCCTCGTTTAAACAACCGGATGTTGAGAATGTTATAATCAGTGATGTGGCGCCGACAACAGACCCAGACGCGGACCAAAGAGACGATACAACAAAACTAACCGGAATAAAAACGCTTAAAAAATTATTTTTAAAAAAAATAAATAAATAAATGCAACCTCAAATCGTATTTTAAAACCAATGACTATACTATCGTACGAATGAGCTTTATTCCGTACAAATACAGTCAAATACAAACTGGTAAACAGGTCTGCAAAGGCAAAAGGGTGGGTGGGTGGCAGATTTTTTTAGTTTTTAATACTCATTTATATTAATTTCAGGATAAATTACCGTATATTGAGGAGTTAATCAAAAACATTATTCCACGTGATTTCCGTTCGATCACAGGAGTCTGACGCTGTTTCAACAATGTTAAAATTACCTACACTTTCAAATACAAAAATTGTCAATGAAACAGAAATTGGAATATTCTTTCAAAAACTAAATGCCAGAAGTTATCATCACAAAATTACAGAGACTATATTTGATGGTGCATACATTGTTGTGTTGGTAAGAAGCATTTATAAGTACTTGATTTCAAATATCTTGCTGCATTAAGCCTCTTGCTGCATTCAGTCAGTCTGTAAATAACTTTGCAATCGGTAAATGCTATGTATTTTACCGGATTTTACTAAATGGAATCCTTTATCACAGTGTAAAATATAACACACATTCAAGAAATTCTTGCTCTGTTCTTTTTATATTTAATGGTGTAAAACAATGTGGACAAATTATGTTCTGTGTTAAAGTTTATCCACTGTGCTGCTGTTTGATGAATAACTGCAGATGCACTCCTTCATTTTTATGCAATCTTGGAAGCTTGAATTTTACATTTTCTAAGCTTGCAGACTTGGAAAAATTCCTTTTGCAAGCTAGCTTAATTTGTGTAAGCTTGAGATTTTACAGTAAGCTTGCAGACTTTGAGAATTTCCTTTTGCAAGCTTGCAGACTTGGAAAAATTCCTTTTGCAAGCTTGCGCAAGCAACCTTACTAGCTTGTGCAACTTCAACTAGCTTGCTGCAAGCTTGCAGCAAGCTTGTGGAAAGCATGCATTTTGGTTTGGGAGGTATTTAAGATACTTTTCTTATTTTTTAAAATCTATTCCTGGAAAATTTAAGTTACACATACCACCACTGGTCATTTGTGCCATAAGAATATAACCCTTGGCAAGGAATGTGAACTTGAAGATTTCAGTGTCGAAAAATCCTATAATATGTCAGGAGATTACAAGTGTGAGTAAGTAGTCCATTGATAGTCATCCATCAATAATGATGAATGAGTTTTGTTTTGGACAAAAACAATTACTCTTTGCCATATGATCTTACAGTAAAATTTGTGTGGACACATTGTCATTACGATATAAAGTCAGGAAAACAGATCATATTTTTACAAAACAGACAAAAGAGTAATAAATCTGATAGGTACTGATAAATCTGCAAATATAAAAGATAAATTGCATCTTTGTCTGTCCACATGTTTAAACGTGGTACGAAATTGTTATGTGTATTGCCACCTCATGTTAATACTTTGAAAACTGCTAAGAGGACCATTTTTCTCCGTGAAAATTCAGCATCAAAACAAATCCATCACTTAACGCAAACACTTGTGCAACAATAAAAACCTGCCGTAGGTCATTCAACAAAAGTAAATGTTACTTGTATTGTCAACAACACTATTAAATGCACAAATTTCAGCAGTAAAAATATCAGACTTCTTGTAAACGGTGTTTAGCCTGCAGCTTTGGGGAACATCATAAACCCAAGATACTGGTGTTTAGGTAATGTTGAATTGAATGTCAGCACAACAGTCTTAAGACTGATTGTATCTTCAGAAGATACCTAACAAAAATTTGGAATGTTCTAAAGCTTTTAATAAGGTGTTTAACTCACTTTGGAACAGCAGCTTCATTTGGACTGGGTTATTATTCAAGGATTTGTATAAAAATCAAAGGAAAAGTGCCATTCTCTCACTTATTCTTGGTAAGTCCATTGTGATGGAAAGGTATTTTTGCAACAAGACTTGCACTGGAAACTCATGAATCCGAAATTTCCTCCTATGTTTATTGAGCTTTTATTTGGATTTTAGCTAACCTGAAGGCAGAGAAGCTACAGACAAAATATCGTTATTTAATCAACTTTAAAATCACCTGTGACTGCTTCACTCCTTCTTAAAGATGGAATTGCTAGTACACTAGGGTTCAGAACTTTATTTTATTGGACTCAATTATACGTAATTGCTACTTTATACTTGTACACAAAAGTTTGTATTTGGTGATAGGAATACTAATATAGTCAGATCTACACTAATTGTGTGAAAAGTAAGGTTATGTTATATCAGATTTTAAAACTACAACAGACCACACACTTTTCTTGATTATATGAACAATACTGTCCAGGGTTCAGGAAATCAGTCATCCTCTCATCCTGATTAGGTTACATTTGGCTGGGTTTAGTTAAACTTTGCTACATATTTGTCCCTGGCTTAAAATGTGAATTCACACATTGAGAATAAATCTGAATATATTTTCTACCCATATAAAGTATTCAACATTGCTTTAACATTTAGTATGCATCAGTTATACCTATAAGATGTCAGTCTAAAACCTGATGCAAAGGAAGCCTTTTTTTTATAGAGTACCCAATGTCAGTTAGATACTTACAAATGGATAAGAATCATGAACCTATTATGTTGCAGTTTGACACCTATCCCTCAATTTCTTAATGGTGTTCACATTTTCAGTGAAACTTTTCAGTAATTTAGGCATCATTTTGATGTTTAGAGATTAGGACTAAATCACTGCCTTGGCATTGTTATGAATATATTTATTCAAGGATATTCTGGATTACTGGATTATATCAAGACTGTTAGTACATCAGCACTATTATAGGCTACTGACATCGGCACATTCAAGTCTGGAATTAATTCAGATCACCACAGTAATTCATTTGGAATACTCTATTCTTTTGGACTTCTATCTTCTGGGACTATTTCAGATTTAATTCATAACACTGTATGTTCCTTCTTAAATTTTCACTTTGTATTCTAGGGAATAAATTATTTGTTGAATTTTACAAAAAAAATTGGTTTTCACTTGTTTCTTTAACTTAGCTCAAGACCATAGAGCTGTAAAAAAATATTTCTACAAACCTCCGCTGTATATTTGTTCAGGTGTGACAGTGTCATAAAAAGTTGCAGAGTCTTGAGAATACCAGTAAACTGAGGCAAATGTAACAGTATCCAACCAGATGAAAAGCATATAAATTTTTTGTTTTGATAACTTCTCTTTTATCTAACAATAAATTTGTCTGATAGCTCATTGAAAGAATTTATATATACATTAAAATGACTTATAGAATTCTGAATAATGAAGGTATGCAATGAATGTGTGTATGAAACCATGTATCTTTGACACACCAAATTCATGTTCTGCATCAGTTATGTTCTTGGCCAAATCTATAACCTTCAACTTGAATGCTCTTCTAAGTGTCAAGGTAACTGACAATTCAGAAACTATGTCAAGACTTTTTGGATGGAGTGAGCTTTGTTTCCATAGGTGATACTTCGATTGTACATTTTTAAATTTTTTTAGAGGATGGTTACAACTGAACAGGTGTTAAGTGCATATATGTAGCATGATTACTGATAGGTGTCAATTGCATAAAAAAAGGACCAAGCATTAATTGTTTATGGAACTCTGTTTGGACATACCCAGTTTATATATGGGACATAACTTGGGGTGCTGAGCATGTGTCAGATCCAGAACTGGATCAAAGGAACTTGGGAGAACATTGGGAGTTGCACAACATAAAACAATATGTACATGGGGAAAAACAATATGAAATATTACACTCATATATGCATTAATGGGATTATGGCAATAAAGATGGTCCATAAGTTTACAAGTTAAACGTGATTTTCCAAAATCTTCAAAACAGGTTTTAATATCATCTGTGTATGATTCTCCTTGTGATGACAGGAAACAAACTACAGACACCCCACTAAGTGATGATGCCAATGAAATTACCTTTGATAAAAATCATGTTAACTGTCTATATCAATCACAGTGACGACAACTGCTATTGAGATAAATGCTGAATGTGCTAATGTTCAATAATCATTAAAAAAATTCTGAAAAGACAGTTGATACCGTATTTTGGTGTGTATAACGCGCACCGATGTATAACACGCACCCCGATTTTCGACCCAAAATAAGTGGAAAAAAACGTAGTTCTGCCATATAACGCGCATGTGATATAATGCATTTTAAAATTTTGACTACCGCTATTTCGCTCCGTTTTCATAGTGCAACAACAGTTGGTCATGTTAGATAGTGAATGAAATAGTGGCAATATTGATATTGTATCTTTCTAATTTTATTATTGGCCCTTAAAAGGGCCCTTTAAATGTTCGTCTAGTTGACGCAGTTTATTGCATCAAATCCCTCAAATTCCACTTTGTCGTCATTACTTTCGAGCACATCAAAGCTTACCTGGCGCCGGTTACCGTGAAAAGACCACACCGAGTCGATGAAGCATTGAAGCCATTGATCACTGTATAATCGCAAAGATATCTCAAATACTATGATTTAAGATGAGAAATAAAACTAAGTAACAAGCTTATTTTCCAAAGAGGGAAAAAAATGTTTCCCGACTTCATACATTGATTATTTTGTTCCACAACGTATCAGTGTTCCCGTAAGAAAGAACCCGTAGTCGCAAAAATATATATGTCCACAACAGATGCTCTGATGAGAACATTAACACTAGTTGAGTTCTACACATATTATATTTCAATTCGACCAATAATAAATGAAGAAAAATTCGATTAGATCAACAGTTATGGAATACGGTACTGAACATTTACGAAATAAGTACGGTAATCCACACAGTGGTATTTGTTCCGCTCCAATGCAGCACTTTGCACAGCTTTTGAACAAAGGCAAGTCGTTATGTACATGTATTTCCGGCCGTGGCACAAAACAAAACTTCACACAGTGACGTGAAATGAAACCAGTTTATTAACATAAGCAATCAAAGAACAAGACTATATGTAAGCATTATTTATTTCTTTAATATGGCTAGTACCGGTAAACATTTTAGTTACAATGCAATGTACAATGGATTTAATATTTCACAAGTAGTGAGTACCTTCATCCTCTTCAGATCGACCTGGAAAAAATCTTTTTTTTTTAGTTCTTGTATACAACGCGCACCCCTGACTTAAGATAAGAAAATTAGGTAAAAAAAGTGCGCGTTATACACAACAAAATACGGTAGTCATGATTTAAGAAAGTAATGAAAACAAATTAGAAGAATATGGCTCATATGTTGATAGTACAAATATATTCTCAGACTATGAAATCCATCAAACTTGGAATTGTTTCAAAATTGGTGACTTGAGCCAAACAATTTTGAATTCAGTGAAACCTTATAACATGAACTTTTTCATGAGGAAGAATAAAAACTTGCAAACTACAGTTTTCAAGAAAAGACAAACATTTTCAAAATGATAATGCATTTCTTGTTTATATATAGGATGGAATTTCTTTCAAATGAAGATGGTATGGAAATAGTGTGGCTAGAAATGAGACACAATATCCAAACTCCATTTATATTAGGCTCTGTATATATACCACTGAACACTAACAGCGCTTAGTATACTCTATTACAACTCTGTCATCTTAAAGTAATAGAAAAGAGCAAAATCAAACATGCTTATACAATTCAGCAAATAATTTATTTCCCTAGAATACAAAGTGAAAATTTATAAAGAACTTATTATAATGTCAATTGAATTCCATAATAGTCCAAAAGTTCTATTTCCAATATTAATCAGTAGTTTTTATTAAATAACAGTGGTGTTTGAGTTAAGATCCAGTGCTGAAAGTGTTGATGTGCCCATTGTCTTGAATGTAATAATGCACACATAGCCTGCAGTGTTATGCTGTACTAAGTGATCCAATTAATCACTGTAATATAATCCAAGTTATCCTTGTCTGAATTCACTCTAATTCCAAATTAATGTTTCTGTCCAAAAATATTAATTGAAAGTACTTTGGATTTCCAGTGAATAAATAATTTATATAAATTATTTCTACCCAAATAAAATAATGAATACAAAAATAAGACTGATTTCTGCTTCAGACATTATCACAGGAATGAGTAATTTCTCAAATAAACAAGAGGATTATATAAAAATTATGTCACAAAATAAAAGCCAGGATGTATGACAATGGTTCATTTCTAGAACAATCTGTTAATAAAATTATAATAAGGAATGTGGTAAACATCAGGTAAGTTGGGTATTTTTATGGGGGGAATTCCACTCTCCTAGACCCAGACACAAATAATTATGTTTATCACTATTGATAATGATTTGAATATTTAACCCACAATCCAAATGAAATATTAAATATGTATTATTTGTTTACAAAATATAAACAACATCAGTGTTTTTAGTCAGGAACACAGTGAACTTGATTTTGGACAAGGTCTAGCCCCAAATACAATTATCCATAGCATATAATAAATATTTCATAAAATCTAACAATGCTTATTGAATATACACGACAATATTTCAAAATAAGCTTGAAACTCTGAATATAGAAATCAAAGAAATCTGTTTAGTGACTTCAATTACAATTTGCTTTAAGAAACCAATCAAGGGTGGATTAAAACCATGAATTCGCTGAATTGCCAACAGCTAGTTCATGTATCCATTAGAATAACAGATGTATCTGTAACATTAATTGATCATATCTATACTAACAATACTGACAATATTATAGAAGTTGCAGTTTCCCAATATTCAATAAATAATCATTATTTAAGATAGTGTACCCGAGAATGTAATAATGAAAAGATTCATATCACAAATATTTTTAAAGAGTTGAAAAGTATCTCTTGGTCAATAATCGAATCTTCCGATGACCCATCTTGAATCTGCATAAATATGTTGAGTGACACCCAGAACAGTTATGCTTCTATTAATTTCAAAAGAGTCAACCAACAAAATTAACCCAGTTTGGGTTACATTTAACATGTGGTATTCTAAATGCTGTTGGGATAAGGAATATATTTCATAAAAAATACGATTACATTTTATGGAGAAAGAGAGTAAAATCAATGTAAGGAAAACTTACTATTTCACTGAATTAATAGATAGTATTATGAAAAGTAACCCTAGAAAACCTTCAATGACTTAAAAGGCAAATCTGGCAATAACCTACTTATATATCTGTATTATGCAAACATTCAGAAAGAATGTAATGAAATGGTTATTTAGTGAATATTAATAAAAACAAGGGATGAATTAAATGAGCATATTTCCTCAAAACTTACGAAGAGTGCTTCATATATATAACACCCAAAGTAAGTCTTGAATTCATTTTAAATGATTTAGATAAACATTGCATCAAAACAGCTACAGGTCTAGATATGATACAAGTGCTAAATTATGGATTGTACCTTTACTTTTGTATATCTCCAATCATGCTAAAACAAACAAAAATATTTCAATGCATACAAAAGGAGATGTTTCTGAGATATGAATAACAAAAGATCTATAACAGTTTTATCCTCACTTTCAAAGTGTTAAAAAGACATGATTGTATAGAAGTTAGAAGCTACCTGGAATATTTAATTTACTACATTGACAACAATCGGGGTTTTTATGAATTCCATTCATGCCAGACTACACTACCGTAACTAGAATGGTGGAGGATTGGTTAACAGTATTAGATCAAAGTACCATAATCTGGTAGGTATAGTTTTTCTTGGCCTTACAAAGGCTATAGACTTTGTTAATAACAAATTCCTTCCGGTAAAACTTATCATATAAAATTATCAAGTTAACCTTAACATTTTTACTTGGTTTCAATCCTGTCTTGAAGGTGCTGACAACAAAATTTTATTGTAAATAAATTTTCAGATTAAAAAACAATAATAAAGATAAGTTCTTGGACTCAACATTTCTCTTTCTGCTGTAGATCAGTGATGTATCATATTATCCACATCCAACATGTTCACATATGACATGATATTATATAACATTGGATCAACTGGTCATGAGCTAATAGCACTAAATTAAATCAGAATTTGGTTAAAGCAAACAACTGATGTGAGCACAAATGTATGAAGATAAATGCAGCCAAATCAAAAGCCATGATGATAGGCAGTTGAGCAAGAATAAAAACTAAGAAAGATGACTTCTATGTAATGCTAAAATAAATGGATATACAAATGTCTGAAAATGAAAAACTACTTGGCATCATGATAGACAATATATTGTTCTTTGAAAATGCACATTGATAAGGTCATTAATTAAAAAGGAAATTCGCTGGTTTATCTCTTTAACTGAATAAATTCTCCCTTGAGAGCAGAGAAAGATGTTCTACAAATGTATTGATCATGCCACACCAAGAATCTGTTTTCACATGGCATCACAAAACATATGCACTTCCATATCTGTCATTTTGATTCCCTAGACATGCAAACCTAACTGCATAATTACATAATTAATAACACATGTCTCATGTTGTTCTTAAGAATATCCTTAATTTCTTGTGCATGTTAACCACACGAGACTGAACACATGACTTTTCCTCTTTATTCTTCATGTGAAACATGGAAATTTCAACCATCCTTGTTATTCTTTCATAATCAGATGCATAATCAAATGAATACGCAATTAGATATATGTAATGATTTTCAATTTTAATGCTCTGAAATCAATCATTATCTTCTTGTTCAAGTTAAAAAAGCAATTGGTAATTTATAATTTACACCACTTCCAACTGTATACCTTCTCTCCAGTAGACCTTCTGGACCTATTTGCAAATTTCTTCCATAGCAAAGTACAAGCCATTAGAGATACGCTTGACAACACAATTTTAATTGACTCGTCATCACCATACAGTTATGATACAGAATTTCAGTGACAACCATTAGGAGCATTTGAACCTGTCTCTATGGATTTAGTATGAAAAATCGTCATGAAGAGTGCTCCAAAGTCATGTGAACTTCATCCAATTCCAACATCACTGCTGCTTGAGTGCTTAGACCCAATATTGCCTTCACTGATGTTATTAATATCTCTCTCTCTCTCTCTCTCTCTCTCTCTCTCTCTCTCTCTCTCTCTCTCTCTCTCTCTCTCTCTCTCTCTCTCTCTCTCTCTCTCTCTCATCCGGTCAATTCCCATCATTTTTCAAAACTGCCATTGTAAAGCCTCTGCTGAAGAAACCAACACTTGACCATAATGATTTAAAGAACTACCACCCAGTTTCTAATCTTCTGTTCATATACAAATCTTAGAAAAAGTTGTTCTAACCCAAATTGTATCTCATTTGAATTCAAAGAGTCTTTTTAGCAATGTACAGTCTGCATATTGCTCTTGCCACAGTACTGAAACTACTCTTCTGAAAGTAGTTAATGATATTCTCTCTGCTTTGGATAGCGGTAAGATTACAATCCTCACCCTCCTTGATTTGTTTGCAGCATTTGACACAATAGAACATGATATATTACTTAACCTTCTCCAGCATGTATTTGGTATTCAGAATATAGCCTGACAAGTCCTACTTAGTCAACAGGAAACAGGACACAAGTTGTGTCTGCAAATGAAATACACTCCAGCCCAGTTGATATATGTTGTGGTGTTCCACAGGGGTTTGATCTTAAACCTGTTCTCTTCATTCTATACACTCAGCTGCTCTAATTTTGTTGCATTTTATCATTGAATTTTTAGTTTTGAAAAAAAATGTTGATTCATAAGCAAGTTTAAATAATGTAGTGGATCAGTTTTTTATTATAGTTTATCTCTTTCCTTTCTGATCCAGATCTTTCATTGATGAACATCCGGAGGAAGAGTTACTCATTTTGATTCAGTGTGACTCAGGTGACATTAATGCCAGCTTGGTGGCCTGTGCTAGATACTGTATCCTGGATGTACACCAACAGATGAAGACCAGACGAACAGCTCCCTGCCATGTTGTTTTCATCATACAGCTGCCCAGGATTGTAGGGGGATGCTTTACTGGGTTCCAGGTAATGCTCATTAGCCATATATATTTTTTGACTATATGGCTACCCAGGATTACATGTGGATATTTTGCTGAATTCCTAGTGAGTGTCAACATAAATGTTATCTTCGTAATCCAATTTCCCAGGATTACTAGGTCCCCCCCCCCCTGAATTCCAGTTGAGTCTAAATAGCAATTTTTGTTTTAGTTGCTCAGGATTTCATAGGCTATTTTTCCATCATCGTAGCAAGAGTTTAATTTCTGTTTCTTATTGACAGAAAATTGATTGGAATTAGATTCATTAAAATAAAACAGCTCCTATGCACCTATTTATGACGACAGTATATTTTATATAAATAAGAACAGACAATTTTATGTTCATTGATACCTTTTTATTCTAAAACCTATAGTGGATAAATAAGAACACCTATTGATTCCTTTCATGATGAACCCTGTTAAAATACCTAAATATTACTAATTTTTTATATGTGGAGCTATCACTCACATTACTGTCAGAATAAATCTGGAAAGTAAATATAAGTAAATCATTTGTTTAGTCCTAAGATTAAAGCGACTGTGACCACTCCAGTGACCTAAGTGGTTAGAGTGTCCACCTCAGATGCAGGAGGTTGCAGGTTTGAACTACGGCCATGTCATAACAAAGACATATAAAAATGGTACTAACAGCTGCCTTGAGCATTAGGAGGTTAGTGTTAGGACTGGTCGGCTTGGTGTCTGGATAATGTGACCATTAATTCAATGACTGTTATTACCATTTCAGTGTGGCCTCTGGCATTCAGTGCACATTGATGACCTAAGGGTACAAAACAGTGATATGCCTACCATACAGGGCATGATGGGGGTATCCATAGCAACACTGATGAAGAAGACATTCACTAGTAAGGCATCGAGGAAAGTTCCCATGGAAACAAATAAGATGAGAGATCATGATGTTCAAGAGGAAGTGTATGTATAGTGAGCTATTGAGCAGCAATTCATTTTTATTTTAAGTTTTATCTGGTTTGTATAAATCACAAAATATTTGTATTTTTATTTCTTTTGTCATGGTAATTTGCTTGCAAATAGTCTGACATTCCTGAGAAGTGAAGGATACTTATATAATATTGGTATTCAAACTTCTAATTAAAACTTGTTTTGTTTTCTTATCTAACCAACATCAAGTACTTAAAGGTCCATCTTGTATTCATTACTTTCCACTGCAAACCAATATGGGGGCATTGAATGGTCTCAAGCACTCCCTATTACAGATCACTGCCATCTCAACTCTGTCTGCATGGGTTCAAGTCTCAAATTTCACCAATGTGGGTATGTGAGAAAGATTGCTGCTAGTTTCTCATGGGTCACTGGTTCATTCCAGGGATTCTCCCAGGTTCTTCCTCCACCATTAATACTTGCTGCCATGTATAGCCTATTGTGTGCTGAAAAATGGCCTTAAACAACAACAGCAACAACAAACTAATATAGAAAACATGAAACTATTAAATCCTTCATTACTTAGAAACCAAAGTTGTTGATATATTTCCAGTTTCACACTGAAAGTGAAAGAGTTTTTAAGATGTTGGGTTTATTAAATTATAGATGATTTCAGTCCACCTTCAAATATGACGACTATTACTAAACATAGAGAAACAAGTCTACTGTTCATCAGCAGTTATTTTCAACTTCTTTGCAAATCCTACCTGACCAGTTTGAACCAAACTTTACACAGAGCATCCCTTCATAAAGACTCTTTAAGTTTGAACAAATCATGCCAGTTCACCACCAGATATGTCTGACTTTACTGAAAAATGGATAAATTAACCGTTTGCTTCTCCAAAACTGTTGATTAGAATTTTTTGACAGAAAGTATCCTGACAAGAAGACCTTTTAGACTTGTACAAAAATATGCTAATCTGCAATTCATTATGGCTACTATTCATTGAAAGAAAAAAAAGTATTTTAGCAGCATCGCAGAATATTTTCAATATCCTTTGACCGAATTTGAGAGAGCAATCTGCCATAGGGGACATTCAAGTTTACACAGCTGATGCTGATATACCACCAAATATGGACACCATTACCAAAAATATTAAAATTTAAATGACTTCTTGTCTAAAACCCCACTGAACTGAATATGAAACAATGCCTGCTGCACAAAAATCTTTAACATTTTTACAAAAGATTCCAATTACTAGATATGGTACCATTGCAAATTTTTGAAGATAAATCCTTTAAATTATGTAAAATTTGACCAAACGTGACAAAACATCTTTTATGAGGACCTTTCAGATTTATTGCAATGATACCAATCAGCCACCAGATATGGCCACTATAGCTAAAATTAGTAAACATTTTAAAGTACTTTTCTGCAGGATAGAATTTGACCAGACATGACAGAAAGCATGTTGGCTTTAAGACGGTTTAATATTTCTACAGATATACTGCACTCTGATATAGTCACCATTACTAAAAATGATTTTTTTTAAAAACTTACTTGTTTTCAAAGACCACTCATAAAGATTTGACCAATTTTTCATAAAGTATTCTGGCCTAGAAGGACATTAAAATTTATAGGAATGATGGCATCTGCTTTCAAATTAGGCTGCAATTACCCAAAACAGAAAAATCATTAATAACTTCCAAAAACTGTGCAAAGACATCCATCAAATTTCACAGAATTTAACTTTATTGATTTTAGGCTTTGTACAGATGATGCCATTCCACCATCAGGCTGCTGTTACTACAATAATAAAAACTTATGCACATCTATACCTAAATAAATTCTGCAAAACAGATTTTGATCAACTTTGACAGAGAGCATCTGGAATAGGGACCTTTCAGTAATAGGACAAATGATGCTGATGTACCTATTGTCATATATCAATGAAGATAGCAGTTCTAGAGAAACCTTAAAGTACAGGATTCAAATTTATACAGAAAGCATCTTACTGATCAAGATTATTGAAAATGTTTCTTGTATTTGGCAGTATTTGTTCAGCTCTGCAGTATTCCAGTATTTATGAAAGTGGAATAGGTTCAAGATGAAACAAAATGCTTTAGCTACGTGGACAGTGGATGAAATGTTGCTTCTGTTTTTGTATACTCTGAATGACATTTCTTTATATGATGTGTTACAGAAACTATGTGCTGTCTGAAATAGATAGCTGATGGAATAGTTGCATCCAGGTGCTAGAGAAATAGCATGAACTAGTCCATAATACACAAACTTTAGCATTGAAGTTTTCCAAATTAGACAATACTGAAAGTACATTAAATGAACTTCAAAATATAACAAACTTTAAAATGTTATTGACTAATTTATTTCTCCAGTTGACCTCTGAAGTTCAGGAGGTGAAAATCACCAAGCACATTGTGACCATGATCATCAACCACATCAAACACCCACAAGCAGCCTTGGGATTGGTTAGGATATTCTACTGCTCTAATGCATAATCCACTCAAAATACAGTGTTATTCTCTTACATTTTCAGCTACAGTCTGAATGCTTGCAGTCTAATTATGCCCAGTATCCAGTCTGCCCTGGCTATGATCAGGGACAGAGAGGAAGCCACTGAGAGATCAACAAAGAGAGTTAATTTGGTGCTTCAGTTAATGCACAAAATATCTGATGGAGGTTAGTTGCTTCAAAATGTTTTCTGATATTTTTGAAGAATAAAGGAGTCGTTGTCTGTCTGATATTTTTCAAGAATAATGGAGTCATTGTCAGCTTGCTTAGTTTGTGCCCAAGTAGCGTCAAAGTGTATATACATATATTGGTGGTTTCAGCTTTATTGTATGCCAGTTTCCAGAAGTAGGCAGTATATGGGATTCTTTATGTCCATCAGTATGTGAATCCATTCACCTTTCTCTCTGTTTCTTCTTCAATACTTCCATCTGTTCTCCATCTCCATTATTTAATGAAGATAGTACAAAGTCAATTGACACCAAACTTGTGGTCTTAATATGTTATTGGATAATGGTGGTGTGTGATTTAGATCCAGAATCCATGTTGATTCTTAGTCAATATGTAGATATGACTCTTTCTTTATTTTACAGTAAATTAAAAACAAGAGCCACTTGGATGTGCATGCTATGTGCATGTTAATTACATGTTAATTAAAGGTCTAAAATGTTAACCTGATTATTCCTTTTAAACCAGTCTTGAGTGCAAGATTCAGCAGGTGAGACAAACTCAGTGAGGCTAACAATAGAAAAGTGATGCTATGCATAGGAAAATAAAAAATTTGAAGTAAATTAAGAGACAAAAAAACAGAAAAGTTACAAACCAAAAATAAATAAAAATACTTTTTATTATACTTTAACATATCTGTGAAATGCAGGATCAAATTTACACAAATGTACAGTTTTATAATATTTATGATTAACATGTCAATTATTATTGAAAGCACATTGATGTTGTTATTCATTTTATTACCTGTTGTAGAACTGTTTCACATTCTAATTAAGTTATTAATTATTAAGAGTTCACTTAATCATCTCCAGTATCTGAAAATACCTCGAAGTCTATGTCTTGGTCAACTAGTCTTATTGTTTCATTCTAATTTACACTTATCATAAATGTGAAGAAACCATTTTTAAATGTGAAGAAGCCATGTCCATACAGAATTTGTTATAAGGACAAGAGATCATATGCCTTACTTGTTGTTTGAACTCACCAATAAAGATAATAGAGGGGTATATCATTGAATAGGTTTGCAATAAAATGTTAATTATATCCAAGTCAAAACAGAACAAACACTTAAAAGATAGTAGATGCATATATACAAATTGATTTAACGGAGTCTGTTTACTTTCAAACTTATGATTGAAAATGACAAGGCTTTTATATATTAAGTTTGTATGACACAAACTTCCAAGTGGATTACCTCTGAGATCAGTGAGGCTAGGCACCAAAGAGATAATTTCCACAAGAACAAAGACATGAAAAGCTATAGAAAGTTGAGGAATAAAACTAAGCACCTGATAGGTGAGGCAAAAGAGAACTACTATAAACAGGTGAATATTAAATCCTCAGGATTGGATGGTATTGTTCTTCAAATTGTTAAAATTGCTGCACTAGTAATAACAAAGTCACTAATGCATATCATAAACTTAAGTATAATGAGTGGTAATTTTCCAGAAAATTGAAATGTGTATAGGTTACACCTATCTTTAAGAAAGGAGAAAAGGGGGATCCAGGGAATTATAGACCAATATCTATTCTACCTGTATGGTCAAAATTATTTGAAAAGCATGTAGCCATTTAGGTCTATAAAGTTTTTGAATCATACTCTCTATATAAATTTTTGGCCCTTTCCTCTTCCTTATCAATATCAATGATATACCATTAAATAATGAATCCACAAATACAGATTTGTTTGCAATGATGCAACCTTGTATATATACATTTAGTTCTGATACTTAAGTTATCCAAACAAGATTAAACTCGGACCTTATTAGAGTCCATAACTGGGCAAAACAAAATAGGATGGTAAGATGGTAAATTAATGATGGTAAAATGAAATGTATGATTTTGGGGACATCACAAGAACTACACAAGTCATGGAACCCAGAACTATTTCTTGCAATAAATAATCATGTATTAGAAAATGTCAAACATGAAAGGCTTGTAGGTAAGTCCATAGATCATAATATCTTATGGAATGACCATACTGATAAGCTTTGTAAAACAGTCATCCAGATTTGCCCTACTCAGCAGAATCAAGAAATATTTACCTATGAAAACTTAAAATCTATACTAAAAGTAATATATTCTTCCAATCATGGATTATTGTTCAAATGTATGGGGAAACTGTGCTAAATCTGAGCTTGACAAGATTTATAAACTTCAGAAACGAGCTGCACAGCAAGTAATTTTAGATTAATCATCCCTCAGAAGCATTGATTACAGAACTAAAATGGTTCACAATATATGACAGGATAGATTTTCACAAGGCAGTTCTTTTATAAAAATGTCTACATGGAACTGCACCAGAGTATCTTCAGGACATATTCAGGCTTTTTTCAGCACAATACCAGTTGAGATGAATATCACATGGAAACCTTCTAGCACCAAAACCAAGAACAGAGCAGTTTAAAGTGTCTTCCAATACTCTGTTACAGTTCTATGGAACAAGCTTCCACTACATGTAAAATCTGTTGAAAGTATTTGAGAAGAGATATAAGCATGTATGTGTTTCTAATAGATAATGGAATGTAGCATTTTAATACTAAACATGTTAAAATAAACAGTAATTATTGCTATCTTCATATAATGTGCATTGTTATACTCTTCATATAAGGGCCTAATGGGAGAATAGTCCTTTACTAATGAGTCACCCTCTGTAAATAATGCATTATTATTATTATTATTATTATTATTATTATTATTATTATATGTTTTGCAAAATTGTAACAAATTGACATTATATATTTTAATTTGTAATACTATTATTTATTTATAAGGAAGTATCACCTTCCTCAAGTTGATGTTCTGTATTTAAATTTTTCATTTTTAGAATTTTGTTTTTAATTGGCACAATGTAAACATTGTTGTACTGAGATGCAATGAAACTCTTATACGTACATACATTAATACATATCCCTTGTGTTATGTCTATTGGATTTAAATTATTTTATTTTATTTTTTTTAATTGTTAAATCCAAATTTGTCATTTAGGGTTCAATATTCATTAAATGGGAGATTTTTCTGGAAAATTCAGGCTGACCTAGACTCTGGCTGTAAACACAGGTTGACCTTGGCTTGTTGACCTAATTCCTGACCCTGCTTTAGACATTGTCAACAAGCTTCTAAAACTATTGGTTAATTTCAAGGACAACTTTTTATTTTTAGTTCTTGGGGGTAGGAAATATCTAGATCATTCTATTAATACATGACTTGGTGAAGGTAGCTTCTTTCTGTGACCTTCTATGAACTTCCATAAAATCACGCGATCACTTGTTTACTTGAGAAAAACAGTTATATAAATTGTCGTTTGGGATAGAACAGTTCAGTAGAATCTGGGCTTTTATAAAGTTAATAGTTGTGTTTATATGTTTGAGTGTTAATTTTAATTATCTTGCTCTGGACATTGTGTCACTTTGTCATAGCAAGAGGAATTAATTGGAAAAGAACCTGAATTCATAATTTCATTTGGATGATTATAAAACAAGAACTGCATCACGTGACATTGTCAGCCATTTTGGATTACATCGTCAAGATTCGAACCTGGAACTATTAGAACATTTATTTATCATGACTCTTGCAAATTCTATTAGTGGATTATTTTTGTGAATTCTATATTGGATTAATGTTGGATTTGATTCTCTAAAACCGTAAGTTTATTTATTTTATGAAAATAGTTGTACTTCATAAAATCATTGTTAAAGTTTTTACAAGCTTGTTAGTTTTCACTCTTTCTGTGTTGCTGCTTATTCGAGCCTAAGCACGCAACACTTGTCATCATCTGCAGACCTCCCAACCTTTATTATTTTGCCACACGTCTTAAGAAAATGTCCCTTAGAATATGGACTTGGATTAAAAGCAAAAGCTACAGAAGTATGATTGTTGTGGTAAAATCCAGATAATTGGCTTTTCCATGTTTGATTTGGATCAAGGTTACAAATAAGGTTTAGTGGAGTCTGGGAACCTATTTGCTGCTATTTCCCCAGTTTTAATAACTCTGATGGTTTGTATGTGCTTAAGGTTCTGTCTGATACCCAACTCATTAATATATTGGGAGATTGAGTTTATTGCAGAAGCCAATACTGCACTTTAAATGTATTAGTTGCTTGATTGTTATTGCTGCTGCAAAGGGCATTGCAAACTAACATCATTAAGAATGTACTTGTACTAACCACAAATAAAATTTTGCTATAAAGTCACCATTTTTAAAAAAAAAACTGAATGACTGCTGCAGTGTTTTCAAATGTATTTACTCAAGACACTTTATATATATTGCAGTAGTACCAATACCCAGTTTTTTCCAAGGAGTCACCAGTCACTTAGTGGCTCTCATGAAAGAGAAGGAAGACAAAAGTGGTCTCGACCCATCTAACTGGCTGCCAAATGAAGCATCAAAACCTGAAAATATCACCAAAGCAGGAACTTTCAGGTAAATACTGGTAGCTGAATAATTTGATTCATATTATTCTGTCATTCAACAATTACTTTAAAACATTTTAGCCCAAAAAATTCTGGGCCATAAACATAGAAAATTTTCAGCAAAATGTGCAGATGGTCTTGTTCTAAGAATTTCATTCCTTGCAAAGCATATATAACGATATCTTTTGGCAGCTGGTGTTGTCATTAGCATTCAAATTTTTGCTTCAAATTATTGCATTTAGCTTAGTTTTTTTAACTGTTGCATGTGAAGTCATGAAATTAGATGTTTTTTTCATCTGTGAATCACCACAAGTAAAAGTAGGTCACAGTGAACTACTTTTCATGCTTCAATGAATAAATTCAGATTTTGTATTTATCTCCATTTTCTCTGACACTGTTTTGTGCGCTATTATGAGACTTAATGGGTATATCCATATAAGATGCCAATCTGATAAAATAGGGTCTTCATTTCTAAGGTAGATAAACCTCTATTTACACTTTCTTGTCAAAACAGCTCAGCAGAATTTGACCAAATCTGATCAAAAGCGTCATATCTGGAAGGGCTTTAAAGTCTATACAGATGGTGCCAATCTACTATAAAGTATGGCCATGACTACTAAAAGCAAAAACCTTTAAACAATTTTTGCTTAAAATACTCTCAAAGGATTTGACTAAAATTGACAGAAGGCATACAGACATAAACAGCAGTCACAATTTTATAAATGATGTTGATACACCTCATCTATGGCCACCATTATTCAAGCTAGAAAATCCTTTAAATAACTTGTAAAACTGCTAAACACAATATAACTAGACTTGACAGAATACAATAAGGTTTTTTTTAATAGTTATGCAGAGGCTTTCAATTTGTACAGGTGATTCCAATTATCTTTGAAATATGGCCATCATTAATAAAATAGATTAACCTTGTAAAGACTTCTCAAACATTACGTAACAGAAGTTAGCAAATTTGACAGAAAACAAGACTTGCATGCACACATGTCAAAGATTTTTTAGCCAGATGCAAAAATTTGGGAGTCTGAAATGTGGGTTAAACTTATAATTTTAAGTAAAGAAAGATCCATTTTAAAAGATGCTGTGATATAAGTGAAATAACGAGTTCAAAAGTTTTTTAAAATCAGTTTTAAGAAAAATTGTTTTTAATTTATTATTATATACCATGTTGAGGATATGGGAGCTTTTGAATTGGATATTTGGTTTTATTGAATTTGCATGAATAGGAATTTCTCTTATTTCAGACTGTTCATATAAGCAATCTCTAGATAGATGTTAAATCATATTTCATTTATTTTAAAACCAGGCGTGCATGCATCCAGTATCTGGAGTCCAGGATCTCTCCCATACTTGCTGGAATTATAGCCCACATCGACACCAATCAAAACCTAGACATCCTCTCTGGACATATTTCCCAAGGAGATTGGGTTGCTCGGCTTTGGCTGCACATTTTCAACAGCCCATCTGCCATTCAACTAAAGTACTCTGACCTCCAGTCTCCTGGTAGGCAACAGGAGCTGAGTGAGGTCATTGTCAAGACAACAGGATGTCAAGGTCTTACATTCCAAGCTGAACTGCCATTTTCCTGGCTGATGTGTGAACAGATTAATGCCATCAGTAGAAACACTCATGAAAATTTGAAAGAAAAAGGTATCAATTCTCAGTCTTATACTTCTCATTAAAAATAGTCTCAGACATTCCTGAATTTAATTTGGCTTTAAGCAATTAGTGAAGTCATAGAGAGTGGCATTTTGGCTATTTCTGAATATCATGTACACATTTTACATAGAAGTGACAAAGTCTATGTACTGCATGGTATACTTGTACATTAATTTGATTCCCAGATTATATTCAAGATTCTGCAATTGAAAATTTGACACATAACTTAATAGATTTTGAATTAGACTAGCCAATTCCAAACAGGTCATTTCCGCCAAATAGGGGTTTATAGTATTTTCAGAGAAAAGTGCATTTTTAAAAATGAATGTTTACAAGAGCTAGCATTTCATTAATAATATTTATTTGTTTTTAAGATTGAGCATCATTAGCCATGACAGGTTTACTATAATTAAAAACAAATTAATTTTGTTATTATTAAAAATGTTTTATATTATTTCTTCAAATTTAATTTTTAATTTATAGTTACTTCTGATTTGAATTGCATGGAATGATTTAATTCCTAACAGATTTTTTTTTGCATACATAAAGACTAAAACATATCATTGAAGTTATTTTATAACTAATTGGATGAACTTTTATATGCTTTTATTAGATTTGGTAAATACCTATATAATTTATTTTGATATATATATTTCTGAGTTGATCTTGCATCAGACTGGTTTATGTGTTTCTTGAGACTATTTTGGATAGGGTTGAAATAAATAGGCTTATACCTGAAGTTCTTTGTTGAGTATGATTATGACTGAAATTCATACATTAATAACATCATCTTGGATCTAATTGTCTTGTTACCTGTTTTGATCTAGAGACTATATGCATCATTCAGTTCTAATAAATCTTAATAAATGGGTGTATATAATAAAGTTCGATGATTTGATAATGAGGGAGAGATTGTGCATAATGATTATGCCTTTAAATTAAGAATATTTTTATCAGATTATGCCAATATAGGTAAAATAAAAATGATACAAAGTTTATGAGTTTACGTTAGCTGTATTCTTGCCCTACTTAATAAACATAAGCCTATCTATTTAGGATCAACTGTTTAGTGTTGTAAGCCCCCAGAGCAATATCAGACCTGCTTGGCCTAAAAGTGTATATTTTGAATTTTATTACAGTCCCAGTTTATACCCATCTTAACTAGTGTCTCAACCAAAAATGAATTAATGATAACAATGATATTATATTTATTTCTATTAGCTTTACTAGTGACTACTTGTGGGATGGTCTGGCATCCAGCATCTGGCATCCGTGATCTATTGTATGTTGGATGTCCATTCATTAACACATGTTCATTATTGCTGTTCCTCCTAAACTATGTGAAGGATTACCACACATTTATCCCATGGTCTAGTTGAACCTTAATGAAAATGGTGCCACTTGGACATCCAGTAATTACCACCACAGCTGTTATCTTGAAAATCTTTTCACTACTCCTCTTAAACAGAAAGCCATATTGCTATAGGATTTTGACCAGAAGACCTTTTGTTTTATCTAGTTGGTCCTAAATGAAACTTGTGACAATCTGAGGTCCAGTAAGGCCACCACAGCAGCCATCTTGAAAATCTTGTCACTAATTTTAGGAATATGTTTTCATCAAGAGACTTGGGATGTCTAGTTGGTCATATATGATTATTGCTGCCATGGTAGTTTCCTTGGGAATCTTGTTATGTCTACTCCTGAACCGATCCGGTGGCCTAGTGGTTAGAGCGTCCGCCCCGGAAGCGGGAGGTCGTCGGTTCGATCCCCGGCCGAGTCATACCAAAGACTTACAAAAATGGTACTAACAGCTGCCTCGCTTGACGCTCAGCATAAAGAGGTTAGTGTTAGGACTGGTCGGCCTGGTGTCAGGATAATGTGACTGGGTGAGACATCATGCTACATGTCTGCGGCATGATGTCTCAGTGCTAGACATCACTATAAACTGCCTCACTGCAGACATCGTAGCGATATGACTGAAAAATTGTTAAAGCTACATTAAAAATCCTAATCAAACAAACAAAAAAATGTCTACTCCTGAATGGATGGTCATATATGCATGGGGTTTTTGCTGAAAGACTTCTCATGATGTCTAGTTGGTCCTAAATGAAAAATGGTTCCACTCAGCCATCCAATATTGCCTCCATGATGGCCATATTGAAAATCTTGTTATCACTACTTCATCATAAAAGTTTTCAATGAAAGACGTTTTATTATGTTTAGTTGGTCGTAAATGAAAATGGTGTCAATTTGTCCTCCAATATGACTACTGTATGGGCCATTTTGAACATCTTGTTATGGCTACTTCTCCAAGATCACTGGTCATATTGACATTTTTCTTTTACCAGAAGACTTCTTATGTTCAGTTGGTCCTGAATGGAAATGGTGCAGATCTTTTATCCATTATTGCCACTGTTAGCCATCTTGAACATCAAATTGTTATAGTTCCAAAACAGGAAGTTGTATCAATGTGGAAGTTTCACCAGAACACATCTAATAATGTTTTGTTGGTCCTAGATCAAAATGATGTTGATCTGAAGTTCATTATGGTGGTGGCCTCTTACTATTTCTCTTCAATGGGAAGTCATTTCAACTTGGATTTTCATCAGAAGAGTTCTTGTGATGCCTAGTTGGTTCTAATTGAAAAATATGCAATCTGACCCTAAATATGGACACTAAGATGGTCATCTTGAATATATTGTTGTATAAATGGATTGCTAGGTCAACATGGGTTTTTACCAGTAGACTTCTTATGATGCCGAGCTGGTTCTGAATTAAAATGTTGCCAATTGTACATCCAATATGGCTGCCATGATGATTGTCTTATCAATCTTGCTGTCATGTTATCCTCCTGAGTCAATGGTTATACCTAGCATTTGGTTCTCAGCAAAAGACTTCTAATGATATATATTTGGTCAAAAATGAAAATGGTGTCAGTCAGACATCTAGTATCTCCACCATATTAGCTAATTGACGATTTTGTTATCACTGAAGAATGTAAAATATATCAACACTCTGCAGATAAAAGAAAGAAATGGTCTTGAGCTAAGAGATGTGAAATCTATTAGATATATATTAAAGATAGTAGATTTCCAGCATACAAGGCCTAAAGAGAGAATGCTACTCCATTATAATGTCAATTTCAGAACAAACTGTATTTGTCCCGGAAAGAATTGTCAAGATTTTTAAGGAGACACCTTTGGGTAAACTTCTGAATGACTTTCAAGGACTTATGACCAACATAATGCATCTCTATACACAGGACTTTATCAACATGACCATCAGAGTGCAGAGTGATGCAGAAAGAGAGGTGAGACATCATACTGTATAGTGAGTGCCATTTGTATGGTGCTGTCCTAAAAATTGCATTGGTGTTATATTAGTCATATAATTCTGTTGGTCATGATTTGAACACAGGCACTTGTGAACAAGATAACTTATTTCAGCTTATTTCAGTTGAATTGTCAGGGTGTTTTCTTTTACCTTTCATTGTACACTATGCTCAGAATAAAGTGAATCTAAAGAATCTAATGCATTATAAGTAAATTGATCCTTCTGAATCCTCTCCTGCTGACCCCTGGAAGGCATTCACTCCAGAAACATGTATAAAAGTCATTCTGATATTTCCACCTAAATGCTGATTTGTATATTTGAAAGACAAAGTGAGAAACAAATGCCAACAGGTATGAGTAGCTGTTGCCTTTCACGACATCCCCCCCCCCAAATAAAAAACACAACAAAAAAAACAACCTTTACAAGATAGACAAAGAAATAAATTGCATGGATATAAATGAGCCTGTAATATGTAAACCCATAGTAATTACAGATTTGTGTTCAGGCATGATGAGTGCTCAGTTTAGATTATGACATGAGTAGTACCTCGTCCCTTATTAAAACTTAAAGGTGGAGGTTAGAAGGTCATACAACTACAAATGATTTAATTCCTAATGTTCTTAAGCATGTCTGCATAAATTACATTAAAACTCAGCATCAGGTAGAGATAAAAAAAATCCTACAGAGGTGAGGAGTTGATTTTACTTAAAATTGTCATATTGTCTGTCTGTTACCGACATTTTTTTATGTTTTTTTGTAACTATATAGCATCAGACATGCTTTTATAGACCTATCATAATCAATGTTGGTATTCTTCATGTCCATGACCATCATGTTGGTGTATATTGGAAATTTTGTTTTCACTCAGTAACTTGTTAATAACATTTTCCTGATGAATTGAAAAGATATTTGAGACTTAATATTAACACAAATTTAAGGCAGGGATCATATATTTGATATGATATTTTACAATGATGCGTAGATGACAGTGAAGGGGAGGAGGTCAGAGGAAACGTTTTCATATGTAGGTAATATGGACTCTACCTTATAACCTTTACTCTATCTACAGTGAATGAGGAGAATGATCATGTTTGGTATTATGTTCATAAAGATGTTTGTTGACAATGAGGGTTGGAATCTTAAAAACAGCCTTTAGGGTGGGGCCAGAGGAGGAGTCAAAACTAAAATGTGGATATTTATGATGGCTACTTTGGGATTTTGGTGTGTTGGAGATACAGATATGTCTGTTAGAAATAGTTAGGTTTCTGAAATGCAGCAGAAAGCTTGCTGCTTGTTCTAAGCTTAGTACCTGGCCTACATAAATGTAGTATTAGTTTACTAAAAAAATGTCATAAAGTTAAGTACAAGCATGATATAGTTTGTTTGTTTTTTAATTTAATAAAATTTCGGTTGTAAAATGAACTAGATATTACTTTTAAAGAAAAAAATCAATAAAAAGAAATCAATTTAAAATTGCATCATTATTTTTACCTAATATTACCTTCAGCTTGTGTTTAGAGTCATCTTGGAGTCAGCCACAGAGTTGTCAGCACAAAATCCAACATGTTTATTGACTGGTCTTGTCAGTATCCATGAAGCTTATCAACATAGGGCCCAGCAGCTGGCTTATTTTCGAAGCATTAATCAAGTTTGGCCAGAATGTAGTGAAACGCTAAAGAAGCTTCTGGAAGAGCAGCCAAACCATCACCTTTCCAATCAGGTAATTTTTGTCAAATCTATATTGATGGAAACTATTAATAATCACTTTGCTGTGCATGTCCAACCACATGTCCACCCTGGTAGTTTAACCTTAATGTTAAAGTTTTTATGTTCAGTTTCTCAAGTACAGTTGTCCCGAGTAATGTTTTATGGTACATTCATTTATCTTGACGTGTACTACACCAGTTTGCCACACGATCAGGGGTTGGCTCAACATGCTGGTTCTACAACAATCAGCTTCTAGTTAAATGATATCTGCTTTGTATGTGATATCTTATAGGTTTGCAAACTACGTGTAAATTGAATGTACATCAAATTCTAATATATTCACTTATCAAATTAGAACAAATATTGAAACAGTTGTTGAACAGAAATGAGGTATATTACATTCTTTTACAAATTTATAAAATGACTAATATTTAGGTTATATTATGTGCTTAATTTTTTTTCTATGATTGAAAGTTGTCAAATAAATGTTTACATAGCTAACTTTTGTCCATGATTGTTGTTGTAAACAAAGTATTTAGAGGCATTTGAGTTCAAGGTTAGCCTAGTTTACAACTTGACTAAAATTTTCCAATGGAATGACTACCTAACTATTGTCATGTTTTTAAGATGTTGACATGAATTTAAGTTCAACACCTAACCTTGTTTATCATTTGGGTAAGTTTTCCAGAACCTATTATTGGCTCTGGTCAGATGACAGTCTGTATGTCAGTGATATGGTAATCAAATTATTCATTCCTGTTTTGATATCAGTTGTTTGGAATCTATGATCAGAGTTTATAGTTGTGTTCAATTATAAGTTGATCAGGATTATTTATTTAAATTTGTCATTGTAATTACTAAGTGCTTCGTTAACTTTTTGGACTGTAAAACTACTTTGGGATTATTTTGGATTACATCATTATGATACATCAAGACATTCAAGACTATTGGAATTCATTTGGAAAATTCTATACCTTTGGACATGGGATAAACATTTAGGATTATCTGTGATTTAATTCAAAATACTGGGTATTTTAAATTGTCACTTTTTATTCCAGGAATATAAATTATCAGTTGATTTTACTAAACTTGTTGATTTAACCTCTTTCTGTTACATAGTTTAAGATGATAGAGTAATCACACTATTCTACTATCAATGTAAATATATAGGCACTAAATTTATGGGACACAGTGTTTTCAGAATTATGTACTTTTTTCAGAAACAGATAACATTAAATTCGTCTTCAGTTGTGCCTACATAAACATATAAAGTACTAATGATCTTTTCTTCCTAGATTTTTTTTCTTCCAATATCTATAATTAAATCATGAATTGAACGACAGAATTATGAATGAAATGTTCAGTAATTCCACACCTTTGTGTATCAAAAGAGGTTTGCTTGGTCTTAAAGGTAGAACAATAATTTAGAAGTTTCCTGAGTTTTGATTGGCTTTGTCTTTTAATCTTTGTGCAAAAGAAGGAAGAAAGAAATTTATGTTTGTACATCTCTAACAATGAGTACAAAATATTACAAATATGATTTTTCACTTTTCATATCCATGTGGTCCTGCTTGCACAGAGATTGTGCTGGGCTTCACCAATGTCACAAATTGTGATTTATGTATATCCTTTTTGACAGCAAAACATACCATCTGGTGATTAAACTTTTATATACAGTCTTGGGTTTGGAGTGGAGAAATTCAAAGGCACTATGAAAGGAAGCTACAAACGTGGTTATTAAATGCACTTGACTCTATTGTTACATTTTTTGGCTTACCAAAATCTAGGCCTATTTAAGTTTTTGTACTGAAAAGCAGCTATGTAACCATTTGATATCGGTGACAGTGAATATGGTAGTTAATTATTTAGTGATTCTTGTTTGTTGATAATAGGATATAAATCAAACAAGGACTATCATCTTTTTATATACATGATTTTTGTGTGTTTTCTAACTGGTTGAGAGTGGTACATGAATTTCAAACAATGATCTATACTCAAATTCATGGATTTTTCATATACATATACAGTACTTAATGTGATTACCGGTATGTATTGATTTTCACAAATGTTAGTTGTTTAATATTCCAGTGTATTTCAAATTAGTTTTATCATTTGATAAAACTTTCCCTTGTTTCTTTTCTCTCAGTGTAATTCCTAATCACTGACAATAGATCATCTCTTACAGATTTCACTTCTAAGCGAAATTATATATTTTTTCAGCTGTACCCCACCCCAAACACTTGTCTCGAGAACCACTTATATCTACACATTGCCATGTCTAGGAGATGTTTGAATGAATGGGTGGTACTGTGTTATGGTTATTTAAAATATATAAACAAATATTTAAGTTAGCGATTATTGGGGAGAATTTTTTTTCAAGCCAGTGCCATCAATATTGCATTATATAGCCATTTGAACATGATATGACACTGATTAGGTTACCTATCATAATTAATTATCCTAATTGATAACAAGAATTGTATCATATACAACAGAAACTTTGAATCCCCATCATTTTTATCCATAACATAAAATAGGTTTTATCATAGCTTCATTTCATTACCCCAAAAAAACTCCATACTTTTTTGGGGTAACTGAACACATGTACTATTTTGCTTATGGTACCAATATTTGTTTAGTTTTTTTCCATGCAAGTTGGGGAGTTAAATATGATCCCATATTTTTGTTTTTACCCTATATTATTGGATGCTAAATATAATTTTTAAGGACATCTGAAACTTTCATGCAAAATAATTTGTGAAATATTCTTTATTCACACTTCCTCTTTGACAGTATGGTTCACTGAGATGTGTGCTACCATTTTGATAAAGACTAAACAAATTGATCAGCACATGCACTGTAACCCACAACCAATTTACAAATATTATTGCTATTTATTCAAACCATGCTGATATATGAAGTGTTATTTCATATTCATTAGAGTGAACCATAATCGTGTTTAAGCATCACAGTCAAAAGTACACACACTCTGTCTCTGTCTGTCTGTCTGTCTCTGTCTCTCTCGCTCTTTTACTTTTTTCATGCCTATTGATTGGATATTAACATACAATACAAGGCGATGAAAAATTAAAGGAATGCAATTGACAATGTAAATGACAATCTGAAGAAACTAATTAAGAAGGCTGGCACACTGATAAGAGTTCAAGATTTATCAAGATAATTCCAGATCTTTTGACAAATAATTTCAGAGTTTCTATTTGGAGATTAACACATTTTTGTTTTGATGTCACAATAACATTGTGGGAAATTGTAGGCACTATTGTATGTTGTGGGTTTCAAGCTTTAGTTGTTAAATTAATAAATTTATCTGTGCTTTGTCAAGACTCCAAGAATGAAGCATTACTATTTACAATATTTCATTTTATTTTAATTTCTGGTACAATATTTGTGGCCATGGTTTGAATTTCAGACACTAGATGTGCAAGGTGTATCACTTCTTCTGGACCACTTGAATACACAAGATGCCAAGTATTTCAGTGACACTAAGGGACAGGCCAGCTGGATGAAGAAAGTATTCTGTTACCGTCCTGTGGTGGAACAATGCCTGAGCTTATACAGTAGTCACCAAGAACTGAATTTTAATCCTGCTGTTGTGAGGGCAAGGTACTGTAAATAAATATTGTACCATTGTTGTATATGTGTAAATCTAGCATTCAGTGTTCCCTACTTTTACACCACTTGTTATCTACCATCAGAATTCCTTTGTATCATTGATATTTTATCCCAAAATTACCAGTCATTTTTAGTCATTACTATAATTTAGTCAGCATAAAAATATTGAATTTATCTTGCAGAAGTGGGTCCGTATTGTGGTTTACTGATAAAAATATCAAATGTTATGATATAGTTCAACTTGCCACTTCTGATCACTAAATGAGAAATCAGATCATGTGCCGTGTGCATGGATTTATGGATAATATAGTGTTATGATCTGTCATAAAAGACCATGATGTTATGGAAGAATTATGTTCTTTCAAAACAAGCTTCACTGTTTGATAATGACATTTATTCCAACATGCTGATAAACTACCTAACTTTAATTAAAAGAAGCAAACTATGAATTCAGTTATCCCTAAAGCTATGTGTTGTTTTGATATAAAAGTCTGGAAAATAATATCTGCATTTCCATAGTCACAGTTTGGTTCAGCTATATTTCTTTAAAGCCATTTGAGATTAAAAAATGGAATAATGTACACTTAAACACCATAACTAGAAGGTGGATCTTATTTTCAAGGGCAATGGCACAGTTCAGTGTTCAGTATTATATAGTTTTCATCACTCTTTGGCTCTTGAACTTTAAAGCCATTTGAGAGATCGAACTTGGTAAACTTGATCTTACCACTAGAAAGTTTATCACATACCAAGCAGTTAGTGCCTTATAATCAGTGTCAAGGTTGCAGTACAGTATTTAATGTTTACCTTCACATCTTCCTTTCACTAATCAATATCTTAGAGCTGGTTGAGATTAAGTGCAGTTTGATTTATGTGTCAGTCATCCACACATGTCAGCCATTACGCTTTTGGTGGTGGTGTGGGGAACCAAGTGGCTGAGTGTTCTAAAGCACTCACCATTATAGATTACAGTAAAACCTGTCTTGAGTTACTTCTGCTATGAGCGACTACCTGTCATTCCCGACCACAATTGTAATGCACGGATCAATTTTACTATATAAACGCTCTGTTATGAATGACCACCTGCTGAACGTGACCAGTGACCGCGATTTCTTGGCAAAATATACATTTTGACACTGCTATGAACAACCGCATCGCCGAAGAAAAAAAAGATTGACACCACTGACCATAACTTAATCCTTTGTAAACACTAGACCTTGGGATAAATGTAGTATGCAAACAAAGTGCACATTAAATAACATGATAGCTGAACAACCATATATCGAGATAAACACCTCTAACCATCATTTAATCCTTTGTAACAAAGAGATTGCTCTAATAAAGTATTTTAAAAGAATTTGTCTTGCGACCAGTTTTGTTAAATTTACAACTCCAGTGTACGGTGTCATTTGTAAACTGCAGTAAACCAGGCTAAAGTACAGGTCACTAACCGCCATTGTAGTGCCAAAGTCATGTGAATAGCCAGTAAGAGTAACATCAAAGGGAGTAATGCTGGATATTATATGCAATCAATTTAGAGGTTTGTGTTTTTTCTTTTATCTTCATGAAAACTCACAAAACGCTGGTAGTCCTTACGTCCCAGTGAGAAATCGTTTGAAAAGGCTTCAGTGTAGGTTTGAGTACATCATTTGTCTTTCCAGTTAATCCATAATGCCTGGAGGGTGAACGCGCTCATTGTCTTTAATATTAGTATATGAGAATCATTTCCGGATTTTTTTAGAATTATTTTTGTATTTCTTTTGTTAGTGTTTCACCAAGCCACCATCTGTTTACCTGGGTGCAGATGGTCGCAACCTTTGTTTATCGAGCTATAATGCTGTTGATTTAAACTTCGTCTCAGAATAAATGTATTGTTTATGTCTTTTGGTTTCATTCATTGGTACATAATATATATTTATTCCACATTTCCCCAAAACCAGATCAAAACCGATAGTCTTTATAATGTCAACACTAATAACAATGGCAGAACCTGCACCGAAAAAAAAGAAAAATTTTAACACTGGAAGAAAGGATTAATGTCATTGAAAGAAATGAAATAGGGGAGACCACATCGCAAAATAGTAGTCATTTTAAGCGTCAGTAAAACGCAAGTTCAAAATGTAATGAAAGACAAAATTTTGCTTCTTTGTTCAGAAATGGAGATACATGTTCAGACCAAACAGCTGAGTAAAACTTGTCAACAAAGAAGTATAATGGATTTCTTTAAAAATACATGTGAATAAAGTGTACAGAATAAGATATATACATCATATGGAATGCATGCAATATTTAACAAGATATATGAATAAAGGATATGATACATGTACAGTGAGTATGAGTATTATTTATTTTTCAACAATGCTAACTATTGACCCTGAAAACCAGTGAATTTTCACACACCTCTTATGAGAGACCACCTGTCTTGAGAAACCGCTTTTGGTTGGCAGAAGGGGCAGTCTCTCATAACAGGTTTTACTATACTGCCATCTCAATTTGATGTGGGTTCGAGTCTTGAGCTCGGCCAATGTGGGTACTTGAGAAAGCTTACCAGTAGCTTCTCATGGGTCAGTGTTTTCTTCCTTGGTTTTCCCCTGTTCTTCCTCCACCATTTATACTGGCCACCTTGTATAGCCTATCTTGTGCTGAAAAATGGCTTTAAACCCTATACCAACAACAACAATGCTTTCTGAGTAATCATTATGCTTTTTTTCCTTCAAATTTGCTTTACACTGTAGGTATTATGTCTTTGGTACATTAAATTTTGTTTATAAAAAGCAATAAAAGTTGTTTTTGTCATTTTGTTATCTCTTTAATTACACTAATTTAAATTTGACAATTTTCTTCAAAACATGACTGTTGCATGAGAATAGTGTAAAAGTACTTTCCTTTTTTGCTATTTATAGCTATTGAGAAGCTAGTGAAGTTGTGAACAAATATGTACTTTTAAAGAAAATGGCACCAGATGTTGGGTGAAATGCTTTATGGTGTTGTTCATGTTTTATTTTAAAAATTGTTGGAGCAGATGGGTCTTTTCAAGCTTGAAAATACACCACTCTCTTGATAACTTGCACCCTGATTACTCGCAAACCCACTTATAACACAGGGTCAGACATGAATCCCACTTTTTAAATCAAGTTGCAAAGGGTATGATGATCTCATAAGAATTTTCATTGCAGGCAGCTCTGGATTAGAGACATGGTTTTCAAACTGTACATTGAACACATTGGCACCATGGACAGAGAAGCTGATCACTTTGCAGTCAAAAACTGCATGGTGTTATGGCAGGTAACACAAAATAATCACAAATTTGCGTTGTTATTGCTGATCTCATTAATTGCAACTATTGTTTTGTTTTATATTTAGATAGCATACATATGAATTATATGAGAAATGACATATTTCTCTTTTTAATAAAATTAATAAATGCAATATGCAAACTGGAACGTAGCACATAAACAGATGATTGTAGCCAATTATCATTAAATGATAGTACAAAATTGATGTCAATACTCTTCATCATATGCAATACACAAAGACTCTCCATTAAATAAATAAAAAGTTGTCAAAGTTGTAAACGTACCTTCTCTGCCTAAGTTTTTGGGACAACCTTATTGTTTTCTCTGAACATGTCTTAATGCATCCCAAGATTTTTGAGCCAGTCCTGGTCAGTAATATTATGGTTTACCAAAATTTTGAACACTCTGGATAAGACATGATAAGGTATTTTTTAAGAAACGGGTTGTTTAATGTATTTATTTTAATATTATAAAAACAAAAGGAATGACAACTTAATGATGTTTGTTAAAAGACTAGTAGTTTTCATTTTTAATATTAATAACCAGTTTCAAATGAATATCTTTTCCAAAAAAAGTTGTTAAATAATTAATATTTCTTACCTTGATATTTTATTGAGAGGTTTTCAAATGGTTAATGACTTAGTATTGAATTTATGAAACAAGTTTAATAATTCCAGCTTGTGCAGGCCGTTGTGAGGAAGCTGGAAATTATTAAGTGAATGTCATAAATTTAATATTAAATAATTCTTTGTGTGAGGCTATGTTTATCACATAGTTTTATTGTAATGGAAATAGTTTAGAGAGAAAGAAGAAGAAATAACTGTATATTCTTGCTAGCACTCTGCAATTTTCAATGATTGTGCATAAAAACTCCAGGTGCTAGCTGATTAATAATTTTCAGTTCAATAACCGGTAACATTTAAAAGTAGATTTTGTTATGAATTGTAATTCAAAGGGGAACATTCCTTCTAAATCAGTAGAATATTAGACACAAACAAACATTATTTAACAATGGATTTCCAATGGAAATTCCTCTGTGATGTCACATTGTTAACTCGGGTTTGGTTAGATGAGCCATATACATCATTTACAATGAGAATGTTTACAATGTTTCATCTAAATAAAGTGTGTCAGTTTTACCACTGTAGATGTAGTATTGTATCTGGCAGACAAAGTAGCATTCTAATTGTTGAGTATTAATGTGAGAGAATGATTACTGGATGCATAAATTGTACTAAGTCTAGACTTCAGATGTTGCTGAGTATAATAATTCCAGATGTAATATATGTGTGTTCATAAATTTGCATTATTTGATTTGGAACAATGCTGTGTTTGGATAACTATCTGGCTTTTGGGAGATCAGCATTTGTCAACATTCTTTTTCAAACAAAAGCGAGTTTATTTAATTCCGCACCAGGTTAATATTTAGACAACAGTTGTCAGGGGTGGGATGGCTGTTATAGGTTTACACCTTCTCCTCCAGTTCTTATCCATTGACCAATTCTGAACCATTGACCAAGCTATACCTTGATTACATTTATAATGAGATCTGTGAGGTAAATTAATGTGCCATTTTCTGATAGATGTAACTTTTTCTTCCCAAATCCTCTTGGGCGATCAGTTTGAACAATGGCCACCAAAATGTTGACAGTAACGGTTAAAAAAAAAGAGAAGGCTAGGATAATTCCCATAGTTGCAGCCAATTAGTAAAGTGAATACTATGCAAGAATTTCATGGGCTTATTTGGGATGGTCAGATTTACATAAAGTCATATGTTAACACATTGACATATCAAAAATACTCAACTGAATGCTATGTGTAAAGTATAACAACTATGTGATACATAGTTATAACATAGACTGATTGGCATGATACAAGAGAACATATCAGTTTCAGTAAATAATGGTTCTCAAATTGTTTCAGTGGAGAAAAAAACATTCACTAAAAGGGAATATAAATTTGGAAAGAGGTTATGCAGAAACTTAATTTGAATCCTTCCTATGTATTCTGCATTGTGACACTTTAAAATGGTCAGACTTATAAGTCAAATTGTTGATGACCAAATCATAAACTGTCTTATAAAAACAGTTGATTGTATTTGACCCTAATACTGTGAATCGAGCAAAGAAAACAATCTTGTGTTAGTAGATTACTAGAGTCACATGATACTTGCATAATTCAAATTGTCAGGTTTCTTGATTTTAGTTATTGACATTAGTTGATTTTATATATTTCAGTTGAAATGAGTTTCTTTAACATTCAAGGGAGAGGGCAAGGTTCAAATCACAATGCACATATGATTAAATTTCACTCTACTGAATATCAACCATCCCATTCAGATGGGAGCATTGAATTATTGTGAATCAGAAATGAAAATTGCATCTAGTCTTGTCCCACTCCCACCCAACCAAACATTTTCGGATTGGGGGTGGGGGCATATTTTATTTGTCCCTATTTTTTTGTACATCAAGAAAAAAAAATTATTTGTATGGGGTGTCCGCAAACATAGGGTAGGGCAAAAATATACATTAATTAGAAAGAGAGAAGTGGTGATAATGAGAGAGATTACATTCATTTTGACTTTGGGGGGGGGGGCCGAGTGGCTGAGTGGTCTAAAGCGGTTTCCATTACAGATCACTGCCATCTCACCTCTGTCTGCGTGGGTTCGAGTCTAAGATTCAGCTAATGTAATTATGTGAGAAAGCTTGCCAGTAGCTTCGCGTGGGTCGGTGGTTCTTTCTGGAGGTTTTCCCGGGTTCTTCCTCCACCATTAATACTTGCTGCCATATATAGCCTATCGTGTGCTGAAAAATGGCGTTAAACCCTACAACAACAACAACAAAATTTTGACTTGAAATATATGGCTTTGAAAAAAATGACCTAGGTATGTAACTTTCATTTCAGATGCTTGAGAAAGTTGTAGACCTTAAGCAGGTTGAATCATTCAAAGAAGTGGAAAAGTTTCTGAAGATATGTAGCAGAGCAGCCATAGCAGCATTTTGCAAAGAGTATGATATTTAAGTATAATTAGAATTAACTTCTTAAGGCAAAGAGTATGATATTTAAGTATAATCAGAATTTATTAAGGCAAAGAATATGATATTTAAGTATAATCAGAATTTCTTGAGGCAAAGAGTGTAATATTTAAGTAGAATTAGAATTTCTTAAGGCAAAGAGTATGATATTTAAGTAGAATTAGAATTTATTAAGGCAAAGAATATGATATTTAAGTATAATCAGAATTTCTTGAGGCAAAGAGTGTAATATTTAAGTATAATCAGAATTTATTAATTTATTAATTTATTATATTTCAGTATAATTAGAATTTCTTAAGGCAAAGAGTGATATTTGAGTATAGTTAGAATTTCTTAAGGCAAAGAGTATATTTAAGTAGAATTAGAATTTCTTAAGGCAAAGAGTATGATATTTCAATATAATTAGAATTTCTTTAGGTAAAGAGTGATATTTGAGTATAGTTAGAATTTCTCAAGGCAAAGAGTATGACATTTAAGTATAATTAGAATTTCTTAAGGCAAAGAATATGATATTTAAGTATAATTAGAATTCTTAAGGCAAACAGTGATATTTAAGTATAATTAGAATTTCTTAAGGCTAAGAGTATAATTAAGTATAATTAGAATTTCTTAATGCAAAAAATATGATAATTAAGTACATGTATAGTTAAGGCAAAGAGTGTGATATTTAATCATAATTATAATTTCTTAAGGCAAAGAGTGTGATATTTAAGTAGAATTATTATTTCTTAAGGCAAAGAGTATGATATTTCAGTATAATTATGATTTCTTAAGGCAAAGAATATGCTATTTAAGTATAATTAGATTTGATTAAGGCAAAGAATATGATATTTAAGTATAATTAGAACTTGATTTTTATATACCAACCAGAAGACAAAGTGTATGATGTTGTCTGTCTATTTATGTAGCTATTACTAATTCATTTCTTAGGTTGTCCATGACCTACAGTTACCAAACTTGTCAGATGACTTGCACTTAGGATAAGGAAAAGCTATTGATTTCAGGTTCAGAAAGTTTAACAGCATGTGACAGTGCTTCTCAGTGTGGACTGAATATCAATGGGATAAAGTGCACATTGAGAGATGATGAGGCCATAAGTATCCATGCAGACATAGCTTCAATGCAGGATTTACTTTCAGAATGATATAACACTGTACATGTTTCATCAGCCACATTGCATCATAGACCATCATGCTCAGAGACATCACTGGCTCCTCCTTCACTGCCACAGAAGGATATACCTTAATAGGCAGTACTGTTAGACCATTCATCCAAAAGTTTCAACATCATATCACTTGCTCGGGAGCAAGATAAAAGAGCAAAGCAAACAGTCTCAGTTGCCATCTTGCATATCATATTTATGAACTGGCTACATGTATTAAATATAGCATATCCCATCCCAACCTCATAACTGGACAGTGTCATGACAGCTAAGATGGCCTTGTTCTGTCAATACTGGACTAATCCATATGGCTCTGATTGCAGTGGGTCAGGACCACAATCTATCAGCTACCAGAAGATTGATCTTTATCCACATTGGCAAAGACAGTATATACAAGCACTGTCATGGATCAGTCTAACCAATATAGTATCATAGGACACTCACTACAAATAATGTGCATCTTGGTGTATGAGTATCCAATCGACGTTGCTTCAATTTGTTTTCAGATCTTTACTTAGCTACCATTTGGAAGTAACAGTATTAAACTTAGGACATTTAGCATGAATTGTGAGCCACTGTCCTTGACATTTGCAGGTTCAAATCCCACCCATGTGATACCAAAGACTTGTAAAAATGATACTTGCAGCTACCTTGCTTGGTGCTCTGCATTAAAATTTTAGTATCAGGATTGGTTGGCCTGGTGTCTGGATAATGTGACTGGGTAGGAAAAAGTAGCAGTGAGAAACTAGAGGGATAATACAAGTAAAATGAGTCTTCAATTGTTTATCTAATGCATACATGGGGGTGTATGCAGTATGCATTGCATACAACCAGATGAGTGCACTCATGACCTTCAGATATTTTGACATCATTTCTTTTTAAAAATCAAAATAATGTCCAGACATTCCATAGGATAGTGTGGCCACAAGATGGGCTCTATACACTTGCCCAGATTGCATCTATTGCTAAAAGTACAATACAGAAAAATTGTTGTGCACATTATAGATAGCAGCCTTCAGAAACCTGGAATCAAGCTTCTTCCATATATATATATATATATATATATATATATATGGGTAATGGAGGAAACGAGGTTCTTATCAACCTGTTGTCATAATATTTTGTTTTTTCTTTCACAGACCCTCCAAGGGTTAAGTTTACAAAACAAACAAAAAAGTCTATGGGAGGCTTAGCCCTTCAATGTGGAAGGGTCATAGGACATTATGGAACCAACTTCTTTAGCAACATGAGGGCAATCTAGAGGAATGACTCTGAATGCTCAAAGAGTTGATCACCATCCTGCCAAAAGGGTGGAGATGCATGACTCCCATCATGCCCTGTTTTCAGGTTGCTCCCTGCCATTAGGGAGGTAGAACACTACATAAGTATGTTGATTCATCCTGATAGGGAAGTCAAGCACCACAAAAGCATTTTGCTGTCATTAGGGAGGTGGAGCACCACTCAAGTGTGCTGCCTCCACTTGTTCATGAATTGAATCACCAAACAGGTATGTGTGCACTGCATATCTCGTGCTGAGGGATGCATGTTGCCCCATATTGCATGGGAGGCGGTAAACTTCTTGCTATATTTTAAAGGTAACATGTTGTGCCCTTAAGATGGGAAGGATTAGTTCTACACCCATTTGAGTGACGAATTAGTTATAGATGAAGTATTAACTGGTTATCATTCAGTGACTTCTTAGTATGGAGATAAGTTATTGGACTGTACCCCACTCCCGTCCAATCACTTGCAGGTTGGGGAGTCTGCCCACTGGGCTCAAATAGGAAAGAGAAACATATTGATATTCAGCCCAATCCTATTATCCCAATGAATCCTTATGGGATGTATGACCCTCCACCTCAGGGTCATTGATCCTGTATGCCCCTGTGGGCTACTAGGATCCTTCCCACACAGTAAGGGGTGATGATGCAGATCATGTCCCACAATCATCTCCTCATCAGCTCACATGAAATCAGAAGACTAGAAGAGGTGTACCATCATCAGGGCAGACAGGCAATCCCATCTCTCCATTCCTCACCACTCTGAATTACAGGACTTTGCAGAGAATGCACCGTTAACCAGTATCTGATACACAAGCAATCCTCCATCAGTGCTTGAAATTAGTACTGATAGGTGGTAGGTCCATGATGTGTCACCCTCTGAGGGAATTGGGTCTGACATGCTTATAAACAGGACTGAGTTTGACCTGTTGTGAGGAATGTCAGATTCAATACAGAAGGATAGTTACATGTATCAGCATTTTAATTTAATAAAAATAACTAAAGTAGTTATTTTTAAACAATGCAGTCTTTTTTTGTTGTTGTTGTTCTCAATCCCAAACTAATCTTGTAAAGGTTATTTTCTCAGATGGTGACAGATAACATAATGTATGATTTTTGTTCCACAGTGGCATTGCCTATTTACCATTCAGTTATAATGCTGATGAAATCTGCACTTTTGATTTCACAAATGATTGGACCCAGCAAGGAGTTTGCAATAACTACAATAAAGTCAGTGAATCCATGTGTATTGATATAATTCTCACCTAAATTAACACCATTTTGTAGGCCTTGTTGAATAGGTATCACATATCAAGGACCTAGGACCTCTCTGCTCTTTATTAGTTTAATCACGAGTTTAATGATTGGGGGCATCTGCTGCAGCAAAATTATGATCTTCTTGACTAGATTTTGCATATTGCTGTCTTCAATGTTCTTTGCTGTTTGCATGCACCTTTAAGTTTGTGTACCATAGCCACTAGACCATATGACTAAATCAGGGAATTTCAGTAAGGTTAAACACAACATTTTTCCAGTATCCCAATCATTGAACTATGATCATTATACAGGAAAAATGTTGTTTTCAACCTATTTGGAAACCCACTACAGTTTTGTTTTTCAGTGTTTCTGTAAATATGCAAACATGGCTTTTATTATGCTTTGCGTCCTTATTTTGGCTTAATCTTTTATGCTGGGGGTCCATTTGCTTAATTTGGAGGTTAAATTTGTGACTCGTATTGAATGTCAGTTACATTTATCGGAACAGAACAATGTTATGCAGATTGGTTCCCATTTTCAGTGTTGTTGTTTGTGGCTAATTCAACCTTACAGTATAGTACCAGTCATGTATTATGCGTGAACAAATTATTTTGCTAGCTTTTGCTTTGGACATTTTTAATCCTGTTGAATGTGGCTTCAAGCAGGTGGCTACCCCAATGAAATGATCATGAACAATTCATGAACAGGCATGAACTAAAAATGGTAAATTCATGAAATTTTGAATAAACCAACACTTTTCAAACTGTTTTTGAACAGTTAATGAAATATTCATGAACTGAATTCATGAACATTTCATAACAGTTCATAAATCGCATCATCATTCATGAACAAGTGCATGAACATATTCATAAACTATGATGAACAATGTTTCCCATGAATGATTAATGACTGTACATGAACAGTTCCTATAAAAAGTTGGATTATCTGACAAACTCACAAATACCTATAGTAACATTTTGTCCTAAATTATGAAATAACATTCGAGGTGTATTTTTACAGCAGTGTAAAATCAGTCCTTAATTTCAGATAAATGTTTAGTATGCAACAAAGAACATATCAGTTGACAAGTGATATTCATTTTCTTCTCTTCACAACAACATTTGTAAGTTCTGTCATTTTCTTTGAAATTTTTCAAGAGATCATGGGACAATTGTGTTCAATCAACTGTTCAGGCATATTTAACTTTCGTTGTCATGGGGGGGGGGGGTAAGGGTTTTTCTGACTTTACAGATCTTTTTCTCTGAGATTGACCTGTAGACATTAACGATGGATAAGATGTTGCTCCTATTAAAATGTAGTTTGGGTTAGAGTAAAACTAATTTTAATTATTCAATACTTGCTGCTAATCTCAAATACCCTCCTCTTATCCCACTTTGATCTCCTGGCAGAATTAATGTTTTTTTCAAAATGATGATAATTCTATGCATGCCCCAAGCCAGGTGCATCATACTTACTAATTTTCATTCTTAGTGAGTTTTGTATTGACATCAAACAGACAGTGGCTTTATGGCCTGAAACAACATAAACCTACACAATAGTGACAGGTAAGTATTGCATATTTAAATTTAGTTTTACACCCCACCACCCAAAAATACCTACATACTTTTCAGATTTGGTGAAATTCAGCCCATTGTTATTAATATCTTAACATTTCCAAATAAATCCAGCCCTAATCAAAGCTACAGATGTGCTATTCACATGTGTGTAGTCAGCATCAGCCATCTTTTTAATATAAGGAAGACTGCTATTTGCAAGGGTTACACTATTCATGAATTGTCATCAAGTAATTACAATGAATCTAAGACTTATGAAAACAAGATCTTCAATTGACCTTTTTGGTTTGGAAAGGATTTTTCTTACAAATTCTTTCTGGTAAAAACCTCAATAATCTGGAACCTCTGAGTACTGGACACATTCTGGGAAGCATTCTTGTAGATTTAATGTGAACCTACCTCTAAGAACAGGACATGAGTACCTTGCAACCTGTAAAAATAGGTGACTGTGAGAGGTAACTTTTTAATCTGATAAGTGACAAGTGATGCACAAAAATGTTGTTTTAATTTGGTAGTGAATAATTTGTTCATGTTTAAATCAAACCGTTTTCCAGTAATACAGACACAAAATAAATATTTAATTTAAACCTTCACAAGCACTGTATTTATCATAGAAGCAGCTGCATGGTCAGCAAAAACAGACTACTTGATCAGTACAGTTGTCCTTCTGTAACTCATGCATGATTGGGCCCAAAAACATAGACAGAACTTAAAGTGATAGCACAAGTTACAAAGCAACCTCACAAAAATGAAGGAGATGCCAAATCTACTGGATGATCAGAAAAACCATGGGGTATTGAAGTGTGAATATTGGAGGGTGTTGTGTATTTCCCAAGAGAGTATCTAGAATGCACTCTTTTATTTTGGCGCTTCTGAAAGCCAGACATTTTAATTAGTCTGAGAAGTTTTACTGTATTAGTTTGTGCAAATTGCATTTGAGATATGAGAAAACCTTTTCTGAAGTAGGGTGGTGGTGAGAAAACCTTTTTTGAAATGGGATGGTGGTGGAAGTGTAATTTTTTCAAAGACTGACACAACAATATTTTTTGAAGATTTTTTTCTGTATAATATTAAAGGAGATAGAGTTACATAATTATTTGTTAGAAATAACTCCCATGTTTGAAAATTATGATTTCCCATTGAGCTTTCTTGAATACAGGAGAACTAAAAGAAAAAAGTAAGGTTATTATTTTGCTTAGAAATGTGGAATGAAATACTACATGATACAGATGGACAAAGATGTATACGATTGCCGTCATTTCAAGATGATGCTGCACTTAAAATTCATTCGGTACTTTTAAGTTACTTAAAAAATAAATTACTTCAGTGATATTGATATATATTCTTTCACAAAATGTTTTTTATATTGAGGTGATATTCAGTTTAAATTTTTTTATTATAGACAACCCATATGCCCAATCTGTAAATGTGAAGTTCTAACAGAGGGATCACCAGTCACACTACCATGCAGTGATACCATCTGCCTCCGTTGTTATTGTGATGACAAGTTACTGGATTACAATAAGTGTCGCAAATGTCACAGCATTATTCCAGCAGATTTTGTTCCAGATAAAGCAATGAAGGAAAGGTAATTAAGAAATATTTAGCATTTAAAACTGATCAAGTTAGTGAGTGATGAATCAATTCGATTAAAGTTTCTTGTCTATGGATACCACCAACAACCTGTTATGATCAATGTCTATTATTTTATTATTTGAATCTGCACCATCTAGTGTCAGGTCTGGCACACTAACCAATGAGCTAACAGCTCATTTGTGCTCTTTAATATTTATCTCAGAAGGGTTTATTTTAAGCCCATTCATATGCACACCACATGCCTAAAGATGTAAAATTATTTATGACAAAGGTTTGAAGGAATGTATCATTTTTTAAAGAAATTAATTACCATAGTCAATGTTTTAAAAGACCCAGATGCATACATGCTATCTTTTCCAAGACCATATCAGGGAGATCAGAGATCACAATCTGGAAGATTGGGTCACCCAATAAGGGAAATCAGAAATTTAATCATAAAATTGCATATCATACCAAAACTAAGTAAATTATCTTCAAGGAATAATAGTTGCTCAACTTTATTAATTTTCTTATATGTTACTTTCACTTTGTTTCACATGTTTACAGTCTATTCAAGCACTGTTGAACTTGAATATTTTTGTTTTTAATGGCATTATTTCTATTGAATCCATCATTGTACATTTCATTTCAAATTAGTTTACTGAAGTCTGTTATACATGACACATTACTCAATATTGAAATATTGTTGAGTTGAAAGAAGTTAAGTGTGTATAATAAATGCATCATTGCATATCATGAGTCACGATTTGATTGGTTGTTGGGTCAATAACAACTTGATTGAATGATTACAATAGTCACAAACAAGTGTAAACAGTCTGTTGAATGTTTTAGCTGACAATACCTACCATGCATGGCAGATATTGTTTTAGCTTGAATAACTATGCAGATTTGCGATTTTGTTTTAGTCAGAAATTCAGTAGTTAAAAAGATGGGGGGGGGGGAATCAAAAGACTACCAGACAATCCAGGAGATTTGGCATATATGCAGACATAATGTTTGATTTACCTGAAAATTTCCATTTTCATTATGAATGAAGTTTTCACCATAATATTAGTTTCTGTGATTTTGTTCCATAGTCCTAAAAATAGTCATCAGCCTTTACTTGTTTTCCTCAGACAAGAGAATTCAAAAGTGACTTTGAGATCAAATATACACCCATCCTTGATTAATTAGTAGAATCTTTGGTTAAAATTCTGTGTTCTGAATAATAATGATCATAATGACTTCATGTACAGAAGGTAATTTGTTTGCATGAACTAATTTACCTTGAGACCTTGTGTTATGAACAATTTTATACAGTACAATGTGACTACAATTTGTTTTAACATTAAGGAATAGAGTTTTCAGAAAATCAAACAGAGTTTTAATTACATAATGTACAAACATCAGTGGTCACATAAATATAAATAAAATATATTTTATTGAAAATTCATCTGAAAAAATTATGTATAAGCAGAGGAAAGCAAGAGGTATTTCTATTTCTTAGTCTTAACCAAGTCTCTTAAGATTTCATCCATTTTAGATGTTGAATCTGAATAGAAGAAATCCTAGGAGCCTGCCTTATGTCACTAGGAATAATGTTCTATACCAGTGGACCAGTAGAATGAAAGCTCTTTTTAAATAGTTCCTTCTTTGGCGTTGGTATAATGTAAATATTTACTTCTAACAGACCATAAATTTGGAGTACAATCATCATCTTTGTGGTGAAAGATATTGCATAGGTAGACAGGAATAGCCTTTCTGCACAATTAATACATACATTTGGCCTTTTTAAAAAAATATTCTTTCATATTTTTAAAAATGTATAATTCAATGCATCCTAAAATTTGTACATTGGTATAGAATTAAAGTCATGATTTGGAGTCTTATAAGTTGTTATCTTTATTAAACTACAGAAAATCTAATATTATGGGATAAAACTTTGATCAGGAGTTTTATGTGCAGACGGGTATAAATTTTTTTACAGTCATTGCTTGCAAAACAGAAATCATTGTATGCTAATAAATGTAGGAACCCTTGGTAATCACCAACAGCAAAGGAAATCTAATGAATGAAGTGGAGACCTTCAGGTAACTTGGATCAGTGGTAAAAGCTAAGGGAGGATGTTACGCAGAGGATCGAGGCAGCCTGGCAAAAGTGTAAAGACTTGTAAGGTGCAGCCTGTGATTGGAAGATGTTATTCCAAGTTAAAGGAAAAGTGATAAGACCAATGCTGATACAGTAGTCCCCCTCTTATACGGCCACCCCTGTTGCACCGGGAAAGTGGCCTTATAAGGCGGGTGGCTGTTCCAGAGGGGGGCTAAATTTATTATGAGAAGTACATGTATATGTAATGTACGTAGTAAGAAAGCTACATACTTCAAAACATTAAATATCTTCGTCTAAATGAAACATCAATCAATAAAAGTTTTTTTTGTCATAATAACAAATTTATTTCAACTGAATATACGTTACTATTTTTGCTTTCTTGGCGTAAGTTTAATATGCGAGCGGGTATTGTTGTCATGCACGTTGCAAATGGATTCAAAAACGTCATTTACATCTTGGTACATACATAATTATTTTTCCATTTGCTCCTTTTTCCCACTGCTGCTGAATAACCTTCTTATCGGTTATTACTTTGTTTATTCAAATTATTTCAACATAAACTTGTTTTTACGAGTCTTTTGTACATACGGCATCCTTCTCCCCCCCCCCCCCCCCCCCCCGATGTCGTCAAGTAGAATAACCGACTTTCTTCGAAAATAATGTATCTGTTAACGTGACGACATTTTAGTGTTTGGTAATGATTTATTCGGTTATTGCTTACTGTATGCGATTTAATTATGCAGACAAAACTTGTGTCGAGTCTACGAAATGCAGCCTTCGTAAAGGAAGCCATATTGTTTGGTCACATAATTTTTCCGGTCTTTGTCTGGTACCCTATTGTCTTTTTTAAGGTTCTCTGTGTGTGCCAATGTACAAAATCTATTTTTAGCCTATGCTGACCTTGTTATGATTATAACAATTATGTCTGGTTATAATCATCAACGAGAAGAACTCAACATAGGTGTTAAACCCCAAACTCTATCAAAACATTATTGAGCCCATTTCCTGTAAACATCGACTTTCATAGATAATGATATACTTTAAATCTTTAGTCGACACTTTTAATGGCGACTTGACACTCGGAAACGTGTATCTACGATAGAGATGATCAAAATTACTTACCTTACGTCAAGATTTGAATTAATTATTGGTTCTGGATATATTTAAATATAAAATGAGGCCGCTCGTGAGGGGGAAAATTTTATATTATTGCACAAAAATGCTGGCTGCTGGTCGCGTTAGTCTGGTGGCCTCTTGTGAGGGGTACTTTTGAACAGAAACTTGTCGGTGCCAACGAATTCTGGCCGTTTGGGGCGGGTGGCCGCTGGTCAGGGGGGGCCGTACAAGAGGGGGACTACTGTATATAAAATACAAGCATCGTCACTAAGGAAGAAAGAACTCTTTCAATTCTTGGGATCTCACTTAAAGAGAGGAAATGAAATGAAAACCTTTACCAGACAGTTGGAGTAGCTTGTATCACAGACAAGATTTGAGAAAGCAGACTGTGGTGGGATGAGTATGAAGAATGGAGGGAAGAAAACAGCTGCATCAGAAGAATCATGAAGTGTATGGACAACAGAGAAGAGGACAGCAGAAGAAAAGATGGATGGATGAGGTACAGCAAGATCTAAAGAAACTCAGACTCACTGCAAAAGATATTGGAGATTGAGCTGAATGGAGATCTGATGTGGCTGACCCCTCTAGAGAGTGATTAACGGCCAGAAGGAGAGAGAGAGAAATAATAGACTGGTAAATGTAAAATACAGTATCTTCATAACAAGAACCCAGGCATTTTGGTTGTAATTAGCTGAAAAATGAAAGCAGAGAGGTTATATAGAAAGAAGATTGCTGATAATTTGAGGATTGATGTTTATGGTTACTGTTATGGCCAAAATGTTCAAGGAATTTAGGGGCCTGGAATTGAATGAATGGATTCAGCATTTATTATTATTGGATCTTCGTTATTTCTTTGTACAGATATGTAGTTGGCTTGTAGGAAAATACAATGTGTTTGTGTTGGTTTGTTACTTTCAATAAACATGTTGCCATTTATGGATGTGCTACAAAAATTAACTCTAGGATTTCAGACATGTATGTTCAGTTGTTGTCATCTCTGCAGGATAAGTTGTCCAAGCAGATTAGAAAGGTATTAGCTGTTGCTCTTGTACCATTCATGTTTTTTCGTGTTCTGCACTTGGTTATATTATTAATACACTTCTGCCGACAACTTATTTTTATGACATGTTATTTTTGGTTTCTCCTTTTATATCTACAGCAAAGAAATTAAAGGATTCAAGGATTACCAAAGTCGATGTAATAGTTTCTTTATGGATGTTGTGTCACAGCTGTGTTTTGCTGAAAACACGCCCCCATCAGATGAAGTGGTGGATATGTTGCTAGGATACATCACCATGACCTCACCATCTGGGAAAAATAAAGCTGCCACCAAACAACTGACAAAAGAGCTGACTATATTTAATGATTGTTTTGACCCAACTCCAGTGTTTAGATCATTTCTTCTCCAGTTGCTCCTCAGAACAAGGTATAGTTGTTAAAATCCATTATCACCTTTTCTTTCATCATCCAGATTTTCCAATAGGGCTTTCATTATATCATAAAGTATGATTTTTTGCAGATACGTCTAAAATTATCTGCAGTAAATACATACTCTATACTTGTTTTGTTTCAATAACTAATGGCATATGATGAAGGGATACATTAAAGCTGTGAGAACAAAATACCTCGTATGCCATATCAAACAAGTTATATAGTCTGGCTTAGAACAAAACACAAATATGGGTTTGTATATTATTACATTACATTCCATTACTGCACCCTCCTTTTTTCTTGCTCTGAAACACTAAAAGCAAGCAAGAGAATTAAACTATACTTCTTGTGTTGTAGTCAGTAGCAGCAGTGTTGAAATTAGTATAGTTCTTCTGCTACACACATTAATTTCCAGGTATATTTGACTCTTAAATTAAAATAATGCCACTTGGACATCCATTATGGCTGCCATTGTGGCCATCTTGAAAATCTTATTATTGCTAGATCTTATGATGTCAGGCTTGACAGTAAATATGACCAGAATGGCAGTCATCTTGAAATTCTTATTACTGTATTTTCACATATATAATGCACCTATGTGTATAACGTGCACACACAGATAATGTGCGGAAATTCTGTCTTGTGTATAAAATATCTTGGATTGCGTGTCCATGCATATACCACGTGGTAACCATCACAGGCCTGTCAGAACACAGGGCTGCCAGAGGTGCCTCATCAGATACGCGTTACGAGGATGTTTATCATCTCCCACTCACCATCCAGCGATTTAACACTGGCACCTTTATCCCTTTCTGCTCGTAATAAATACCAGTATTACCGGTACAGTCGTAAATGCCACATTGTAATATTTTTCGCATAAACAGAGACAAAATAGCAACTGCCATAAAACTGTGTATTGACTGGTTTCTGCTAATTTCCGGCTGGAATGCATGCATGCTGGTATAGGGATGTTAATATCTTTTTTTTTCTTCAAAACTGTTTATCGTTTGTAGAAATCTGATTTTAAACCAATTATTGGTTTTTGTCCTACATATTAGTGTATGCCTCATGCGAATAAAAGATATTCATTACATACCATAACGTACAGACACGCAAGTGGCGCAATGCGGTGTCAACTTCGAATTGTTTATTTTCTACTTTAAGATTTGAATAAACTTCATTTGTACTGTATGTGTATGAAAGAAATCTTTTATTAATTGTCACCAGTTTATTAGGGTGGATGCTCGAAATTCATCAATGCGCTTTTGGCTATTAAAGAAAAACCTAGGATAATGCGCTTACGCATATACCGCACCGGGGGATTGCGCCAATTGATAAAAACAAGTATAATGTGCACATTATGTGCGCGAAAATACGGTATCACTTTTCCTCCTTGATGGATAGTCATATCAACATTGGGTTTTCATCAAGAGTTTTTTTTAGGTCTTTTTGGTCCTAAATGACAATGGTGCTGTTCTGACTTCCAATATGGCAATATTTGAAAGCCATCTTTAAAATAGTATTGTTGCTTATCCTTCTAAATGGATAGATATATTAGCATGGGGTTTGCACCAGAAGACTTCTTGTGGTTTCTGATTGGTCATAAATAAAATGAGACAGATCTGACTTCCAATATGATGACCACCATCATTGGCTTCTCCTGAATTGAGGGTCAAACTGACATGAAGTATTCACCAAAAGATTTCTTATGATCAAATATCTTGTATATAATATGGTGGCCTAAACTGGAATAGTGAATGTAAATATTCAAGAGCATTATTATTGGATATCCTGTACATTAATTTGGCTTTTCTCAACCAGATTTGGTCTTTAATAGGTAATATTTTTAACTTGCCAGCTACATTTTCCTTGCGTTTTTTTCTGGATTGATATTTGCCTAAATGCTCTTTTTTGAAGATATGGCAGCGTTGCTATGTTTTATCATTTGAATTACCCCATACTGTATTAAGTAGTCTAAATCGGTTGTATGTAACTGTATGTGCCTGTTAGGGAGAAAATGTCTTATCCTACTGAGAAGCCATTATAAACATGAATTAACTTTTTTACTGATATGTTCAGTCCATGATAGGTTAATATACACCAAAACACCAAGTAGTCTATAATGACAGACCATTTGCAAATTAATGTATCCTTCCTAGTCAGACATAGTTAGGCACTATCAAGATTTGTTCTTTTTTGTCAGACTTGGTCTTTTTAGGCAATGTTGAGATAAGTAATATGTTAGATTTATGAGTATTTACTACCATGCAGTTGATAGCCTTGTAGATCAGTTATGACATCATTTCCTATGCAACAGTTTGGATTTGTTTCTACCTTAAAGCATTCTTTCAGGTGTAGATTGTGAGGGAAGAAGAAATAAAATGAGACAGGAGTCAAGAAAAAAGAATCTTGCACAGAGTTTAACATAAACAGTTTTTCCCAAATATTGAATTTCCATGTTTCAATGAAACATTGAAGATAGATTATTTTTATCCATTATAAGAAGGTGCTGCATCATAGGATGTGGAGGCATTCCTTCCCATCAGCTAGGGTTGTCTAGTCACCGCTGGTACCGAACCATCATAGGATGTGGAGGCATTCTCTCCCATCAGCTAGGGTTGTCTAGTCACCGCTGGTACCGAACCATCATAGGATGTGGAGGCATTCCTTCCCATCAGCTAGGGTTGTCTAGTCACCGCTGGTACCGAACCATCATAGGATGTGGAGGCATTCTCTCCCATCAGCTAGGGTTGTCTAGTCACCGCTGGTACCGAACCATCATAGGATGTGGAGGCATTCTCTCCCATCAGCTAGGGTTGTCTAGTCACCGCTGGTACCGAACCATCTTTGTAACGTATCGGAAGCAAATGGTGATTTTGTTTTTCAACTGATCATCATGTCTTGTCAGTGGGAAGTTTATGTGACAATTATTTACATTGTCATGACCTATTGTTTTAGCTGATATACTTATTTTCAGACTGCATTGATGTTGCCAGGTTTCAGATGATATAATTGTCATGTAGTCAGATTCAACTTAAGTAGTGGTATAAACAAACAACAAATATATGTTTGTGTGAAAAAGAAGTTTATTTTGTAATTACAAGTGTTGTGTATTCTGTATTGTGTATTCTGTATTGTATATATAAACACAGTAATGCATGTAATGTGAAGCACTTTTACAAACCTCAGATGTACTTAACAGCTAAGCCCACTCCAGCAGCCTAGTGGTTCCAGTGTCCACCTAGGATGTGGGAGGTTGCAGGTTGGAACCCCAGACAAGTCATACTAATTACTTGTATAAATGGTACTAAGAGCTGCCTCACTAGGCACTCAGCATTAAGAGGTTAGTGTTAGGATTGGTCAGCCTGGTGTCAGGATAATGTGAACGGATGGTACATCATGCTACAGGCTGTTAATGATTCTCTTGTGCTAGACATTGTTATAAACTGCCACACTGCATATATCATAGCAATATGAAGGAAACCTTTTTAATGATTTGTTAAAATTCCAAATCACACACACATGCACAATTAACATTTAAGAGGGCATTATACTATACATGTTATTTATTTCCTGACCTGCCATCTCAGTGGCAACAAATATGTAGGTGAGACTAAAAGAGAATTCTGAGTGAGTATAAAAGAATGGCTCAGAGATAACCATAAGAAAAAGAATACCCCAGTCTCGAAAAACTTTACCTAAACTAACAAAAAAAACTGGATTCAGCATCAGATAAAAGAAATCATCCAATCTGATGCATTGGAAAGAAGTGAACTTTCTTAGATACATCAACATTTCTTTTTAAATGGAAGTATGGTCATTTCTAATGTTTTTTCAATTTTTAGCCTAAGTGTGCTGGAGCGCCGTTAAAAATCAAACAAACAAACTTGCAGTAGAACCATGTATAAAACTTTGATCAATCTCTATGTTTTCTGTTTTAGTGAGGATAGGGTGTACAGCAACCTGGAAAAGTATCTGAATCAAGCTCAGAGGGTGATGGAGTCCACAGAAGGGCAGCAGAAGGAACACTTTAACCAGCTCTGTCTTCTGGTAGTCCAATGTCTAGAGGTACAAATTAGGCTTGTGTGTTGCCACTGATATCACAATACAAATACAAATCATGATTTTATATATAGCAGGATGCAATATACAGAGTTGTCTTCCCTTATGATATTGGCAGAAGCATTACGATTTTCAGGAGTAATTTACACAATTACTGTTTCCCTCTTTTTCTTTTGAATATCAGCATGAATATCAGTAAAACTCATAAATTCGATTCCAGAATTAGTAGTTTTCATTTTGATCCAGTTTTATTGTAACCAATTACAGCAACCAAGAAAGTACAGTGTATTCAAAGAAAGTGACTGATGATGAGCCACTAAAATTGATTAAAAAGAAAACAATAGATATAAATTTCAAACCAGAATACATGCAGATTTCCTGTTGTCTCAAGATTGGCAAATGGTTAAACCTTTGCCTTTTTAATACATGTAGTCAGCATTTTAGCATCACACACGGAGGGAGTGACTAAAAAGAAACTTTAAGTGATAGCACGAGTTACCAAGGGACTTGTGTGTTCGAGTATAAGATTCGGCAAATGTAGTTATGTGAGAAAGCTTGCCAGTAGCTTCTTGTGGGTCGGTGGTTCTTTCCCAGGGTTGTCCGGGTTCTTCCGACACCATTAATACTGGCCGCCATGTATAACCTATATTGTGCTGAAAAATGGCGTTAAACCATACAAAAACAAAACAAAAACCAAGGGACTCTGAAGGCTGAGAGTGTCTTCTCCAGCCGTCGCGCAGGTACTGCAAGAGATATGTTAAGTTCCCTTGTTATTATTAGTTCTTACTCTGATATGTGAAGACTCAACCTTACAGCCTTGACTGACATTTTCCACATAGTCCATCTGAGTTCTGTCCTTCTCATTACCCTATAAGACGTGCTTTGTCAACAGTTTGAATATCAGGTGATTATTGAGTAAATAAGGATGTACACAGTCTGGCAGGGTTTTTAATATTATTTTGGCAGCTTATATGGTCAGTTAAAAATTCCAAGTGTCCACCAGTGTTAATTTTGGGGGCTTTGTTTTTGTTTCTCACAGATGCCATCCCTCACATTGTAATCTGTGGTTCTACAAGCCGCATTTTACATTTGGATCCCTAGCAACTGATGCATAACATCATGGCCATGGGCTCAATCTAGTATCTATGGAGATCTTTTGACAGGCAGAAAATAGATTACCAAGGGTCACTAATACTACAATTAGTACCACTACTTAACAGATGAGGTTTGAGAATGTTCTTATATATATCAATAGACAAATTGGGTATTTACTAGGTTTTTGAATCTTAATGTTAGTTAAAATAATTATAAACCATTATCAAAGCTTGACTGTGGCTTGGTTTTGTGTGGAGCAGCTTGTAAAAATCCTAACTCTAGATGTTTCATCCAATACATGATCAGGGGCAGTCTCATTGCATTTAGGCCATCCCTGTCGGAAAGCCTCTAATTTCGAGCAAACACTCTATCACTTTTTCTTAGATGAATGGATTAACCAGCTTGCCAATATTCTAATGTGCTGTTATCAAATCCTTTTAGCCCTGTATATGATGCAGTGTTTATACCCAAATACCAAACTTTGCATGTTCAAAAACCAAACTTCATTCCAATTTTGTCAATCAAATTTATCCTCACTTAAAAACTGCCAAAATCAATGCAGGAAATATTGCTGAATTCAGTATTCTTTAATCATCACCCAAAACTATATCAGACCTTTGTGAATTCAGAATTTCCTCAATAAATCAGAGAAATTCAGTTAAATCAATAGCAATAGTCTTAATGACAGATGGTTCAAAAGATGGAGACGAAAGTTGGAGCTGCCATTGCACCCCCTGGTACCGTGTCAAGCTCATTACTAAAATGAAGCCGGTCTTCGCTGCAGAAATTACAGCCATGCTCAAAGTTTTGAACTCCTATGAAACCTCTAAAAATTCTAAGTTTATCATTGTTTTATATTCTCTAATTTGCCACAGTGAAAGTCTTGCAAAATCTGGGCACCATTTTAATACCTCAGAAATCACAGAAAATGGCTGATCTCATGATCTGAAAGGTATTCTGTGCTGTTGACTAACTGGTCACATTGGTATAAAGGGTAATGAAAGGGAAGAATAAGCAGCCAATGTTACCCTGTTACAAAGTCACCCATTTTTGAAACAAAGATTTTGTAGACTGACTTCAGATATTGTATAAATTGTCATGTTCGTAATGCTTTGAAAAATATTTGGAATTAAAACTCCACAAACAAACTTAAGAGATTCCAACTGTCTATTGGAGGGTAGCATTCTTCGTACAGAAAATTGAGATGAGGTGATATTGTGCCATGCATGTATTTGACTTGTGTAACAGACTAGAATGCATAGAATGACAGTGTCCAATTGACAGTGGAGCTCATTCTTTTTTAGTTCAGTCAGATAGAAGTCAGGGGTCATGAGAAAAAAAATCCCAAGTGCACATCCATGGGACTAGCAAGTTCTCCAGCCTACACTGCTTTCACTTGTGGGTCAGACAATGAAAATGTTAGTTCTCCATCATGATAATGCAGTAGCCGGGTTCCATTACTGTGATCACATTGTATTGTGAACTGTGCTATACCATTACAGCGATATACACAGAACTGTGATATAGCAAGCACTATCAGAATTTGTATTGTGTTTTAAAAAAGACAATGAAGATACAAGTCTCTGCTGTATTTTATTTCAACAATTATTACTGGTATGATTCTTGCCTTGGGGTCCATAGTTACTATCCAGAATCACATTATGACAAGGCATGTTATATTGGGGAAGAATTGTATGTTCTTATAAATGACTTCTGAGGTAAGCATAAGTAAGATACATTGTTTGTTACTCATGAAATTGCATAGTCCTTTGATTTCAGTAATCTTGGTACAGTATCATTATTTTCCTTTTGAATGAGCTGTCTCACATCTGTATGTGTTAAATATTTGAGAAGTTCAGGGTCAGAGAATGACAACATTTATTTAATTTCGTCTAGTTAGACAATTATACATGCCCAGATCACCAGTATTTTTAAGGCTGTTCAGCTTTTATTAATAAATTCACATACCAAGTAAAGACATGAGCAGATATTTTTATTGGTATGTTATTAATTTTCACAAGAAAATTTAAATTTACAGTACTGCATTTACTGGCTTATAAGACGATACTTTTTGACCCAAAAATCTTAGCTTCATATAATGTTCTGAATCGACTTATATACAGATTGTCATCTAAATTGTTTTATTGCATGTCATGTTATTTTTCATATTGAAAAGAATCTCCAATAAGTATGAAACATGTTTGAAATAAATTTTACTTTGGGTAAGAGATCGTGGATGAAAAAATATAAGACTCCCACATTAAAACTGATTTTAAACAATTACATGATTCTCTCTCTCTCTCTCTCTCTCTCTCTCTCTCTCTCTCTCTCTCTCTCTCTCACACACACACACACATAGGGTGTTGATATTTTTATTTTAATCATGCAATTTAATATATATGACCCTCTTTCTATATCTCTCTTCAAAAAAGAACTGGCAAAAGTATTTTAGCATTAATTACGCAATTTTTCCATTGCCAGTAATCTGCAGTTACAAAAGTTTAATTTCACACAGCATTGCAAATTTTATTCTGTCTGTAACTCGATAAGTTTTATGTGGGCATCATTATACATTGTATGTAGTTAAAAGCACATAATACTTTGAAAATACTTTGTTTGAAACAAATTAGGTACTTTTAGTTAAATTTAATGACAGGTTAGTGAGTTAGAGGATAAAATTAGTGATGCTGTGTGGAATGAAGTGAAACAGATTGAAGCTGAGTTATTGATCTTGCCTTTCCTTATCCTCAGCATCAACTTATACATGGATAAAGGATGGAAAATTTGCCAAATTCGCTGATTTGACTTGTACTCTGCATAGACTTACAGGTCAGCAAATACAATAACTTGTATTTGAAAAACGGATTCCAAATTTCTTAATTTCCACCAACCTTCATAATAAATAACCATTTCTGGTAAAACATCAGTTCTAGAGTGCTACATTTAAGTACCATAAAAAACGTAAATTGCTGATTGACCAAAATAATTGGAACAATTTAGGTCATTACTCCAACTATGATTCTGACCAAGCAGCTGTTTTGACATTATCTGTTTTGTAAATAGGTTACAACATCATGCATTAGCTGGCTGGCATACAACAGGAAGAAGAATTCCAGTCATCTCCCTTTCACCCTTTTCGGCTCAACAATTTAAAGAATTGGCCATTAATTTAGATAACCTCGTGCAAATCCCTTTTAAACACCAACCTCTGTGTCAATTATCCCAGAAATACAACTGCATATCGCATTATTCAATGCCCAATCAGTATCACCACCGGAAAAGCGCACAGAAATAGTTAATTTTATCAATGATCAGAATATTGACATCTACCTGACAGAAACATGGCTAAAAACATCAGGCGATAAGCCAAAGTGCACAGATCTAACACCCACCGGTTACTCCATCAAATTATTCCCTCGCCACTTTCTTATTAAAGCATGAAAAATAATGCATGAAAAGTTAACATCATTTTGGAGAAGGGATTATGCATGAATTTTAATATAAGACAAACTTGTAATGGCTCCTGAAATTTTGTAGACATGTATTTTTCTTATACATGTTAAAATATTTCTTTGTTCTTCAAAGTATGAAAAATAGCATGCAAAAAGTTTATTAAGGGATCACGCTGGGTTTTGCCAGTGTTGCTAATTGTGGTGCTTTTTTTTCTCATTGGTAACAAAATACACCAGCTAGTGATTTTTTGGGGGGAGAGCATTGTTGGCTGTTTAAACTTGTATATGCTGTATTGGGTTTGGAGTGGAGAAATTCAAAGGCACCTTGAAAGAAAGCAGCAAACTTGATTTATAAATGCACTGGAATCTGTATATTGTTACATAAACAAATCCATTGTTTCATATTGACAAACCATCTTAACAGTCCATCGTCATATTATAATCTGCTTATGCTGACATCTGGCCTGAGTACTATATGCTGTGATACACTCAAATATATTCATGCTGCCAACTATGTACAATTGACCAACTTCTGAAGACAGAAACAGGAATAAATCTTATAATTTCAAAACTTTATTATTTTCTGTATGTTTCCTGATTGAGTGAATGAATAGCTTGATAATTAAAATCAGATTTTGTCTAAGAAGAGACAGTGTAACAGACTGTTTTTTTGGTTTGTTTGTGCACAGGACCGTTATCATAGAGAAGCCATGGGCACAGATGATGTAGAATTTGCCAGAGACTGCCTGCAGAAAGCAGGACAACTCATCCGGCATGATCAGCCTAGCAGAAAGCTTGTTGGAATTGCTATGACAAAATTTGGCCTTGCTGTAACATCTAAGTATATCCACCTTGCTGTTACTACAGCTAGCAGACCGAACAACATATGGACACTTTGTGATTCAGCTGTAGCTGTCTGTAAGGAGTTGTGCCATTGGCCCAAGTAAGTGATTAGGAAATAAAGTTAACCACATTGAGCCTGTAATAGAACAGTGTTACAATATATTGCCATGTACCATGACTGCTTGTATTAAAAAATTCTTATTATTTGTGCATATTATTATTAAATTGTTAAATTAATATTATTACTTCAAATTTGTATGTACATTATTATCATGTATAGATATTCCCAAGTAACCTTGTGTCATTAGGTGTGCGTGATTAGGATTTTTAACGTAGTTTTTAAAAAAATTCAGTCATATCGCTACGATGTCTGCAGTAAGGCAGTTTATAGTAACGTCTAGCACTGAGGCATCATGCCGCAGACATGTAGCATGATGTCCCACCCAGTCACATTATCCTGACACCAGGACAACCAGTCCCAACACTAACCTCTTAATGTTGAGTGCCAAGTGAGGCAGCTGTTTGTACCATTTGTGTAAGTCTTTGATATGACTCAGCCAGGGATCAAACCCATGACCTCCTGCTTCCAAGGCGGATACTCTAACCACTAGACCACCAAAGCAGTCCCAATTAATCTTGTTACAAATTAAATGCTATTAACAGCATTTTTTTTCATTTTAAATGACAAGATATTTTTAACTAGTTTTATATTTGATCATTTTTGTTATTATTTGCAAAATAATAAATTACCTGACATTGTAGAGGACTTTAGAATATCTACATAATTGTCACTATTAAATTAATTTGAAAAGCGTCGTATGCTATTTTAATATTTGGTCTGATTAATCACGTGTGTATAACAGTAAATAAATGTGCAAATATGGTTTGTCATCATGATCACACCAGTATTCAGATACCTTTTTATCCAAAAAAATTGTGACCCAACAGGATTTTATATCAGAGACAGAGTAGAAGAGAGATTCCCATTTTAGCTAATGATGGTTCCTGGACCTGGCCAGGTTTTGCACTACCCAGTAAAACATGACCTAGCTAGGTACCCAGCAGATTTTCCCTACCCATCCTTCCCCAAGTTTAGCATCGTGCAGTACTACAATTTACACCAAACTCCAGAGTATTATAAACATGGTAAGTAAAAAAGAAAGTCGTCATCCAAGGAGAGTGGAATGCCAAAGCTGGCAAAGATGCTCATAAGACTGGATGATCATTGTGGACCTTCTTGCAATGAGCTTACCAGTGAAAGTGTGAGACGGCTGCTCAAGTTTGCAAGCTACAACAACTTGGTACTAGCCAACACCCTGGGCCAGCATAAATTTTCATGATGCTGGACATGGCACACCCCAAATGAAACCCATCATAACCAGATCAACTACATACTGGTTCAAAACCGTTACAGATCTGGCATGAGTAGAGCAAAAACAAGAATGTTCCCATGTGCTGATGTTGGGAGTGATCATGACCTTGTGATTATGAACTTTTGAGTGAGGCTGAAGAAAATTAACAAGCCAAAGAAAATCGGGCTTAAATTCAACCTTGAACAACTGAATGACCCTAACATCTGCAAGTCATTCCAAGCCACAATTGGAGGAAACTTTGCTCCACTCCGTGATGAATTTTGATGTTAAAGTGATGACTGACACTTTCAAAACAGTCATGACAACAGCTGCCAAGGACATCATTGTTCTCCATTGCCCAAAGTAAAAACCCTTGGTTACAGAAGAGATTCTGAATCTGTGTGATGCCTAAAGAAACCTAAAAAAACACTAGATACACAACAGGGGCAATGGAGTACCAAGAAATAAACAAGAATATCAGAAAGAAACTTTAAGAAAGCAAAAGAAGATTGGATTGGACAAAAGTGAACAGAAATAGAGAGCTGTCTGATAAAGAATAACAGCAAAAAAGGCATTCCAAATTTTGAAAGACCTCACCAGACAGAAGCAAACAAGAGTCAGTACCAGTCAAGATGAAAATAGAAAATGCCTCACACAAGCAAATGACATTGCAGAAAGATGGACTGAGAATTGTAAAGAACTCTACAACCATCCATGCACAGGAGACCTAGAGGTGCTTGAAGTTCCAAACTCCACAAATGACGATGATTTCCCCATTCCCAAAGAAGAGGTGGAGTCAGCAATAAGAGCACTGAAGAATGGGAAGGCAGATGGAGTAGACAACATTCCAGCTGAACTTATCAAGAATGGGGGGGGAATCAGGGATAGAACTACTAACAAAAATCTGCAACAAGATCTGGCAGAAGGTGAATGGCCAGCACAGTGGACCCAGTCACTGATATAATACTCCCAAAAAAGGCAATCTCCAGCTGAGCCATAATTACAGAACCATCAGTTTGATAAGCCATGCTAGAAAGGTGATGCTGAAAATCATCTTGAACAGACTGAAACCACAAGCAGAAGAAATAATCACTGAAGAACAAGCAGGGTTCCAGAGTGGAAGAAGCACAACAGAACAAATATTCAATCCCAGGGTTCTGTGTGAAAAGTAGTCGCAACATCAACAAGACATCTATCATGTGTTCATAGATTTCAAAAAGGCTTTTGACAGAGTGTGGCATGAGGCATTGTGGGCCACAATGAAAAAACACAACATGGGTCAAAGTTAACCAATGCCATCAAGCAGCTGTACACCAAGGCTACCAGTGCAGTAATTGCTCAAGGTTCTGTGGGAGACTGGTTCAAGACAACAGTTGGAGTATGTCAAGGCTGTCTCCTGTCACCCACGCTTTTCCATATCTACTTAGAGTACATCATGATCAAAGCCCTGGAGAACCACTGTGGGTCAGTCAGCATTGGAGGGCGTAACATCACCAACCTCCACTTTGCAGACAACATTGATGGGCTGGCAGGCAGTGAAGATGAGCTTGCCACCTTAGTGTATAACTTGGATGAAACATCTCCCAGATTTGACATGGAGATAAGCGTGGCAAAGACAAAGCTGATGACAAACAATGGCAAACAAATCTCAGCCAAGATTAAAGTCAGAGGACAGGAACTGGAAACAGTGGGCCAGTTCAAATATCTTGGTTCCATAATCACCGAAGAGGGATCAAGAGCAAAAATTTTGTCACGAGTAGCACAAACAATGGCAGCTGTGTCAAAGCTGGAGAAAGAAGAAAATCTGTCTGAAAACTAAAATCAGACAATTGAGAGCACTAATCATCTCAGTCTTTTTGTTTTCATGTGAGGCCTGGACCCTGACCGCATAATTACAACGAAGAATTCAGGCCCATGAAATGAGATGCTACAGAACCATCCTTGGCATCTCTTACATGGACCACATCACAAATGAAGAAGTGTGTAACATCATCAGGCACAAACTTCATTATGAAGACCTCCTCACCACTGTCAGAATGAGAGAGCTGAGATGGTATGGCCATGTCACTAGAACCAACAGTCTATCCACACAACAGTACTGCAGGGCAGCATCCAGGGCGGCTTTTGTTTATTTGTTTGTTTGATTAGGATTTTTAAGGTAGCTTTAACAATTTTTCAGTCATATCGCTATGATGTCAGCTGTGAGGCAGTTTATAGTGATGTCTAGCACTGGGGCATCATGCCGCAGACATGTAGCATGATGTCCCACCCAGTCACATTATTCTGACAACAGGCCGACCAGTCTTAACACTAACCTCTTAATGCTGAGCGTCAAGCGAGGCAGCTGTTAGTACCATTTTTGTAAGTCTTTGGTATGACTCGGCCGGGGATCAAACCCATGACCTCCCGCTTCCATGGCGGATGCTCTAACCACTAGGCCACCGGAGCGGTCATCCAGGGCGGCAGAAGGAGAGGTAGACAGAAAACAATGTGGACTGACAACATCACAGAATGGACCAGGAAATGTTTTGCAGAGACACTGGCATTGACACATGATCGAGACAATTGGAGAGAACTGGTCAGTTGTTCAGCAGCACAGTGCCTCGATGACGACACTAGGTCAAGATACTGATGATGATGAATACTTCTCAATGTTCCTGAATTTAAATGTTCACATTGAGTTGATGGTTATGTCATTGTGAAGACAAAAATAGAGTAGTAAATAGAAATGATAAGTATAATACATGTCATACTCCTTGAATTTCAGGGATATAAAGAGCTGTTTACTGCTGTGACTTTTCAGTAGTCTCTAAGGAATATTTTTTTTGAAAATACAGCTTTGGCTAATGGTATTGATCTTACAGGCTGTTTTTTTTCAGTGAAAATGCTGCATGCTAGTGTTTTATTCATTCATGAGGCTTTTTAGTTCTTATCACTGACTTGCTTGAAATGCATACTGCGCTCATTTCAAGCATCTCTTTGATTATGAGTGAGACCATTTTGGTGAACTGTTGACAGTGAAAATAAAGCATTTCAATTTATGATCTCTCAGAGATGGTCTTATTAGAGATAAGGGTAGTAGTTTGTATTCACTATTTCATGCCAACTACTATAGCTACATGTATACTTTGCGTTTCTTCAAAACTTGATCTTTGGCCAGCAATCATTGTTGGTATGTCAACTATGCCCAGTTGTTTGTTGGACATGGGTAACAACAGTAAACATTAAATATATTAGATTTAAATATTCCCATTATTTGTATCTCTTATAGCCATATATTGCTCTGTTCGGTTTAAATCTAAGAAGGATTATGTTAGTTACATTTACCTTTATATTTAACATACCCATACAAAATTTCCAGGCAGACTAAAGGTGGATTTCAGACGGGTTCTTTAAGCGCTTTCTGCCTACACCATAATTGTTCATTTTAAGAGAGCTTAGGCGAATTTCAAGCAGAATTCAGGCAGATTCAGGGCAGAATGTTCGGTGAAATATGCAAATTAGTTGTCATAATATTCTGCTTGATTAAAAAGATTTCCACCTAAAATAAAATTCCACCTGAAATCCTGTACAAAAGTTTCCAGGAGAACTTTAGGCAAATTTCAGACGGATTTCTTAAGCATTTTCTGCCTAACCATATAGTTCAAGAAGATTCGGCAAATTTCATGTGGACTTTATGTGGATTTATGTCAGAAGTTTAGGTGAAATATGCAGATTAGTTGTCCTAAGATATCACTGAAACAAAAACATCCATCTAAAATTTCCACCTAAAATAACATTCTACGCGAAAAAAAACAAAATGCAATTTTCACCTGAAATAAATATGCGCCTAAGGTTTCCATCTAATCTAAAAAAGGCTACCTAAAAATCTACATAAATATCATCCAATAAAATATCTGCTTCAGCTTTCTATTCAAATACCTAATGATTCTTGAACATCATTGGGAATCAATGATGATATTCACAATAACTTTTCTAATAGATCATAAATTATATTTTGACAGACATTATCAAACAAGATTTTGGTTCTTCTTGTCCTCATTTTCTTGCATATAAAATCTAATCCATGGTGAGATTTCACAAAAATTTGTCCAAAACTTTCACTTATGTTTTTAGTGAGATCTCTTACATTTCATTGAAAGTTTTGTAAGAATTTACTAAAACTTTGGTCAGATTTCACTAACATTTTGATCATTAGCAGTGGGTGGAATGTGGTAAAGTCATCAAGACTTTTGAGGTTCTTATCGATTTCTTGCTTCAGGACCAGCTATTGACAACTTGTGGCAAAGAATTATATTTGTTCTTGAGGGAAAAGTCCTTCACAATTATATGGCCACACAGGTGGATTTATTTGCTGAAGCTTGGGAAGGTTCTCAGAATATCATCTTGTGAGACAGCAAAGGTGGAAATCAGGTCAAGGACCAAAAACCCAGGGAACATATGCACAGGCATCTGTGAAAACATAAACATATTAAATATAAAATATTATCCTGCATTGAAAAATTCAACTGTGAAAATGATGCAAAATTACAGAAAAGCATCCATTTGAGACACTGATTATGAAAAAAAGAAATGCTAGGTGCCTGCCTTATGTCACCGTTGAACTGCAGACTTGATTTTTGAATAATGTACAAACTGATGCTGCTGTAGTCGCTTGAAAGAGTCCATGTTCCATAAGCAGCCATGACAAACATTTATCATAATAATAATTACTCTTATTTTACTCAGAATTCTAACAGAACTAGAACATTTTGATAATATAAACAATATTACCACTCAAAGTATTAAAGGTTGATTGTGTTTCAAGAAAACTCTGCAAAGATATCTACGACTATCTTTGACAGATATGGGTATATGTAAACAATATCAACAATTCCCACCAGTGATCAATACATTGTCCCACCTTAAACTGTGGAAGTTAATCAGTTTGAAGTTATATAACTTCCAAATGATCCTGGTTCAATTCCTTGTCATATTTAGCATGTTAGCTGTTACTGTAAAGCTCTTTATAGCACAAAATGCTAGTCCTGGCGTTTAGTTTTCATAAAGATTGACCAATAACATTCCCACTGACTTTGCACTCAAGCTATTCTTAATGTTGCACATTTTTCAAATAGTTATTCAAACTCGTATCCTGCTCAAAAATTTAAATCTCCATGTTTAGCAAGCATGCTCATTCCCATCAGTTTGCATTTACGCAATGATTCACAAGGCAAGTGCAAACTTGTGACCAACCAGAAGGCTCTTTACAGTGATCATCTGTTAAATAATAAACAGAACAAATACTTATTAGAAAGTTCATTGCATAATGGGACTGGATAGCATTATGTTAAAAAAAGTTTTGGAGACGGTATTAAGAAATGGTCCATATCGAGAAAAATCAGATTTGGGTCAGGAGAAAAGTGAAATTCTGCTTTAAAATGGAAAAAAAAAAACTTGTTTAAGGGCAGTTATATCCAATTGAAGTTAAACAAAAAAACAAGAACAAGAGCAAGAAAAATTTTTTTTTTAAAAAAGAAATATAACAAGATGTGATAAGAAGTTATTGTCAGAAACAGGAAATATAAATGTTGCTGATGATCATTCAAATTGTGCAATAAACAATTGTAATTTTTGTTATATCTTATTGATATTTTTTATTTAATTGACAATGATATTACAATCACAAAATATCACTATATTTTCAGAATTTTTGGCAAACTTTCAGTGGAATTTAACTCACAAATTCTCACTGATATTTTCAGAAATGTTGGCAGTCAATGAAATTTCAGTCACAATATTTAACTGATATTTTCAGAAATTTTGATTACAATCTAAAATACCATAATTTTAGTTACAAAATGACATTTGATTGAATATAAAAAAATTTCACTGTGATTTCACTGAAACTTAAGTTACATTTTCAATAGGATATGATTTTTGATGAGCATTATTTAATAGGAGCAAAAAAACTTATTTTTTCAGAGTAAACATCAGATCAAGTCCAAAATCCACCTTGCACCAAATTTTTAAAGTCCAAGGATTCATCATGCTTGTAGTTCTTTTGATAAAAGTTCAAAATTTTACCTAACTTTTCTGCTAAAATCAGTTAAATTCATCTTAAAGTAGGATAATGAGTTGGACAATCAGAACTTTTCCATCTAACAGTTATCCTTTAGGAGGAATATAAGAAATAGTACACTTAACTATTCAGTCTGTCACCTTAGCTGTATTCCCAGTCCACCTAAATTCCATCTGAAATTTTGTTTTTTTTTAAAAGGAAGAATATGCCCTAAATCCCCCCAAATCCAGATTGAATCTGCCTAAAAGTTTAATATGGGTACTGCTGTATTTTTCAAAACAATATTCCATGTAGCATGTGTCCAGGAGACTAATTCAAGATAAATACATTGGTTAGTGAACAAATGACATTGCCTTAGGATTTAACAGTGAAAAAAAGCAGGGATCATTTTATATAGAGAAATTGCTGAATTTTATGACACTAACAAAGCAAGTGTCATAAGATTGAAGATATGAACTGATGTCACACATCTACACAGGCATTATATATTTATACTTGATGAGCTGAGGGATTACAGTTGGTAGAAAGTCGTACTCGTATTTTAAAGGTTGAAAATACTTCAAAAATAACAAATTAACCTGCCAAATATTTTAAATGTAGAGACCATGTGTATCACATTGTTATAATAATAACCACTAATTTGTTTATGATATAAAGACTATTTCATTCGGATTTTCTTTAGAACTTGCTGCATGGAATCCATACATTACTGTTAATAACAGTAATAACATTACTACATGTATTAGTGTATTGTTAATATATCTCAACACTTGAAACTAAATGTGGCTCTCTATGAAGGATGCTGGTATTATTATTTTGGTATGATTTGAATGAATAATAGTTGAGGATTTAAATGTGCAATTGGCCAAAGTACATAGAATAATTTTATTTTGACATACATTCTATTCAGAAATGCTAGCTTCTTTTTGGTACACACTAGCAGTAATGTCAGCTCCTACCTAATACATGTACTTTGAGAAATCAAGTTTATAAAGTCAGAATTTGAACATCAAAATAGGACTGCTTAAAATCTTTATTGCATAATGTTTTATATTTATGCATTAAATCTTACTAGTGTAAAGAAATGTACTTCCTATGGTCATCTTTCCCATCATCATGAAAATCATTGAGAAAACAATTCAAAGCCAATATAATAATTGAGTGTTTATGTCTTGTGTATTCCATATCAAATGTCTAACAAACATTTTTGTCAAGGTACAAGCTTCATTATGTGGTGATTCAGGGTGCTAAACTGATGTTATTTCTGATTGGTCAAAATTCAGTTACTTTTGTGAAACAATACTAAGATAAACTTTTGCACAAGAATTACAATCAGATCTGTATATAAAGATTCACAAATGGTATTTGACATGAAAAGCAGTCATCTAGAAGTGACCATTTTACATAAGTTTAGATTAACATAGGAATTATTCCATCAGTATCAGAATGGGACGCATCTATATATGTACTTCTGTTTGAGAGAGATTCTACAAATAAAGAAGCCAAAAATGTCATGCAGTGACTTCATTTACATTTTCATTAAACATCATCTGTATGTGTCACAGTATTCATGTGTGTACATTAATCCTCAAACATGTTAATCGAACCATTTTATATTTCATTTTATGAAAATTTTAGTATACAATATTACTTTTGCTGATCACTTTTGTATTAAATTTAACTTTTATGAAAGAGGCTTAAATTACTGTAATATTTTTCTTATTTTACTAGGATATTTTTCATAAGGTACCTTTGCCGGTGTTATGGAATAGGCAGCTATCGATCTATGTGTCAGAAAAGAGAAGTCAGCTTTCTGAGGGAACTATGTTTGGAGAATAGCTCAAAAACAGAGGTGATTTATTTTATCTTATATACGAGATATATATTCATATCTTATTTATTAGTGACAGAAAAAGACTTCCTTAACCTTTTTATACCCTATAGATGAGGCAATTATTTGTTACCCAAATTTATGTATGAAGAATTAGGTCAAGTTTGATTTTCATTTTGTACAGAAAGCTTATAAAGTCATGACCTCGGATTTGTAACTTTGCTCACCACTGGCAGTAACATTCCTAGTTTTAATGTCTGTTCAATGTAATTGGAGAATCCACTGACTCTGCCTACCACAGAAACTTATCATTTGATAACATAAATGCTTGCAATGGGAGTCTCTACATTAGCAATGAGGCAGTGTGTCAAATGCATGCTACACTAACTGCCAGTCCATTGTTTACTAGATGATGTTCATTGAGCCATTTCATTTCACATTAACTAGCATACATAGCTTGCCTACAAGTTGTTCTGAACAATTAACCCTTTAGCTACGACTACCGCATCTAAGCGTCTACTGTAAATAGCTCTCAAACCCCAGTGACGCATATCTGCAGTGCCGATAAACTAAACGTTGATTGGTTGAATGTACGGAAGTTTACATATTTTTGATTATCATAACCAATGAGAGGATTGTTTACTCGACATTTTGATACAAGTTGGAAAGCTGAGAGGTTAAATTTAGACACACTAAAATGAATTTTCCGCGGTTTACGAAACACGTGTTTTCGAGATGAACAAAGATGGATTCCGATTCAGATATGAGCAACTTAAACGGGTCCAGTGCAAGTGATATCGAAAAGTTTAATGGATCATAATTAGAAAATGGATCAGATATTGATGTTAGTCCCATTTCAACATCAGATACAAATGATTTTTAATCGGATGACAAGGCGGACGTAGTTTCAATTGCACAATGGAGTGACAACCTCGCCTTATTCGAAATCAATGTTTTTGATTCTTATGTTGGTTCAACAGACAACAATCAAGCTTGGACCAGTGAATGAAAGATTTTTTTACTCAGATTTATTCCTGAATATCTGGTAGAAAATCTTGTGAAAGAAACAAACAATGTTGTTAAGAAAATAGGGGACCAAAAGCAAGACATGAAATGGTATGAAATCAGCATCACATGTGGGCATTAGTCCTACATGTAAGACATAGAACATGTTAATTTTGCTATACAGATATTGTAATATACATGATAACATCGTCATTTATGTGTGGATAATTACTGTTTTGAGAGGTACCAATTGCAACATTGTAATTAGAGTGGATTTCATTCATGTTTTTATATGTTCATATGAGAATATTGGATTTATTTTGTGGGATTCAAAACAGTTTATATGACTGGGATTTCTTATATGATAGGATATAGGAGTATATATAAAGTAGAAATATATGAATAACAGGCACTATGCAAGATAAGCTGTTTTTTTATTTCACTTAAATCTAGTAAAAACTATTGAAATAATGAATATAAATGTAACCATGTTTTTATTGTCAATTTCTGTAGTCAGCCTTGATGATGCTCTAGTATTCAGCCTTGCAATCAGCCTCAGTAGTCTGAGTAACTGATATGATAGCAAAGAGCAGTAGTGAAACTACACAACAGCTCTAGTAGTTAAAGGGTTAAGAGCCCTCTCACAGATGTTATATAGCCTATTCAGTACCAGCATTCAGTATGACAACTTTTATGATGTCCACATGCCTTAACTTGAAAGAAAATCCTGTTTGTTAAAAGTTTAACATGCAGAAACTTAATGTGTTTGGATGCCACTAGGATTATTCACAATTATAACGTTCTAGGCAAATGTAATAATCCATCGGATTGCATCAATTTGGTTTAATTTTATACAAAATGTTTTGATGACTCATGGTTTAGCAAGTAAGCTAGGATGCTTGCTGACAGGGATTTGTGAATACAAGACCTTGATTTCCTGATTTTATCCACTGAAATTGTGTGTGTGTGTGTGTGTGTGTGTGTGTGTGTGTGTGTGTGTGTTGGTTGGTTGGAAGGTTAGATAGATGGAAATGTTAAGTAGCAAAAGACTGTTAATAAAATAACATTAAAAACTCCCACAAAAAGTCAGTAAAATGGTCACATCATTGTTAGATGTCTACCATTAACAGTTAAAGCTGACTGTGTTTTTTAACTGACTTGCGGAAGTATTTGTTGTATTGTTGCAAGGAATTAAAGCAGGCCACCTTTGTATTATAACACTTATTATGTCTTTTGAATCAAATAAAGGATGCGAAAGAAAAAAAAAAGTTAAAAGGAACAAAAATTCTACAAACTTAAAATCTAGCTGCCCCGGTAATATGTCTGGTTAACCTGCTTCATTTGATCAATCGAACTACTCTTATCAGTACTATTGTGTATATAACATAAGCTACCCTAAATTAACCAACTCTTTCATAACAAAGATAGCAAGGCATCCAAGTGAAATGAATACTTCATAAAATAAAGAGCTTAATTTCACAGATACGGACATTGTGGGCAAGCAAGTTTCAGAAAATTCTTGAACTGGCACTTAAAGATATTCTTAAGGATGATAAGAAGATTTTCTCTACCCCATATCCACCAACTTTAGACAAGATTATCATGCATACATTATTGGGCATAATCATAATTTCCATATTTGTTTTAGAAAACCTTGATACCAGTGAAGAACTGCATCAGAATTAATACACTATCCAGTAGTTAATAGTTGATTCTTCTGGTACTTCCCAGCAAGTATATACATATCTGTTGATCCTCTTAGCATGTTTTTAAAGTGTCGCATACTATCTTTAAAGTTAAAATAATAATAATAATAATAATAATGAGGACTTTGTATAGCGCCTAATCTTTCGAAGCTCTTAAGCGCTTTACACCATCAATAATGATATTACTACACTACAGAACACAAATGACAAAAACAATGAAATTGGAAAACATGAAAGCATGCTGAAAACATATAAGATACAAAACATGATTAGGTCGCTAAGTTCGTCCCAGCAGTCAAAACAGGCGAGTCTTAAGAGCACTCTTAAAGGTGTCTTTGTGTCTAATTTCAATGGGCAATTCGTTCCATGTCGCTGGGCCCTGGTGTGCAAACAAATGTTGTCCATATGACTTTGTTTTCACCTTGGGAACAACAAGTATATGATTATCAGAAGAAGAGCGTAAATATCTAGCTGGTGTATACACATGGGTGAGGCTGGATAGGTATGTTGGACTGGAGTCTGTCATTGAAACATAGCACAGAGAACAAATTTTGTGTTTGATTCTGTATTGAATCGATAGCCAGTGTAGGGTACAGAGCTGTGGTGAGGTGTGCTCTGATCGAGGTACTCTATACATGATCTGTGCAGCTGTTATTTGAACTTTTTGAAGTTTCTGGAGTAAATATTGTGATGAACCAGACAGAATTGAGTTACAATAGTCCAGTCTTGAAAGTACTAATGAACACACAAGTGTTTTAGTGGCATCAACTGAAAGATATTTACAAATGGAACTGATGTGTCTCAATTCAAGATATGCAGCCTTGCATATAGTCATGACATGTTGGTGCAATGTGAGAGTACTGTCTAGAGTAACGCCTAGGTTCCGTACTGGCTGTGAGAATTTAATGTTGGTGTTGCTGATATTTATTGTCTGAGGTAAAGGATGTGAATGAGAAAGTCTTTGTGTTGTGATCAGAATAGCCTCAGTTTTATCATCATTCATCTGCATCTTGTTACATGTCATCCATGATTTCACATCAGAAATGCACCTCTCTATTCCATGGATGGTAGCATCAACTTCAGTTGGGTGGCTAGACTTGTATATTTGGGTGTCATTAGCATACAATTGGTGTGACCCTGGGTGATGATCTATGACACTTGAGAGCGGTTGAGTGTACAGAATGAAGAGAACAGGTCCAAGAACAGATCCCTGTGGAACACCGCAACATACGTCAACTGGGCTGGAGTGTATTCCATTTGCAGATATAATTTGTTTCCTATCGACTAAGTAGGACTTGAACCACTGTAAGGCTATATTCTGAATGCCAAATACATGCTGGAGACAGTGAAGTAATATATCATGGTCTATTGTGTCAAATGCTGCAGATAAATCCAGGAAAGTGAGGACTGTAATCTTTCCACTATCCAAAGCAGAGAGAATGTCACTAAATACTTTCAGAAGAGTAGTTTCTGTACTGTGGCAAGGGCGATATGCAGACTGTACATTGCTAAAAAGACTGTTTGAATTCAAATGAGATACAAGTACAGTTAGAACAACTTTTTCTAAGATTTTTTATATGAATGGGAGATTAGAAACTGGGCGGTAGTTCTTTAAATCGTTACAGTCCAGTGTTGGTTTCTTCAGCAGTGGCTTTAGGATGGCAGTTTTGAAAAATAATGGGAGTTCCCCCGATTAGAGAGAGATATTAATAACATCAGTTAGTGAAGGCAAGATTGGGTCTAAGCACTCAAGCAGCAGTGATGTCACAAGACTTTGGTGCACTTTTTGTCACGATTGTCCGTACTATATCAATAGAAACAGGTTCAAATGCTCCTAACGGTTGTCGCTGAAATTCTGCATCATAACTGTATGGAGATGAATCAGTTGAAATTGTGCTATCAAGTGAATCTCTAATGGTTTGCACTTTGTCATCGAAGAAATTTGCAAATTGGTCTGGTAGGTCTAGTGGAGAGAAGGTTGTTGGAAGTGGTGTACATTTGTTCCTTGACATTAGTTTGTTAGTTATCTTGAAGAGCTCTTTGCAGCTGGAACTCTCCGTGATCTTAGTACTGTAGTGGGATGATTCGGCTAAATGGACTATGTTTGTGACGTTCTTCTTAGCGGCTTCGTAGATTTGTTTATGAATAGTGAGTCTGGTAGAAAGCCAAAGCCTCTGCTTTTCTGTGATGTCTTTTAGCAGTGCAGAGCTGGTCCCTAACACTGCTATACCATGGAGAACACTTTTTTATTGATACTCTGCATTTGGTGGCTGGGGCATGTTTTTCAAGCAATGAACGCAGGCAGTTATCAAGTTACTCTGCTGTTAGATGTAAGAAAGTTGTTATGTTTAAATGAACATGGGGACATCAGTACATTTGAATGTAACATTATTACACATTGACCAATTGAGGAATGAATTCAGTTAATATTTTGTTCTAGCTGCAACTAAACATTTTCACATATGGCCAACAGATTTTATTGTTTTGACAAATATTGAAGTTTATCTCTTTTGTTTAGAGACTTGGATTGTTTGTGCTGTAGTGTACTGTACTTTGACCTCCACCATGATTAAAAAATATCATAAATGGCTACCTCACCCATTTAAAATCTTGTGACTAAAGAAAGCTGCTTGATCAAAAGGTGGAGTGTTTGTTTGAGTATGTGCCATTTAAGTATAGGGCATATTGTTCTCTAGAAACTTACATGTCATAGAATGAATTTGAAATAGAAATACAAGATTAATTTTTGTCAAAATTTTGGAAAGTTCTGGACAATATGTGTTGAAATACATGTACATAAAACTGTATTGTCCTTCAACAGGTAAACGAGGCTTCAGATCGTTACATAGTGTGTGGACCTGGCTACACTAGAATCAGAGATGCTATCACCCAAGTGGTGCTTGGAGAAAAAATTGAGAAGCTGAATCAGGCAGTCAAGGTAATAAAACTTTGAAGTAATCTTTGATCTTTGAGTAATCTTTACTGTAAAGGATGTGACTAGTCTAAGTTTTACTTTCAAAACTTGGGTGAGATAGTGAATTTATTAAATTTTGCATTTCAAAATTTAAGAAAAAGATTTTCCTCTGATTGTCTGTACATATATTAATTGTTATAAAAATAAATGTATATATTCTAGGGTAAGAACATACAGATTTAATTATTTTGATGTCTGAGTTTTTGGGGATTGATTTGGATTTGAGAGTACACAAGATCATACTTCTAATGTACATCTCATTGAGGATTGCATTGTGAATTTCAGAAGTAAATTTTAAAAGGATATGCTGTTAAATGTTTTAAATACTTTTATATTTTTAACTTTCATTAGTGCGTTTTGAACAAACAGTACATTACACTGTGAAAATTTAAGTTTTTTAGAGTTTGAAAAGTTAGTCAACCATGTGCTATTGCATGTACATTTCCCTAGAGTATGCATGAAACAGGTTTCCTTTTTTTTCATAAGCAGTGCCCAATATTTTTAACAATCTTAAGCAGAGAGAATGATGACAATTGGCATTTACTTTATTAGGCAGGTAAATTCTGGCAAATACTTTTTATTAGGCTGATAAATTTTAATTTATTTTTAATTTTGGGTGAGAAATATTGTTTTGTACTTGGTTTTGTATATGCTCACAAAGAAACATCAGCTGGTTCCTTGTTTATCCTGGACTAAGCAATGATTGCACACAGGATGCATTGAAGTCAGATACAAATAAACTTAATGGCTTGACTGTTTATGATTCAGTACCAATCAGATTGACCATTATTAGCTTTTAACTATCTGATGTCTTTTAAAAATTAAACTAAAATTAACAATGATGAAAGTGCAGCAACCATACCAAGATGTGTTATATCTAAAACCATGTTACAATAGGGTTTCACTGTACCGTATTTTCCGGCCTATAGGTCGATGCGGAGTATAAGTCGAATTGACCAATTTTGTAAATTTTCCATCCTTCGTCCATATATAAGTCGATTCGGAGTATAAGAAGAGACCAGGCCAATAACTTGGCTTTGTATTTTATACTACCGGTAGTAACTTCCGGTTGCATGAATATTGATGGTATCGTCGTATGATATTCCATATTACCGGCAATATCCATTGCAACAAGAGCTATGATCATTCCTTCCAGTTGAAACCAGTCTTGAGTGAAAGATTCAACAGATGAGATAAATTCTTGAACCGAAAACACCATGATGCACTTCCACTAAAACTTTCAATTCCGAATTCTGTTGCTATTTCCTTTGCCTTGAGTCGGAGATCAACAGAGTTCATTCCACGACACACAGCACGTTGTGTCAAAACATAGTCTTCTAACTTATCCTCAATATTAATCCATCTTGCTTTGCAGCCACGATTTGCTTTCTTTGTTTTTTTTTGTAGCACATAATGCAACCTTAGCTTTACGCCAATCCCGGACACATTTTTCACTTACACCATATTTCCTGTGAGCAGCCATATTCCCACCTTTCTCTTCAGCGAACTTTACAACTTCCAGCTTAAAAGCCGCTGTGTAAGATTTGCATGGTTTTACGGGAGGCATTGTGAGATAAGTTGTATGATTTGTACAGGGATATTATATGAATGATTATAACTGAAAAGATTGATCAAAATATACCGAACTCATTAAAATGTGCCCGTTCTAAAGCAATGAAAACAATGCCCATGGCTAAATTCATTATTTACATCGAGAGAAGGGAGTGGGCATCATTTCCTGTTGTACTTAATCCCATTGATATTAAACACGAGTAGCGTAATTGATGCGGATTAATGATAAAGAACAATGGGGTACTGGCAATATGGTAACTAGTATCGGTAGCTAAAGCCAATATCAAGGTCGAAACAATTGTGGCAACTGGCTTTGATTGTTGTTGGAAACCAAATACCAATTTATCAACAACTGATATAATCAAAGAGAGACACCAAAATGTCAGCTGGTTAAGAATAAATATAGGTGAAGTGTTGACATTACAATTTGCTTTAAACTGAATTGCGAAACTAAAAATCATGGATCACTGATGATCTATGAGTACTGGTAGTCCATCTATATATCTGATTTTAGTGTAGTTTAAACCTACGGTAATTTATTAGAGAAACTTTGTCAAATACAATTAGAAACATATGATTTGGGGGATTTAGTAGAATGCATGATCTACATTATTTTATAAATAATCATAGAACGCTAGAGTTAATATGGATTACATCCCTTTGTAGGATCAATTGGATCAATAAAAAAAGCTATGCCGGTAATTGCTCACGTGTGTCCAACATTATACTGGAAAATCAAATATTAATGGACCAGTTATTTCATATCTTTTTTTTTTTAGGAACTAACAATATACTTAGAATTAGTACAGTACACTATAGAGTATAGACCGTAAGTGTGCTATGCGGCCCGGTGAAGTTTTACCGGTAATTGTTTTCTTTTATTTTATGTTTGAGAAATAAGAAAAAACACGCAGAATACAAAATAAATAATGACAAAACTTACAAATATAAATGCAGTCATATTATTTTATGACAATTTATTGACAAGTAATTTAACATGAATTTGTACTTCTATGTGACCTGTTTTCGATTATGCCGATTATAGAGCAATATCAATAGCATACCAGATACTGTAATCCATTTATAAGTCGATGCAATTTCAATGACAAAATCCATATATAAGTCGATTCGGAGTATAAGACGAAGACCGAACTTTCAAGTCAAAAAGTCTCGACTTATACGCCGGAAACTACGGTAGGTTGATGGCCTTGTTCCTTCAAAATGATCTATAAGAATGAGGCAGTCATTACCAGAATAAGAATTGGTCATGAATATAACCCACTCCTATCTTGTTGTAGGGTTTAACGCCCTTTTTCAGCATGCAATAGGCTATACATGGGGGCCAGTATTATTGGTGGAGGAAGAACCACCGACCCATGAGAAGCTACTGGCAAGCTTTCTCACATAACTACATTAGCCAAATCTTGGACTTGAACCCACGCAGGTAGAGGTGAGATGGCAGTGATCCGTAACGGAAAGTGCTTTAGACCACTCTGGCCCCCACCCCTCCTATGTATTAACTCGTTTACCCCTACAGGTTTATATCCTTTTCACATGAAATGCGAGGAGAAAACACATTTTGGGGGCTATTTCTAAATACATCCTAATACATCAGCTTCCAAGAGATTTCTGGTTAACCTAATGCCTAGTTGTGTTAGAAACATTGTTTTTCATTGCTTGTTTATGAGCAAAAGTCTAAAATTTGGAGTTCTTTTTGTGCTTCACTGACCCATCATTTTTGTATCCAGACCACTCTTTATTCCAAATGCCTGTCTTATCCTACTTTTTGCAAAGGTTTGCCTGTCTGTATGCAGTTCAGACTGGTCTACCTTCGATCTGAGGCCCAAAAGTCCAAACTCTAGACACAAAATTGAACTTTGGGTGAAAAACAAATGGGTCAAAAAAATTAGGTTTTCCCCCTCTGTATTTTGCAATGCAACTAAAACCTCCAGATTATTTACTATCATTGAACAGCTACATCAGTCTACCTTTCTATAATACCACTCACTTTAGTGTATCTTAAATCACCTTGATGTTACAGAGCCCGGAAGTAGGCTACTACCTCCTGATGCGTAAATGAGGCACATGTGGTTGTTGTTGTTGTCTTTGTATGGTTTAACACTATTTTTCAACACACAATAGGCTATACATGGCATCCAGTATTAATGATGGAGGAAGAACCCAGTAAAACTCCCAGAAAGAACCATCAACCCACGAGAAGCTACTGGCAAGCTTTCTCACATACCCACATTGGCTGAATCTGAGTCTTGAACCCACGCAGACAGAGGTGAGATGGCAGTGATCCATAATGGAGAGCACTTTAGACCACTCGGCCACTCTGGGTCCCTAGGTGCCAGGGGTTAATAAGTTAAAGAGAGAAGATTAATCTGAGTTGGTTTCTTGCAAAGAATCCTTTACAGTTAAACACTTTTGGATAGGTTGTTTCGATGATCAACCTTTGAGTGATCATTACTACACTGTTCAGCAATATAAATTTTGTTTTGATACAGTAAATGTGTGTTATATTTTAAGTCTCTTAAAGGAAGTTAACATTTATTCTAAATGAAAACTTGTGTGCAAACTATTTCCCTTGAGTATGCAATACTTAACCAAGATGTATTGTGTCAATCACCCTAAATATCTTTTATTATCTATATGTACCATTTACATTACCTGTTCATGAGGAACCTTTGTATATTTTGCTCACTATCTCATTCTTTTGCTTGTTTTTGTGTGTTTCTTACTGCTTGTTGATCATGATCCACTTTTCAGACAAGTCATTTATCAAATAATCTTTTTGTGGTGCTATATAGCCTTAAAGTGCTGATGCGCTGAAAAGTTTCAATCAATCAATCACCTTGGCAAAATATAACCTTCATGTGTTGCTGTGCCATAAATCACGAAATCAAACTCCATACTGAAAATCATATTTTCACTACCTGTGAATGGATGGTGGTATTGATAAGGGGTTTTCAATACAAGAGTTCCTATGTAATGTACCGTATTTACCGTATGTTTTCGGACACTGTATGTTTTCGGACACCGTTTTTTTCGGGGAAAAATCATATTTAAATGCCTTGTAAGTTTTCGGACATTGCTCCGCTATAATTGTTTCTACAATTTATGTTTTCGGACACAATCTTGGATGATCTGCTTCGTCGTTTTAATGTAAAATTTACAGAGTGTTTGCCGTTAATTTAACTGATACAAAGTTTGCTTCATTTGGTCGCCAGTTATTTAATGCGATCATAAACGTCCATGAACTAATATAATTTAAAATTATTAATCACATGTAATTCGGGATAGTGACAACACCTGCTGCATTAGTCGGACGTGTTACACGAGCTCTAAAGTGTATATCAACAACGAATTGTCTTGTTAAATCAAGATGTTCCAACGAAAAGTAACAGATCGGATATAGATTTCTGAAATCATATTGTGATATTTGCAGACCGGTATCGACATTTTGATCGCGTCACATATGACAACATGCGATGATACACGCGTACTATTTTATTTTGATCAGACTCGTCATCTAGAGCAGCTTTCTTCGTAGTCGGTTGTTTTTGTGATGCTTCCTCAGAATCATTAATTCGAAGTCGCTTCTGTGGACGGCCTACTGGTCTCTTTGGAGACGATTTTGGCAAGGGCGAGTCCCTCCAAGAACTAGGCAGTGCCTCCTCACTTGTTGCATAACGTATGATAAACTTATTCATCAAATTTATTACAGTACTAACAATATTATGTTTCACAACGATAGCTATCCAGTATACTAACTTTTGTATGTGGTGGGTATTTTATTTATACTTTTTATTTTAATAGTTTGATTCAGCTAACAAAAATATGATTGGTTGTCAGTATAGACATTGTTACACACGAAACCACTTCATACAGGTGTGACAGTTATGGCTTTGATTAGAAACCATGACCCCTGTTTTATATCATTAAACAATACATCAGAGTCGGTATGGATTAGTAAAATTCATTGGCATTGTCCAACAAAACAAACCCCTTATCCCTGAGGCAATATATACAAAGGTTTAAACATAGTTATTGTTCTACAGGTAATAAACCTCTTGGTAGACGATATATTTGATTGTGGGTGCTAAATGTTAGGTACATCGTGTGCTCTTTTAATAAAATCCAGATGGCTGCCTTTTATTTCCGAACACGTATGTCAAAGAAATCCCACCAGTTATATTATTAACAATTAACACCCAGACACTTTGAAATCTCTGACATGCATCACTACAATCTTCGAGCAGTAGATCGTTTCCAGCCAGCAAGCTTTGCTCATTTTAATCTACCCTCGGCTAGGTGGAAAAAAAAGAAGAGAGAACCACAACAAATGCATCACCTTTATTTAAAACAAATATCAACATATTAATCAAGCCGAGTCGTATATTGCAAATTGCTTTTTATTTTTACCCTTCGTAGGCGTACATACAACACTCACCCCATTTGGAGCCTCTCACCCTTGGTGCTCTAAGAATAGCCATCATACATGTACCGGTGTTTCGACTCTCGATACTAAAATGTTTCTGCCCAAAATAGCTTAAGAATTATAATTCCAAAATCTTTTTATTTAGTTTGTATTAATATCTTAATTACACAGAAATAAAGCTTGCGTGCGTTTGTAATGTAGATTTTAATGATCATTAGCAGAAGGTTAAACTGGATTGCAAGATTACTATGTTAATATGGCGGTTCTTTTGGAAAATACGCACACAATCGTGGCTCTAATACATGTATGGCTTTGTTTTCTGGTGGATGGACATGTATCAAATAGACAAAATAGGCAAGTAATGCCCATTTTTCATTAATTATCCTTTCCGTGGTGTTAGACAAAATACTTGTTTTACTTCATGGCAGCACGTTGTCATGTGAGCTAACGGTAACTTCGTTACGGACGGGGAAGGAGGGGGGGGGCGGCATAATTCTATCTTCACTTGTATGTTTTCGGACACCTAATCAAAGAATTTAATATGTATTCGGACAACAAAAAAAGTAATTATTTGTTGCAGTCCGAAAACATACGGTAAATACGGTAAGCTAGTTCAATGTGAAACTCGGGTTCCAATAATATTGCACAAAAATTTCTGCTGCATTGGTTTCTACTGTAACATTTCCATATGTAATTTGTCGAAAAGAATAATGGTGTTAATTTAATCTAATCAGATGGTTGTCATGATGGCCATATTTAAAATATGTAGTTTCTTTTCAAAATGGAAACGTTATATTAACAGAGGTATTCCCATTATTTTTCGAAACTGCCATTATTGTAAAGCCTCTGATGAAGAAACTAACACTTGACCATAACAATTAAAAGAACCACCACCCAGTTTCTAATCTTAGAAAAAGTTGTTCTAACCCAACTTGTATCTCATCTGAATTTAAATAGCCTTTTGAGCAATATACAGTCTGTATATTGCCCATGCCATAATACTAAAACTACTCTTCTGAAAGTAGTTAATGGCATTCTCTCTGATTTGGATAGCGGAACTTGCATCTCATTTGAATTCAAACAGTCTTTTTAGCAATGTACAGTCTGCATATTGCCCTTCTCACAGTACGGAAACTACTCTTCTGAAAGTATTTGACATTCCCTCTGTCACAGAATTAGGCGAAAATTGAACTAATTTTTGTTCTACTTGAATTGCAAACGAAACTCACCATTTTCTTGATTTCGTCGTACACGCATTACCTGGGGTGATTAAGTGGCGTGTAACGATTTGCATGTGCCAATTTGTAATTTACATGAAATCCGAAATACTCGTTGTACGTGGTGCACGTCAAGCTCGATGTGATTTATGTTCACCTGTTGAGAGTATATAAGGCGATGGATTTCTCATTATCATTTACGGGAACTAAAATATCTAATCAAAGGATAGATAACCTCGTCTTGCAAATCTCCAGCCAAAGGGGTGAGTGTTAAATTTACATTTCGTTTTATTGTGAATTTTATTCAGATTATCATTTCGTATAATGATGCCTTTATTGCAATGAACGTGGAATATTTGGAATTACTAGTCACTTTTAGACTTTAAATACAATATCGTAATCTACGGCTTAGATTATTTTTGAGACCACTATTATTAGTCTGGTTTTGTTTATTATAGTTGATTCCGGAGATCTAATAACATCGTTGATTCCGTAGATCTGATAACATCTGACAATCACTGATTCAGTCTGATTCCGTCTGATTCCATCGTTGATTCCATCGTTGATAACATCTGATTCCGTCGTTGATACCGTAGAAGTACATCACTGATAGCGCATCTAATAACATCGTTGATACCGTCTCTGATACCGTAGCTGCTAACATAGTTGTTACAATGTTTCTGATACCGTAGCTGCTAATAACATCGTTGATACCGTAGCTGCTAATAACATCGTTGATACCGTAGCTGCTAATAACATCGTTGATACCGTAGCTGTTAACACATCTGATACCATCTTTTGATAAACGTCTTTGATATCGTTTGATTTGTTGTGGGACATCTATTGTTTGTTCTGGAACATCTCTGTATAAATATCTGAATGTGCTTGTGCCGTTAATTTGTGCAAACGGAATTGAAGTATCTGTCTGTGTGTCGAACTGTCTGTTCGTCAACATCTGTGTAACGTGTAAATATCCGGAAAGCTAGAAGTCCGAGTGTCGGAGCTGTCTTAGAGTTGTAAAACGTCCGGGTAGACATCTAGGGGAGTGAGGAACCGTTGGTTCGGGTAGATGTTGTATGCTGTCTGAACGTATAACTGTGGTGGATCCGTGAAGGGTAACGTTCGATAATAGTATTGGTCAACCCTCGGTTCTCGGGGAAACTGGGAGACGATTCAACTGTTGCTGAATCGTGCGGTTATACAGGGGAGACACATAGGTGTATTGAAATTGTAATATAATTTAATACATTGTTGTATTTGCATGCTTATGTCAGATCGCAATAATATTTCAAGTGATCACATAGATATCAATAAAAGCTAGCAACTTGATTCAATACAAGTATATGATCGTGCTAGTTATCGCAATCCATCGTGCGATAGATAGTTTGTCGTTTGTGTTTATTTTTTTTCGTAAATCATTCTTGCATTTATTTAACTTTCGTAAAGGATTCTTGGATCTGTGTATAATCCAAGAGATCCCTTTACATCTGAGATTCCTTTTGTATTAATATTTTATTTATTTGTGTATTGTGAATGGTTGTGAGTGTAATTGTGGGTTGAGCGTATGAATTATTGTGTTGTTACATCTGTATTTTTTTTCATTTATAATTTATTACATAAATTTATATTTTCTTTCACAAATTGTGTTTGTATTGTTCATTTAATCCACCCTCCTCTCGGTAACAATTCTGTTACACCCTCTGCTTTGGATAGTGGAAAGATTACAATCCTCACCCGCCTTGATTTGTCTGCAGCATTTGACACAATAGACCATGATATATTACTTCACTGTCTCCCATATGCATTTGGCATTCACAATACAGCCTTACTAGTTAAGTCCTACTTAGTCAACAGGACACAAAATTGTATCTGCAAATGGAATACAGTCCAGCCCAGTTGATCTATGTTGTGTTCCACAGGGGTCTGTTCTTGGACCTATCCCTTTATTCTATACATTCAGCCGCTCTGAGTCGTAGATCATCATCCAGTGTCATAAATCATCATCCAGTGTCTCAACAATTGTATGCTGATGACACCCAAATATACAAATCAAACCACCCAACTGAAGTTGAATCTAACATCCAAGGAGTAGAGAGGTGCATTTCTGAGGTCAAATCATGGATGACATGTAACAATCATCAAATGAATGATGATAAAACTGAAACCATTATGATCTCTGAATCTCTGATCAGACTTTCTCATTCACATCCTTTACCTCAGACAGTAAACATCAGCAACAACAACATTAAATTCACAGTATGAAACCTCTGGACAGCCCTATTTGAAGGAATTGAACTGGATAATTCGCAAAGAAAAAAATTAAATACAGTAGTCCCCCTCTTGAACGGCCCTCCTGACCAGCGGCCACCCGCTTCTTACGGCCAGAATCCCTTGGCACTGATGAGTTTATATTCAAAAGTACCCCTCAAGAGCAACCACCCGTCTGACGCGACCAGCGGCCAGCATTTTAGTACAAAAAATGAAAATGTCCCCCTTATGAACGCCACTTTTGTTTCTTCAAATGTATCCAGAACCAAAAATTAATTCAAATCTTGACGTAAGGTAAGCAATTTTGATTGTCTCTATAGTAGATACACGTCTCCGAGTGTCAAGTCGCCGTTAAAAGTGTCGACTAAAGATTTAAAGTATATCGTTACTTATGAAAGTCGATGTTTGCAGGAAATGGGCTCAATAATGTTTTGATAGAGTTTGGGGTTTAACACCTATGTTGAGTTCTTCTTGTTGATGATTATAACCAGACATAATTGTTATAATCATAACAATGTCAGCATAGGCTAAAAATAGATTTTGTACATTGGCACACACATAGAACCTTAAAAAAACAAAAGGGTATCAGACAAAGACCGGAAAAATCACGTGACCACACATAATGGCTTCCTTTGCGATGACTTTATTTCGTACGTTCGATGCAAGTTTTGTCTGCATAATTAAATCACATACAGTCAGCAATAACCGAATAAAACATTACCAAACATTAAAATGTCATCACACTAACAGATACCTTATTTTAGAAGAAAGTCGTCGGTTACGGTTATTCTACTCTACGACGTTGGGGGGGGGGGGATACCGAACAATTTTATGTAGGAAAGACTCGAAAAGACAAGTTTATGTTGAAATAATTTGAATAAACAAAGTCATAACCGATGAGAAGGTTTTTCAGCAGCAGTGGGAAAATGGAGCAAATGGAAAGATAATTATGTATGTACCAAGATGTAAATGACGTTTTTGAATCCATTTGCAATGTGCATGACAACAATTCCCACTCGCATATCACACTTACGCCAAGAAAGATAAAATAGTAACGTATATTCAGTTGAAATAAATTTGTTATTATAACAAAACGAACCTTGTAATGAATAATGTTTCATTTAGACGAATATATTTAATGTTTTGAAGTATGTAGCTTTCTTACTATGTATATTACATATACATGTACTTCTCATAATAAATTTAGCCCCCTCTGGAACTGCCACTCATCTTTTAAGGCCACTTTCCCGGTGCAGCAGGGGTGGCCGCATAAATTACTATGAAAAATTAGAAATTTGTGAAAGTTAACAGATTTCACATTTGCTTTCTCATGGCACATTCAGTTTTAAACACTACAGATTATTAGAATGAAAAAGTCTATAGTGTGTACTTTAATTTCATAAATATTATTTCAGAAATCGACCCTCTCTGACAGATGGAATGAAGTATTTGTGTGCTTAGCTCTTCACAGGGAGATAACTCTGGATCATATTCATGGGCAGACTAGAAATAAAAGTGTACAGAAGGTAGGTTCTGACCTTGTGCAAACATAATAATTCAGAAATCTGATTGACATAGAGTTTAATGACACATCAGCACAATCCTGGCTATACAGTGCTGAAAAAGTTTGGCTATAACTATAATAGCAGATAAAACAAAGGTAAAGGTAAAAATGTAAAATCTTCAAAATACTCTGTCACACACACATGCCATGCATTAAAAGTGTTAGTATAAAGTAATTTGAATACAAGACACATATACCACAATTTATTTAATGTTTTATTGTTATTGTTGTTTCTTAAACCTATTATAATGTTCAAAAAAACAATTATTTATAATTAAATATAAAAATGTCCAAATGCCCTTCTCCCTCCCTCTCTCCCTCCCTCCCTTCCTTCCCCCCTCTCTCTCTCCCTCTCCCCCTCCCTCTGTCTCTCTCTGTCTCTCTCTCTCTCTCTCTCTCTCTCTCTCTCTCTCTCTCTCTCTCTCAATTGTCCATTGTAGCAAGATATGGGCATAAATCCTTGAAAAGACAAGCACAGAGGATTTTGTCTTGAATTTTTCATGTGTGTTGCAATGATGTCTCTGGATTTATGAATGATAATGAAAGTTAAGTCAAACCAACCAAACAAAAAGAGAGAGAGAGAAACAATTTTATGGTTCATAGTGATGTTACTTAGAGCAAAATAATGTCTAGATCAAATGTAAATATATATTTAATATTTTTATTACCTTGTTTTAGTTTGTTGTTTTGATTATTTTCTATGCCACACTTATTTCCATGCGCCTTTACATGAATGGATAAGTGTTCAGTGTTTGTAGTGCTCTACTTTCTTCATTAAATCATCATTCACTTTTAAATCATAAGTGTGTTGGGCCCCGAGATTCCAAGTGTTCTAAAGTGCTCACGATTACAGATCACTGCCATCTCACATCTGTCTGCATAGGTTCAGGTCTTGGGCTCGGCTAGTATGGGTACGTGAGAAAGCTTCCCAGTAGCTTCTCATGGGTCAGTGGTTCTTTCTGATATTTTCCCATGTTTTTCTTTCACCAATTATATTGACTGCCATGTGTATCCTATCTTGTGCTGAGAAATGGCATTAATACCCGATAACAAGAACAATCGTTAGTGTTTCTTATTTTGATTTAATCAATTTAAATAAAAGTAGAAAGTCAAAAAGAAAAGAGTCGACTTTTCAATATGCAAATGTGATTGTGATTAGCTACAGAAAGCACTTTAATACATCTTGTAGCAGACACTCTCTGCAGGGATGTGAGGAGCTCATTCACTTGGTCAATACACAGTTGGTAAATGAACTTAACCCTTCTTTTTAACTGAATCAGCACAGACCTGTGAGTGCATCTATTTTTAGGAGGGTTTTTTGTAATATGACCACTCACTTCATAAAACTTCATTAGAACAGTTTGTTGATAGGATTGCACATTATGGATTTATTATTTGTCTATTTATTTGTAGTAATTTTAGGCATTCGTTAAATAGTAGTTGGTTTGCTGGGTTGGGTTTTTTTTGTGGAATTATTATAAATGCAAGTCAAGTCAGAAAGCAACTTTGACCTTACAAAGTTACAGCACTACTTGCGAATTACACAACATAGCATTGTCCCATATGTTTCTGACATACATAATTGCATTTTAAAACAAAATCTTAAATAACTTATTACCTAGGCTTTGCTTTTTATGAATTGGATATTTTTCTGAATATATTTCCCAAAAGATTTATGAAAACAGACAATCTAATAAACTGATATGTACATCCCATACACAGCAATGTCTGCCATTATTTCCTCGTTACAGGTTCACTTACAGTTTCAAACTAATTTTATATCCAGATCACCAGTTATGTTCTTAAAACACTAATTGTTATTTATATACTATTGTTCAAGTTTCAAAACACTAGTTTGTATGTTTTTATCATCGAAATTTCATGTGAAAATTGGGCAGTGATGAGTTCCTAACTTACTTAGGAAAGGGTTAATGTTCAATCAGCTATCAAAATACATGCCTTTGAATGTGCAGAGTTTGTTTGCTGGTGTAAAAATTGAAATCAACAAACTGATGGCTTGATTGTTACATTTTGCTGCAACACAATACTAGAACTAACCTGGCTAAGGGGTCATCTCATAAAGTATGGTTATTCACTGTACTTCAAAAAAAACCTCAGAGGGTGAAGTTGTTTTCACTTTCCTAGCAGAAAAGGTGGAGTTTGCATTTTTTAGGTGACCTAGTTGCCTACTTCACCTGGTAAAGTGACCCCACTATTGTTATTACCCCAATACATCAGTAAATATTTCCACATGTCTGTAAGGCATTGATAAAGCTTGTCTTTGCTTCTCACACCTCTTGAAGCATTTATGAAACATTTTAGAAGCTGTTGTTAGTGTATATGCGTAATAAGGTTTTGGACTTTCCATCTGTCTTCAGTTGAGGGACATTTCTTAAAATTAAATTCTAAAAAAGAGGTCATTTTTAGAATTCATCTCTTAATCACTGCTCATCCCCTACCACTTTTAAGATTTTCTTGAAAATTTGTAGTTAGATAATTATGTGGGTAGAGTACATGTGCAGTTAGATTTTATATATTTTCCTTTAATTCAATGATTATTTTAAAAAGCTTAATTCTGATAATAATTCTATATAAGAAAAACTCATCCATGTCAGCAATGAATCATGGTAAAGCATAGGGTTTTTCAGTAATATTATGGATCTTGTCACTGATTAATCCAGGGCTCAGGTGGCTGAGTGGTCTCAAGTGCTTGCCTTTATTGAGCAACATTCTGTGCCTCTTTTATTCAACTAAACTGTGTGAACTTTGATGGAACAAAGACATAAATCAAGAGGATCAAACAAAGGACTTTGTTCAAAATGGCTGCACTAAACAAAACCTTAAACTGGATTTCTAACTTTCTCCTGAGCTCAGATTCATCTAACTCCTCAGGATTCTGCTCTCATGACCTCAACTTACCTTCTCAGATGAGTAATAATGCCACAGAAAATCAGGAATCTACAAATCATCCACAGGACTATGAAAATGATGACCCAGAATTCAATATGACCCACAGCAATGTACATGTACCAAGCCAACAACAGCCAGAATTTCTGCAGGTTGTATATAATCTTCAAAGTGTTACAATTACAGTTCCCCCATACATGATAAGTGCTGTCCATACCTTTCTGCTTAAAAATCTAGAGCACAAATATAGTAACATCAAGCAAATTGGTCAAATTTTATCATTACATGATGAGAAGAAAAATCTTCATGTAAATATAACATATTACAGTACCACTAGACTCCATATTCAGGGAAGAGGCCATTTGATTTGGCTTCAATATTTTTTTCACTGCCTGCCATGACCTGAAGGAAGAATCATATGTAAAACAGATTACCACTCAGCCCATCTCCTCCACCCCTATCCATAACACTAAGGAAAGGTTATACCTATCAATTAATGACAGCCCAATTAGTGGTACCCATCAATCTGCTGAACCTAGTCAGAAATCCCAGCCAGCCAGGGCAGTCCATTGAGTCCAGAACCACTTCACCAGCTGGAATCTGAGCCCAGTCAGTGGACAGAAGATGACAGCCTTAATAAGGGATAATGATAACAAATTGCTCCAGGAGAAAAACACCCAGCTGGAAGCTCCATCAGAAAAGTCTTCTCTGTTTACAGTGGTTGCTGAGGGCAGTGACAAGCACATAAAAGCCCTAATGAGAGAAAATAAATCACTGCACCAGGAAATTGAAAAATTGAAGGCTCAACAAACAAAATTATCAAAAGAACATGAATGTTTACAAACAAAATACCTGTCAGCAAAAAAAAAGACATGACAAGCTTGCTGAACAGCTTTCAAATATTAAGGTGAAATCTGGATTACTGGAAAATACAAACAAAACCATCAAATGTGACCCTAGCCAATCATCAAGTCGCTCTCTTATCCTTGAGGAGGAAAACAGTAAGCTGAAGGATAAGGTGAAGCATTTGAATAAAGACAAAGATAATCTGCTGTCTGAAATAACTGAAATAAAATATGGTTCTGCTGCCATTGATCCTGAAATTCTTTTGTCAATAATGGAAGACATTAGAAACTTGAAAACTGGAATTGTAAGAGTAGTAAAAGAAGAATCTGAAAAGTGGGGGAATATCATCACCAAGGAAATAAAAACCAATGAAATAAAATTCGTATCTGTTGATGACATACTTAAGTCAATCATATCAGAGACTCAAAAGATTAACAATAATATGGACAAATGTATCAAAAATGAAACTGCATTGAAAGCCGTTAACTCTACTACAGCAAATAAAAACTCGTCTTCATTCTCAAAGCATTCTGTCAAGGGAAATCTTACTACTGATTCTGCAGAGACAAGTTCAGGTCACAAAAATGTTGTGAATGATGAGCATCACTATTTCAATATTAGCAGTGAAACTCTGCTTTTCCGATACCACGGATTCTTCTCATAGAAGAAAATCAAGCCACCCAAAACATCAGGAAATTCCCATAAAACAAACATTGCTAATTGGTGACTCGATCATTAAATATGTCAGTGACAGAGGTCTTAAACCTTGGGTCAAAGTCAAGTCATTACCTGGGGCGGGAACGGGTCATATGCTTGATGTTATCAGAGAAACAGACCTTTCTCAATTTGATAACATAATCTTCAGTGTTGGAGGAAATTATGTTAAAAACAACATTGAGATTGAACAAATTGAAGACAATTTTTCCAGCTTGTAAGGTATTCATTTGCACAGTTTCTCCAAGAATTGACAATGATGTTCGAAACTTGAATGCCTTAATAGGACACGTATGCACTGAATGGGACCACAAAATGATTGACATTGAAAATGCATTTGTTACAAAGTCTGGCTTAGTGCTGGAACACCTTTTGGCTAAGGACAGAACCCATTTAAACAAAAAGGGTCATTCACACTTTCTTAATGCAATAAATGAACATGTTCCAATGCTCAAAGGCAAATACATTAATCAAAGATATGGCAGGGACCAAGATAATACTTTCAACAAACCAGACAAGCTAGGGAGGTGCTATAATTGCTATGAACCAGGGCATAGCTTTGATGCATGCAGACATGCTGTGAAAATTCAATGCTATGACTGTTTGGAATATGGACATAAGGCCTAACACTGTGAAATGTTTCACCCTAGCAACAGGAGCTAGGTTTATGGCTATGAAGATAGTGCCCTGTTTATGAGACATAATCTCTCTACTGCTTCAAGACAAACCTTTGGAACTCAACTGCATGATGATGCACACGTTGTTTCGTTTGGGACCTCAGAAACTTTTGGTCTAACCCAATTAGTGGACCAACCAACACGAAAAACTGATCACTCAAAAATTCTAATAGATCATATCTATACAAACATGGAAGAAAATGTGACAAAAATACATATTCTTAGGATAGGTCTTAGTGATCACTTCCCTATTTTTCTAACCAGAAAATCCGGCTTAAAAACAGGTGTAAAATCCAAAACTCATAAAACCATAACATACAGATTTTTTAAGCGTTATGATGAAGACAAATTTCTGGATGATCTCAGTAATGTTCCTTGGAGTATTGTATCTATGTTTGATGATGTGGATGGTGCTCTTGATGTATGGACTCAACTTTAAACACAAGTAGTAGATAAACATGTACTGATGAAAACACATAGAGTAAAACTGGACTTCCAACCTGATTGGTTAACTCCCTACATTCTAGACGCCATGAAAACTCGAGATTATTTCAAATCTGTAGGTCAACAAGCACATTACAGGACAAGGAGAAATAAAGTAACCAAAATGATTAATGGGGCAAAGAAGTATTACTATCAGTCAGCTTTGGAAAATAATTGCAATATGAATTCTATATGGAAAGTTTTTAACAAACTAGGTGCAGGTAAAATGTCCACAAGGTCATCCAAAACCCAACAACTTAGCCAGGAAAGCCGGATTATTGATGAGGATGTTGAAATAGCAAATACATTCAATGAATTTTTTGTTAGCATAGCTTACAGAATTAAGGAACCCATTGTAAACTCGAATCATGATGAATTAAGAAATTTCTGTTCGGAAAAAATTCCATCTGACACAAACTTTTCTATCTCTGCAATACCAAATGAAAAAGTTTTAAAATTTTTGCAAACTATTGAAACAACGAAATCAACAGGCCTAGATAATATTGGACCATGTCTCCTGAGGGCTGCTGCAAATATAATATTTGCGAGCATAGCTTACATATGTAATCTAAGCATATCCACCTCAGTGTTTCCCCAGACATGGAAACTAGCAAAAGTTACCCCCATTCACAAGTCTGGCATTAAAGAAGATGTCAATAACTACAGACCAATATCTATATTGCCAACTCTGTCCAAACTACTTGAAAAGCATGTCCATGACAATATTTCGATGTACCTATCAAACTATAATTTAATTCATCAAAACCAATCAGGGTTCAGAGAAAACCACTCCTGTGAGACAGCTTTGGTCTCCATGATAGATAGATGAATTACTGCCTTGGATCAGGGAAAATTAGTTGGATCTGTACTGGTTGATCTTAGAAAGGCTTTTGACCTTGTTGATCATGATATTCTTATCAATAAATTAAGCATTTATCAATGTGACAATTCAACAATTGATTGGTTTACATCATATCTAACAATGAGAAAACAGTGTGTCAAAATAAATAGCAGTTTTTCTAAAGAAGAACCAATTACATGTGGAGTACCACAAGGATCAATCCTTGGCCCACTTCTCTTTCTCATTTTCATAAATGATCTACCACTGAAAATAGGTAACTGTATTTCATCTACCGACTCATATGCAGATGACACCACTCTACCTAGAGGTCTCCCTTCAGACAGCCTTACTTAGAATAGATTCCTGGTGTAAGGAAAATGGCATGAAAGTAAACACAGAAAAGACTAAAGTATTAATGATTACTACCCAGCAAAAAAGAGCAAAATTGGAAAATAACAATTTGAATCTCAAGTTGAATGAAATTGGTCTGCAGATGGTAACACATGACAAAATCCTTGGGGTAATGGTTGACAACAATTTGCAATGGAAATTCATTTCTTTGGTTATTAAGCAAGATTAGGCCATATCTATCAACTAAACGTAGGTTAATATACTACTGTAATGTTATCTGGGGAAACACGTCCGACGAGAATATTTGCAAATTATTCCGCTTGCAAAAAAGAGCTTGCAAACTTATCCTAGATTATGCTGAAAACATCCCAAATGCAATGAATAATATTAAAATGTTAACAGTAAGTGAACGAATATTTTTGAGAAAGGCTAGACTTATGCACAAAGTTTCAAACAATATGGCCCCATCATATCTCAAAGAACTATTTCATGCTAGAAAACAAGGCAACACTCCCAATTTAAGATCAATTTCAGCTAACCACCTCTGCATTCCAAAACCAAATAAAGAACTCTTTAAGAAAAGTTTTAAATATTCGGGGTCACTAATTTGGAATCGAATCCCAAAGGAAATTAGAGAAAATACAAATATAAATACATTTAATTATCATCTAATTCAATGGATGAAAAGTGGAAACTGTTTGATTTGACAAATACATTACAACTTAAAGCATAATAGTCTCAAACCTTCCATTTTGTCGTCTCACAATTTGTATACTGTATATACACAATGTAACTAGCTTGATCATGTTTTACAAAACTTTATGTTTATTATGTTCATATATACATGTAGCTTATTATCAATGCTTTATTATTAGTATTATTATTATTATTATTATTATTATGCAATTATGCACATGTACTCTGTATGTAAATATGCATATAATAGAGGGCCACAAGTAGGATTAGTTCCATGCAACTAATTGTGTTACCCTCTTTAGAGTCATTATTATTATTATTATTATTATTATTATTATTATTATTATTATTATTATTATTATTGATCACTGCTATCTTACCTCCAGTTTCAGGCTCAGCCGATGTGGGTATATAAGAAACATTCATGTTAACCCTTGTGCTTCTAGCATAATCATTATAATTTTTCCCCACTAATTACCTCTTACACTGACCTGTATATGGATTATGATTTTTTTGGTACTTCAGAAAAAATAATAATACCAGACCAGATGAGTTCAAATGATAATCATTACAAAGTATTACACCAATTTTGACTGTATACATTTGTGTGCGAAATCATCAAATGTCTTGGAGTGTTGGTAAATTTCCTCAATAGTTTTGTTTTGTTGCTTTTAATAATACATGTAGCTTAAAATTGTTTACATGCTTGTACTACTCTGATTCTGATTCTTTGTAATAAAATTTATCTACTGAAGATGGGTAAGTTCAGACTAAATTCATATAAAATACCCCCAAAACAGCTGTTTATTTAACCTGCTTTTGGGTGTCTTCACCATTACAGCTTAGACATTTGCTAAAATCATCAAACATTTCAGATGCAGCGTGTAATTTATTCAGAGACTCAAGTTTTTCTTGATCAAAATAATATTAATTCTCATTTCGTAAGCCTGTCACAGTTTATTCTGTTCCATTTCAAGGGTCATTCCAAAGTTTACTAATATGTGCTAGTATATCTCTGAAAATACATTTTATTTTTAAAATCCTATTATAGGTTTAAGAAAATAGAAAGAAAAAAGAATTAGATTACAGCATGTGTGTGCCTTGAAACCAAGAAACTTATTGTATAGTCTCTTTACAATTTTGTATCAGTGGTAGTGAGACACTGTAGATAATTCCCACAGAAAGTGTACACATAGCATTATGATGACCCAAGTTCTTGTAGGTTACTTGGTGTAAGATCAGTTTGAAGGGTTTCATCAAGCCCAGATTCTTTTTCTCTTGCCAAAGATTTCAGTGTATTTTGTCCTTATGCACGAGAGAGAGGAAAAAAGGGACAGCAGAATGGATTTCCATAAAATTGTGTACCATTTTTAATTCATTTAGAAAATGGGGATTATAATATTTTTTTGTTATTATTGTCTTATGTCACAAATGGTTAATCACTGGAAACTCATTATTGATCTATATAATCAATAGCCTTCTGTTGAAATAATGTTTATATATACTGATTAATGCACCATGAGTGGATTGCAATTTGATATACCAACCGTATTAATATATCAAATTCCTTTATACCAACACCTTTAAAGCCATGTTATTTGTAATGTATGTGATGCATGTGTGTGTTTATGTTTTTCTTTTGTTTGTTCTATTTTAGCAATAGGTCCAAGAAGTTGTCTTTCTTAACAGATTTAAAATAAAGTTTGATAATTTTCTGATTTCCAGGCCATGAACACTCTTCAAAACTACTGTAGAAATATAAAACACCCAATGAACAAGGTAAGAAATTTAAAAAGACTATACCACATTTCTTTTCTAACATCAGTTTCATCCAGCCCATTCTGATTCATTGGTACAATTCAAAATAGAAATCAAAGGGCACTTATATCAAGTAAGTTCTTTATGTATAATTTTTGGAGTAAATATTTTTTGCACATGAAGTTCACTACACTTGCATATTTATGCAAATTTATTATCATGATCAACCATCTGCCATCTGCCCGCCCTTGATATGCAGGACTGTTTATCAAGAGTCTTTAAGACCATAACACTCTGCTGTGAATTTAACATCAGCATCCATTGATTGTTGTGCACATTGTTTTCCAGTGATATTGCTCATTCATTGTTGGGGTTGTGAGTGGTCTAAAGCGCTCACCGTTATCAATCATTGCCATCTCACCTCTGTAAGTGTGGGTTCGAGTCTCAGGTTTGACCAATGCGGATATGTGAGAAAGCTTGATAGTAGCTTCTCGTGGGTTGGTGGTTCTTTCCGATTTTTCTTGGATTCTTCCTCCACTATTTATACTGGCTGCCATGTATACCCTATCTTGTGCTGAAAAATGGAGTTAAACCATGCAACAACAACAACATCATTCATTGTCATGTTACATACATGGTCATTCTTTGGAGATGAGTGTGGTAGTTTGCTGTTTCTTTTAAATACAGATTGCGTGATTAAAAACGTTGTTGGAAAGGTCATCTACTTCAATAAAATTACATGTCAGTATTAAATAGAATTTTTACCCAATTCATTTAGCTACACTTCAACAGCTAAGTTTTGACCTTGACATGAAGGTTCAGGGTAATTACTTTTTGTTTTAGCTCATCTGCCCATATGTGTCAATCGCCATTAGCTATTTTAAACTCCTTCAAAAGTACAAATTTTAACCAAACTTGTATCAGTGGGTATCCTGAAAGGCTTTCAGGTCTTACAGATAATGCCAGTTTGACTTTTTTTGTTATAAAAATTACCACTTTTACTACATAGAATGAAAAAGGACATTTTTTAACAGTATCACTTTACAAGGTTGGTCAGATTTGACATAAAGAATCCTGGCTATGAGGGTTTTCAAAGTTATGCAGATGATGCCATTATATGCCATCAAATATGGCTGTCATTACTAAAAACAGAATCTTTTTAAAAACAATTTTCTTTTGTAGAACTACTCAAAAGAATATAACCAAATTTGATAGAAAACATTCTGCTATGAAGGCCCATTAGTTCTCTACAAATGATGACAATCCACTATCAAATGTGGCTGCTGTTACCAATGTAGAAAAACCTTCAAATGACTTGTTCCCAGAAACCTCTTAAAACATTTGCCAGAGTATCCTGACTTTAAGACTTTAAAATTATAGTTATTGGCTATAACATAGCACCACTATTATTAAAATTAAACATTTTATTCTCATAAAACTGCAACAGAATTGGATCAAATGTAATGAAAAGCATTTTGGCTTGTAAAATTTATGACAGTTTGCAACATGGTCACCATTACTTATAATATGAAGAAACTATTAACAGCTATTCAAAAACCACTAAACAAAAGTTGGAATAATGTACCCAGGCAAGGAGGCATTTCAAACAAGTAGATTCGCTTATGCTCTAAACAGCCCAAAAGTCAGATAAAATTATATTTTCATGGATAGACATGTCTGTATCATGAAATGTTAAAATATTAACAGAATTCAAATTGGTATCTCTGAGACAACATAATTATAATAATGAGGACTTTGTATAGCGCCTGATTTTTTTAAGCTCAAAGCGCTGTACACCATCTATAATGATATGACTACACTACAGAAAAACAAAATGACAAAAACAATGAAATTGGAAAACATAAAAACATGCTGGAAACATATAAGATACAAAACATTATTAGGTCTCTAAGTTTGTCCCTGCAGTCTAAACAGGTGAGTTTTAAGAGAACTCTTAAAAGGGACCACTGTGCCTTTGTGTCTAATTTCAATGGGCAATTCATTCCATGTCGCCGGGCCCTGGTATCCAAAAGAACGTTGTCCATATGACTTCGTTTTCACAGTGGGAACAATGAATATACGATTGTCAGAAGAAGAGCGTAAGTATCTAGCTGGTGTATACACATGGGTGAGGCTGGATAGGTATGTTGGATTGGAGTCTATCAGTGAAACATAGCACAGAGAACAAATTTTGTGTTTGATTCTGTATCGAATTGATAACCAGTGTACGGTACAGAGCAGTGGTGAGGTGTGCTCTGATCGAGGTACTCTAAAGATGATCCGTGCAGCTGTGTTTTGAACTTTTTGAAGTTTCTGGAGTAAATATTGTGATGAACCAGACAGAATTGAGTTACAATAGTCCAGTCTTGAAAGTACTAATGAACACACAAGTGTTCTAGTGGCATCAACTGAAAGATATTTACGAATGGAACTGATGCGTCTCAGTTCAAGATATGAAGCCTTGCATATGTTGATGACATGTTCGTGCAGTGTGAGAGTACTGTCTAGAGTAACACCTAGGTTTCGTACTGACTGTGAGAATTTAATGTTGGTGTTGCTGATACTTATTGTCTGAGGTAAAGGATGTGAATGAGAAAGTCTTTGTGTTGTTATCATTCATCTGCAACTTGTTACATGTCATCCATGATTTCACATCAGAAATGTACCTCTCTACTCCATGGATGGTTGCATCAACTTCAGTTGGGTGGCTAGACTTGTATATTTGGGTGTCATCAGCATACAATTGGTGAGACACTTGAGAGCAGCTGAGTGTATAGAATGAAGAGAACAGGTCCAAGAACAGATCCCTGTGGAACACCAGAACATAGAACAACTGGGCTGGAGTGTATTCCATTTGCAGATATAATTTGTGTCCTGTTGACTAAGTAGGACTTGAACTATATTGTAAGGCTGTAGTTTGAATACCAAATACATGCTGGAGATGGTGAAGTAATATATCATGGTCTATTGTGTCAAATGCTGCAGATAAATCCAGGAGAGTCAGGACTGTAATCTTTCCACTATCCAAAGCAGAGAGAATGTCAGATACTTTCAGAAGAGTAGTTTCCATACTGTGGTAAGGGCAATATGCAGACTGTACATTGCTAAAAAGACTGTTTGAATTCAAATGAGATGCAAGTTCAATTAGAACAACCTTTTCTAAGATTTTTTTATATGAATGGGAGATTAGAAACTGGGCGGTAGTTCTTTAAATCGTTATGGTCAGGTGTTGGTTTCTTCAGCAGAGGCTTTACGATGGCAGTTTTGAAAAATGATGGGAATTCCCCCGATGAAAGAGAGATATTAATAACATCAGTTAGTGAAGACAATATTGGGTCTAAGCACTCAAGCAGCAGTGATGTTGGAATTGGATCAAGTTCACAAGACTTCATAGGCATGTGAAAATGTTGTGACATCACATGATGAAATTGTAGTGGAACACTGAGAACAGCAATTTTAGCCAGAAATATATCCTTTTAGATGATATTTAATATAGGATATATTCAATGCCCATTGCAATATTTTGTCCAGTGTTAATCAAAATAATGTGTAAAAAGTAAGCTCTGCTCTCTTTGCCTTGAGCAACATAACAGAGATCAACAAAGTGTTTCATTATTTGAGGAAGCTCACTGTAACCATATCTTGTCTAGGTATGGTACATGAAACTGATGTTGAGCATATTTTAGCTCATTGGTCTGCATAGCAGTCATTTCAGTTAGAAGGGCTAGTTTTGCTCTTTGTTTCGAGCAGTGCCATGTGATGTAGACATGGTGCCAATCTGATATACATTATGTTGACCATAGAGGCTATTTTTAAATCTTGTTATTGTTGCTCCTCCAGGAGATCAAACTAAAAGACTTCATATGCTATCTATCAACCTAAATGAAATTTGTGCTGAGTTGATGTTAAATAAGGCCACCATGGATACTGTCTTGAAATTCTTATTATCACTACTTCTCCTGAATAGACAGTCAAATTGGCATAGTTTTTCACCAGAATATTTTTTATGGTATCTAGTTGGTAATAAATAAAACTGGTGCCACATAGACATCCAGTATGCTCTCATGAATAATTACTCTACCTGACTGTATGGTCATATCAAGATAGGGTTTTTGCTGAATGACTTTTTATGATGTCTAGTTTGTATAAATGAAAATGGTGCAGTTTTGAAATCTAGTTTGGTCACCACTGCAGCTCTCTTGAAATCTTGATATTGCAAAATCTGTTGTTGGAAGGTTATATCAGTAAGGCATTTGGTCTTAAATACAAATTGTGCTGATCTGATATCCAATATGACCACCATAGTGGCCGTCTTGAAAATCAAATAGTTACTCCTCCAAGATTGAATGTCATAGCATCATTGTGTTTTTTGCAAGAAGAATTTTTATGTTGTCTACAAAATGATAATGGTGTCGATCTTACATACATTATGACCACCATGGCAACCCTGTTGAAAATCTTTCTATTGCTACTCCACTTAAATGAAAAGTCCTGTTGCCATGGGATTTTCATCAGAATAATTATTATATCTAGTTGATCCAGAATAAAAATGGTTCTGATCTGAAATCAAATATGGCTGCCACAATAAACATGTTTCAGATCATGTTGCTTATTCTCCTGAATGAAAAGTTGTTTCAACTTGGGACTTTAAATTGGTTTTAAAACCAGATGTCATCTAATGGTTTGTTCTAAATGGAAATTGTGCTGATCTTTCATCAGATATGACTGACACAGTGGCAAATAATAAAAATCTCTTCACTCAAGAATATCAGAGATGGTTTCAACACTCAGCAGTGTTGGAGCAATCAGCCCTTCTATCGACTCTTGTTCTAAGATCTTGTGTTGGTGGCTAATATGAGGTAATCTTTGTGCATCTGAATCTGTATCTAATTCACTGGATTGCAGCAAAAATATAAATAAATGAAGGATGCATAAACAGAACATAATAAGTTTAGTGATGCCTGCAACTTCAGATTGACTACTGTAGGAAAATTTTAATTGGGAAAATTGTTAACCAATGATTATTTTGGCTACCACTGATGGGAACATTGGGCCTGCATCTTTTTATTTCATTTTTATTTGGGATCCAAGTTTCATTTGGTTATAGAATGTCTCAGGTAATTTGCATTTTGCAGCAGCCAGAGTTAAATATAATGTGTAGTAAAATGACTCTTATTTCAGGAAATGATTCAAGCCATCATTCACAATACATATGGAAAACATGTTGCTCTTCTGACTGTGACTCCTGGTCTTACTATTCACCTGCAGGGAGTGTTGTGTTTGCTGGTGCATTGTGACCTTATTCTTAGAAATCTACAGGGAGACAGAACTCTGATGCAGCCATTGATTAAAATGGCAACACATCCTGAAACACTTATGGTAATGTTGAATAATAATTTTTAGCACTACTCGTCATAGATGGGAAGAGCTTTTGGCTTTCACAGTTGTTTCATCCATCGTCATTGTCCAACTTTCACCTGCAAGCAAAAGTTTTTTAACACTACTACTAAACTGCTTGGAGGATTGTCAACACAAGGTTTTGTTTGTCCTAAATAAGATGGTTCTTATAAGATATCCAATATGGCCACCACAGCAGTTATTGCTATTATTTCTGAATGGATGGTCATATCAACATTGGGTTTCACTAAAAACATTTAATAATGTATACTTGGTCATAATGAAAATAGTGTTGCTCTGACATCCAATATGAACAATAAAGTCACATAAACATGGGAGTTTTATCAGAAGAAATCCAATGAATTATTGCTGGTCCTAAGTGAAATTGTTCTGCTAAGACATTCAATATGGCCACTACAGTGTCCATCATGCAATTTATTTTTATCATTACTCCTTATCAGTAAATGGTCATGTTAAAATGGGCGATTTCACTAAAAGACTTCTTATGATGTCTTATTGGTTTGTGCCCATCTAATGTCCAATATGGTTGCCATGACGGCCATTTAAAAAATCTTGTTATTGTTAATCATCCAAACTTTAATGTCATATTGACATGGATGTTTGACCAGACAACTAGTTATGATATCTAATTGATCCTGAGTGTAAATGGTGTTTTTCTGACATCAGATTTGGCACCAATCTTGAAAATATTAGTCACTACTCCTAAAGAGAAAGTCATTTCAACATTGGATTTTTACCAGAAGACTTCCTTTGGTGTCCAGTTGGTCTCAAGATCTGCCTTGGATGCAGGAGGTTGCAGGTTTGACCCTTGGCCAAATCATATCAAAGACATAAAAATGCTATGCACCTCACTGTGTACATTAGACTGTTCCATCTATTATAACTATTATTTCTTAAAACTGCACTTGCTGTTGATTTTATGTTTCTAAATTGCAAAATGTTTGTTGCTGATGGAATAAAGTTTAGTTTGGAAATGTGTAAGTTGTGAAGAAATTAAATTATCTCCAGCTATATTGTGACTGTGCCTGGTAAATAATTTTGAAAACCTTCAAGCACCGGTACATGCATTTTAAATGCACAAATCTTTTCATAACATTTACGATAAACAGTGCATGGCACATATACAACAGTATAATATTTTCATATAATGAGATTGGTTTACATACAGTATCCAGTGAAACAAATTTTCAGAGACCAGAGTAAATAATAATAATGATTATAATGCTTTATTTATAGAGAATGACTCATTAATCAAGGACTATTCTTGTTTGAGGCCCTCTTATATGATGATAGCAATAATTAGTGCTTATTTTAGCATGTTTAGTATTAAAATACTACATTCCATTATCTATTAGAAACACATAAATGCTCGCGATATCTCTTCTTAAATTCACTAATATTTTCAGCCAATTTGTTCTTGGTTTTTGTGCTAGAATGTTTTCATGTGAAATTAATCTCATCTGGTATTGTGTTGAGACAGGCCTGAATAAGTACTGAAGATACTCTGTGCAGTTCCATGTAGACATTTATATAAAAGAACTGCCTTGTGAAAATCTAGATGTGGACAAGGTTGCATTGTCGGCAAATCAGTCTGTATTGGTGGATTCACTATTTAATGGTAGATAATTTATATCGATAAAGAAGAGGAGATGGCCTACAACTGAGCTTTCAGAGACCCTTGAATAAATAGTGTGAATTTGAGAGCTAATATTGTGAATGCTTAGGTACTTGTTGAGACCTTCAGTATAAATTTGATCTAAATCAGTTTAAAGAAGGATTGTTAAACCTGTTACAGTTCTGAAGCAGAATTTTATGATCAACAAGATCAAAGGCTTTCTTGAAGTCAAGAAAACAATCCCAGTCACATGTCCATTATCCATTTCCTTCAGCCAAAGATCAGTTAATTTGGTAAGTTCTGTTTGGCATGAGTGGTACTTTCTAAATCTTGATTGCACTTTATAAAATAGAGAGTATGTTTCAAAAACTTTATAGACCTGAATGGCTACATGCTTTTCAAATAATTTTGACATTACATGTAGAATTGATATTGGTCTGTAATTCCCTGGATCATCCTTTTCTCCTTTCTTAAAGTTAGTTGTAACCTTTCATTTCAATGTTTCTAGAACAGTACCACTCGTTATACTGAAGTTTATGATATGTGTTAGTGACTTAAACAATGTTTATATATTCTTTTGATATTAATTTAAGGTAAGAATAATATTTTTTAAAGACTTGTTCATTTATGTAGGTCTTTTATTTTATGTTTTTTTTTATATCGCAACACTTCAATACATATGGACATTGTCACAACATGTATTAATAGTATCAATACATTGTCATTGAATCCTGACACCTTTGATATTTTTCTTAAGCACTATAATGTTAAAGGTTTTATAGGATATGTGATATCAGGCATTATTTTAGATCGAGTACTTGAAGCGAAGAAAATTAGAATGTGCAATTACCGTATTTTCGCGCATATAAGACGCACCCAATTATAAGACGCACCCGTATATAAGATGCAGGTTTTGACGATTTGTGTACAAATATTTTACATAAGACGCACCCATATATAAGACGCGGGTTTTGTCTATTTGTGTTTAAAAAAATTGCATAAGACACATGCGGCCTAGCCATCTGCCGCACTGAGCAATTTATATCCAGTGGTTTCCTTTCCTTAATCATAAATGAAAATTTGTCCAATGTTTCATCACCAGTCGGATGTAAACAAGGCTTCATTACCATTTTTAGTTTAGATCAAAGAATTGTCTGAGGCAGGACCGCAACGATTATCGTTTATTCTTATCTGCCGCTGGGCCAATAGCGGATGGGTTGAGTACCTGGTATCTAGATTCTAAATCTTGATATTATTTATATTGACAATAGAACAAATAACAACTCTCACATGTACATTTACCAGAAATGTTCACTTTGAGACAGAATTATATTTAAGCTCTGTAAGCTCTGTTTTGATCTGCTTCTGAATAAATTTAAATGAGTTATGGTTTTTGTGACCATTCATCAAAAGTCAAAAATTATTTGAATAAAGGTTTGTTTTAAAGACCATTGTCACAAATCTTTTTTGGTACAAAGTCACAGTTGAAGCATGAAAATAACAGTTAAGATTGTTTTTAATTTAAACTCATGCTTCAGAATGTGAATGGTACATTGGATTTACTTTTTCTATCAATCCATGTATGATGAATTTTCGGTACATGATATATATGTTTGTGTGCATTGATTGATGCTTATGGAGGCATTATGGACTTTTAAGATTTAGACTGACTTACTACCTTACTGCTAAGTCAAAATGTATCACATTGTGCAGTGTATATATATAATTATTAGTATCATCATGATAATTATGATTATTTATATTATTATTATTATTATTATATATGCATTCATCAGTATCAGTATCTTTCCTTTCAATCAAGTTGACTGTAGTTGGCATGATCTAACTTTCAGGATTTACTAAACTTGCAAAATAACTGGTAGGGAGAGATGAGCTGAATTGTATTTACATATTGAGATGAATGTGAGTTGTACTTCAGAACTGTAATTGCAGTGACTGCTTTTAAATTTTTCTTTTTCAGCATTGCTTAAAAATAAAATAGTGTGGTTATCTTGTGAGCTCCAGCTAACAAGCCTGGTTTACATTTTAGGATCCTTACTTACCCACAATGCCTCAAGATAATGCAGATATCAGAAGAGCCATACTTGCATCACAGAGAAGATCCCACAAACATGCCATTGATCGTAAGATATCCTTAATTTTATGTTTTTATTGGATAAATCAACCATTATGTCTTGTGCTGTCAGACATTCAGGTGCATAAATTGATGGAAAGGATAACAAGTAAATTGAGTTTTGAATGCAAAGATAATTACTGTTATTATCAACATATCATTGAATTTAGTCTTTAACTTACTATAAAATCAAGTGAGCTTTTTCTATGATGCGTTGACCATCATCTGTTTGTGCATTGTCCCATTCATAATTGTTATTTACAACTTCTCAAAAACTGCTCATTTGGTCGAATTGAAAGAAAGCATCCTGGCCTTAAACTCTTTCAAATTTATTCAAACGATGCGGATTTGACATAAAATATAGCCACATTGCTCAAAATAAAAAAAAAATGTAATCATCTTCTTCAACACAACTGCTCAGCAGTGCCATTAGCTTCTCATGGGTCAGTGGTTCTTTCCGGGATTTTTCCAGGTTCTTCCTCCACCATTTATACTGGCTGCATTGTATGGCCTATCTTGTGCTGAAAAATGACGCCAAACCTACAACAACAATCAGCAGAATTTGAATAAGTTTAAAGAAAAGCATCCTAGCTTTAAACTATTCAGCTTGATTCAAATGAAGCTGAAGCTATTTAGATTTATTCAAAATGAAGCTGAAGCTATTTAGATTTATTCAAATGAAGCTGAAGCTATTTAGATTTATTCAAAATGAAGCTGAAGCTATTTAGATTTATTCAAATGAAGCTGAAACTATTTAGATTTATTCAACTGAAGCTGAAGCTATTCAGATTTATTCAAATGAAGCTGAAGCTATTCAGATTTATTCAAATGAAGCTGAAGCTATTTAGATTTTTTCAAATGAAGCTAAAGTTATTCAGATTTATTCAAATGAAGCTGAAGCTATTTCGATTTATTCGAATGAAGCTGATCCACCACAGAATTGACAACCCTTATGATTTTGCTGTAAGTCTTATGAAAATGGCCTTCAAAATACTGACCTGCAGAATAAAAGCAAACACTATGAAAAAATTATTGTTCCTGAAAAATCCAGATAGGTGGTTCATCCATGTTGATTTGGATCTGGGTTTCATATTAGAATAGTGGAGTTAGTCAGGGAACACGGCTAGCTTTACAGCAGTACCTCAGATGCTTTAAACTGCACATATTTTTCATGTGAAGCAAACTGCTAATATTAAAAAAAAATTAAATGGCATCCAGCAAGAGAGAATTAGCCTCTTAAAAGTGTTAAATATCAGGAATACAAAGGAATATTCAGATTCTTGTGAATAAAAGCAGGAAAGACAAATTATGTTTATTGGACATCACATGTCCATTTGAGTGTATTTTGTGGCGGGAGATATAATTGACATCATCATGTGAAATGGAAAAAATCCAAGAATTATTCAAGTTGAGAGATAGCAGCAAGCCATTGAGCTACATAGGATTTGGAACTGAAGTTTGTGCAACAGTATTAGTGGTTCATAAGGGCTATGTGTACTTTGCAAACTTTTCAGTTGAGATGGCAACCATTACTATATAGAAAGAAGCTTTATATGACTTATCAATAGGGCTTACAAATATATATATAAAAATTACGCCAGTTTACTTCTAAAAATGGTCACTGTTACAAAAATAAAAAGTCTTTAAATGACTTCTCAAAAACGACTTAACAGAATTCGACAAAGCATTTTGGGATAAAAAGTTTTTAAGTTTGTAAATTATGCCAAATATGGATACTGCAACTAAAAATAATTTAAAATGTTGAGACAGAATTGTTACTGTGTTGTGACAGAGTAGCCATAACTTGCATCTGTGAGCAAAGTGGATTGGAGACAGACTGCCAATAATGCAATAGTTGTGAATACAACAGCTAGTGTAGTCTGTTAGAATGATGGGTCTGGTTGCCTTTTCCAATGTTAGTGGAATTGGTATGCTAAATGAAGGATAATGTGAAGACATAAAGGTGAGCCAGATGGAATAGAACTGCAGTCAGTGTTTGGGGAAGTGGAGGATAAGCAAACAAAAAAATGGTTGTTTGGTTGATAGTTGACAGAAACACTGTGGACTTGTCTAGTGAACTGACCTTACATAATATGCTATCCATTCATAGTGAAAAATATCATTTAAGGATGTTTAATAAATTTTTTGTGGTCTTATTTGCAAGGTCATTGTTATATGTTAATGGTTAATTTGTTTTAGCTTAATATCATAAAAGTTGTTTGAAGTATGGTACACTTATTCTTTTCAGTTTAATTTTGTCTAATATACCACAATTATAGTTTTATTTTTAAGTCAAGGTCACTTAAATATTTTTGGATTCCTTTTCTACACTTTTCAAAATGGCTGGTCATATTTATGCTGTGCTTTCACCAAAAAATGTCTGATTATGTCTAGTTGGTCCAAAATGGAAATGGTGCCAATCTGATATCCAATATTTCCTCAATGGCAGCCATCTTGAAAATCATGTTATTGTTACTTCTCCAACATATCCAAGTCATATCAATATGGGGTTTCTACCAAAAAACTTATTATGATGTCTTGTTGGTCCTAAATGAAAATGTGCCAATCTGACATCCTCAGCATTCAAAATCTTTTTATTGCTATAGAATATCAAGGGTGATTTAATCACTCAGCCGCTAAGAAGAAGATATGGTCTTATGAATATATGGAAGTTCTTTTTTGTCAGTAGAGCATCCTATTAAGGGACTCTTGTTTCAAGTTGAGAGGGAAATTTGGCTCTGACATTTTTGTTTCTATGTTAGACCCAGAATATACAAGGCACATTTGTTAACATGTTGAATCTCATAATCACAGAATCATTTGTGCACATTTTGATTCTTTATTCTTTCTTTTTTTAATATTCAGTTAGTGTCACAGTTAGATATTGTTAGGAGGACATTAAAGTTAACAAATAAGTGCTCTTGTTTATGTGATCCAGGAAGTCATGTATAAATTGCAGACCAGCATATTCCAATCTGGAATTTTTGAACTAGAGAAATACAGAATGAGAAATTACTACTTGCCTATAGCATTAACTTATCATATGAAAAAAATTGCAACTAGTACCAAACTTCCCAGCAGAGATGGACTGTTATTTATCATCTTTCCATTCATTAGCACACGTTTATCATTGCTACCCTTCCTAAACTACATGTTGGATTGTCATGACGTGCATTTTAATTTGGGACCAGCTAAATTTCACAAGAAAACTTTCAGTGAAAACCCCATATTGATATGACCATCTATTCAGGAAGTAGTAACATTACAATTTTTCAAGATAATACTTTGATGACCATGGTGGATACCTTGCTATCACCAATTTCATTTCAAACTAACTAGCTCATGGTATATATGGCCACAATGTCATCCATCTTTGAAATATTTTTATAGCTACTGATCCTGAACAGAAAGTCATATTCACAAGCAGTTTTCATTTGAAGACGTTTTACGATGTGTATTTGGTTCTAATGAAAATCATTCCAATCTGTCCATCTTAGACATCAGATTGTGGTCACTGTACAAATAAGTATGCATCCTGATGAGATGGTCATATCAACATGGGATTTTCACCTAAAGATTTATTCTTATGTCTAGTTGTAGCTGATCTGATATCAATGATCCATATTTCTTATACCTGGTTCTTGCAAATCATCCTAAACAAAAAGTTGTATCAACAGAAGACCGTTTACAGTGTCTGGTTCATCATAAATGAAATGATGCCATTCTGAAAGTCCAAGAAAACCTTGTTATTTCTCACTGGATGATGATATGGACATAGGGTTATCACCAAAAGACTTTAATTTAAGAGGAGCAACATGAAAAATGAATTTAAAGCTTTACCTTTTTTAATACTGAAACTAGTCTCAATTAATGTTTTTTGGGTGAGTGACAGCTTTACAGGGTTCGTACGGTCTGTGAAGGTCTTTGAGAGTTTGGGAAAACTGGGGTAGCATTTTCAAGGCCTTGAAAGTTTGGGAAAATCAAGCATATTATCCTGAGGTCTTTAAAAGTCTTTGAAAATTGAAATTAACCCCAAAATTTTAATTTCTTTCCAGAATCACAAATAAAAGTATCCGAGGTCGTTAGATTCGGGTGTAATCTAGTTATCCTGGTTTCTTTCTTTTTGATGACCCGTTCAGTTCATTGCCGCCGCAACAACAAAAGAGGCTTTGTTTGGCCATCCAAAGTTGGCCTCGGCGGCGACTTCAATAACCACTCTTCATCAAAGCAAGACGGCTACACACTTCATCAAAGGAAGTTACAAATAAAATTGCCTAAGGTCGTTAGCTTCAGATGTAGCTGGTTTTCCTGGCTTCTTTCTTTAGATGAATCGTTCAATTTGATTGGACGAGTCCATCTTTGGCCAATCAAAATATTCTTTACACTAATTCACGCTACGTAGAAAGTTCGTGAAAGTATAACACACTCGAGGATTCAAAATTTTGTTCTATATAAAGATGTTCCTTGGTTTAATATAGAAACATCCATTGTAATAAATTCAATTCACGGATAAACAGTTTCAAAGTGCGCATGCGTACACTATAGTAGAGTTAAGCAAGATTTGTTGTTCTTGAATTGCGAGTATATAAAAAAAAACGTGCTGTGAAGCTTTAACGTTAGGAAGTCGTCATTTAATTAGGCAAGTAAAAAAAATAATTAAAAAAACGTATTTTCAATTGACGGAATGTCCCCGTTTTTCATTGCCGACCATCGACTTTTTCCCCAATGATATAATTTTTTTTTAAAAATTGCATTGCCGAAATTGATTTGTGTATCTATAGTCTGACTATACATCCCCGTTTGTACCCCTATCAATTTCAATAACGAAAATAATTAAATGGTAAAAGTGCACAGTCTAAGTCAACTGAATCATTGATGTATAATTTCTAACCTGAATGTGGCCAGAATGGCACTAATACTGCCATCTCCTGCACATTTCATGATTAACGGACTTCAGACTGTAATTGAGCCCGTTTTGCCCAGTACTTTGAAGTGCTTGACTAGATTTATTGATAATGTTTATTTTAATAAAAATGGAGAAAAATACCGCCTAACCTTAACAAAGTGTTTTATTCTGTCCTTTCCAAAAGAAAGGAATATGTCGAACTTTGGAATGTTCTCCAGAAAATGTTGTTGTCACATGGGCAGGCAACAGTGGAGAGAGGATTTTCTGTCAATAAACAGGTATCTAGTGAGAACCTCAGCAGAGAAAGCCTCAGAGCTCAAAGGCTAATCTTTGACACAATGAGAAAAGCAGGTGGGCCTTTGGAAATCATCATTAGCAATGAAATGATGACCTATGGTTCCTCTGCAAGACACAAGTACCATGCCTATCTGGATAAGAAGAAAGCAGAGAATGATGAGAGCAAAACTAAAAAGGAAAGAAACGGGAGTTAGCCTTGGATGAAGTGGAAGAACTTAAAGCCAAAAAGCTGCCTCTTGAAGCTAACATTGCCATCCTACATGCTTCCTTTGTACAGAAAGTAGAAGAGGCAGAGTTAAAAGGACTCATTGTGCTTGTCAGTGAGTCAAATGCTCTTAGGAGAAAAGCAGAGGAAAAGATGAGAGTGGTGGCATCTCTTTCCAAAATGATTGAAGAGAAAAAAAGCAAATATAATAATGCATTTAAAGCAATGCTGATGTCTGTTAAGAGAACAATTTATTTTGTACTAAATCTGACACGTATGTTACATATTTCTGAAAGAACAACGAATGTTAACCAATCTTCCAGATAATTATAATACAATTTTAGGAAATTAATTATACAGTAGTTTGACTTTAATCAGTAATCAGTATTGTACTATTTGGAATTCATTGTTTTCTCAAATAACCTGTATACACAGTATTAGCAAAAATAGGTCTTGGAAATCTCTGTTTGTGGTCTTTGAAAGTTTGGGAAAAGTCTTTGAATTTATCATTCATAGTTCAGTATGAACCCTGCTTTAGTTTGTTAGTTTTGTTTTTCATATTTCAGGTTCACTCTATGAAGCTGTTTTAAGACGATGTCTGCCAGTCTTTTTGTTGGATTTAGATATTGCAACAACATTGGATTATTTGTCTCAACAGAATGTATTGAAGGATGTTACACTGAGGGACATCACTGTAAGTTTATTTATATTAATTTGCATCTAGTCAGCTGTTGACACTGGTGTTTGCATCAATAAATTACATATCCTTCATATTGGGTTTTAAATGTTCATATTTATAGATTCCATATCACAATGATGCACCACTAGAATCTACAATATTAAAACAATTATTACAATTTTCTGGTTCCCAATATCAGTGTTCAGAGTGATCTTAATTTAAAATATTTATTAGAACCCATGCACGGGTAGCTACTCTAACAGGGGCAATTTTTCATAAACCTAGTATAGCTTTCTCCTCTTGATGGAGAGGGGTGGGTGGGCTGAGGTACACCAGCGAAGTTAGTGGATGAACAAACAGTGAAGCTTTGAAATAGTCCCCACTTATTTCCTCTATTCTAATTCTGTTTCATTTTAATAAAAGGGTATTCGGTGATACAATTTAGTTATTGGGGAGAGAGAAAGTTGTTGTAGGGTTTAACACCATTTTTCAGCACACGATAGGCTATACATGGCGGCCAGTATGATTGGTGGAGGAAGAACCTGGGAAAAACCTCCGGAAAGAACCACCGACCCACAAGAAGCTACTGGCAAGCTTCTCACATAACTACATTAGCTGAATCTTAGATTCAAACCCATGCAGACAGAGGTGAGATGGTAGTGATTTGTAACGGAGAGCGCTTTAGACCACTCGGCCACTCGGGACCCCTAAGAAAGAGAGAGAGACAGTTCAAAAATAGAACAGAGAGAAGAAAGATCATTTCAGTAAAGTGAAATTACTGAAATCAAAAAAAAAAAAAAGATGAAATTCCAGTGAAAATAAATAAGTAGTTAAATAAATAGTTGCAAATGAAGGATGTTTTCAGTGAATGGAGACAAAACTTAGCAATAAAATTAGGAAAGTATAAAATAAACTGATAAATGATGTAATTAATGGGGCCAAGCTGAATTTCTTACCATCTTGTACGCCACAACAAACCAGATGATTGTATCATGTTGATATAGTAACTATCTTCAACAACTGCAAACAGCTATTCTGCCAGACCAATCGAAAAGCATATATATAATGAAATGTATACACGTGCCGCCCCCAGACTATCTGGCATGCATAGAGAGTGGACATGTGTTGACCTATAAAAATGGTCTGACATAAACAGAGCTCAAGTAAACACTTTATGTAGAAAAGAATGGGGGGGGGTAACTTTATATTTCAGTGTAAATAAGTCCGAAATTATATAATAAAGAACTACTTAAGGTAAATTACACATTACATTTCCATCCACCATCATGCTACAATAAAAAACAATGTATGTTTTGGATTATTATTATGTAATCAAACTGTTTTAAATATTGGGGTTTTTACAGTCAAAACACTATTCTAAGTTGAGATCACTTCTCCATTGAATTTGTGACCTGGCATATAAATTATTTTTTAGTTGCAGAATTACTAGTTATAGCAGAAATGATGTAATTGGTCTTGAGGGCTGTTCCATTAAAAAATAATGGCAATAAATACCTATGTGCATATAAATCTTAAGAAAGATAGAGGGAGAAGTAGACAGTGAGGGAAGAAAATATAAATTGAAATGCATTATATACATATTTATTTTGTTGTTAAATCATCATTGTTTGTATCACTGCAGTTTATGCTTGCATATTTATAACAATTCCTTCAGCACTAGCCATCACAGTGTGTGCATCAATAACACCGCCATTCATCCAAACTTTGCTGTTCCAATTTTGGACCACAGTTTAAGGTCATCCAGCAACAAGAATTTCCTGTTTAATGATTTTGGCAGGATAGTTTGCATTAAGAGATTTACAGTCACTGGCATTGTTCCAGCACTTAATCCTTGATGTTATGATTGCAGTTTTTAAGAACACATGAGGAGTTAAGTGTATAAGATTAAATTTGTATATCATGCCAAATGCTGTTATTCTATCTGGACTAATATTGATACAGAAAAAAAAGAAAGATTACTGAAATTTCCAAAGAAAAGAGCAGTTAAAGTTATTCTTGATGCTGATACACCATCAATAGATCTTTTTAAAACCATAAAAGTGGCTTCCATTTCAGCAGAGAACTCTTGTTTCAAAAGGGTTTACAAATCTGCCAATTCTTTCATGGATTTTTACTCATGGTTATCTCAAGTTGTAACTTTATCTTTGATGAAAATGTACATATTTTTGAATTAAGATCCATCTTAAACAACTAATTTATAGTTAGCTAAACCAGTGTATGGGTTTAAAAATAAGAGTTGTGCTTTTTCAAGAGCCTTACCACATTTAATAATGTTTGCTGACTCCTGCCAAGCTTTCAAATAGCTTCTTAGTCAACATCAACAGAAACAATATTTGTATTATTTTATTTAATTCAGTACTAATCTTCTTTACAATATTATTATCATGTACTCACCTATAGTTTTTCTCATGTTCACTACTACAATTTGTATGAATCCTGTATGTACACATCCTTGAAGCCTTGTTTTATTGTAGCTGTAGATCAATTATCTAGTTTGTAATAGGATTTGTTGTAACAATTGTGCATGTTATATATATATATATATATATATATATATATATATATATATATATATATATATATATATATATATATATATATATATATATATATAACTTTGAAGCCCATGAAAATAAAGTGATTCACAGTAAATCAGCAGCATGTTCTTCATACATTGCAAAATATGTGGAATTACATTTCTGTTGGAATATCAGAGCTATAGTTCAGCATCCCTCATATAGAATGAACTGCAGGAGTGAGGTGTTATTCTGCCAACTTCATATAGGACACATGTACCTGGTTCTTGCATACCTTTTTATGTATGAAGCATGACCAGAGTGCATACCTGAGCAGTGTTCACTGATTGTGGAACACATTCTTGTTGAGTGCATCAATATCCAGTTCATTTTCAATGAATTCATTTAAGAATCTTTTTGAAATTGTACCACCAGAGAAAATATTTGACTTTTTAAGGGACTATGGTTTATGTAAAACATTTTGACATTCATATATTATTTCTTTACTATTTATAAAATTTTAACATTCTTCACCTTTTGTATTTTACCTTACCTTGACAATTCTGTGAAAGGATTTATCTTCATTTGCTTAGTGGTTATAGACCAGAAGAGCTTGCGGGATGATTGCTTGTACAATGAAATGGCATCTCTGCTAAGTAATTTGATTTGTGTTTTAAGCTTAAATAGTTTCTTTGGCTTTATATAACTAATTAATTTCAATTCATAGGAGGAGCCAAAAACATCAGATAAAGTGAGAATGCTTTTCAAAAATATCAAGCAGAGAGGCAAGGAATGTTATGAGAAATTTAAAGATTGTCTCGATTTGTCGGGGCAAGCTAATTTAAGAAAGAGACTGGTAGAAGAAGAGGAGGCACTTGCCATGAAACTAAACATGGGCACATCAGGTCAGTATGCCTTGAGAAAACTTTATGTCTGCAATTTTTAAACATAATATGATCATCTTAGCTAACATCAAATCACTTGATATTTGCAAATCAACACAGTTTTAGGGATGCAAAATTGAAATCAAATGTAGTATTCATCATAAGAACACTCACTTGTACAGGCCCAACAGAGCAGTATATATTGAATTCCAGATCAAAAGAAAAATTAAAATGTAAGACCTCAAAACTTCAAACCTGTCAGTAATGTCTGTTCCATTTTCAGGCAACATAATCAGTAATAAGGCTGCTGTTACTAAATAAAGAAAAATATGGAATTTTATGAACCTTTAAGTACCTGAGGGATCACATGCCCACCTATATGCAAATTAATTATCTTTATGAATATCCCACTCAATGGTTGTTCTCTGAGGCATCCAAGCTTATCATACTCTAAAGACTGTCTTATCACATGACCAATTCCATCTCATGTAATCCCTCAGGCACTTACAGGTTATAAAATCCCAATCAAACTGCGACTTTGGTAATTCTTGTTTAATTGTGAAATTAAAAGCCAGTTATTAGAAACATTTCAAGAATACTCAATTTTGAAAATCGACACATTCTTGTTCTGTTTGGACACATGGTTGATTTCAATATATTGACAATGAAACTTCTTTAAAAGGTTCTTGCTTTCATTCAGTATCATCAAACGTCCATCATCTCCACCACAAATACAATATTTGACCATACTAATTAATATTGATTTGTCAGCTGTCTTCGGCACAATCACTTGTTTTCGTGAAAAGTATTTGTACATACATATCTGGCATAATACACATGCTATGACATTTTATTTCATAACTGATGTTGTATCCCAAAGATCATTGTCCACAAATACTCTCTCAAGATGACCATCTTAGGGACATCATAGAAAATATATTTTTTTAAAATCTCAATATTACCTACTTGTTAGAAATAACTGCATTTCTGTTTGATAGCAATCTGCATGATTACAACTCAAATTTGCTATTCTGTCTTTCAGTATTAGCCACGGAACTTCCAGCTTTATTTTAATATTTTACATGATATTTTTTGTATTGTTAAGAAGAAAGATATATTTCTGCATATACAAGAAAAAGACATGTAAAATTTAGGGAGCCATGTCACAAACATGTTATATCTGAATTCATGTTATAACAGCATGCTATAGCAGGGTAACACAGAACCAAGTTTTAAAGAAATGTATAGCCTTTAGAACTAGAGAAATGACAGACTTGTATAATCAGGTCTAAGGTTTCTCAATATGCATTAAAATCTCACTTCCAGAACCTATGTATAACAATAATAATGTAAGATTAAGGTCAAGCAAATTCTGATTGAAATATGGTCTCCAGAGTGGTAACAATGTTGGCCAATCAGATACAAGATTACTTCATTAACAAGAACAGATCCAATTCATCCAACATCTTGATTATAGAAGACTACAAGTTTTATCAAAATTTCACCAGACATATTATAGTTATTGACAAATGCAGTCAATCATCAGCATGATAAGATAAGTAATACCATATTTTGTTGTATATAACGTTCACCAGTAAATAACATACACCCTGATTTTCATAAGAATGAAGGGGAGAAACATAGTTTTGCCATATAATATGCATGTGCTATAATACATCTTAAAACTGATAATTTTGTTCTGTTTCATAGTGTAAGAAAAGTGAACCATAGGGTTAAAGGACAAAACCATGTTTATGACTTTTGTTCTTAACATGACACTGATAATAATTTGTTACATGACCTTTGAATTCTTTACAATAAACCCACACATGACTGTTTCTTTAGTTTTTATGTTAATATGTGGCATTTAATTATGACCAATACTTGTTTTCACAGATATTATTGAAAGAAATAATGACAAAAGTGAAAGTATGTAAAGTACCTCTTTCCAGTTTGTATGGCTCTTAACACATTAACCCTAGCGCCGTGTATACGGGGCAGGAGGTGGTAGCCTACTGCCATGGTCTGTAGCATCAATATCATGCAAGATACACTAAAGTGGGTGGTATTATAAAAAGGTAGACAGATTTAGCTCTACAATAACATCAAAATAATCTGGACATTTTAGTTGCACTACAAAATAACTACAAAATACAGAGGGAAAATCAGTTTTTGGACCCATTTTTTTTTTCCACCCAAAATTCACCCATGGTCAGAATCTGATTTTGTGTCCAGATTTTAGACCTTATGACCTCAGATCTAAGGCAGATTGGTCTGAAGTGTACACAGACAGGTGAACTTGTGGAAAAAATAGGATAAGGTGGACAATTATAATAAAGTCTTCTCCATACGAAATTTATGGGTCTGTTAAGCAAAAAAAGAAAATGTGTACCTTCTGCTCATGCGTGAGCAAAGTAATTAATGGAAATGTTTTTTTAGCACAACTAGGCATTGGGCTAATGAAAAATTGCTTGGAAGTCGATGTATAAGGATGCATTCCAAAATAGTCTCCAAAATGTGTTTCTTACTTGCATTTCATGCGAAAACAGCAAAAACCTTCAGGGGTTAATGTGAAAAACAGTCACTTTTCATGATGTCACCAGATTTGAATATTCCTTGCAGTATTAATCACTTGTACATCAATACTGCACATAAATTACAAATTTAGCCATTCCGTGACAATATGCAATTTTTTTTTCTTCAAAATTCTTGTTAACACATTAACCCCTAGTGCCATGTTTATGAGGCAAGAGGTAGTAGCCTACTGCCAAGCTCTGTAGTACAATGATATCAAATAATCTGGACATTTTAGTTGCACTACAGAATACAGAAGGAAAAACTAAAATTTTGAACCCTTCTTTTTTCACCCAAAATTTGCTCTTGGTCAGAGTCTGATTTTGTGTCCAGATTTTAGACTTTATGGCATCAGATATAAGGTAGACAGGTCTTAAGTGCACACAGGCAGGTGAACCTGTGCAAAAAGTAGGATCAGGTGGATATTTTTAATAAAGTCTTCCCCATATGAAATTTATGGGTCCGTTAAGCAAAAACAGAAAAAATCTCCAGGGGTTAATGTGTTAAAATGAGCCATATTAAGGTTTAATTTGTTAATGAAGCTCAGTCTGTTGAATCATATCTCTCAAATTCCGCTTAGTCATCATCACTCTCAAAAAAGTTGCCGTATGTCCTTGTCTGTCATCATTCCTGGTGTTTCAAGATTGAATTCAAGATGAAATGTGAAAGTTAAGGTTCAGTATTTATGCTGAATTGGATTATCATGACACTTCTAAAATATATCTAGGTGTCAAAACTAGACTTTACAAAGCCAATGCATCATAATTATGTTTGGTACATCAAAACTTTATCTGATGCTGATTACCGTTAAAAACAGCACACTGAGTCGCTTAACTATAGCTTGTTTTGTTGTAACAAAGAATTATCAAATACTGTGATTTAAGATGAGAAATAAAACAAAGGCCAAGCTTATTTTCTTGAAGTAAAATAAATAAATTGTATATGTACCTGGACAAAAGCATTGTAACTTTCAACGTTTAGCACATCAGAGTATTAGACAGCACTGATTTTCTTGAAAAGACCACAATGAGTCACTTCTACTGCTCCCAATGAGTCACTTCTACTCCTACTCAACAAAGACCACAATGAGTCACTTCTACTCCTACTCTACAAAGACCACAATGAGTCACTTCTACTACTCCCAACGAGTCACTTCTACTCCCAATGAGTCACTTCTATTCATACTCAACAAAGACCTATGTAACAAGTCCCTCGATAATGCGTGCCCTCATTTATAGTGTGGTCTATGTTTTTGGACCATGTTGTGCACCAGTTATCAATGGAGAGGTGTATTCACAAGACCCAGCTTATCATATGCATAAATAACTTACTAATATGCATGGAACTGACATATCATTCTCATGCAAGATCTTGATCATATAGTCCTATAGTTTGATGAAAATCAGATAATACCTTTTTGTAATGTTGCTCCGGTTATCAAAGTGTCATTAGTATAATATCGCACAAGGCCAGGTCAGAGGTATTGCGCAACTTGGAAAAACAACACTTGAAAACCGCCTCCCTCTAATTCATGTTATTTAGAGGATGACCTCTACGGTATAATTTGCCCGGTTAATGGATATTGTAATCCGAGGTAGTACCTTGAACAAAGACATCACACGAGCCCCCGTAAAGATAAAAATATGAATTTAATTAAAATACAATTAAAAGAAGAATGACACAATGAATTACAATTTCTTTCTTTCTGAATACACTTAGTTCAGAAAGACATAAACTGAAGCTTTAATATAACGGATACATTCATTAAAATCCAAACACTAATAAAATTAGATGAAGTTAGCCGTTAATACTGAGAGTAAATTTCATCATAGAATCGAATGTTCATTTAACATTGGACTGTTGCGTGATTCAAAATGACCTTGTTCGTCGACTTGTTTTTTTTTCTTCTGCGTTGTTAGTCTCATCTTGAGCTTGCCCTTTGGTTGTGCGTGGAATTACACAGCTCTGTCTTCCAACTTCTTTTTCCGTCTCTGAATTTCGACTTCCTTGCTATTTCTTACTCGATCTTCAAACAAACTATTCTCCTTGTGTTTTTGGCGTGCTTCTGCCGTTTGATTTCCGGCGGACTTTCCTGAGCCTATTGTTTTTCGAAGGTACTGCTCTAAAAATAACCTCCGGAGTCTTTGCTATGTATTTTTTTCTCTTCCTCTCTTTCAGAGGTCTTCCAGACTAATTTAACATCGTTTGATACGTAGTATATATTTCCCCAATTCTGAGATTCGACACACCCCTTTTCCTTCTACATTTGACCAATCGGAATAAATGTTATTCCTATGGACATTTTGAAAAACCGTCTATCAAGATGCCAAAAATGCCACCTTATCACCCTATCATTTGTTTCAAATCACTTTGTCAGCTTCTACGTGAAAAATTTGTATTTTTAAGCGTGTCAAGCACCCAGTCTGTTTTCACTCTAAATATTGTAACAGTCTGACCGAGGTAAACTAACATTCTTTTGTCCAAACCCTACTCCAAGATAATTAATTGTCGGCTAGACTACGAATTAATCAATAAATTTCACTGGCGAAAAATTTGGCACTTGACACTTTTACAGAATGTTAACAAAATCATTTCTTTAATATGCTTGAATCTTGCTCACTTTTGAAATTATCCAAAGTCTTGAGGATATAATATTCTTCTTCAAATAGGTTCAAAATCACCTCAATAATATGCATGGGTCTAACTCATTATTGAAATTATTATTATCTTGATGCTGTTAGTATGTTTTTCAAGATTTATCAGAAACAGATAAGAATCATGGCTTCTAAAATGATAACAAGCTCAACTGATCAGATGCAAGATTAATCTGCTATATATATTCTGACCACTGAGGATGTTAACATGAGATCCACAACTTCATTATTGAAGCCAATAATGTGTACCTAACTATGATTTGGGAATAAATAAGTAATCTTACAACAAATTTCATTATTCAGAACATTATTTGACTTCTTTCTGAAAAGTGATTTTATTATGACTTTATATGCAGGGAGTAAATCCTACAGTGTTGTCTTTTTTCGACCTCTGATATGTGTAATTCTGAAAAAAAATATATAATGACCGTAAATATATGAGTTTCATCAATAAAATACAAAGATTTTGTTTATCTTGACAGATTTTAAAGCTTTAAATTGTTTTCTCAGATAGAGAGATAGCAGATAGAAAGCTATAATGTTATATTGATAATTGCAGATGTTATTATTGAGATAATTGTGGAGAGAATTAACATTTTATTTTTATTTAGATTTGTACCTTTAATTTTTTTATTTATTGTTTTTAGTTTCATATTTATTCTTGGTATTTGTTTCTTCAAAGTTCAGTATTAACTAATCATAATTCTACATTTTCTTTAAGCTTGTATTCTTAGTCGGAATTGCCCTCTTATGATAAAGAACCTGATATTAATCCGACCACTAAACAGAACATTGCATACTATTGTTATGTGTCATAAAACTGCAATTTTTATATTTTTAGTGAGACAAAGCATTAATTTAAAGTTATGATAACATAATTACTATTGTTACGTATATTTGATTTAAGTCATTTATTTTTATTTTAATTGTTTGTTTGTCAGATTCAAATTTGACATTTTAAGTTTAAGATTCATTCATTGGAATTTATTTTTTTTAAAAGTGTGATGATCTGTACTCTACAAATAAACACCAGATGTTGACCTCATTTCTGACTTGGCTTCAGAGTTTGTAAACAAGCTTTTAAAATGATTGGTTGATTTCAAGGACATTATGGAGCTTTGTTATAAACATCTTTCTATTTTTAGTTCTTGAGAGTAAAAATAACTGATTCTCATCAGGGTCATACGGTGTGCATGAGATTTTTTTAACGTAAATTGTTCTAAAGATTCTAGAAGATCATGTGACCCCTTGTTTACGTAAAAACAGGTATATAAATTATGTTTTGGAGCGAACTATTTAGTAGAAGTTGGGCTGTTTTGAGTTATTTTAAATTACCTTGTACTGGAAATTATTTCAATTCGTTTGGATCAAGAGGATTTATTTTGTTATTTATCTGGAAAACAATTTTGCTCATTGAATTTCATAAGACCAGAACTAACTTGATCACGTGACATCGTCTTCCATCTTGGATGCTTCACTAAGATTCAAACTGGGAATTATTAGGACAATTTATTACCAGGACTTTTGCAATTTCACTAGTGGATTATATTTTGAAAAATTATTTTTGGATTAATTTTGGAATTGATTCTTAAAACCGTAAGATTATTTTTTTTTTTGTGGAAAATATTTGTGCTCAATAAATTGTTTATTAAGTTTTTACAAGCTTGTTATTTTCACTCTTTCTATGTTACTGTTTATTCGAGCCTAAGCACGTAATACTATGTTATTGAAAGCTATGCAAATCTTGGTTGATTGATGCTTCACTAGGGTCCTGAATATTTTTTTTATTAATGCTGCTTCTGAACTTGCACAAAAGATAGATTACTGAGATGATTACGTCATTTTGTCATGCCATGCCCTCATCGTCTGGAAACATCTTTACTAATTTGCATATGCATGTGTACAAATAAAAACAATGCATATCTTTGTTGTAAACAGCAGGATGGACATACATCTACAGTTGGAAATATCCTGTTGGTCAGAATAAGACCATGTTACCCTACATCAGTAAAATATCAGAATGTCATTCATTATTGAGCCCATCCAATATCTTGGTGACTTTAAGCCTTTATTTCAAGTTCAGGCATTCAATACATATAGTATCGGGTGCCATATTAATCCATTTCTAGTTCCTTATTTAAAAATCCAAAATATTTATTTTAAAATTCTAAAAACACAATTATTACTACAGTGTATAAAAGTTTAATAAAATAGTAATACCCCATCATTAGACAAATGTTATTCAGTGCAAGTCTTTCCACTTATTTATATTTCTGTAAAGTTTTAAATATTGATGAAATGGTTTTAAATTGTAAAAAAAATGGTTTGAAGCTCTCGGAATTTAATTTTTTGGTGAATTTTTCTCTTTTAAAGCTTTTGTAAATTATAAATTGTTCTACACATATTTGAAAAATTTCCATACAAAATCTTTATTAATAGGGTGTATGGACCTTTCAGTTAGAAATGAGTTTCTGTTCTGATTCTTTGTATTGTTTGATGCATTGAATTCAATTGCTATCTGCCACATCATTCATTGTTGGTTTTCTTTGATTTGATAGATCATATTGGCTTTCATATACAGTCTCAAGTCAGGGACATTGTGAAATTCAGTCAACTGGGTTATCATACACAATTTTTGTCTAGACTAAGCACAGGTTTTCTTGCTGATTATTATGCTCTCTTATTAGGTAGCAGACATGAAAACTACCAAGAACTGCAACTTGTACACTACCATTTTGTTTTCTTCGTAATACAGTACTTATAATTAATCAGACCAAAACAATTGTTTAACTCGTATGGCCAAATGGCAAGTGAGCGTATGGAATGATCACATCTCCATCATGCCTTGTCTATCTCTATCCATCTGTTAGCAGTTAGTTCATAAATTCCACATGGCTTAATTTTGATTTAGATCAGGCTTTGTATGCAAGCTATTATTAAGATCTCAGATACGTTTGATTATGAACAACATCTATGCATATTAATAGTGTGATCTTGCATCTGATTGGCTGAGTATGTGATAAACTCTATAAGCCATATTTGTAATCTTTTCTTGATATATTATGCATGTTAAAACTTGTATCATCATGATCTTGGACGAGTTAAATTAAAGTCTTTTAGCACATGTTGAATTTCAAAAGAGTAATTTTATTTTATTTAATATTAAATTCTGTTGTGGCTCTATGGTCTTAAGCTAAGTAACAGAGTGAAAACCGAAAGTTTATTAAAATTCAACAGATAATTAAATTTCCCTTGAATACAGTGTAAAAGTTTGAAAAGAACTTAGAGTATCTTTAACTAAATCCCAAATAGTCCTAAAAGTTCTATCACAAGTTCAAAAATATAAAGCATTCCAAATGAGTTTCAAAGGTGTTCCAAATAAATTCAAATCTTGAATATGCTGATATGACAATAGCCTGGAATGTGGTGATGTGCTAACAGTCTTGATGTATCAGTGGGATAAAAGTCACAATATCCTTGAATGAATTCACAATAGTCCCAAAATACTGGTTTAGTCTAAGTCAGTGAGTACCGTATATACTCGCGTATAAGCCCGTTCGCGTATAAGCCGACCCCCCCCAAACTGAATTGGTAAAAGTGGTATAAAGTGCATGACCCGCGTATAAGCCGACTCATAATTTTTATACAAACGGTACATCACAGGATGCACAAAGTGAGTTTTGAATACGTTTATTTAGGTAAATCACATTATTAAATAAAATAAAAGTAAGAAATCTAGTTTATATGTTGAAATAAAAACAATTCTGAAGTGTTAAGTCTTAATGGAAATTTAATTAATCCTCATTCTAAAATCATGAATTATAAAAGTTTGATCACTTTTAGAATCCTTCAAAATAAGGCTCTGTATCAGACTCGCTAAACAGTTCACGAAACTCAGCTTCTGTTACGGGCATGCTTTCATCATATACGTCGTACCCCCGTACTTGCTTCTCATTCACAACAAGTTCACGTGCTGCAGCACAGTTGTTATTTGCTTCTGCATATTCAATAACTTTAAGTTTGAATGCTGCATCATAAGCTGAACGCTTTCATTTACTTCCAACGCTATTCATTTTATCCGATTGAATTGAATATAAACTTCTAAAGAGATTAAACTGAAATAATTTCTTTCAGTAGTAGTATACTATTTATATACCTTATCCTGTAATTATTTTTATGTGTGGTTGGTTTTCAATTTGTATTTGATAATTATTTATCATTGTTATTTGTGTTGTGTTTTTTAAACTACGGGTAGTGTGATTCAATTGATCAAACTATGATTGATTTCAGCGTGGACATTATTCAAGTATTGTGACAGTTTATAACTTTGAGCAGAAACCATGTCCACTACCATATCTCATTAAACAATACATCTGAGAGTTGGCATCTATTAGTGAAGTCATTGTCATTGTGCAACAAAACAAACCTATTACCCCCCGAGGCATTTACCACAGATTAAGCATATGGTAGCTATTGTACAACAATCTTCTGCTAACAAACCACTTTGCTTTACAAACAACTAAACAATAGTTGTATATAAACTGTGGCTCCCGATTACTTCTAAAACACCTGTCAAAGAAATCCAACAAATTATATTGTTTTACAATTATTCATGCTGACTCGTATATTGCACTGTCATTTACCGTTTCTAAGCTTGCGCGCAACAAACCCCTATGGAGCCTCTAGCTATTGTTTCTTGAAGACTGTCATACATGTATTTCTACTCTCGATCAAAATGTTTGTCGCATATACCTTCAGTATCATATTTCTTTTGTTTCTTTTTACGTAGATTCTTTTCATATTTACACTGAAATAGGCTAGCGTGCATTTCTATGAAACCGTAGAGTTTAATTATTCCTGATTAGCTGAGGGTTAAATACTTGACCAGAGATTATTAATATGGCGGTTCTTTTGGAAAATACATGTTTTTCTGTGGTTCAAATAACACGTATGGCTGTATACCTTCAGTATCATAATTCTTTTATTTTTTTACGTAGATTCTTTTCATATTTACACTGAAATAAACTAGCGTGCATTTCTACGAAACCGTAGAGTTTAATGATTACTGATTAGCTGAGGGTTAAATACTTGAATAGAGATTACTAATATGGCGGTTCTTTTGGAAAATACATGTATTTGCGTGGTTCAAATAACACGTATGGCTGTATTTTCTGGTGGATGGACATCTGTCAAATAGACGTCAAGTACATTAAAACATGTTTTTCATTCATTATCCTACCACTTATGTTAGAAAAAAAATATTTGTTTTACCGTATATACTCGCGTATAAGCCCGTTTGTGTATAAGCCGACCCCACAAACAAAATTGGTAAAAGTGGTATAAAGTGCATGACCCGCGTATAAGCCGACTCATAATTTTTATACAAACGGTACTTCACAAGATGCACAAAGTGAGTTCAGAATACGTTTATTTAGGTAAATCACATTACTAAATAAAATAAAAGAAGGAAATCTAGTTTATATGTTGAAATAAAAACAATTCTGAAGTATTAAGTCTTAATGGAAATTTAATTAATCCTCATTCTAAAATCATGAATTATAAAAGTTCGATCACTTTTAGAATCCTTCAAAATATGGCTCTGTATCAGACTCGCCAAACAGTTCACGAAACTCGGCTTCTGTTACGGGCGTGCTTTCATCATATACGTCGTCGTCCCCCACCCCACCCCCGTACTTGCTTCTCGTTCACAACAAATTCGCGTGCTGCAGCACAGTTGTTATTTGCTTCTGCATATTCAATAACTTTAAGTTTGAATGCTGCATCATAAGCAGAACCCTTTCTTTTACTTCCAATACTATTCATTTTATCCAATTGAATTGAATATAAACTTCTAGAGAGATTAAACTGAAATAATTTCTTTCAGTTGTAGTAGTATACTATTTATATACCTTATCCTGTAATTATTTCTATGTGCGGTTGGTTTTCAATTTGTATTTGATAATTATTTATCATTGTTATTTGTGTTGTGTTTTTTAAACTACGGGTAGTGTGATTCAATTGATCAAACTATGATTGATTTCAGCGTGGACATTATTCAAGTATTGTGACAGTTTATAACTTTGAGCAGAAACCATGTCCACTACCATATCTCATTAAACAATACATCTGAGAGTTGGCATCTATTAGTTAAGTCATTGGCATTGTGCAACAAAACAAACGTATTATCCCCGAGGCATTTACCACAGATTAAGCATATGGTAGCTATTGTACAACAATATTCCGCTAACAAACCACTTTGCTTTACAAACAACTAAACAATAGTTGTATATAAACTGTGGCTCCCGATTATTTCTAAAACACCTGTCAAAGAAATCCAACAAATTATATTGTTTTACAATTATTCATGCTGACTCGTATATTGCACTGTTATTTACCGTTCCTAAGCGTGCGCGCAACAAACCCCTATGGAGCCTCTCGCTATTGTTTCTTGAAGACTGTCATACATGTATTTCTACTCTCGATCAAAATGTTTGTCGTATATACCTTCAGTATCGTAATTCTTTTATTCCTTTTTACTTAGATTCTTTTCATATTTACACTGAATAGGCTATTTCTACGAAACCGTAGAGTTTAATTATTACTGATTAGCTGAGGGTTAAATACTTGTCTAGAGATTATTAATATGGATGTTCTTTTGGAAAATACACGTATTTTCGTAGTTCAAATAACACGTATGGCTGTATACCTTCAGTATCATAATTCTTTTATTTTTTTACGTAGATTCTTTTCATATTTACACTGAAATAAACTAGCGTGCATTTCTACGAAACCGTAGAGTTTTATGATTACTGATTAGCTGAGGGTTAAATACTTGAATAGAGATTACTAATATGGCGGTTCTTTTGGAAAATACACGTATGGCTGTATTTTCTGGTGGATGCACATCTGTCAAATAGACGCCAAGTATGTTAAAACATGTTTTTCATTCATTATCCTACCACTTATGTTAGAAAAAAAATATTTGTTTTACTTCACGACAGGACAAATCTTATCAGCCATGTGGCATCATTAGGCATGTGATCTCATATTCGGCGATTGACGGAAACAATATATATTGGAAATCGAGGGGAAAAAGCACTATAAATTTCAGATTTGGAACTTGACCCGCAGATAAGCCGACCCCCCCCCCCCCCCTTCTTCTAGGCCATATTTCTGTCCAAAATTTCTCGGCTTATACGCGAGTATATACGGTACTTCACGACAGGACAAATCTTATCAGCCATGTGGCATCTTTAGGCATGTGATCTCATATTCGGTGATCGACGGAAACAATAAATATTGGAAATCGAGGGGAGAAAGCAATATATATTTCAGATTTGGAACTTGACCCGCAGATTAGCCGCCCCCCCCCCCCCCTCTTCTTCCAGGCCTTATTTTTGTCTTAAATTTGTCGGCTTATATGCTAGTATATATGGTACTTGTAATTCTAATGAATAATTTAAATAAAATATTTACTATAAAATTAATGCTGAACAAAACTAAAATAATAATAATAATAATGAGGACTTTGTATAGCACCTAATCTTTAGAAGCTCTAAGTGCTTTACTACATATATAATGATATGACTACAATAAACAAAAGACTTAGTCCACTACATATGTTAAGATAGGAACAAGTTGTTCTGATGTAAAGAACCTTAATTGAAAAATCTAAGACACAACCACAAACTCGTGCATGATATTGTTATCAGATTTAACAGGCATGTCATTAATATAACACACATGAATTGCATTATCTAAAATAATTATGTAAAAAATAACAAGTTACATGATTTTGTTAAGTCTAAAATGCCTGAAAATGTACAGTTCACTATTCATTTTATGTCGTATGCTGATACAGTAAGCGAACCGAAAAAGTTAAATCCTAAGAAATCCACGGATTGGACCAAATAGGTCCATTCATCCTGAACAAATGTGTTGATATTATTGCTCCATCTCTTACCTATATAATTAATTATTTATATTATTTGCAGTATGATATTGTATGACTTTCCATTACAGGTTGTCCAAATGGTGGCCGAAACATCACTGGAAATGTAAGTTAATTATGTACAACTGTTCTGGTTATCCATTTGCTCAAGTTTGTCTTACTATGAGAAGATATTAACCCTTAAAGTGCGTGTCGCGACTATAGTCGCGCTGTTGTTTTTGGTCCCGTAGTGCGTGTCGCGACTATAGTCGCGCTCGAGGTGAGCAACACTGATCGCATTCTATAACTTCATCTTGCCATAAATGCCTGTAAAACTATATTTGATTGGTTTAAAAAGGCCCGGAATGAGCATTCTGCAGTACTTTACTATATTATTAACGATGTAATTTTACAAATGCTCGCTTCTAAACACATGGTAAATGCGCAAAGCTAAAATGGCCAACGCTGAATACGAGGTGATTTCTTGCAACAAATATTCGCTTCTGATAGTGATGCTAATAGTGATTTTGAATAATTTGAGAAAAATGACATTATTGGAGCAAGCGAGGTATTGATGGAAATACACATGAATGATTTTGAGCCAGTAATTTACGTGGAACTGGAGTCGGATGTACATGCTTGCTTGACGTGAAAAGATGGCGTGCCTGTCAACCCCCATTCACTGGTAATTAAAAATTAAATGTCGAGATGGTGAATAATGAACCTACGAACTATTTAAGACTTTTTCTTAGATGACGAGCTATTGCATCTGATAGTAGATCAAACAAATCGTAATGCAGATCAGAGAGTTCATGGGGCAGACTTGAACGAAAAAAGTCGCTTGAAGAAATGGCGGCCTGTCTTATCTGAGCATCTAAAACGTTTTCGCATCGATTAAAACAATGGGTTTGGTACATATGTCTGTTCTCGATTCCTAATGGGCTATTGATGATGTGATATCAACCGCATACTTCAGCAAAAAATATAAGTATGGGATAGATTTTAAGCTATTCTAAGCAATTTACACGTGTCAGACAATGAGAACAATTAAGGTGACTCTTCACACAAAATCAGCCCAATTATTGAACAAAAATAAAGCCGTTGCTGAGGTTTAATCACCAGATATGGACCTCGGTTTGATGATATTATAATAAATAACAGGTGATAGTTTTTCATGAACATTAATTGCTGACTGGAGGGTTTAAACATACCTCTGACATACATGGAGTGGATTTTTGCAAAACTGTCACCCTGCCTTTACCTGTGATTTTCACAGTTTTTATATAACATTGTGACAGACATAACATGTGCATGGTTGGACTACTAAAGAATATAACATTTCGTAGATATATTTGAACTTTTCCATCAAAAACAAACAAAAACACTGATGAAATACAATTGTAACTTGTCATTTTACCTGTATTTACACCTGTACCTGCAAATATGTTAAACCTACACACGTGTCTTGATGCTAATCTTAAAGTATAGATACGCACCATCATTTTTTATATAGGGTTTGTCTATCAATAGTGTATATTTAATGAAATACATGCAATTTAAAAACTGTGCAGTTTTCTTCTTTTCTCCCCTGAAACAATTCAGCACTGAGGGACCTTTTACTGCAAAACAATTCAGCACTTTAAGGGTTAAACATATTTTAGCATGAAGTACAAAAGAGTTTGAGCTGGAAGTGTGGTGTATTAAAGACAAATCACACTATTGTTTATGTGCATAATATGTATGAAGCATAATGCTCTTAGATATCATCTCAAGCACATATTGTAATTTTTTTCTTTCATAGCTTAGAAAGATAAGAGCTATAACAATATAATGGCATTCAGTATGTTGATTAACATAAAACTTTAACATTTTTGACAATAACAAGATCATCACTGCTAGAAATGTGATATGTAAATCAAAGGTCAAAGGTCTCTGTTTTGAATCTTGAACGCAATCTGATATTGATTGATGCACCTTATTCAACATTGTTGCAGATACATAAAGAATAAAAATAATCAAACACTACAAAGACTTATAATTATTAAAATTAGTCAAAAATTCGGCTTCCTTTATTGATGTTATTTGATATTATATGTGTGAAATATAATTAATTCAAAATTAATTTATTAAATGCAAAATCAGTAATGTTATTTGTATGATATACATGTATAGGTATAAATTATGTATATTTGAATCATTATAATGATTTTTAAAGTGTGTTCATCAGATACTACATCTTGCAGTCGTTTGTAGCATTCAGTGGATTTTATAAGTTTTATGATGGATGAATGAAAGTTTTAGATTCTGTTTGACAAATGTATGCAGGGACTTTGCATGTCTGATATTATTGATGTTTGTATGTGAAGCTGCTAGACCTAACTATTTTGTCATAGCATGTCATGTTATAGCATGTCATGTTATAGCATGTCATGTTATAGTATATCATGTTATAGCATGTCATGTTATAGTATATCATGTTATAGCATGTCATGTTATAGCATGTCATGTTATAGTATATCATGTTATAGCATGTCATGTTATAGTATATCATGTTATAGCATGTCATGTTATAGTATATCATGTTATAGCATGTCATGTTATAGCATGTCATGTTATAGTATATCATGTTCTATGTGGCAAGACAGTGACTGTTATCAATTTTAAATATTCATGATAAATATATTACATCCATCCAGTATGGTCCTTCAGTCCAGGCACAAACATGTAGGGAGTGTGGAAGCTTGGTTTGCAGAATCCTTCCAGGAAATACTCCTGATAGACAGTGAGTAGCTTTATTTTACTTTATTTTTATCATCTTGTACTTGAATGCAGTCACGTTTCATTTACAGGATAGTATTTACTTGTCCGAGTGTAATTACATGTAGTAAAGTCTCCTTTACAAGACAGTAATAACATATCACAGTGTAATTACATGTAGTAATAAAGTCTACTTTACAAGACAGTAATAACATATCACAGTGTAATTACATGCAGTTAAGTCTAATTTTTACATGGCAGTATATACCTATCACAGTGTGACTGCTCCAGTGGCTTAGTGGTTAGAGCATCTGCCTCAGATGTGGGAGGTCCCAGGTTAGAACCCCAGCTGAATACTAACAACTGCCTCACTAGGCACTCAGCATAAAGGGATTAGTGTTAAGACTGGTTGTCCTGGTTTCAGGATAATGTGACTGGGTGGAACATCATGCTACACGTCTGTGGCATGATGTCCTAGTGCAAGACATTGCTATATATAAACTGCCACACTGCAGACATCATATCGATATAACTGAAAAATTGTTAAAGCTATGTTAAAAAGTCCAAATCACACACACACAAACACCTATTACAATGTAATTAGATGCAGTTAAGTTTCATTTACAAGGCATAGTTTGCTTATTACATGCAGTCAAGTCACATTTACAAGGTCACTTTTGTTACCTTGAATTTGCATAAAAGCAAGTCTCATTTATCTGGCAGGTTTTAGTAATCAGTTTGTGCTTCCATTGTTACGTCTATTTGATTTAAATTATTTATTTTTAATTGTCATATCCAAATTTGTCATTTTGGGTTTTAAAATTCATTAATTGGGAGATTATTCTAGAAAAATCTCTATGACCATACTTTATCTGTAAACATATTTTTGACCTTGGCTTGTTGACCTAATTCCTGACCCTGCTTCAGACAGTGTCAACAAGCTTCTAAAACGATTGGTTAAAATCCAAAGACATCTTTCTGGATCATTCTATTAGTATGTGACTTAGTAAAGGTAGCCTCTTTCTATGACCTTCTGTGGACTTCCATGGAGTCACGTGATCACTTGTTTACATAAAAAACAGGGTATTTAAATTATTGTTTGGGATAGAACAATTCAGTAGAATCTGGGCTTTTAAAGTTAATAGTTGTGTTTTCTGTTTGAGTTTTAATTTTAATTACCTTGTACTGGAAATTGTGTCATTTCGTTGTAGCAAGAGGAATTATTCCATTTAACTGGAAAAGGATATGTGTTTATGATTTTCATTTAGATTATTTTAAAAACAAGAACTGCGTCATGTGACATTGTCAGCCATTTTGGATTACATCGTCAAGATTCGAACCTGGAACTATTAGAACATTTATTTATCAGGACTCTTGCAATTCCATTAGTGGATTATTTTTGTGAATTCTATCTTGGATTAATGTTGGATTTGATTCTCTAAAACTGTAAGTTTATTTACTTTATGAAAATAATTGTACTTAATAAATTGTTTGTTAAATTTTACAAGCTTGTTAGTTTTCACTCTTTCTATGTTGCTGCTTATTCGAGCCTAAGCATGTAACACCATGTAGTAGGATCTCATTTTGGTTTTACTAATTACCTTGTACTTGCCTGCAGGCAAATCTAACTTACAGGTAAGTTTTACTGAAAAGGTATCGTAACCATGTTTTAATCCAGGATAGCTGTACCCAGTGGTCATCATTTTGGGTATGTTTTATGCTTGTTATAAAAAAAACTTAAAGTAACTGAATATGTTTTTGGACAGCAAAAAGAGTAACTTTAATTTTCCATTACCATCCTGGTATTAACTTTGTTGATGGAGGCTCTATTGTTTTGTAAAAAGGAGGTTGTGTTGCTTTCGGAATCAAAACATCAAAGGTCAGGGTCATTTACTAAAAGAAGAAACGTTATTTTGCATAATAGCCTTAGTTCTAAAACACATATCCTGACCAATACTTTTGATGGTTTGCATGTTATGTTAGGGAAAGGGATGTTGATTGTGGTCAGAGGAAAAGGTCATTATAACTCTTAGAAAAGACAACTTTTTCCTGCATGAAGTTCCCTGATCAAGCTTTTTGGATGGCTTACAGTTAGATACGTGGGTGGACCGTTAGGACAAAGTCATGATCATCATACCTCTGATAAGGGGGGCCCCGAGTGGCCGAGTGGTCTAAAGCGCTTTCCGTTACGAACCACTGCCATTTCACCTCTGTCTGTGTGTGTTCGAGTCTAAGGTTCGGCAAATGTAGTTATGTGAGAAAGCTTGCCAGTAGCTTCTCATGGATCGGTGGTTCTTTCCAGGGTTTGTCCGGTTTCTTCCTCCACCATTAATACTGGCCGCCATGTATAGCCTATATTGTGCTGAAAAAATGGCGTTAAACCATAAAAACAAACAAACCTTTGATAAGGAAATGTTTTCTGCACAGTAAATTTAGCTCAGAGCCTAATATCTTGACCAAAGGTTAAGGTTGTCAAAGAGCCTTTGGTCAATAATCTTTCCAGTCAAACATGCCCTACAGATGCTTACATAGAGGAATATTAAACAATGGGCAGGTATATAATGTTGCATTCATGGCATATAGCGCATCCCAAAAGACTCCATAGTTTTAACCTGTCCAATGACCCCTCTTTTGTTTTCCTTCACATACTGACCAATCCATACACCCCTGATATGTACAGTTCTAGATCTGCTAGTCCATTATTACAGTTAATTGTTGTTCTGTATTGTTGGGTTCGGATGTCCTTGCCTTTTTGGGACCAATCGGTTCAAGAAAACAACCACTTTCTGATCTTGAGGGCACATATTGTCCCATAAAAAAAAAGTGGTTGCAAGTCCCAAACCTCACTTGTCAGCAGGATATTTTGAAAATGTTTTAGATTCCAGGAACAATCTTTTTAAGTCTAGAAGAGAAAAAGTGGATATTTTGGCTTTAGGAAATAAATCTGCATTTTATATCTTGTATTTCTGTAACCTAATCTTACAAAAACTTTCTCATTGTTTTTTAAATAAATGGTTGATTTACAGGAATGCAGGATTAATTTTAGCGATATTTGACAGTTGTTGTTGTTTTAGGGTTTAAAGCCATTTGACAGCAATATTGGCTTGAGATGACTTTCATCCTACTAACATTTATTAAGACTTTTATATGAAAGGGCACTTCATGATGAATCAAGCAGGATACAGAGATATAAAAGTTGTCTGTATAAATCTTTCAAATTTAGAGTCTACCCATATAGGAAGAAAACACTGTGTAAATGTTGTACCATTTAGCCAACTAACACTGAAAAGTTATTCAAAATTGGTACATGGAAATTCTCAGTGTACTCTTACTAGTGTCCCCTTGCTAGGAGAGACTATCAATCACTAGAAATTTTAAGGCAAATTAGTAATGAGCACCTTACATACTTTTCAATTGATGCCTTTGAATGGAATGCAAGGACATTGCTTTACTATGTAAAATCAGCATATTTTGTATCTGGCTATAGTGAGGGATAACTGTAATCATGAAAAACCTGGCTTTCAGACAACACATGACAGAGATAGGCCACATCCTAGGTGCTGCTAGTCAGAGAGCTCAGGGTGCCGTACCAGAGGGAGACATGTCCCCTGCCTACTGTGCTGTGGTCAGGCTAATGCTTCACCTCTCCATGATGCTGGGGGCTAATCACAATCTAGAGGTAAATCTTTTATTCATATCTACTTTTAATAATCATTATAAAAAATCAATAAGATTAACGCAGTCTTTATGTTCATAATGTTAATTAAATGTTGAAATGTGCAAGGCGAACCTTTCATCCCAAATGGCATCACTTTATATTGATAAAGTCTGAAGGGAGTCACAAATGCCAAAATTTCCTGTGCCCTTTCCATCAGTGGGATTTGTCAACATCCTTTTAGAGGGTCAAATTTGGTGACATTTTGCATTTCCAATTTTATCAATGCAGTCATCAGATCTTGGCAATGGAAATGAATCTGTTTTAGTCACACTGTTCACCTTTCTATAGTCTGTGCTCATGCAGAAAGTATTGTCTGGTTTTGGTACAAGTTGGTGAACTCCACTTTTACTTGGTTCTGTGAAATCATTCTCCAGCAATACTGAATTTATTTTTTAAAACAGACGGTTCATCCTGTATAGATGCTGTTTCACAGGTATGGAATCTATAATTTCATCATCATGGTAGATTTTATTTATTCATGTAGGAACATCTGGAAACAAGTGCTCATATTCAAGTAAATAGCTGTTTTTAAATCTTGTGCCTGTGGATGTGAAAGTTTCTAGTCCAGATTATTTATGATTTCTGAATTCTGAAGATTGGTTACTCCAAAATCACTACAGTCCTATTTCATTCCGTCACACCAATTCCCCACTCTTAGGGTTAGATACAGCTAAATTGATCGCATGATTAACCTGGCTATTTCTGGTTACTTCTTAACTTTGTAAAGACTATATTATCTAATCTGAAGAAAACTTTGAAGGATGTGCAAGAGAGACTGAAACCTATTACCAAAGTGAAAATTCTCTCCATTTTATTTCTGTTGTACTTTAACTTCACTTTTGACTTTAATTACTAGATGCATATGTATTGCTTTTAGTATATAACTGCAACCTTGATATCTTGGAAATAAGAACATTTGGAATTGGTCTGTCTTGATTCTTTTGCTTATTTTTCAGTTTGTAGCAATCAGAAATAACGTGCCCTTTCATATTGCAATAGATACACATAGGAAGAGATAATGACTTCTGATCAATCTTATCAAAAACTTGATTTCTAAAGTTGTGCCAGTTTGAAATTTGGAAGTGCTCATATTAGGCTGAAATAGTTTTTATTAGAAAGAAGACTGCTGATTGAAAGATCTACCGACAAAATAAATTGTATGAGCTTAGGAATACTCAACAGCTGTACAAGCTGCATTTTTCTAAAGTTTTGACCCTGCGCTCATTAAGGTAAGTCTTGATGTCACTTATGATGCAATTCTTCAGTTCTTCAATAATGTGAGTTGTGTGTTATTTTCATAATCTTGACCAACAGTCTTGGCTAAGCACCACTTATTGAACAACTGCTCTTTTTCTCATGCAAATTCAACATGAGTTTGTCCAGTTTCTCTTTTATAGCTCCTAAACGTTTGTCAATAAGCCCCAGGTACCAACTCATAACCCTTCAAGAAATATTCCTTAACCACATTATAATCAGCACTATGCTGTACTGACACAGAACTGTACATATGACAAGGGAGTCCAATTCTCCCTTGGCCAATTCAAATTTCGAGCAATATTTTCAAAATGAGGAAAATTCTTTTTCTTTTAAACTTAATATTCTTAGTGACATCAAAACTTTGTATTTGTGTGTAAAGTGGGGTCTTGCAGTTTACTTACCAGCTCTAATTCTTTAAATTTAAACTGATATTCCCTTTCTTCCTTTTCTCTTTCTCTATACATCTGCAATTGCATTTTCTTCTCATTCTTCTTTGTCTAATTGCATGTGTTTTTCTTCTTTCTGTAACTGCATTTGCCTCATTGTCTCCTATCCTCCAGTTGCATTTGTTCTCCTTTTCCTCTTTTTCTGGGTAGGATTTGAAATAAAGATCTCCATTTTAGATGATATTGTTAAAAGCTTGTTGGTATCACTAAAGATTTCTAAAATGTGAAATAATTTCTGTAACTTAGAGATTTCCAAACACAAGGTGAATTTATATTCCAAAAACATTTTCTGAAATATTTTATGAAATTCATATCCCATATATGCTCTTAAAATAAGTAACAGGAAGTAACAGGAAAGAGTGATGAGCAACAAGCTTTGTAAAATTCAACAAATAACTTATTTCCCTAGAATACAGAGGCAAAATGTAACCAAAACAAAGAACTTTAGGTATTGCAAATAAATCCCAAATTATCCTGAAATTACAGACACAAGTTCTAATGATATAAGTTCTGAATAAACCTTAGTGGAAATCAAATTAGGTCAAACACTGAAAGTCTTGATGTGCCTGTGGTGGCTCATACAGTATTGATGCACCAGCAAACTTTGGTTTTGATCCCAATAAAACACTCCAAGAAGAAATCATTATTTGAAATTTCAGTATAAATTCAAGTCTATATTTCCAAGAATATTACCCGAGCACTTTTATATTTCCAGAGAAGAAATAATTAGAATAATTCCAAATCAAATACTTTACTCAACAATGACTTCATTCTGCTCAGATGCTCAGGCATAAATAACATACTTTTAGTTCCTCTCCAAAATCACAATAAATCATATGACAATCATCAAGTAGTCATAACTATTTTAAAAAAAAAAAAAAACGTGCTTGACTCAGCTTAAGACATTGGTCTCAAATACACAAGCCGCATGCCATGCCATATCCTGTGACCCACAAAATTATTGGTGTTGCAAGATGTCATGACAGATAACAAAGGTGGTACGGCCCTTTGGCCATCAGAAATGCCCTCATGCAGCTCTCAGGGTGGTTTGAGTTTGAGATCCCTGACTTTAGATAATGATCCTTACTCTGAGAAAGAAAAAGTTGATTACCAAAATTGCCAATGATTTTGGACAAGGTCAGTCACTAGATACAATGTTTCATTACCTATAGTGGACTGCACCAGTGGCCTAGTGGTTAGAGCATCCACCTTGGATGCAGGAGGTCATGGGTTCGAACCCCAGCCGAGTCATACCAAAGACTTATAAAAATGGTACTAACAGCTGCCTTGCTAGGCACTCAACATTAAGGGTTTAGTGTTAGGACTGGTTGGCCTGGTGTCAGGATAATGTGACTGGATGGGACATCATGCTTCATATATACATGCATGCATACATACACACACACACACATACATACATCACTCCCTCGATAACTTACACCCAGATAACTTATGAACTCACTTATAATGGTGGGTCAGGTGTGGATCCCATTTTTTAAACCAGAACAAAAGAATAATGTATCCCTAATTGTTGAACTTGAAGAAAATCATGATCGAAATTGGTAACAGAAACTTTGGTATATCGCTCATTTTATTGTTGAAAATGGTAGATAGGACCTAGAAATGTTAATTAGCATTATAAAATATCAACTTTTAACAAGAAGTCATAATTTGTTACATTTTCTTCCCAAATGACATTCTTAGTACACCGTAGTTAGCAATTCAAGGAAATTTCAATCAATGAAAATGTCACTTATGCCTGGAGGAGGCAGTACTTCAATAAATAAATACCAATTAAATATTTTTTGTTATTAACTGAAATTTGTGTTCTAGTTCTATCTTTTAGTTCCTTTTAAGTGTAATCATCATAAGTGCAATGTGTCTTCTTGTAATTAAATGTAAAATGTGTCAATCTACCATAACAGCTATGTTACGAGATTTTCTCTGGAAATTTAATTAAGTGCTGACCGTGTTTTGATATTGGACTAATGGAAGCACTTCTTGTATTGTTGAACTAAAAAAAAAGCATGCCTGTAATATAATGTATTGCATAAGACAAAGAATACTTGGTGAACGACATTTTTCAACCATTGTGTATTAAAAAAAAAAAGTCTTCAGAACATGATGGGAAAGCTTCAGGATTGATTTAAGGATGTAAATCGTGTTTGTATTATCTAGAGACATTTGAGAACAGCTTCCACTTAAATTTATAAAGTGTGCCAAAAGTTGGAGCATATAATGTTATAATGTTCTGTTTATTTCATTTCTGCACAATAACTATAGATTTACAGCTTCTACCTCTACTAAACTGTGTGAATTCATTGCACTTAGGATAATTGATAAGCTTATTAATTTTTAAGTTAAAGGTCAGTCTTGTACTGACTGAAAGAAGAAAACTGGTTCTGCACAATAATAGTTCTACATACAGACCAAACTTTGTACATTGGTTGCACTTGAGATAAGGAAGAAGCATATTGCTTTAGTGATCAGAAGGTCAAAGATCAAGTTCATTGTGGCTAGAAAAGAAATTTGGTTTCTACACAATAATACAAGTTCTGCTTTTCAGATATGAACTAAACATTATAGATGGCTTGTACTTGAAATAATTAAAAATGCCTTTTCATATGATGATTGAAAGGTTGAAGGTCAAGGTCACTATATGAAAACTGACAAATATAATTTCTACACAAAAGCGTCAGTTGCTAACCATGTACCTTCACCAAAATTTATGGATGGCTTACACTTTAAGAAAGCCTACTGATCTAGGGGTCAAAGTCATTGTCATTGTGACTTAAAGAAGCAAATTTATTTGGATAACAATTTTAGTTTTAAACCACCTTCACCAAGCTTTTATATTGCTAGTACATAAGGTAAGAAAGAAGTCTTAATTCTGATGTAGAAGGATCAGTGGGTGGTCAATGTCATTGGTGTTTCCACAAGTTTTGATCTAGAGTTTTTTTCAGGACCAAACTTGTGCATTACATTTTGCACTTAGGGTAAGAAAGAAAACATAGATTTTGGATTCCAAAGGTCAAAAGTCTGCCTTGACAAGTCTAACAAGAAAATAATGGTTTCTGCAGAGCAAGTTTAGTTGAAAACTGCATACATTAAGCAACACTCAAGGTCATCAAGCCCCATTGGTCAGTAATCTCCAGATTCAACAATATAGTACTAATGCCAGGATGGAGGACTATTATATTGTGAAGCATGGGGTTGACATAAAAATGTGCCATTTATGATACTTTTATTTGTTTTAGAATTTCATATCATATGCTTCCTAAAAACTCATGTTTTTTTTTCTCCCTCTGTTCTAGGCCATTTGTCAGCTTATAAAGCCAAAGATAGCTGCAGATATGGTGGTCAACTTTCTAATGGATTATATTCAGCGTGACCTGAATGACCTTCATCAAACATTGGGAAGAAGTGTTGATGATGTTTTTGTAATGGTGCATTACATTCTCAATCAGATTATGCAGAAGCACGATGAAAGTAAGAGTACCATATAAATTTCGGTTTATGCATTGTAGTTCTGCATAATTGGTAATTTTATTAATTGGGAAAGGACTATATTAAATAAGGGCCATTTTCTGCCCCCGTTTTTATGGGGGAAAAATTCTTGTAAATATCACAGCTCTGTGTCTCCTGTATTATTTGATGTATAAATGACCCTATTCTGCATTAAATATGCATATAAAATTCTTTTTCATTTCTAAACATGACCATTGAACATGGGCTGGTATGAAAAATTTAAGAGAAAATGCTACATTTGAGCAACTTGAAGCTAGAAATAAGATCGAAGTGCAGGCTTGATCAGATAAGGTAATTAGACCAATTGATTAATTTATATTAAAATGTTGGGGTTCTCATGTTTAGAATACCCTGGCGTTTGTTGTAAAACTTCTCTATTTATTCATCAGAAACAATCATGGAGGGGGAGTTGCTTCTAAACATAAAACATATCAAGCATACAATATATTCAGACCAAAACTATTCTGAAATTTAAAAAGGTTGGGATGTAACATGGCATAATGGATGACACAAGAATTTATGATATAAAGCAAGAATTATGATAATTAATACATAAGAAGCTTAATTGTTTCTTTTTAGATACTGTTCATAAAATTAGTTTCTGGCTCCATCCCTACAAGAACTGATTATGTTGAATTTTCAGGCTCTGTGTATCATTATAGACTAAATATGACTGGAAAAGTTAATACTTGCAAATCTATGGCATATACCTAACAAATGAGACTTTATGTCAGATATGACAATTTGATGAATGGTCTAAAACTGTGATGCCATGAAAGGCCCACAATCAATTCAACTTAAAATTCTGTTGACATCAAGATCATTCATAAAAATCATCTTGCTAATGTCTCAGTGTGTGCCATAACTCGCTCTTTTGCAGAGTGAAGTATTTTTTATAAAGCTGAATAGTAGATGTTGTAAATTTCATTTTGGAAATCTCCAACTTCACTAATGAATCCCTGCGATCTATCACTGCAACAAAAAAATTTGGAAACTTTTATAGAACAGAAGAGATTTTTAAATCACTTTCACAAAATGTGCATGAGCTAAATAAAACAAAGTCATATATATAATGTTCATTCTTCATTATCCAATAATGACTCCACCTGTTTGGCTTGAAAATGAATAAATTCCTGTTAACATAATAAGGCTTAAATCCTGGTTCAAGAGAACAACTTGCTGAATAAGCACAAATTGTGCTTCAAGATGGATGCATCCACTACTGAATGAATTCCTCAGGATATCAGTTGATTCGCTGTTTGATGTCATTTTGGGCATTTATCAAGTCAAACAGGCTCCAGAGTATACAAATGAGTATCACACAGAGGAGGGGCACTAAGAGGTTATGTCATGCATGGATTTTCCAGGTCTGTTACATGTAAAAATCCTGTCTCACCACTCCAAAAGTAGAATCCATTTGCTGTGGATCGAATACAAGCTGAAATATTCCATGGACTTCATCAAAAGATGGTATTGTACCTGCAAGGTTGTTGGGTGTTGTTTCCCTGTACCTAGTTTCCTTTGTTTCTTTGGCTGCAAAAGATGGGTAAATAATGAGTTGACATAAAAAAGCATCTTTAACTAGTCATCTTAAGGATGCATCATCTATTCCAGATTGTGAATATGACAACGGAGAATCAAATGAAGAGTTGTTTTCTACACTGTGATGACTACTTTCATCAGTAGTCATCTGGCTCCTTTTTTTTTTTTCTTCTCCTTTTTCTGGCTCCTGGCTCCATATGACAAATGTTAATTTTGTATAATTTGAATTGTCATCCGTATCATGATGTTTCCATTATTATGGCATCTTATTTGTGTGATATTGATAAAGAGAGAAATATAATACATAACAATGCCAGACTAATACCTTCTAGGGCCATCATCATTGAAAATACTATAGTACCCCACCCCCACCACTAAATGTGAAATTTTAATTTAAAGATACTAATATCAGAAATATTAAAAAAAGGCTGGAAAATACCAGTGCTGCCACTATTCCAAATCAAAGTACTTGTACATGCAGTTTGAAATGGTCATATATAATTTATTAAATTTTATCATCAGCAAATAATTATATTTTTTTTCTGGTACCCCTGTTGGGCTGGTGTCATAAAGCACGTGCTTGGTATGCTTAATGAGTAATCTAGCAATGTACATACCACATTCAAATAAATACAAAAAGGTATATTTTTAAGACATACTCATTAATAATTTGATACCACATTCAAATGAATACAAAAAGGTATATTTTTAAGACATACACATTAATAATTTGATACCACATTCAAATGAATACAAAAAGGTATATTTTTAAGACATACTCATTAATAATTTGATACCACATTCAAATGAATACAAAAAGGTATATTTTTAAGACATACTCATTAATAATTTGATACCACATTCAAATGAATACAAAAAGGTATATTTTTAAGACATACTCATTAATAATTTGATACCACATTTAAATGAATACAAAAACGGATATATTTTTAAGACTTACTCATTAATAATTTGACATCTATGTCCATGTTGGCCTGAATATTTTTTTTTATGCTTATTATTATCTCTGATGACTGTGAAGTCATTGCAAGTTCTGTCTGGTCACCTTCCAGTGAATCTACGAGGGATCCAAGGTTAAATACACAAAAAAAAAATTATTATTAAGTACCTTTTTGTCAGTATATTTTAGAAACAGTTTTCAGTTGACTTGTATGTTCAATATTCTTTTTTTGTCTATGATGGATCAATTAATTTTGGGAGACACACCATGACCATGTTATATCCAATTTTGTGTTATAACGGAGCATGCTATAGTGGGTTCACACTGTATTTAGAAAAGTTATGTGTTTATCAAGGGTCTGGTTGTACATGTGTCATTAGATTCCTGCCTACCTGCCCAGTACCTTGTCTGCCTATTTACCTGCTTGCTACATTAAGTTCTTTATTTACTTAATGTTAGATATAAACTATTTTAAATTCTAGGAGAACACTTTAGTACTGGTAATAAAGTAAGGTATGACATTTATAATGGTATGTATGATGTACCATATTTATCCAATGATAAGTTCATGCTTGATGACAAAGTGCATCTCCCATGTTTACAATATTGGGCAAATATTTGTCAAGAATAGCTTTGTTTGATATTAATGCAAGCCTGCGTATTTTAAGAAAATTTTAGGCTGATCTGATCATAAGTGAAATACAATTTTGTTTGCAATTTTGTATGAATTTCAGAGGAACATCTTCAAGAAGAAATATGTGGCCTGAGAACAAAAGCTGCTCAGCTTGAATGGGAGAAAATGTTTTCAGAAAGATTTCTGGCTCCAGTACTACAGGCAAGAAAAATTACAATATATTTATTTTTAGGTACAAACAAACAGTCACAATTGTCCCAATGGTCACCAGAAATCAGTCACCTGGTCACAATAGCATATCTAATTCCCACCACCACCACAAATTTCCTTTATAATTGTCTAGTAATAATTGGTCATATGTCTTCCAAGGTCATATATATATATATATATATATATATATATATATATATATATATATATATATATATATATATATATAAGTGAATCCGTGTTTAAACATTTTATATTTTGATTGTACTTAATATAATCCAGTGAAACTCTGAGGTGTTAAGTGCAAAGCAGTTTTTGTTATTTTAAGAATTTGATTTAGAGCCATCTCCAAAATAAATAATACATGTAATCACCAAATAGAGGTACACTGCACTATGATATGCCTTACAGCTGATGAAAGCCCTGGGAAACTTCTTTTAATTTTATAATCTTCAAAGGTCACAAACAAAAGTTAGCTGTCTTTTGAATATCTGCGAGTTTGAGCAACAGCATAATCCATTTTTATTCAAGCCTAAATATACCAACTGCCCTAACAAAAGTATGTCATGTGTTTCACAATTACAGGTAAGCTGTCAATTACTTACTTAAAACTGAGTTGAGGATAAGCACATAACAAACTAAGATCAGCAAATTTTCAAGACCAAGTTATGATTTATTGTACCTGATGGATTAAACTGATAATACAGTATCGACCTTATTTTATAAAATCTTGTTATTTTCTAAATAGCCAAAATTAATACATATATCTTGGTACTTATGCTAATAAATAATACATGTGAAAAATAATAATGATAATACTTACAATTATAATGCCAGTGCTGTTTGGTTTATAGCATAAATTTGTTATGAACCAAGTTTGAGAGGTGATCCTGTCGTCATAGGTCACCTGTATACAAAGTCCACTTCAGCCATTTACAATGGGTGGCTGCTGAATACAGGTTTGACTATATTCAGAATTTTGCAGCATTGATTGACATTTATGGTAGTCTCTTTACCTATAGCTAGTACAGCATTTGTAGACTTGTCCATCTGATTAGTGATTGCACAAACTTCAAACAATGGAGAGGAAAAATGAATGCTACATTTCCAGCCACCTGTGACAAAAATGTAAAAATATGATATTAAGCACAGTTAATGAAATCCCAACTAATTTCACATGTTATAATCAACTGTATTTCTGCTCATTAAGAAGTTTTACTTTCTTGTATAGATGTGTTGATAACAAATTTTAATGACCAGAACTAAAGTACTGTAGTAATTACTAAGGTGTGTTTGGGCACTTATGGCCATACATTTTGTTCAATCTTGATTACCAATAATGTATGTTGATGACCTTGGTTTAGCAAAATTTCCTAGCATGAATCCATTTCTTTTGAACATAAATGAGGTTACGAACATGCCTGATAAACAAAATAAAGGCAAAACAATTTTCTGGCCATAGACAACCCCACCCACTGCACCCCCACCAAGCTGAGGATTGGCTATTGAACATTGCAAATGGTTTTCATCACAAGATATCGTGATTTGCACATTGTGACTGTTTGAAAAGTATCTGACCAGGTACACATCTCTGCTGTTGATCTCAGTTAAATGCTCTGGAACATATGACATATTTCAAAGCACTAGCATTTTTGGGTCATCATTTTAAGTGTGATTTTTATATCTTTACCATTAGAGTTATATAAGAGGAATCTTATGTTTGTCATGTAGCGCATTGCTTCATTTATGTTTCATAATTTGATGGCATTACATGCATCAATCAAGGTTTTATCTTCAAGGACAAGGTCACTGTCAGTCTCTTCCACTTTTACATTAATGCCCTGTAAGATAGAGGCAGGAAACTTTATTTTTTCCTGTCTGCCTAGTAACTCTGCAGCTCAGTCACAATTATCACAGCCAGATTTTGTCATTGCATACTGTAGGTGATCCGAGTGTTGTAGGATGGGAGAGAAAAGATTTCAAAATTTTCTTGATTGAGTCTTCACTTGCCCCTGTGCAATTTAACAAATTCATCAGTTTTCAACCCTCGGACAGTATTTACATTCTAGTACTACATTTCATACTTAGAATTCTTAAATCAGAAAGAATATTTTGTTAAAAAAAACTTGGAAATCTCAGATTAATAAAATTTAATGTTCGTTATATATTGGCTTGAAAATGGTCAATGGTTTATACTTTTAGGTATACAGTGGTTGTTTTTTTTTGCAGAACTGCTGAATTGTCTTTTCAGGTCAAATTTATTATTCAGAGTTGGAAATATATGAATCTTTTTCTTAACATTTACAGACCTTAGATGCAGTCTTGCAAGAGATGAACCAGAATCTAGCCAAAGATAAAAGACCAGGTGTGTTATCTTGACATGTTACAGTATTGTACAAAATAAGTGATCAGATGAAATTTGATATCACAAACATTAGTCTTTTTTTTTAATGAAATACCAAACTCTATTGCCATACTGGGATTGAAACAAATATGAATAGCTAACTTGAAAATGATTTGATTTATTTTTCAGTATTTTTAGTATTCTAAGCACTAACACTAAACCCTAACACTAACCTTGAACAGTGGTAAATGCTTTATATGCTTGGGAAATGGATGCACCTGCCCATCCACGAGTCTCTTGCTGTCTTGCAGGTCGGCTTTGGTTAGCTAAAGGCTAAGGCAGTAAACCCGATATGAAAATCTGGAGTGGAGACCCTAAGGCAGCTGGACAATGTACTACATCCTCTTCTGGCAACTCCTTGGTCTGGAAAAGGATGGGCTCTGCCAGATGACTTTTGCCCAAGACACACTGATAATGCTGGACAAATCTGAAGTTACCATACCAAATCAGTTGTCACAGCGCAAATCAGAAGACTTAAAGAGATGACACATGAACTGGAACACTACACATGGCACATTCTGGGACACTGTGAAGTCAGATGAAAAGCCCTAGGAGAACACCAAACTGAAGATGGGCATATATTCTACTATAGTGAAGAGTTGGACAAGTCCATTAATGGAGTAGGCTTCCTTGTAAACAAAGCCATCAAGGGAATTGTGCATGCTGCCCCATATCTAGCAGAATCATTCCATTCATCTAAAAACATCTCACTTTAACATCGCAATTATCCAAGTCTATGCTCCATCTACCGATCATGGTGATGAAGAAAAAGAGGACTTTTACAACAAACTCCAGGGTATTCTAAACATGGTAAGTAAAAATTGTATCATCATCATCCAAGGAGAATGGAGTACCAAAGTTGGCAAAGATGCTCTAAAATACTGTGATGATCATGTGGATCTTCTTGCAATGAACTTACCAATGAAAATGGGTGATGGCAGCTCAAGTTCGCAAGCTACAACAACTTGGTAATAGCCAACACCCTGGGCCAACATAAAGCTTCACAATGCTCCACATTGCACGCTTCAGATGGAACCTATCATAACCAGATCGACTACATACTGGTTCAAAAATGTTACTGATCAGGCATCAATAGAGCAAAAACAAGAATGTTCCCAGGTGCTGATGTTGGTAGTGATCATGACCTCGTGATTATGAACTTCTGAGTGAGGCTGAAGAAAATTAACAAGCCAAAGAAAATCAGGCTGAAATTCAACCTTGAACAACTGAATGACCCTAACATCTGTAAGTCATTCCAAGCCACAATTGGGAGGAAAATTTGCTCCCCTCATTGTAATGGATGTTTATGTTAAAGTGATGACAGACACTTTCAACACAGTCATGACAGCAGCTGTCAAGGACATCATTGGCCTCCATCACCCAAAGAAAAAACCCTTGGTTACAGAAGAGATTCTAAAGTTGTGTGATGCCTGAAGAGACTTCAAACACACCAGACAACACAACAGGGGCAATGGAGTACCGATAAATAAACAAGAATATCAGAAAAAAATTGAAGAAAGCAAAAGAAGATTGGATTGGACAAAAGTGCACAGAAAAAGGGAACTGTCTGATAAAGAATAACAGCAGAAAGGCATTCCAAATTGTGAAAGACCTCACCAGACAGAAGCAAAAAAAGAGTCAGTACCATTCAAGACAAAAATGGAAAATGCCTCACAAAAGTGAGCAACATTGCAGAAAGATGGACTGAGTATTGCAAAGAACTAACTATCAGTCCACAGGAGACCCAGCAGAGGTGCTTGAAGTACTAAACTCCACAAATGATGATGATTTCCCCATTCTCAAAGAAGAGGTGGAGTCAGCAATAAGAGCACTAAAGAATGGGAAGGCAGCTAAAGTAGACAACATCCCCGCTGAACTTAACAAGAATGGGGTGTGGGGAATCAGTGATGGAGCTACTAACAAAAATCTGCAACTAGATCTGGCAGACAGATGAATTGCCAACATAGTGAACCCAGTCACTGATTAAACATTCCCCCAAAAAGGCAATCTCCAGCTGTGCCAAAATTACAGAACTATCAGTTTGATCAGCCATGCCAGAAAGGTGATGCTGAAGATCATCTTGAACAGACTAACACTGAAGAATAGGCTGGGATCCAGAATGAAAAAGCAAGACAAAATAAATATTCAATGTCAGGGTTCTATGTGAAAAGTACTCACAACATCAAGACATATATCATGTGTTCATTGATTTTAAAAAGTCTTTTGAAAGAGTATGGCATAAGGCATTGTGCGCCACAATGAAGAAGTACATCCAACCAGCATCAACTTTTCAAATATTAATAAAACTTACTGGTGTAATGTCCATCATCAAAAACAAAAGTCCTCACAGTCAAATTAAACTCATTACTTCTTTCTAGGATATAGCCATTCATGCTTCCATAAACAAAACTTTTGATCAACATATCTCCCTATAAGGCAAAATGATATACAATGAGAGAGAGCCCCTGTAACTCAGTTGGTAGAGTATCAGACTCGCATTGCAAGAGGCATGGATTTAATATTCATCCAGACCAACCAAAGTAGGCTGCCTCTCTGTGTCAATGGGAAAGACTGTTAGCTTCCATTTCATCAGCAAGTTATAGCCAATAACTTAAAAGTGTAGTTAGTAACAAAAACAAAATAACAAATACCATCAGAGAAAATCTTGGACTTTCTGTGGAAATGCTCTTTGTACAACAAACTTTGACCATATATTGTCTTGTACTGCTTTTGAGAAATTATCCAGCTGTATTTATCAGACACAACATGTTCAGAATTCGATGTCCTGCCTCGAGGTTTGCAAAGTCACATGATCTAATGGTGTGTTTGATTGCATAGTTCTATCTATAAGTGTTTGACTGGATATCAGATGAACATTTGTGTACACCATCAATAGAGTTCACAGAGCATGTCACTTCTGCACACATTGTTTCATGTGGACTCGAAAGTGAGAAAAAGCTGATGTTGCTGAACTCGACTTGGACATGTAGGTCTTGACCAGTTAAATTTTGGATATAAAGTAACATTCATTAAACCATTTAGAATAGGCCTGTAATGTTTAAATAATAATTGCTCTGCAGAAATATGCATCATTGGTACATTTATTATCAGTAGATTTGTCATTACTTAAAGCAGCTTTCAGGTGTCAAATGTTCTTGCTTGGAATGCTGTAAAGACAATATTTTTTGTCTCAAGGATTTTGTTTCAGAATTTCCTTTTTTTTCTTCAGGATCAGATCCATTATTACGTCATCTGTTTGAAACAAACACCACTCAAGAGACTGTCGCACCTACAGAGCTTCAGGAAGACCCATCCATGTGGTGCTATCGCACACGGATCACAATTGACCATCTAAGACATGAATTTGATGTCCAAATGACTGCCAGCAATATGAACCAAAATCAATACAGAGTCCTTCATCTTTTTCTTAGAGAGGTAGTATCAAAGTTGAATTATTTGTACTTAAGGATGCTGCTGCCCTACCTCAAATACAAAATCATAGATCCCATAATAACTTGATAATAGTTCATAGCATATTATAACATGGACTGACATCTTAATGCATTTTTGTATATAACATAAAGCTGGCTGGATGACCTTCAGCTTGGCATTGTGAATGTAGATGTTTCTAATGCCCTTGCCATATTTATAGATAGGGCATCTACTGTTTCCCATATCTGTCTGACCCATCATGTCACATCTTGTCTTGCAACATCCATTATAATTTTGTGTTCACACGGAACCATTTTAAGGATTTAGACCAAATTCATTCTGAGGCTTGTAATTAAGATCATATGGATCAGATTCAATTTTCACCATTTTTAGCAACATTTAATAAAGTTGTGGCTTCTGTTTTACTTGGAAATTTTGCATCATCAGTTTCTGCTCAGTATCATTAGAAGGATTTAATTGATACCAAAATTAATTTGGTATGAAGCATCACATTAAGAAGAGGGCAGTCAAGATTTTAATTGTTTTCTGGCAAACGTTTATGGAGTTACAGCACCCAGCTTCTCTTCAAACTTTGACCTTCAATTTCCATTCAATAATTTTTAATTAAGTACTTCATAGATTAAAACCAAATTTGGAAGATATAGGCCAAGTTTGTTTTCAGTTTTCTGATCAAATGTTAGAGTTATGGATGACCCTATATGTTTTGGAAGTTTGCCTTACAGTTGCATCATGTTGGCAGTGGCATCCATGTTGTATGAAGACATGTATTCTTCTAATTGACTTCCTGATTTTAATACATTATGATAACATGTAATACTCCACATCTCCAGCAGCTAAGGACAGATAATTCAGTTTAATTTCCCTCTTCTTCTTTTTTGCAGTCTTCAGACATGCTTGCCAATAATTTTATTAACCTTATTTCACTGAATTTTGACATTTTTATACATGGTAACTTCTTCAATTCATCTTCTATCATGCTTACATTTCATTTCAGGTAGTCTTCCATAATTTTTTCTTATAATTAGCAATCATAACCAAGTGGTGTTTTGCTAAATTTTAGATAAAGTTTTATTACTTGTTGACTTAAATGTTGATTTTATTCTGTCCTAAAGGTTAGTATTGCTTCCTTATCATTTATTCAATGTATAATACCCATGTAATGTGTCTTTTTCTGAATAATTACATTAGCATAGACTGAGTCTATGATTTTCCTACTTAGAAGTGTTTGTATATCAATATTCTATTAGCATCTTTCTTTTAGGAACGATATCTAAGCAAGATGTCCTTGGGACACACAGCTCATTGTATGCATTTTAAGATGACAGACAGCTGTCCATTTTGTATTCTTGGTCTGACAAGAGAATCTGAACTTTCCAAGCGAAGAAAAAGTTATCCTCATCTCCATCAGAGTTTTCTGATAGGAAGGAGAAACACTGTCCCCATTCCATAGAGGGCAAAGATCATTTTTGCTCACTGAAGAGATGGGAGCAGCATCCCCCCTTTACAATTAAGATAGAGAGCAAGTCACACTCTTCCCACAGAAGAGGTGCAACACTCCTTAATAGAGATGTCAATACAAGTTATGATGAGCACTTTTCTTATTTAGAAAAATCACTAATGCTGAGATTTTCATTTTGATATAATATTTGTTTCATGTGAACTTGAAACATCTCAAACACAATTTTCTTCCTTCAGGAGCACCACTTGCGGGCCCTTCGCTTTATTCCCAGCATTCTAAAGCTACACAGGATTCTGTTCCAGAAATTTCAGCGGCAACTGGGTCGTGCAGAAGCTTTATCCATTACAGTGGATTCTGTCATCAAAGAGGATTGGGGAAGTGAGCAACAATCTGATCTAATCTTGGATCAAAACATATATGTCAATCTGATTAAAATCAAGATCTAATTATAATAGACACCAGTAATAGGTTATGTTCTGTTCACTTATGATTAACCAATTAGATTACAGCTTTCATATGTCTGAAAGTGCAAAAACATCATTTGGAACATATTGTCATTAATGATAACTCTCGCTGTGTTCATGAAGTAATGCTTTATCAGATAATAAACTAAAATAAATTAACTTGAAATTCAAATGGTCAGCAGAACATTAACTTTTATTCTTACCTTACAAATCTCTTGTACTGGGTATGTTGGAATATTGATTTTAATCAAATGGGGTGTGTGTGTGTGTGTGTGTGTCACACAACTTGGGTACAGTACACGATACGCTAGACCTGACAGAGATAGGTTGCTGAAAATATACAAGTTGCATATAATTTTGTTTTCCAATCATATTTTTGACTCGTAAGTCATTCCAAACTAAGATATATCAGGATATTTGATTTTCCTTGGCCCAAATGACTGCAGAAGTTATATATCTGAGATCTATTGTGTTGTATGACACAAAATTCTTAGAATTTATAAAATGGTCTGTTAAATTTATCCCATGGATAGAAAAATAAATTAGATGCTAATTTTTCTACATTTTTCTATTCCTTCTCCAAAGTCAAAATGATACAAAATGAACTTCATCCTATTCCTCCAGAAACAGAGTGCATAATGCATCCATGTTTCGAACATCAGAATATGGAGAAATCCATTAGAGTATCATGTGCATACAATTATGATTTTCGTGTTGTTTCAAATTTCATTTTTTACAAGTTTGTTTTCTAATGAATGGTAAAACAGAAATTGAAAGGAAAAGAATTGTATGTAATGCACTAAAATGCTGTAAAAATGAAATAATTTTATTTGCTTCAACGGTATTGTCACCTTAACTCTTTCACTACCACTGACGTGTATATCCGCTGCCTAAATATGCCTAGCCTCACCAGTGACTGATAAATCCGCTTGTAAACAGAGCACTATTACTCCCAGTGACGGATGTATCTGCTTGCCTTATATGCTTCCTAAACCCTAGTGACGGATAGATCCGCTCTGTATATCATTGTTACAACCGGTCGTATTGGTCAATATATGGAAATAAAAGTCTATTCAACCAATCAAATTAGAGTTAACAAATGTTTGTTCTTACTAAATCCGGTTCCTTTTTTCAAATTTGTACCGCGTGTTTGTTAATACATGTATTTGTAGTTGACAGTGGAAACCATGGCGTTCACTTACGAAAGCGATTCAGATTCCGACTTTTCCGGTTTTTCTGAGGATGATATTGACCACCATGAATTAAGAAGTATTGGAAATGATATTAATATATCTTCTTTATCAAGTCTGTCAGAAATTGAGACAGAAACTGATGATGAAGACGACGAAGTGTGGACAAGAGAACCACGTGCGCCGAAAGTAACGGAGTTTACAGAAAGTGTCGGCTCAGTTTTCGTTTTGGATGAGGGGAAAAAAGAAATAGATTTTTTCTTTAAATAGATATCATGAGGAATTACTTAAGAAATAGTAGAACATAGTGACTAGGTAACAGTGTTAGTAATTAAATGTATATATTTGATAAATAACTTAGTATAAAAGACTCCCAGATAAATTTTAGTGTTTACAAGCAGTTTTGTGTCATATATATTCCTGGATAAATTTTAGTGTTTTCAAACAGTGTTTTGTGTTATATTCCTGGATAAATGTTAGTGTTTACAGGCAGTGTTTTGTGTTATATTCCTAGATAAATGTTAGTGTTTTCAAGCAGTGTTTTGTGTAATATTCCTGGATAAATGTTAGTGTATAAAAACAGTGCTTTGTGTTATATTCCTGGATAAATGTTAGTATTTTCAAGCAGTGTTTTGTGTTAATTTTAGTGTTTACAAGCAGTGTTTTGTGTTATATTCCTGGATTTCAGCAGGATAAAATAATCAAACAGATATAAGGTAGTTATAGCCTTTATATATGCATGATTTTAGCATATAATCAGTTTATTAGAGAGAAAATAACTAACACAACCCAACCATACATCAGCTAAAAAGTTATCATTTGGCTACAGCAGCATTTGGCTCTGGTAGTCAGCCCACAAATCAGCTGCAGTAGTGACCCCAGCAACTAGGCATAGCAGTGAGCCACTACAGTAGCATTAGTAGTTAAAGAGTTAACTTTGTGGTCTGCATACTGTTTGTTTGTTTGTTCTTATGGTTTAATGCCATTTTTCAGCACAAGATAGGCTATACATGGTGGCCAGTATTAATGGTAGAGGAAGAACCCGGAATGAACCACTGACCCACGAGAAGCTACTGGCAAGCTTTCTCACATACCCACATTGGCTGAATCCTAGACTCGAACCTATGCAGACAGAGGTGAGATGGCAATGATCCATAGTGGACAGCGCTTTAGACCACTTGGCCACTCAGGGACCCAGTCTGCAAACTGTCATATTTTCATTGGAATCTGAACATCATTGCAAAAAAAGTTTAATACTATGCTCAAATGACCTTTGAAAACATCAACATATTTGAATATCTGATTAACTTAAAATGAGCTACATGATGGAATTTTCCATTCTCAGTCTTGCTGTCATTTAAATTTAGTGTACACTTGTTATATACCTTCATTTTTATAATAAAATGCAGTACAGTCCTACTCGTTTATCTCGACATCCTCGGGCCCAAGGAAATATTGTCAACATAGACAGATGTCGAGATAAGTGTTTGGGAGGGGGGGTCCTGAAAAAAGATAAAATTTAAAATTCATCAGCAAAGTGAGACCCGTCGTCAGTGAATAGCATTTACACTTTGAGAAGAAAAAAAAAATGGAAATTTTGAGTACATGAATACAGAATCAGTGTGAAATACACTTGTATATTGACAAATTACATTTTGGTTACCTTTGTGTAATAAAATCCAAATTAAAATATTGCATTGATCACATCCTGATACGAGCAACATTACGATATTCAATGTCGGCATTGGGAAGTTGTCAGTTACATGCTTCATGTACATGTACCTAAATTGGAAGTGAAAAACTGTCAACAGTGCATGTATTCTCCACAAATACTTTTGTATCCGATGTTATGACGAACATTAAAAAGACTGCACCAACCACTTCTTGCAGCGAAGTTCTCCACACTAAGGTTTTTCGATAATGCTTCATTGAACCATCTTGATGCTTCCTCCACATCTTCAAATGTAGCAGTCTTGCTTCTTCCTTTGGGGAGCACAGTTACCTTCAACTTAGTCTTTCTTTATAGACTCAGCAGCTTTAATCCTTCCTGGACGTGTGTTATTTTTAAGTGAAAAAATTTCAGACCTCTTTGCGAGATGTTCATTCCTTAACTTCCTTAACAGCCAGATATTTAGTTTCCTGAGACTGTAAATTTAATTTGCGTTTTACCCTGCTGTCGGTAGCCATCGTAAATGTAAATAAAGTTAAAAACGAAACTTTCACAGCTAAGAAAACCTTGTTTTAATCACCGATCACTTTCAAAGGTCTCGGAAATGCGTAATCCGTATTTTCATGCAATTTTTATATATGGGATTCAGAAAATCACGTATACAGCAGTCTTCTGTACACATAAATTTCCTAAACAGCAAATTTAAGGGCTTGCTAATCCTGCTTCAACCACCTGTTGATTGGGAAATTGTGATCATCAATTGATCCTTTTAGCTGTGCTGATACTTACAATCAGAAAATTCAGTGGCTGAAAGACCAACAGATGTTAATGTTGTCATTGTAAGAGTATATCTGAAGAACATGACCCACAAGCTAGGTGGCAAGATCAAAGGCTTAACTAGCTGCAGAGTGGTGAGAAAATGTGCTGCTGTGTTTTTTTTATCCGACCACGACATCTAAAGCTTGGCGGCAAGATCAACTAATTGTTGAACAAAGTATTGGTCTTAATTGGCAGCTTGTCGACGTAAACGTTTTGAAAACAAAGGATTTGTTCAAGCTGGGACCAAGGGCTTCTGTCGACATATACGTTTTTCTTTTATCTCAACGTCGACATAAGCATGACAATTTGATAGTAATAGTAGACCATGGGACCGGGACTTTGCTTTTTTGTCGACATAGGCGGCTTGTCGAGATAAGTGATGTCGATATAAACAAGTAGGACTGTACCTATATTTACAGAATTAATTTTCTTTCTGAACTAACAAATCATTCATTAAATGACAAAATGTGTAGTTGCATATATTTTTCCCCTTTTGTCATTATTTCAGCCTCAAAACTAATTAAATCTTCCTGTCTGTATTGTTGACTTTATCCTCAAATAAAGCTACACAAATCTACACTGATGGCTGTCGAACCTTTTACATTGCAGCTGGGTCATTTACCACTAACCTTGAATGTTTTAATTTCCAGATACATTGTTTTAAAATAGATATTGTGATCTTGCAGTTTTTATCACCTATCATAACTTTGGCCATTGCCAGCACCAAGAAAGACATGAATGAATAAATATATACGCTAATGAATAGTTCTATTTTTTTCAACCTTTTTCAAAGGAAGAAGCATGCCCAGGGAATGCACAGGGTGAAGATTTGGGGGACATAGAACAAAAATTCTGGGAAACCCATAATTTCACACTCAGTGTGCATAACTATGTAACTAAGATAATTAATTCATTTCAATGGGGGCTGTTCCATTTAAACATTTATGGTACCCAGGGATAGCCATTTTTGAAAAATATATGTCAGGGTACTTTGAGTTCATACAAAAATGAAGTGAAAATTACTAAATTGCATCCATGGATTAGTACCCCACATTAAAAATGTCTTCCCTGGGTCCCAGGTATGCATTACTAGAACAGCCCTGGAGTATGCCGAGAGGTGTGAATCATAATGGAGCTGTGCTATGGATACTTTTTAATGGCTAATTTTGGCTTGATGTTGTTGACTGAATGATTAAGTAGGTTTTGTTGGTATTAACTTTTATATTCCCTTAGATGAGATGGAATTGTCTAGTGCATGGTAAAATTTAAGATAACTCTATCAAAACGGTTGAGAAATTTCAAACTTGCATATGTAGTTGTTACCAAAATCATCTTTTTATTATTTAAAATAATTTTTACTGTCTTTCTTTCAGAAGATTTGAAAGCTCTAATACAGGATTATGCGAATGCTTGGGAACTTGTACGCAACAGTCTTAGCATGACTAGTATGTATTTTGTTTTTTAGTAAATGATTATACTGTACTTATACTGTACTTACTGGCCTATAAGTCAATACTTTTTTATTTGAAAGTCAGGTCTTTGTCATATACTCCAATTTGACTTTTATATGGATTGTGTTATTGAAAGTTTATATAAGTTACGTTCGTAACAACAGGTAATGAAATGAACTACAACATGGATGTGTTTTCAATTATAATAAAACAAGCATGGACTGTTTATTCAGCTGTGTCAATTGATAACAGAATATAGCAGCAATTTGTTCAGAAATAAAATCACAAGCATGTTAGCAATCTTAATGCAATTTCACAATTGCCAATAATATGGAATATCATACAACGATACCATTACTAATGTAAAATATGACGCCAAGATATTGACCTGGCCTCGTCTTATACTCCGAATCGACTTCTATATGGACGAAGGATGGAAAATAAGTCGAATTGATGAATTTGACTTATAATCTGAATCGACTTGTAGGCCGGAAAATATGGTACAAAGACTTGGGAACTTGTCTACAAACATGTAAAATTGGAAGAGTAGCCCATGCCTTGAATGATCAAAAAAAAAAAAAAGTATATGTAAAAACCTGCATTTTTTTTACCTTCCAGTTTGAAATGCTAATATTTTTTATTTTGGGAAATATGAAAGAAACTGCTGGCTTTGTATTTTATTTCATTTTAAGTAAGCAGTATATATGTTTTACTAAGCCATAATGCATATAACATTTAAATGTTAACTTGTGATTTGAGTTCTAAAATAATTTGTTAATTGCATGTCTGGCAAACAAAACCAGTTTATTAATACTTGTGTATGTCAGAATCCTCATTTTGTGCTTCAAGTCATGGAGAAGGTAGACCTGCCAAGCCTTACAATTTTACTGCAAGTCTTACAAAAATGACCCCAAAAGTACGGACTCTGGGAACAAAAGGAAAAGCTACAGACATATGATTGTTGCATTAAAATCCAGATAATCGGCTCCTCTGTACATGATTTGGATCTGAGTTTTATATTAGCTAAATTAATGGAATTAGAAAACAAGACTAACTGTACAAAAATTTAAGTTAAAAGATTGCAACATTCCATTGAGATGCATAGGGTTTGCAGCTGAAGTTTGTGCAACTATACTAGAGGTAAATAAGGTGTATGTGCACTTACAATCTTTTCAGATTTATATAATATTTACTGGAAAAATAATATTTTCGAATACCGAACTTTTTATATACATATTTTCCATCTTCACAATAGCAGTTCAGTGGAACCCTGCTATTACACGATAATTGGGTTAAAAAAATTTGATCGTGTTAATAGTGGGGTCGCATTTTTGTGGTGTTTTACTTTTTTTAGAGAACAATGCATTGGCACGCACATACGCGTATTAATACTTTTATGAAACAAAGGAAATTAATAACGAGTTGTAAAACCTGAGAACTAAGTGCAATAGTCATGAGTCACTTTATATTTAAACTGAATTTCATACCCTTTTAATTTCCAGCTAATAAAGCAGACATTATTTACTGGTCAACTGATTGTGTTGAATAATAATAACACTTACCAAGTGCAGCAAATATGTTGGCAGCTTTCATTTTTTTTTGTTTTATTTAATTGTGAGAATCTTTTATCGACCACAACATTGTCTGCTACTTGTTTGTGTATACATTTAAAGAAGAAACACGTGTCAGCTATTGTTTGAGCAATGATTGCTTACATAATTGAAGACAATCACAAAGATGGCAGACTTTACTCAATGATAAGTAGTAAGTAACATTCTTATTATATTCTAATTCATAAGGGAACTCTTCCTCAAAATAGTAATAACATTATATTCTCGTACTTTAAATAAAACCATTTCTTCCAGATAAGAGAAAAATACTGCCTTACTGAGACAGTCTTATTAGGGTTGACAGGTCTGAAAAGATAGTACTAAATACATATATTGAGATGAAAATTAATCATATATGTATATCCATGCTTTTATATAACTCTATTAATGCACCTGTATTGCATATCACAGTGCAAATTCTGCAGGAATACTGTAGAAAGCGTATTGATGGATCCACACCCATCTCACAACTGCTGCCATCATCAAGCGGTGCTGGACTGTGCACATTTTCAATGATGTGGTTCCTCTTCAAGAAACAAAATGACTTCCTAGAGGAGTACTGTAAGATGCGGAAGAGCAGCAGGTTAGTAAAAATGTTCTTACCTAGATGTCATGGTAATCATATAGTAGCATCTGTCTTGAAAGACCACCACTTCTGCCATCAGTCTCTTGACAAGTCATAATACTATATAATCAGTAAATCTCTGCAGTGAGAAACTGGTCTCAGGATAGTTGATCACTCATGACATTTTCATAACAACTGTATTATCAGCAAACCTGTGCTCTGACAGTCTGATTTGCCATGAGAGGTTGTCTCCCAATGCAGTGTTCTTTCAAGACTGGTTTTACTGTAAAGATTTGGCAATAATGTGTTTGTTTCTGTTGAAATAGAATGTGTTTGTTTTTTTAAATTTAGTTCCATCCTATGAAATGTTTGCATATACAGTCAAAAGACTTGCTTTTTTGTTTCATGTTTTTTCTTTCTTGAGTACTACTCGAGTAACAAATGTTATGCTCACAGTAACTTGTCATGTAAGAGTTGAGGTTAGGGATCATGCTGTCTACATACATATATTCTGGAACTTTTGGAGGAGTGTTCTCTCCGAAGGGAAGTATACTCTATAAATTTCCAACTTTCTATCTTTGACATCAAAGTGGGTTTTTCTCTTCTCCATCATTATTTAGGCCCTTGGTACATACCTACATTGGGGTCCCAAGTGGCCGATCGGTCTAAAATACTCTCCATTACGGATCACTGCCATCCTAATTCTGTCTGTGTGGGTTCGAGTCTCAAATTCGGCCAATGTGGATATGTGAGAAAGCTTTCCAATAGCTTCTCGTGGGTTGGTGGTTCTTTCTGGAGGTTTTCCCGGGTTCTTCCTCTACCATTACCGTATTTTCGCGCATATATCCCGCACACGCAGATAATCCGCACCCTCATATAGCCCGCGGGTTTTGGGGTTTTGTGTAAAAAATCGTTGGCATAACCCGCACCTTTGTATAACCCGCAACCATAGATATATTTATACAGCTACAATCGGAAATGAAATCAATTACAGGATAACGGGGCTTCGCTGATGTAGCAAACTGCGATTCTGTTTTCCGTTTTGGTGACAAAATATACCATCTGGTGATATTTGTGGCGACACCAATTTTGGCTGATAAAAACCGTATATACAGTCTTGCGTTTGGAGTAGAGAAAATCAAACGCACCATGACAGGAAACAATGTACTGGAATATATTGTTAAAATAACAAGTCCTTGTCTCATACTGGCAAACCACACTAACAGTGCACTGTTATATCATAATCCGCTAATGATGATATCTGGCCTTATTACTTTATGCAACTGACTAGTCAAAATCCGAATCCGCAGAAGGCGGAAACGTAAAATGAGTACAGTCAAGCAGATGACACTAATTTAAAAACAAATACCAGATGGAAGAAGAAAAAATACGTTTGCTGACACTTCAAAGAGAACTGATTACCTTTGAAGCACTGATATATACCCGGTACTAAACAAATAAAACAAATCTGTTTCAATGTTCTACAATTATCTGAAGTTGCCGCAGCAATAACAAACAGGTATTTGTTTCACCCTTCAACTGGAGCCTTTAGCGGCGCCATCATCAAAGTAAGCCGACGACCTTTGCTCAATAAAAGTCAGGAAAAACACGGTACACAGTGCTTGTGTGCGTAGGAGCTGTGCCTCAACTACAGGCTACATAAACACGGACATTTTTAAATAATCTTGTATTCTTGTGAAGTGTAGATTCGAGTTTAAATAATTTCTTTCTGTTTAATTTAAAAAATGCCGAAACGAAAGTCTTACACAGCCGACTTCAAGCTAACTGCCATTGCGTATGCTGAAGTGCATGGCAATAGAGCCACAGGCACAAAATTTGATATTGATGAGAGTGTAATCCGAGGTTGGTGAAAAGAAAAAGGAACGTTGGAGAAGATGAATCCACGAAAACGTGCTCGACTCGGACCTAAAGCAAAGTGGCCTCACCTTGAAGCTGACCTGAAGCAGTGGATCGTGGCCCAGCGGTAAAATTAGGTACCGTAGTTATTTCGATTGAAAACAGAAAATATTGATTATGAAAACGTGACGGATACGAAATTTTAAGTTTTTATCCCGAAATGTTGATTTGGTCCCGATACCGTAAGTTGTTTTAAAGTCACCGTAGTAGCCATAATATCCAACCCTAGAAAAAAAAAACTAGAACAATATATGTTATGTAGTTACGTTTTTCAAACAATATGTTGAAATATCATTATGTGTAAAAAGATTGTGATATAGCCCGCACCCTTATATAACCCGCACCCCCCCTGCGGGGTTTGTAAAATCTGGTATAACCCGCGGGATATATGCGCGAAAATACGGTAATACTGGCCGCCATGTATAGTCTATTGTGTGCTGAAAAATGGCATTAAACACTACAACAACAACATAGATGCATTGGTTGCTGGTGCACCCCCTCACATGGCGTTAGCTATATTTAACTATGTGCAGGTCTGATTATTACACAGAAAACTCGTATAATATTGCTGTATATTTTGTGTTATAGTCAGAAAAAGAAAGTTATATATGCTAATCTGGTCTTAAAATAAACTTCATACTTGTAAATTCAACACTTTACTGATTTTATCTGTATAGATCATCATTTGTTCCTTTCCTGTAGGTAACATTGTCTTAAATTAATATTATGGCATCCACATAATAATAATCATTTGTGATGCTTTTGATCATTTTTTTGTGTCTGACTAGTTTTATTGCTGTATAGTTTAGACCAGGGTCATATATGTACAGGTAAGATTTCCTGTTTTAACTGTATGATCTTCTAAGAAGTAACAGAAAAGAGTGAAAACCATTAAGTTTGTAAATTAGTCAAATTCAAGAAGTTATTTTCCAAAGATTATAAATTGAAAATTTATTAAAGCTCTCACAAGTCCAATAGCATTGAGAATTCCAGTGGTGTTCCAAATGAATTCCAGTATTGAATGTGCTGATATACCAACTGCTTGAAATAATCTTAATGTGCTAACAGTCTTGATGTATCATAATGACATTATCCAAAATATCTCTAAATTAACCCTTAAAGTGCTGCATTGTTTTGCAGTAAAAGGTCCCTCACTGCTGAATTGTTTCAGGGGAGAAAAGAAGAAAACTGCACAGTCTTTAAATTGCATGTATTTCATTAAATATACACTATTGATAGACAAACCCTATATGAAAAATGATGGTGTTTGTCTATACTTTAAGATTAGCATCAAGACACGTGTAGGTTTAACATATTTGCAGGTACAGGTGTAAATACAGGTAAAATGACAAGTTACAATTGTATTTCATCAGTATTTTTGTTTGTTTTTGATGGAAAAGTTCAAATATATCTATAAAATGTTATATTCTTTAGTAGTCCAACCATGCACATGTTATGTCTGTCACAATGTTATATATAAATTGTGAAAATCACAGGTAAAGGCAGGGTGACAGTTTTGCAAAAATCCACTCCATGAATGTCAGAGGTATGTTTAAACCCTCCAGTCAGCAATTAATGTTCATGAAAAACTATCGCCTGTTATTTATTATAATATCATCAAACCGAGGTCCATATCTGGTGATTAAACCTCAGCAACGGCTTTATTTTTGTTAATCATTGGGCTAATTTTGTGTGAAGAGTCACCTTAATTGTTCTCATTGTCTGACAGGTGTAAATTGCTTAGAATAGCTTGAAATCTATCCCATACTTATTTTTTTGCTGATGTATGCGGTTGATATCACATCATCAATAGCCCATTAGGAATCAAGAACAGACATACGTACCAAACCCATTGTTTTAATCGATGCGAAAACGTTTTAGATGCTCAGATAAGACAGGCCGCCATTTCTTCACGTCTGCCCCATGAACTCTCTGATCTGCACTACGATTTGTTTGATCTACTATCAGATGCAATAGCTCGTCATCTAAGAAAAAGTCTTCAATAGTCCGTAGGTTAATTATTCACTATCTCGACATTTAATTTTGAATTACCAGTGAATGGGGGTTGACAGGCACGCCATCTTGTCACGTCAAGCGAGCATGTACATCAGACTCCAGTTCCACGTAAATTACTGGCTCAAAATCATTCATGTGTATTTCCATCAATATCTCGCTTGCTCCAATAATGTCATTTTTCTCAATTTATTCAAAATCACTATTAGCATCACTATCAGAAGCGAATATTTGTTGCAAGAAATCACCTTCGTATTAAGCGTCGGCCATTTTAGCTTTGCACATGTACCATGTGATTAGAAACGAGCATTTGTAAAATTACATCGTTAATAATATAGTAAAGTACTACAGAATGCTCGTTCCGGGCCTTTTTAAACCAATCAAATATAGTTTTACAGGCATTTATGGCAAGATGAAGTTATAGAATGCGATCAGTGTTGTTCACCTTTAGCGTGACTATAGTCACGACACGCACTACGGGACCACAAACAACAGCGCGACTATAGTCGCGACACGCACTTTAAGGGTTAATCCACAATAATCCCAAAATGCCAGTAGTATTTTAGTCATAAAGTATTATTGAGCACTTTGTAATTTCAGTGAATAAGTAAATGAATAAATGCTCTCGAATTAAAACATATCACAGCAAAGATTCCACCTCAGCAGTTGAGGTAGGATGAGGAATCCAAATATAAACAACCTTACTATAAAAAGCCTAAAATACAATAAGAGGATGAAGATCAAAAGTTCATTTCTAGATGTCAACAAGTTCAGATATTTTCCTTTCATTTTAATAAAGAACATGGCAAATATTGGGTAGACCATATATTCCCAAAGTGAAAACAATGTTCTAAACTCAAGGCATGTCTCCTGTAAGAGAATGTTTAACTCCCTCCACCTCTTTCCTGTTATAGTTTGGCATTATGATCAGGTAAAGTATTGAAGAAGAAACCAATTTGTTTTTAGTAAAATTTCTTCAGTAATATTTACCTGATCATGATAGACATACAGCCTCCTTGCAGTTACATCCATATAGAGAGCATGCCTTCTGCTCCAGTAGTAAATGAATTATTCATGGGTTTTGGTGCCAATCCCTGTATCAAGGAGGAAATCACTGTCGCCATGGTGGGCAGATAACTTTTAGCTTTTTTTAGCTAAAAAGTTTTAGCCTGGGAGGGTTGGATTTGTGAGGTAGTTTTTGTTCTTCTATGGTATTATGATTGGGTACGCAATGTTGAAGATCCCTATTTTACTAGGTATCATGAAATACTTTTTGTAGTAAATTTACAATCCAGGTTTATTATTTAAGTATACAGTGAAAAACTGATCAAAGCCAAACTTGCACAAGTTCTGTCCCAAGATTAGATCTTAAAATTTATAATGTCAGAATGACTATATCAAGACCAATAAATTCACTTATACAGATTTATTAATATTTCATTGTCTTTTGATAAAAATACTAATTTCAATTGAATTTTTATCCTCTACAGCACTGAAAACCTGCCAAAAGTGAAAGTAAGGGAATTAACTCCAGCTCACCTGATTAGCTACCATCCAGAGCAGGATATTCTGCCTTTGGTTCTGGCTAATTGTAATTATTCGTTTAAGATGGCGAAGGGAACAACCATTGAGTATAACTTTGCCAACCTGGAGAGACAAATTACAGACAGATTCCTCTTTGGAAAGTCCTTGATAGATATTGAGGTAAACGTTCTCTTTTTTCATAGAAAGTGCATATATTGAAAAAAACTTTTAAGAAATCAGAAACAGTGGAGGCAGAGTCTTTCCAAGGCCACATTAATTAGATACAGGAGTCAATTTTCAGACATCGGTGAATTTAACATTTTGTTTAGGTATAAGCAGCAGGGAGGGTGTACCCTACAGCCTCATAATGGTATTATTTTGGTAAATGGACAGCTTCTCTGAGTGTGTGTCCACTATTGTCTTTTAACCTGTGTATATACATATTTTCTACCGACTGTTTGTTTATGGAACTTGATACAGTTCATCTGTCTGCCACCCTTCCTGCTGCTCTTTGAAACCAGATTTTCTATACTGTAAGTGAAATCAAATCCAAATACAATTGCTTATACTGTGTGCTAGCTAAATGATATACATGGCAATAGGTATAAGAAATTTTCCCATGCTAATTGATTCTGTTTGCTGCTGGACCTAGCATGTGAATCAAGTTAGCGAGTTAAGTGTTGTTGCCTGCTTTTTGTTGTTGTGTGTCAAGAGGGGAAAGAACTCCTGTGGCCTTAGTGTCTGTGATGTTTTAATTGTTGCTGTGTTGATGTCAAATGAGCAGAGAGGGATATAAAAAAAAGGTGAACAACTAAATCAGTATTATATCAATAATAAAATAAGAGACTCTGCACAATGGAAACTCACACAACTAAATTAGGCTGTCAGCAACTAGAGGCAATTAACAAATATCTCCCCATCAGTGATTCTGTCAAATAACATTACAGGTGAGACAGGAAGCTCAAGTAGAATTTGTAGAAAATACAGGAGAATTAATTAAACCAATTGTTGAACCAACTGAAAAGATTGCTGAGGTGACAATAACATAACAGCAGGTTACTGAAGCAGTACCAAAACAAATTAAAGAAGCAATAGATTCTGCCAAGCAAACACATGCTCAAATTGGTGATGTCAAATATATTGTCAAGAAGCTATCTAGACCAGAATTAAAAAAACTAGATATTTTACTCTGGAAGGCTATTCAGAAGTTATAACGGATCCTTGTAGGATTGCTGCATTTGGATATCCACTGCAGCGTCAGCTTCTATAACCAGAATTTCATTTTAAAAAAGAGTGGAGTAAAATTGTATTTCATAAGAAAGAGGGTATTTCAGCAATCAAGGGAGCAAAATATAAAAAGATTTTGTTAAAAAAGTTGATGAAATGTGAGGTATTGCTACATCAATTTCATCACCACCTCCATTACCACCAACATCCCGAAGGTGGTGCCTTCTATCTTCAATACAGCTGTATGATATTGATCCTAGTGCTACTGGAAGTGGTTTTACCACTGCTGGTACAAGTACCAGGGAGAGTGGTCATGTTACCCCATGCCCCAGTAACATCCTTGCTGACGTTGATCAAATAGAGATATTAGTTAATGGGCAAGGGGCTGGCAGTAATTCCACTGACATTGTCAAGGAAGACATGGCTATTTCTTAGTGATTATTTACTGGTAGTGCTATGAATATGAATGTTTATCTGTCACTTATCGATGAAATTACCAATAATTATTTCATTAATCGATCACAATTGATCACTGACAGGAAAACTAACATGATCATACACAATACTCAACATCAATCTACTATGGTCCAAGTGATAAATTCATGATTGCCTGTATACAATGCAATCAACAGAGATGGACTCTGTGATGTTATTCAAGGTCTATTCAGAAGGTTAGCCTCAGAAGCAATACTGATTGTATAAAAATTAGATCTGAAAGTTGATGTTGTTCATGAAAAGGTATTAGTACTGTGGGCAGTGTTGCTAGTAGAGCAGTTTCTGCAATTAAGGAACGACTGTCTTGATTAATATAAACCACAGCCAGTTACACTTGCAAGCACCATAGTGATGCCTGCTAATGTCATTAAAGTAATAAATGAAGTTGTGAATGAGCGATTGAAAGAATTAGCTGGTGAAGAAGCTCAAAATGTAACTGCATGTCTAGTTGCGGGAAGTGATGTCTGTGTTAGATGTTAATAAATTAATAATAAAAAATATGTTAAAGAGCGCATATGCAATCCCGCATTTAAAGGAGACTAGAAATAAACAAATTCCTTTTATGTATGGAATTCTCTACAAATTTTAATTAGACTGTAATGTTTATAAATTCAATATCATAGGCTGGTAGTGATTATATTGCATGGAAGAAACCATGATTCCGTAAATTGCAGAGTTTTTCCGACTTTTAATGAGACAACATATCACGTGGTCCCGTGACGCAATACAAGCCATTCCTCGAATACAAACGAAATATGGCAAGTGAGACAGACAGAAGGAAACCAAATTTGGTTTGCACATTCAAACGTTGAATCTGATTCCAAGATATGCTCATAACTATATATGTTGAAGTATGTTTTAACAATGTGTTTAAGACATCAGAAAATTACAGCAGTAAGAAGGTGCTCATATTTCATATTTTGGAATTTAAAAAAACAAAACAATGTAATTTTAAAATAAATACTGATGAGATGTGTGCTGTGCAAAAATGTGATAACAATTAAGTGATGGTGTCTAATGCAAACAATTTTTTGTTGTTGCCATAATGCAATAAATTCATTTAAGAAAGATGAGGTTCAATTGTATTATATGTATATAGCATATTCATTACCTACCCATAACACACACACACACACACACACACGTACAAATATACATCCATGAGAGATAATACTGAATTTTGGGGCGAAGAGACTTGATCGGAGACCGATTTGTGTGCAAAACAATATCCATTACCACCGGGGCAGGTGTAAGAAATCATTTGAGAACAGATTTCATCGGAAGTAATTTTTCACACACACACAAAAAAAATCAAACCCACAAATAAATCGACAAAGCAGAAATCATAAGTAATTAATTTAAACATTAAGAAGCTTCCTTTTTATGATCCATTTACAGTGTATTTTACATGCATTCTACAGTGAGCATATGGACAAATCTGATAATATATACATGTCTCGTTAAAATAGATTATGTACTGTACTGGTCAGTACTGAAAGAAATGTTTTAAGGACAGGCCCCCAGCTGATGACTTAAATAAACTCACTAGCCCTGACTGTAATTCCACAAACCCGAACAGTTCATATCTGTTAACTCTCAAGCCGGGAGAAGAAAAATAATTTTTTCCCCATTTTTGGAGGTATTTCATCCTTGTCTTGTAATATCTCTTGATTTTTCGCAGAGAACTCCCGATTATTTCAATATGTCTGTCAATTTTCATTTCTCAGAAGAAGAAAAACCATACATAAATATAAATCAAGTGTGCAATCCACAGATACCATATTCTATTATCACTTGTTTATATTGTAGCGAAGAAATAATTAATATCACATGACTGTTTTTTTTTTCTTCAGTAAATAGGTTAAGATTAAACATTATTCATGTAAATTTCAGGTTTTTTAACTACTACAGAAGTACTTCTTGTAAAAAAAATTGTCACCAATTAGTTTAAAACACATCAATGATCACATCATCAATATGATTTTACAAAATTATATCCAATCTATTATTTTTAACTGGGACACTTGGATTTATTCAGATATTGAATAGAAGCACTGCCAGTTGGCCCCGATTCTGGTTACAGAACCATCACTGTTATACTGTCTGACAAAACAATGTTGCTTGAAGGGGTGGGCAGATGAACGAGAGTGGTTGATGCCCCAATGGAAAACATGTCAGTGTTTTTCCCATTCAGCAATTAAATTGTCGATGTTGATATTTATTATGTCATACCATCATGTGAATGTTACTCTGATCCCTGGTCAGATTAAAAAGCTACATTTGGCAGTACAAAAAAATATTCTTAAATAAAAATCACATTGAAATCTTCGTGTTACATGGCCCTAATAAACTGTCACTGACTGAGGCCAACTCAAACACTTTATTGCTGCCAAATTATCAGCGACTGGTCTACAACTTGATCTTTCTGAAGCTGCTATTAACAACACAGCCAAGATGGGGGATGTATTTCCATTACTTTTAGAAGAGATTCATGGAATACCATTAAAGAAAGCTAAATGGCTTGAATTAAAAACTTTTTCCACAAATAAAAGGTGGGGGGAAGGCAGCTTTCACATCTTGATGATTTAAGGCAGCTTCCAGTTGCTGAAGCAATGTCAAGGATAACAACCAAGCCTGGGTCAGAAGGCTCATCACTGTATTTTCTTCTAAGAATAACTTTCCTAAGAAAATAACAGGGCACAGATTAAAAACTTTTTTTAAAGGAGCAGGCAGAGTCTAAGATTGCCTGTAATGTTTTGCTAGTGAAATTGTAATTTGCTTAAAGCTGATTGTTAATTAAACATTAAAAACATTAGAGGAGTTTTTATGCATGATCAGTTATCTGACAAACCCAGTCATGTTGAAACTGATATCATTATTCTATACTCACAGTCTGGTTGTGGCACTCACTGGGTTGCCTTTGCTATCAACCCATGTGGTATTGTTTTTTTTTAAACTATAGCATATGAATGAAGAGCATCTTACTGATCTTGCATTCAACGTTGCCAACACAAACAGTTATAAATCAACCTGTATGTAACCTTGAAGTACAGACTATACTTTTTGCTGTATCACCATATATGCCCCCCGCCCCCCAGCACACTCTAAAGATGAGCTTTCACATCTGACAAGTCTTGCTGGGTTGGATTGAGATGAAATGGTTTTTTTTCAGGACCAGCACGGCAGGCTAATGACATCTAATGTGAGACTCTATGATATTATCCAACATGTCTGCAGCATGATGCACCAGTGCTAAACATCACTATAAACTGGCACACTGCAGACATCGTAACAATATGACTGATAAATTGTTAAAACTATGTTAAAAATCCAAATTACACACACACGAATTCTCGAGGCCATATCTGATAATCTTCCCATATTTACTGAGGATGGAAAATTTCAAGACTCTAGTGTATCAATCACAGCTATGAGAAATGAAATTACAAAAATGTTGCTAAGTGTGTACAATCAGTTGGTGGCACAATGATCAATGAATTCAACATGAATACAAAAAAAAAATTGTTAAGGTGAGAGAACCAGACATGGGTGACAATGCAGCCACAAAATTATGTCAACAACAGTGGCAATGCAGTGAGGACTACGTTGATGGCCCTTAAGGAAGAATTAGCTAATTTTAGATCTGATTATACTACTGATACGACCGCATTTACAGCTTTTCACAGAAATATAAATAGAGCTGCCATGGAGTTTTTTGGAAATCCAATGGTGGCTAACATTAAACTTGCAACAATCAAAGAAAAAAAATAAAAGCATTTAATGTTCCACATACGACTCTGCCCACCAATGTTATTTACACAGTAGCATCAGGACTAACGACATGGTCACAAGATAATAGCTCCCTCAAACTTTCCTCTAAGGTTACTGGGATGTACAGACTGTCTGTGTTTAGTGCTGAAAACTTAGGATATTTACTACATACCTTTGGTGCCATTGCACCGATGAAGTTTCTGTGACTGTATCAATTGTATTAAATCAGAATACTGAAGAAACATTTATACTTGATTCCGATCATTAAACATTAGGTGTAACCACCTACTGGTGGTGTGTGGAATTTATAGCATCAGTTCCTCCATTTGTCACTTAGTTAATTACTCAGAGTATTAATTACTCCATATAATGCCCACCCCTCATTCAATGAATTGTGATTCCACTTACAGATTCAATCAAACCCAAGATTAGCAGTGATCGCTAAGCAATATGATAAACATGTACATGGCAAAACAAAATAAATACCGAAGACATATTGTGGTTATTGATATAGCTATGTATGCGGCATCAGTCTCAGTTGCTGGAATGATGTCGTTAATCGGTACCTTTTCAGCCACCTATATGATAGGTTCAGCCCCAATGGTAGGAATCGGTATGGCAGTTATGACAGGGATTGATGGTATTGCTAATATCATAGCCAAGAAATTATCGACAAGTGTGACTGATAAACTTCATAAGTAAACAGTGTTGCTATCCATTTCAACACATGGATACACCAGATTATCATCACTGACACCATTAATGTTGAATGACGGTATGATTACTTACTGCATGATGAATAACATTTACAATGACAGAAAGATGATTCCCCCAGTGCCTCCACCACTACTACACACTGTGGGAAGACTCCAATTAGAATCAAATAAAATAAATCAATGGCAGACAGTGACATTTGAGAATTACAATAACAAACAGCTGCAAATACAGCCCAGTCTACCAGTACAATGATACCCGATGATTTCAGCCAATTTAATTGCGGAAATGGGGGAAGGAATTATCATGCAGACCTTAAAAAGTCCAAACAAGCAGCCCAAGGCTGCATCCTATATTCTTTCACACCCAAGGTCCTACCTGGCCATATGATTTATTTATTAAGTTTTTGTCAATATTGTGTATTTGCAAACTCTTAACCCCTCATCATCTCACATACACTTTTGCCTCGCAGACCAAAAGTTATGTTTTGGACACAAAAAATTACACACTCTCAATCAGTCTTTATGTGCGAGATAGGGTCGTGTAAAGATGGATACTTGTCGTCAGTTTTTGGACAAGGAACAATAAAAGAAAAGACAATTTTTTAAAAATTTGTACTACTATACCCCCACATCTCAACCAGCCAGTTTTGGCGTCTGGGACTTACTACAATACTACAGTGCACTCGCTGATTCGATTATTTTGTTCAGCTCAGTAGCAGGTTACATTCTAGTTGCTTGGCAGTCAGTCAATTCAATGAAAACCACAATTCTATACATATGTGACAGCATTCCAATCTCGGGTATACTGTTTCACAATCTTTCCATGCATCTAGCTAACTGAACAGCGCTTCTCCACCCCACAGTGCATTGTGTAAATCTGCACTGCTTGTCTGAAGCATAAATTTATTTAACTGTCTTAATTTTAAAATTAATTTGGTTTTTTACCTTATACTCAGCCAGTAGTGCTGACCATATTTTTTCAATGGCAGAAGCAAGACAAGTGAACCAAGGAACTTGGGAATCCTCTACACATACACAAGATTACCTCATCACGTGTTGAATTAATTTAATAGTTAAAATTCCCAGGAAGTGTATACTTTTCTTTAGATTTTCGTTCTTGGATTGTTTCAAATTTATCCATGATATTTTGGGGGCCAAGTTGTTCAGTCAGTTGTGTACCACTTTCACCATCAAACGACAGACTATTATTTAATCGCTCAATCTCAGAAATAATCATATTCATATCTTCATAATTCATTATATATGAATAATTATATGTATAAATTACAGAAACAGAAAGTTGAGACAGTATTATTTGCAAAAAATAGCTGAGTTGTGTGTCTGTACCAGTTTTTAGTTCATTACCAGTGGATTGTTTTTGTACACAATGAAATACTGAAATATTATTCAGTTTATATTTCTGGACAACATGGAATTTATCCCCTCCAGCACATGCCATACTAAAGCTCAGACAATACTGAAATACTTGTGGATTTACAGTCTGGAGGTATTTTATGGTATTTTTCCTACTTTTTCCTAGCTTAAAATTTTCATGCTGTGTAACAACTTCAAGGCTATATCGATGAATACTTTTCGGACTTGAATCAATATGATTGAAAAAAAGACCTTGTCAGATCAATCCCCTATAAGATTCATAGACAAACCTTTCCCCCAGCACCCAACATGAGAGCCAGTATTAGTAAGAAAACCAACTTGTTTTTTTTTTTGTTAAAAAATTTCTAATCACACCCTTGTGCGATGCTTCATAATTGCTGATAACAGGAAATGTTTGCATTCTAGTATTACTACTCACAGTGTTTACACTCTCAAATGTTTGTGTTCCAACTTTATCATCATTGTTTCTTTGCTCCATTTGTATTATAGTAAATAAAATTTGTCTAAATTATAGCCAATTGAAGAAAAAGAAAACAAAATAAAACAATAATGTGGCACACCAACTTTTTACTCAGGGTCATTTGATGTCAACATCCTTGATGCTAGCACCCTTGATGCTAGTATTAATAATTGGAATATTAATACAGTGTTGTTGTTGTTGTCATTGTTTGCCTGGCTACTATTTTTATTTTTCTTATCATAAAACGGTTTTAGCACTCTGTATTTTCTACCTCCATGCACCACACTCATCGTCACCCCCGGACCCCCTTATTACATTCATAACACAGTTTGAGTACTTGACCTCCCCTTCGCACACTTTGCATATGATATGCACAGTAGGTATTGTAATATGCCTTCCCACACACAGGGGTGGATCCAGTAGGCAAACATTCTTTGCTCAGACCATATATATATATATATATATATATATATATATATATATATATATATATATATATATATAGGGCCAAGGGCTCTTGGTCATCAGAGTCGGTCATTTGATCTTGACAGATTGGCCACAACACACACACCCCAACAGGTCTAGCAGTTGGGGTCATTTGAAATTAGTTTTCATATCCATGGGGCCAAGAATGAGTTTAGACATGATTGGGCCAACATTGAGAGTCAGACATGACACCACTGCTGGTACTAGTCACTAGATTGATGCTACCATGAATGACCAACGAGCAGAAAATATCATGGATTATTTACAAGATGGACAAAGATATTTTTTCAGAGTAAAATTTATTGTTGCCATGGTTGATGATAACAGTGGTGATGTAACTTGGATTATCCATGATAAATGTGACCCTGTTCTTGAATCATGAAACCATGCTGGTGTGAGCACCCAGGGGGTGGCTGTGTTAGATAGAAATTCTAGACCAGGAATCTTTAACTCTGGTTGACAAACCATGTTATAAGAAAGCGTATCTGATGACTGAAGTGCAATGTTTTATGCTATTTATCTGTTAAATTAACATGATATGAATGCACATGTAACCATGCGATGGTTCCTAGTGACCAAGTGCACAAGTACAAGGGTTGTTAGTAACCCCTGGGATGGCATTTTTAATTGTGTCACCCAAAGAATTACAGAACACTTTAAAAACATGTTAGGAAGGAAGGGTCTGACAGCATTACAGTAAAATAAATCAATGGGAGGCTGGAGTGTTTTTCAGTGGGGCCACCATTAGTGACATTGATGCATTAGAATAGACCCTAAGCTTTTCCCATCATGGTTCAAACAATAACTGGTGAGGTTTTGTACAATGCTGAGTACTTCATAAATGGAGTTCCGATTGCACTCATTGACCAAATCGCTCACATATGGACCTCAAGTATAACCATACTCCCACAAGATAAACAATTGAGATTTGCCCCCTTTGTCTCAGACAAGTCAACAGAAACAATGGGAGGGATTATTATATATTTGTTATATTTTAGCATATTTATGAGATCATTAAAACTGATCCACTGTCTTTGGTTGATTCAGAGTAATGATTAGAAAAGTCAGTTTGATCAGTTTGTGAGACCGTGCAGGGATCTTTATCCTTATGAATCATTTCATACATCAATGACTGAAGTTGCATGAAAATAAACTGACAACAGTGAAGAGATAAAGAGATTACTAATTGTTTTACTGTTCCGTCTGTGGTCACTAATTTTGATCAGAAGAAAAATTCATGGAGACCAACATCAGAAGATTTTCTGGAGGATATTTAACGATTGTGTGTCGAGTATGGGCACAGAGGGCTGTGGAATACTAAATATGATTTCAATGAAGTTATCTCTGTGGATGTGGTTGCATGTTACCCTGGAAATGTTCTTGTGATGGGATGTGTGTGCCCCATATTTTAAACAAATTGGGCATCCTACCCATTTGATGACTTAGGGTATCAATAAATGGACCCCTGCCCAACTTGACCAACATTTTAATAAACCTGACAGTGCAAAAAATGTTATCGCTGACAGTGAGCGAGGCAATCGTTTCATATCCACCACAAAAACAGGTGTGGATGCCAGAACCCGGCAACAACTGCAAGAAAAATCGTTGGTAAATTTACACAAGAAGCCATATTACATCATAGAAGAAGCTGTACACACTTAATTAACTGAGGCTGAACTTTATTTCATAATCAAAGACACAACAAGCAAGAGCATGTTTGCATACACACACTGTGTATTTTTGACTGATGGAACTAAGCTAGTATGTTATTTTGATGGAAATTCACCACAGTATACTCATTTAAGATCTTCAATCCTAGCACATGTGGGTATCAATCTGATATCAATGATAAACAGATTTCCTGATACATTGCTTGATTATTCAGACTCTGTGGATTAAAGCTGCGACCTAAATATTACAGGAACTCAAAGCTGTCACGACTGTCCTCAGCACCACCTGTACAAAACCCCGTTGTGAGACATAAAACTGTTTATCTTAATGGACTATGTGAATCAGGGAAAATGATATGTGCAATAAACTTTATTCTGAACCCGAAGTTCTGCAAGAACTTTGATATGGTGGTGTTGACTCCAACCTTTTGGGAAGTTATGGCACCCTAGTGACCTGATAGTTGCCTCACGGAAATGTGTTTGCAATTATTTCTGTTTCATCTACCTGTCACATTATGCTATTGCCCAGTAGATAAAAAAAACAAAAACAAAATATTGATTCCTGGGACAAATGAGAAACAGATGAATGATATTGCGGTTGTTGAGGTGCATGTGGTTGAAAAAGCACTCGCAGCTTCAGCATCATGCTGGACCCTAGGATGTGCTGTAACTATTCATTCATCCCAGGGATCAACTATTTCAGATGGTCAAATTTAGTTTATTTAGCCGTATCAAGAATGATGAAAATATTTTTATCTATGGAGTGTTATTCCTGAATTTATTCAGGATATTCAGGATAAATCCAACAAAGATATCACTCAGGGCAATGGTGATGATATAATAATAAGAACAAATTATTTGGGTATCAACAAAGTGAGAGAAAAAATGAACGCAAGTTTGATCTTGATGTGTCAACAATTATGACATTACAACAACAATAGAATAATTATTGTGCAACCTGTAACACAGTAATGTTTTTGCTGCAGTATTTGAATAATAATCCAAGACAATTTACCATGGATAGAATTAATAGTAGTTGTGACTATACATGTGAAAATGTGATGCTGACCTGTCTGGAATGTAATTGACATCAAGGCGCCAGCTCCTTAGTAGGGGGAGTCAGTAAATCTTCACTTTCAGGAGGGCAGTGATAATTGAGTATCTTTAGGAATTATAATTGTTCACAGACAGTCTATGGTGAGGAGCAGTTGAAACTAATCTGTAGATATCAAGTCTACACATGGATCTTACCACGCTGGAAATTTATGTGTGGTTACACTCCAGACTGGATTGGTTTCTCTTTTTTTTCACCCCCTCCTTTAAGCTCCCCAAACTAATGTAAATATTTTTTAGTAATGTTACCTAGTACTGGTTGTTTTGAGAAAAAATAATGTTTTCGTACTGGTATGCATTTATTTTGATTGCATTGATAGGTTTCATTGAAATTCCACTTGTAAGTTCATTATTTAATGTAGCTATCACGCTGGGCAGTCTTGTAACCCATTCACAAGATCTTGTTTGTGTGGAAATTTCTTGAGCATATTGATATCCAAATAATTGCTCAACAAGTTTCTGATTAAATCATTCAATGATTGCCTGATCATGATGTAATACAGTGTTTACTTGTCTCATTTTGACGTTTTTTCATTATCAATGTTACTGCCCCCAGAAATTATTTGCCAGTATCGACCTGTAGCAACAAAGGCAGAGGAAACTTTGGCAGCTGTCTTAGCTGATAATGGCTCTGCTTCTTTTATCGACTTGCATCGTCAACAACTATTAATGCATATTTTTACATGCATGATTTAAGACAACGGGTTTTAAAAGTATAATGGGGTCAAAACAGAATATTGGCCTGATGAACTTCATTGGGGGTACTGATATCAAAATGCCCATATTGAATTTGTTAATGGGGGTGGTAGATAAATTTGCCATATTGCCTGTCATCCTAACCAACTTGCAGCCATTGCACATGTAACCCTGTCAGCATCAGCAGGTTTACTGATAGCAGCCCTACCCTTCCAGTATCCCTTTAGGCTATAATAAATGAACTCTATTGTTGTTATTATTATTATCAGCTGAATAATTACTCAGCCCCTAAAACTAATTTGCCTTTCATTGCACATTGTACCAGCCAATTAGCTAATGATTCTCACAGATTTTTTTTTTTTTTACTGACTTTAGCATGTGTGTCAACTTCCTATCTGTGATGTGTCGTTGTTGTAAATCTGGACTTGAATATGCATCATCATGAACATGACACACCTGATCAATTGCATTGATGGGAGATTTTACTGGTTTGAGCTGATTTCGCTCATCAAGTTAAATAACAATTTGGATTCCAGGGCCACAATAATTATACCCAGGAAGAGGTTTTTCACCAGGATACTTATCCAATGGAGTCCCTGGTAATATTCCTAGTGAAGCAGCATCACCACCTGACTTCTCATGAGATGAAATAAACTTTTGTATTTTTTGGTGTTACATTTCACACACTTCCCTTAAGTGCACACCTTTTATTCATTGTCATTATTGTTGCTAATTCACTAGTATCAGTAAATCTCTTGTAATGAACACAATATAATTTGATATTATTCATTATAGTTGTTTTTAATATGGATGTCATTGACTTATCAGCAACATGAGAAATAGAACCCGTCAAGCACCATCCAGCATTACTAAACTATTCGAGCAATTAATATCTCGCCATCTGGGTCTGGGAAGACTCGTTACTCAACAAGATGAGATGGCTTAATTGAGGTAAGTTATATTTAGTGGTGCCATCTGCAGATGATCAGCAATGCTATGACAAGGATTTTAATGAGAATGCGATGGAGTCGGCCGGGAATTATATTATTGATTTTATTACTGATATTGATCGATCATCTTAACAGGGATGTCAGCAATCGCATAGTGTATGATAATGTAATGTTAGACAAACAAAAAAATGCTGCTTGGATATTTTCTAGAGGCAGACACAAAAATAATGATAGCATATTTCTTACTCAAATACCTAAAGTCATCAGAGATAATTTCAATTTTCTTGATGCTTTAATTGTGTTGATAAACACACGCTGCAAAATATTCACTGGACTTGGTGTTCAGACATATTAATATAATCAAATTTCAAAACTTCTTCTCCCATGCTCAAGTGGATTTATCGCGGCAATGAATGAACTGTATTCAGTTCCATAAACAAACATAGAAAGGTGCATACACAGGTCAACAGACAGTAGTGGACACATATGTGGAGAAGCAATCTGTTTACTGAAATGACCATAACAAGGCCATAGGGTCCACCATCCCTGCTGCTGTATATGCTTAAAGTTCTTTTTAATTATTTGCTACCCTATGCTTATTTTGCAAGAATCATTATGGAACTGAAAATAGTTTATTCTGTGACCCACTGCTGGTTTCTTTTTATTTGCTTATGTTACCTAAATCCCTTAATAGATTTATTTCATACATGAAATTTTAATCATTTGATGCAAGGAGGAGATATTCTGTGATTTTCTCTGTTGCTCCTTTAAAACGGGGTAAAGATTACAGTCATTGGAAATTTGTGTTATGGTTATGGTTTTGGTTCATGTTTTTTTTTTGTTTATATTTCCTAAACTTGTTGATGGTTTGATTTAGTACTTATATTTATTAATATTTTAAGTGAATCATTATGAAAATAAATCAATCAATTCTGTGCCAGAGTCACTGGCCTCTTTCGCCATGATGTCAAGATCAGTCATATAAAATTTGTGTTGTTTTTATAAAAAAAATTAATTGTATATATGCTTATATTTCCTAATCACCTTGATTGATTTTATTCATATTTTGATTGAATTATTATGAAGTTTCAACCAACCTGTGACATGCTAGCTTATCCTTTTGACTTTTAGCTCAAGGTTGCGTGATTTACAGCATTGCTTTGAATTTGGGCCCTAGACTTCTTGTTCTCATAGCAGTTTTCAGGGCAGCGCAGTCTTGCTGCAAGTCCTATTGGCACTTTAATTTAGGTCATTATTTTTGATGATTAAATTTGGTCAGTTTAATAAATTGTATGTTAGATGTACCTAATTGTTTTCAGAAGGAGAAATTTAATTAACTTCAGACATGTTACATTGTTACATTTCAGATTGAGGAAATGGTTTACAGAGCTGATTTTACAAATGCTGCCACTTTTAGCAAGTTGGAGGAGAAAATACCACAGGTTAGTTTTTTTACCACTTAGCTTGGGTGGAGGCATCTGTTTGCCATGTATCATTGGAAGATTTATTGTCTATTTTTCAAAAATGAAATGTTTAACATCACAGGTCATTATGGATTTTTTTTTTTTTTTTCTATACTGATTTGATGATATTAGTTCATTCGTTGTGTCCTCAGTATCGATAATATTTCACCTGAACTCCAACAAAATTGGTATATGATTGCATCTCATGGAGAATAACATGCCTATGCCAGAACTAGTTTATTTGGTTTGTATTTATTAAAGCTTTCAGTATGTATAAGTGACATTTTTATTGATTGAAATTTAATTAAATATCATTATTACGGTGTACTAAGAATGTCAGTTCGAAAGAAAATGTAACAATGTATGACTTCTTATTAAAAGTTGATAGTTTCATAATGTTGATTAAACTTCCCGGTCCCGTATACCATTTTCAACAAAAACAACATGTGGTATATCAAAGTTTCCGTTTTCATGCAATTTTCTTCAAGTTCATCAATTAGGGATCAATATTTGGTAATTCACAGTAACAAAAACGGGGATCCAAACCTTACCCTGCATTCTAATCAGGTTCATGAGATTTTAATAAAATATGATAAATAAGATAAGAATTCTTTTTTTCAGACTGCATCGTCGGTACATCTAAATTAAAATACAAAGTTAAAGTATTTTAGATATAAAATATCATAAATCTTATGTACAAGTAAACAGACCCGTCTACAACAAAGGACTGTGTCCTGTATTATTAAGAATAAATTATGTAGCATATTTAAAGAGTAATTTAATTTCTACTATCTACTTAAAATATAAGAATTTAAATGAATGTCATAGTTAGACAGAGACTTCAAGGTATTGATCTTATTACTATTAGATATTCGTGTCATCATTGAGAACACATACTTTCTCAATATTTTATTAAACCTGAATGTTATAATTTGCAAACATGTTAGAGGTACTATTCCATCTTAGAAGGCTTAATAGAAATTGAAGAATCTTGTTATAACCAATAAAAGTTAACTAAAATATGAACTATGTGGATGGGTATTTGAGTATCAAACAACTTTTTAAAGAGTGACCAATGATTGACCCTATCAAATGCCTTACTAGCATCTAAGATACATGCAAACACTGGATTGCCATGTTCTATATGATAGTTGGCAGTTTTCCATAAAGGCATAGAGGCATAAATTTGTTGAATGTTGCTTCTTGAAATCAAACTGATTATTTGAGATTGTGACTTCACATCTTTGTAGTATGATGCATTCAAAGATCTTGGTTGAATATTATTACAAGTGAGACCCATTCATCTTGCATCAGTTGACTGAGCTTGTCAGAACTTGCATTTCTGATCAAATTCCATTTGTTAAATAGGATTGTATCATGAAATGTTGAATGAGTTTAATTATGAGCCAGATCTATGCATGTTTATAACGTAATCCTGTATATAACAGGCAGAAATTTTTACCAATCTGGAGACTGAATTTTTTAAAGATTTTATTTGAGCTTGTAAATAAGTATGTATAATCATTGCCTTTGAAATGTTCTACAATATATGTGATATGCATGTATGAGATGATCTTGCATCTGATTTGGGTAATTTGTAATTACAGAAAATTTCAAGATTATATTTCTTATCCAGTTTCAATCAGAATTTGGTACATGAGCTTATGTCATCATGATCTTAGATAAGTTTAATTATAAGCAAGATACTATGTACACCGCTCCCTTGATAACTTGCGCCTTGATAACTCGCAAACCCGCTTATAATGCGGTGTCTGGCGTGGATCCCGATTTTTCCCCAAAGATAAAATATATTTTAAAAATCTTTCAAAATACACTGAACATTAAAAAATTACGATAAGAATTGGTAAATTAAACCTTTATACATTTCTCGTTTTATCATATAAAAGGTGATTAATGCCCATAAAGGTCGATTCCATATTGTGAAATTTGCAAATTCTAAATAAGATATCATATATTATGTTCAAGTTTATTTGTTGATACACTGTCATTAATCGCCGTAAATAAACAGTCTGGTGAAATAGCGATCAATGAAAACATCCGGTAAATGCTAACAGGTGGCAACAGATAATGAAATAAACAACAATTAAACATCTTGCTGTGTGAAAACCACATAATAATCCTTTATTTCCGTTTCAATATAAAACATTATAATTGCAACATATTCTTTTCTATGAAAACATGAAAAGAGTCAATCAGCCGCCACATCGAAACCCGCGAGTACTTCCGTGAGAACCTAATTACCTGCCGGCTTTGTTTTGATCAACAAACTTGGTGAAATGTCTGTTGCACTAAAATAATCCATTAAAAGAGAGTTGTGTTGTTTTATCACTTTTGTCTTGCGCATGGAATCAAGCAAGTGGCGATTTTGCCCGACGGCAGCGAAATCAGGCAGTAACACACAAAATTAACTGATTTTTTCAAAACGTCTAGTCATTTTTTCAGCGTATCACAACCAGCATTTGTATTATCATGTTCTAATTTTCATTGTTTCAAATTTTTCATTTTACTTCTACAACAATCAAATATATACACTGTATATGAATCGATCGATCAACATTGTTTCTTGAAAAGAGAGTCGATCGTTTGTATTAAACAAATACGTCTAATTTGGATCAAACAATAAAAGAAGAATGTATCCAATTCAGCAAAAAAATTAGTGACGTAATACACAATGTGTGAATCAGTACACGTGTTAATCGAACCACAGGAGTCTGACATTTTATCAATCAAGTATGACAAAATCTCTGACAAAATGAATTCCCCTTCTCGGTAATATTTTTTTTAAATATGTATTACCAATAAGGGGAATTAATATTGTCAGAGATTTTGCCGTACTTTATTGATAAAACATCAGACTCTTGTGATTGAACAGAAACCACATGGAATAATGTTTTCGATTAACTCATCTATATACGGTAATTTATCCTGAAATTAATGTTACTCTATGAGGAAAAACTAAACTACACCATTATGAAGAGATATTTATTCACAGTTAATCACAGCATGATTATAAAGTAAGTATTGAAAGCTAAAAAATTTGCCACCAACCCACCCTTTTGCCTTTGTATCTATCCTTTTGTTATTATAGGTCCCTCGATAACTCGCGCCTCACTTATAGTGCGGTCGATGTTTTTGGACCCCAATGTGCGCGAGTTATCGAGGGAGTGGTGTATATTAATTATGCCTTTATCTTTGGAAATAATTTTTTCAAACTGTTGAAAAACAAGTTAAACCTGCATGACAATGCTTATTAGCTAGTTTATATAGGGTAATAATCTTTCAATACTGCATAAGCCTTCTTTGTGAAATGGTTAGTTGTGAAGTTAGATCAATTAAATGAACAGTATCGGGCACATATGTTGTTTAAGATATACCACAAGCAGGGACATAATGCGTGCAATAACCCAGGGTTGAGTAATACTTATTTTTGGTAGTAGCCATCCCAACTCAGTCTGATCTTGGAAATAGACCCTCCAGAATTGTTATTTCGGCGATTACTTGGATACAAAAAGACGACAGTGTACATGGCACAATAGTTTTATAATTATAGGACAAAATTCTTGGTCATATTTACTAGATCATCATGTGTATTAAAAAATGTAATAAATCTTGTGTCATTCAAATATATTCATTTTAAAATGTAAAATAATAATTATCCAATTTTTATATCGCCACAGGAACCTCTTAGTAGTGGAGTCAAACATAAAATAAGTGAGGAATTCCGCAGCTTGCCTGACCTCTGTCAGGCTCTGGATAACCTTGACATTGCCATCAGTTTCCTTAAATCCATTGGTGGTAATCCTGAAAACAGCCTTGACAAGTTCATGGTGGAGACGCTGAAGATGGAGCAGTCACTACATAATGATTCGGTATTTTGCCAAAATACATAACAACATTTATGTCTCCTTTTCCTGTTCCTCCTCACTTCTAAGAGTGAGAGACATTAGTTTTGTGTTGTACATTTGTCTGCCCATCTGCCACACTTTCATTCAAGCAAGATAGCTAATAAAAGATGAATGCAACAAACAAGACCAAATTTGGCTCATGTGACTTTGCATAGTTTTTCACTATTTTACAGATACTTTAGCTTTGTTGGCAAAAGTCTTGTATGCATATTTAAGCAAAAATTATTTGGTAGATAAATGTTTCAGATAACCTGTTTTTCAGAACATCATAGCAATTGTTTAAGTTTTGTACAGAGCTCAAGTTAGGAAATGCTAAGGAATAGAAATGAAATTTTACATGTATATTTTACAGGCATATGTGGCTGACTTATTTAAAGTAAATTTTCCAAATTGTTAACTTTGTAAAAAAAAAATTTGAACTTTCTGGTTTGCAGTGTATTACAAAGACGAGACTTAACATTCTTCCATATTTTGCAAAACCCCTCTTTTTGACAAATTTCAAACTTATCCTAATTTTGACAGATCAGAAGCCTTCTTTATGCTACTTAAAATGACTGACCTATTTCAGTTTTATGCACAGAAGACTATAGTATGAGCTTAAAAAGTCAGCGGCCTGTTTTACGCTCATAATAAAATCTCATTGTAGCCATCTTACTAGATTTTTCCTTTCTTTCTATCAAGTACATGCGTCATAGAATTACATTATTTGTATATACATGGTGGTGGTGGGAGGGAGAGACAGATGCTTTGCTTTTAATAACAAATTTTATTCTTTCTAATTTGATACATATAATTACATACATTTATTACATAGAATTACCTTTATGAATAGTGTATGTGACTCAAGACTCGTGTCTTGGACCAATGTACGTGTTTGTCATGAGTGAGTGAGTGATCGATTGATGTGCATGATTCCTGTGCTTCCTGAGTATTAAAATAAATTCCCTGCCATACTAACGAAAAGCTTATGGCATTCCTACTCTAGTTCTTGAGACAGACAACACCTCAAGCAGTATGAGTCGTGAAGATGAAGAGCGCTTGGCTTTCACACAAGTGAAAGACCATGGATTGAATATAATTTGGAAAAATTATACCCTTCAAGTCTGGTTTATTTCGTACCATTTCATCTCACAATAAATCCCACAATCGACAAGGGGCCCTGATTGGCTGAGTGGTCTAAAGCGCTGTCCGTTACGGACCACTGCCATCTCACCTCTGTCTGCGTGTGTTCGAGTCTAAGATTCGGCAAATGTAGTTATGTTAGAAAGCTTGCCAGTAGCTTCTCGTGGGTCAGTGGTTCTTTCCGGAGGTTGTCCGGGTTCTTCCTCCACCATTAATACTGGCTGCCATGTATGGCCTATATTGTGCTGAAAAATGGCGTTAAACCATAACAAACAAACAAACAAACCACAATCAACAAGTGAGTGTTATCTTTTCAACCCTAAATGAGACAGAGCTCACATGTATACTAGTAAGTGTGCTGTAATCTGTAATACTTATGTGTGCTGGAGTAACAAAGATAAGAAATTCAGAATATGTGTGACACATACAAATTTCCTGAAATTCTGTGACTTATATTGTTCATGTACATGTAGTAGCTTTTTCGTATTTAGTTAAATGTGCATGCTCATGACCTTGCTAAGTATCAAACACTAATTTTGAATGCTTGATGAATGATACTTTAGATGATTGGACCATAATAACTACATAGACAACTAATTCAGTTTCCATAAACTGTAATGTTAATATTTGGCCAGAATTATTGCACTTAACATGGCAAGACCAGAAAAATGTGCTTATATCCTATGAATGATTTGTCCTGTAGGAAACCATGAAAATGATATTTTGCAGTTCTCATTTATATGAAATTTGTGTGTATGTGCCCACTATAAAAAATCTGGCCCAGTGAGATCTCTTCATTTACATCCTGATGTACCAATGTGGTGACAGCAATATGATGAAAATGGGTAAGGTTCAGGGCTACTATTATCTAGTTTTATCCATATTTAGGCTTCTTCTGAAAAAAATGTTGATTTGGTAGGAAATTATCAATCAGCCACCATCATTCTTTTCCACACAGTATTTATTTTACCACCTCTATAACTCATAAAAATAATTATTTGCCCTAAAATCGAATTTTGCTTTCATAATAATTATTCTTGGTCAACAGAAGTTTTCCTTGAAACTTTCTGCAAAGGGATAGTTGTCTCACAATTTAAGATACTGACACATTTATTTCAGTTTCCTAGCCAATTGTAATGATGAATTAATAACATTTTCCACAAAAGTCTCCCTCTGCAGCTACTTGATATATGAAAAATGACGTATTTTATTTGATGTGTGGATATGTTGTGCATTATTATATAAAACCTAAGCTATTGTATTTTGATGAACATTGCAACAGGTCTCTGACAAAGGGAAGCAATTTGGGATTGATTCATATGCTCCTAGTCATTAGAAATATTCAACATTTTTGGGTTCTAAGATAATAACATTGAATGTACATACATAAAACAGTAGCATTTTAAATGGCATCTATGGCATATGAAAGTTGTGCATGTACAATGTTGCTTTAGACTTCAATTTTCACAATATATGGTTTCATATATATATGGTTTTATCACTTATTAAAAGAAAGATGTTTCCTACAACATTTGAGGATATGGATAACAATGATGGAAAAGGTTTAAATAAATGATACGAGTTATTTTATCAGCTATTTTTTTGCAAACCTTGTCATACAGGTTTCAGTAATTGTTTAAAATGCAGTTACATGCTCTTTATTTTTATTTTATTTATTGGTTTCAACAACTTGCACGTTTTTTTTGAAGGGCCCATTGACCATTTTATTTTCCTTTTATATTTATATCAGAGCTTTTTGTTTAGAAGCCATATTCAGAGTCACAATTAATGCAGTGATATAAAAGTTGTGTCAGTTTGGACATCGGAGACTATTTGGGATTTTTCTCAGGACAGATAATGAAAAAAGTCAGTTTTGAGCAACATTAATATATTAGATTGACAAGTCAACATAATCTCATGATTCCATTATATAGGTCAAAACATTTTTTTAAAAATTGTTTCCTGCACTCCAAGTATAAACAAATACATGTGTTAATTGTTAATTCTTTGCAGTAACATCTCAATATATGCACAAAAAAAGATGAAGAAAATGGACACAGCATCAAATTTACAAACTGATAATCAGAACAGAAAGTTTATTTGTTAGTGACCAGACAACATATTTCCCAAGGAGACTTCCAGAAGGGTTCAAATCCCATATAAATAAAAACAAAAATATGAAAGATATGGACCTTACTTGTCATTGAGTAAACTAAATGCATGTCATCAGCTCAGAAGTATACTTTGTTGAACACGTTAAAGATTGAAAATCATGCAATCCTATTATTATACATCACATTATCAGTTTTTACATTGAAGGGTTGATGTAGTGAAATTCATTTAGGGATTTTTGCCTTAAATTGTTATATGATCAGATGATGAAAAGTTACATACAAAATGATATTCAGTCCCCATGCATCTTACATTTATTTGAAGGTATAATTTTATTGTCTCAAATCTCTTTTGTTTTAAACTGCATTCTTGTCTCAAAGACTGAATCTGGTTTAAAGCAACTTAAAAAGCTGAAGAGCTTTGCTAAAGTTTTTTTTTGTGTGTTTGATTAAACAGTGTTTCTTGTGTATTGGGGTAATGAATGCTTGATGGCTTAAGTAGTATATGATGTTAGTTAAGTAAACAATGCATCATTTGTATTTTTTCAGGCCAAACAGTACTGTCAGTATAGACATGTGAAGTCATTGTGGTTACTACTGTCACTGGAACTGGAGAAGACAAAGATTCTTGCTAAACACAAAGAGGTAATACTGGAAGCAAATTAAAGCAGGAGATAGCCCTTATAAGACATATATGAGATATTCTTTTTGCCTTTATTAGATAGTCATATATGAGATAGTCCTTTGGCATATACGTTATAGTCTTTAGATCTGTATGATATATCTGATTTATTGATGGATGTCAACATTATTTAAATATAACTCCTGCTTACTAACAATTATAAGAGTTATTTTATCAGCAATTTTTTGCAAACCTTCTCATACAGGTTTTAGTAATTGTTTCACTTGCAGTCACATGCTCTTTATTTTATTTTTGACTGGATGAATGAATATATGCCAACATCTAGATTCTAGATTATGAAAACTATATAATCACAAAATTATGATATAAATGCTAGGCTTTTTCTGTATACATGTTGATATATTCACATGTTAGAATAATCTAGTCATACCTTAAACAGTTTTCTGTTTGCCATTTTCTGTAAAGAAAATTGTTGATTATGTTGATGATTATAGTGGTAATTATCAGATGTAATATATAAATATGAAGTACAGATATAATCATTGCCAAAATACAATTACATTTGTACTTTATCTGGTTCCCCATTTTTAGCTCATAGTTGAGTAACAATTGAAAAGCCTATAATACTTACAGAGTATGCATTGTGATCAGAAAATAAAGTTCATATTGAATTCAATAATGCCCTGTTACAGATGATATTTGATGGGATTCCTGAGGTTTTCCACCAACCCCTGACATCAGAACAAAAGAAGGTTCTCAGTGATTACCTCCAACCACTTCCTCTTAAATGTCTCATCCCTCTCCTAGAGTTGATGTTTGAGTGTATTGTCCTGTTCATCTCTGTCCCTCATAACCCAGATGACAAGGACTTCGCAAAAGAAACAAGGTAAAAATGTTGTCCTTTCTACGTTCCTTGTTGTGGTGGCCACCATGGTGGGGTGCGCCCAGTATTTCAGTTAAATTATTATTGAATTAGCACCCAGACTCAGTTTTATAAGAAGTGAAATTAATGAAGTAAAGCCCCGAGCCCCCAGTCAGCAATACCAACAATTAAATTATTAAGTACACAAAAGGTGGAATTCAAATGAATAACAATTTAATACAATTCAATAGTTAAATGATAATAATTCTCCAATCGCTCTCCTTCTTCCTCTCAACCCTGTAACAGCCTATTGCATCACTTGATATGTATAGTGAGAAAGCTTTCCACTTATTCATCTGTGTATTCTCTGCTATTCCTTCTCTTCCTCTTGACTTGCTCCAAATTCTTCCTCCTCTTGACTTATCTATACTCTTCCTCCTTCTTCACTCTCTCCTCTTCCTGATTCACTTTCTCTTCCTTGACTCCTTGTCCTTCTCAACTCTCTTCTGACTACTTTGTCAACTTGACTGTTCTGCCAGTCTCACTTCCGTCTCTCTTGAGACTTGCGACTAATTATACCAGAAGTCTGTCCCCTATAAGCTACCTGTGAAAACACAAGAAAGTTAGCATATTTCCTAAGTCATCTTGTCTTGGCCTAACAAATGATCAATCATCAGATAAAGGCAATTACATTTTTCAGTCACACATTCGTGCACATCAAAATACCATTATTATATATATATATATATATATATATATATATATATATATATATATATATATATTATATTATATTATCATTATTGTATGGTAAACATCGTAAGAAAAGCACAGTATCAACTACTTGTCATACAGACATCAATAAATTGTGTCATATATTCACACACACACACACACACATATATATATATAAATATATGTAAATTTAATTTGTGTTTTACCCTGCTGTCGGTAGCCATCGTAAATGTAAATAAAGTTAAAAACGAAACTTTCACAGCAAAAAACAAACTTGCTTTAATCACTGATCACTTTCAAAGGTCTCAAAAACGTGTAATCCGTATTTTCATGCAATTTTTATATATGGGATTCAGAAAATAACGTATACAGGAGTCCTCTGTACGCATCAATTTCTTGGACGGCTTGCTAGTCCTGCTTCAACCACCTGTTGATTGGGAAATTGTGTTCATCAATTGATCCTTTTAGCTGTGCTGATATTTACAATCAGAAAATTCAGTGGCTGAAAGACCGACAGATGTACATGTTGTCATTGTAAGAGTACATCTGAAGAACATGACCCACAAGCTAGGCAGCAAGATCAAAGACTTAACTAGCTGCAGAGTGGTGTGAAAATGTGCTGTTATGTTTTTTTTTATCCGACCGCAACATTAAAAGCCTGGCGGCAAGATCATCTAATTGTTGAACAAAGTATTGGTCTTAATTGGCAGCTTGTTGACATAAACGTTTTGAAAACAAAGGATTTGTTCAAGCTGGGACCAAGGGCTTCTGTCTTTGCAAACAAAATTCGTAAAGTAACTTGATGCTGAGGCTTTTGAATTTATATTTTAATATATTTTTGTCGTTTTTAGATTTGGAGACTACCTGCAAGAACTTTTTGATGACAGAGAGATGGAAGTTCACATTCAGTTACAAAATTTCCCACCGGAAGTCTTGTCAAAGTGCTGTGTGTCAGCATGGGAACTTACCTACACGTTCTTAAGGGAAAAAGAAAAATCTGGACACACACATTGATAACATTTGAATATGATAGCTACATGGTTGAACCATAAGACATATAAAAAGATCTGGAAGTAAACAATTAGTGGTTAAATATTTGGGCTAAGCTCTCAGAACCATAGACAGAAAAAAGGAACTGGATTTAGACATTATATGTAAATATTGAAATTCATTTTAAATGTATTAGCTCAGTTCTTTTGCACTGATGCTAGAAGTATAAAATATTTTGATGATATATTTTATTAACATATCAAGAATTGTTTTTCATTTGTGTGTCTTCATTTTGTATACATTATGTTGGAAGATATTTTTTGCATTAAATTTGAAGAAATAGTATTTAACCTATATTTTTGTGTGTGTTGCACATCTTGTACAATATAGCTCCACTTGTAATAAATATGATGACTACCATGTATGTAACATTGTTCTCAATGTTAACTTTGTTGCCTAACAGTTATGATTAATGTTACAATTTTGTATTATTAATGTGAGGTTTCATCTATGAGGATTATATATAACATTAAATCCTACTGATACTCTGTGGTAAAGGATACTGATTTGGGATGAAAAGAATGGATAAAATTTCTCTGCCTCACGTGCAACATGCCATGTTCTTGTTCACATAAATGTTGTCCTTGAAATGTTTTGTTGAAACACATGGTGTGAAAAAATGGTGTCATTTTCTTCAAATTTTCTGGATGCAATGATGAAGGAATAGTAACTACTTGTCTTCATATTTCACCTTGTTCATTCCAAATAATTGGACTAAAACTATATAGCTGTTAGTTGTGTAAGTTGGTATGCCTCAGCCATCCATGTCTAGCTATCATGTCTCATTTCATGACAATTTAATAACTTTTGAAGGGCATCAGGGAAAGTAAAAAAAAGCCAGGTATGAGACATTTTTAATTAAAAAGACCTAATTGTAGGTCAGGTTTGATTTTCACCATTTTGTGACATACTTTTATGAAGCTTTAGCCCCAGCTTAATTTGAAACTAGGCTTTTTAATTGCATCCTATTGGTGGGGGCATCCATGTGATATGGACACAGTTATGGTTGTTGTTACATTAAGGAATTGTTTCTACTGAAAGGATCAGTACTTGAAAACCTCTAGCTTTAATCATTACAATGTTAAAATGTTGATTATCAAAATCTATTGGGAGATGTATTTTCTGCAAATTGGTTGTCCAGATAAATGGTAATTTTATGCACAATAAATAATTTCAATTTGGGGACATTAATTTTCTATATAATTGGTAAATAAGGATAATGAACATTTGATTGCATTGTTGTTTCTGAGTAGTATATTTTTGCTCTTTCGTAGAAAATATAATTTTATGTTTTATAATTTTAACATTTTCTTAGAAGTATTGCAATACAATAATTCATACACATCAGAAATAGTACATAATCCATATATTTAATTTTATTTCACAAAATAACTCAACTAGAGATTTCTTGGTATTGAATGAAAAAATGTTGAAACATTGTCCATTTTTCATATGAAAAATATCATAAAATTATCATTTTTCATGATTCTAAATTAGACTACAATCAAATTAAATCATGTAAATTCTTCTCTACCAAAGATTTTCCTATTATGTATGATTAATGTGGAATAAGGTTTAATAACATAAGAGACACTAGATAATTGTCATCTAATTTTTGTATGGTTGCCTCTTTTCCTATACCATTTTATATACCAGAGTCATTATTAATTGTTGCTCTTTAATTTTTTTAATTATAAAAAATGAAGAATGAATTTTGTGTCCATATTAAGATTTGTACAAAGTTTCATGCCATATTAAGGTTTGTACAAGTATGTTTGTATTCACTTTAAGATTTGTATTTTATCCATATTTAGATTGGTACACTGAACATTGTATCCACATAAGATTTTGCAGATTTGTGTGCTTACCAATCAGCTGTAAAATAATCATCAGTATTTTTTTCAGTAATAATGTACCCCCATAATTAATTAATAGGAAACATTTTTTTTTAAACTTAGAAACAATTCTGTTGTTTTAGTATGAAATTAAGGTTTTATATGAAGACAGGTTGATCCAATTGCTTGTATCTAGCTGATTCTCACATATCCTAAATCTCTCTGATTCTCACCTGTCCTAAAAATTATACATGGTGCAAGTGTTTTCATTAAAATTACACAATTACTAGATTAAATTTGTTTGTCTTTTGTCTGAAATTAATTACAAGACATTTTACACTGTTATAACTTTGCCTGCTTTGTTAATTGTGCATTTCTTGATGAACAAACAAACCGCGATGACCTACTAAATTATTCAGAGAAGGAAAAGGCTGATTGTCGATGATACGTCAGAATAAATGGTATCCTATAAAATCCACAGAAAACAGTGGCCCATTGTAGAATCATACGACAGACTAAAGTTAATCCTCCCTAACAAACCTTTAGTAGCCTTCTGAGTCCAAACAACCTCAAGGACATCCTGGTCAGGGCAAAGCTAATGCCAATCACTAACCAAGACCACACTAGTCAATTTGGTCCATGTGACGATAAAAAAAGAAGCAAAAACCAGCCAACATATGATAGAGACCATGACATTTTCTAGCACAGTGACTATAAAAAAAACTAAACATACATGGTCCAAACAAAACATGCAAAATAGAGAATGTAATTACATGTATCTCATCACATGTAAGATCTGTAGCATCAAGTATATCGGAGAAACTCAAAAGTTACACAAAAGGATCAACTTTCATAGATCTGATTGTATGAAAAACAAGCTGTACAGAAGCCCAGTCACAGAACACTTTTCCTCCCGTGGCCACATTTTCAGTGATACAACACTTATAGCAATTGCTCACAACCCCAAATGGAGTTCCAAAACCGGGAAAGAAAAGAAATCTTACTGGATACACCACCTTAGAACACTGAAGGCAAGCAGTTTAAACCCAAAAGACTAGAAAAAGACAACTAATCACAAAGAAAATTATCTTTTTGCAGCCGACATGTTTTACTCTCTCAATAATTCTTGAAATTTGCTTATTACTCACCCATTGGCCTATAATTAACAACTATAACAATGAAATATCTGGGATATAATTTGCATGTACTTGAGATTACATAAATTAACATGTCGTCATAGCTCACTGATTTCTAGGTCAATCTAACATAGCAGCAGAGAGGGCGAATCGGACAACTTTTTACAGGCGTCTATTTGGCAAACCAAGGCTTCCTCCAAAATCACAAAAAAGCGTCCATTTGGTAAACCAAGGCTTCCTCCAAAATCGTTTTAAAAAAAAGTTTTCTTTGGAGAAAGTCGTCGCGCTCTCTCTGCTGCAATGGGTTTAAAAATCTTTTTTACGATGAAAGTCTTAAGATGAAAATCCTTGAAATTACTTGCAATTTAAGATTTCACAAACAGACTAATTGATCAAGTCCGATAACATATCTTGATCTAGGGTCATGCAAATTTATCGTTACAAATCCATGTGGGATTGACTGAGCGCAACTAAAAAAATCTCTAAAGTGACCATTACTCGTGTCTCCACTTCACCAGGTCTGATGAATATTTCGTAGCGTATGTGTGTGAACTCCATTGAATACAGCAGGAATATTGCAGTTATCTCTGATAACTTTTGGTATTTGAGTGTATCGTTGAGTGACATATATCACATCGGTATTTTATTGCCTACCTCTGGAAAATATTCTAGCAGGATTCTTTTGATTGTCTAACATGACATCATCATATATGACTAAATTGTTAAAACTTCCATCAATATCATCAATGCTTGGTGCTTCCTCGATATCGGTTATTAACACAATAATATCCTCATCAATTCCGATTTTGCTTTTTTGTTAAAATCCTTTAACACCTTGTAACATCGCTGATCGTCTACACTTGGGGCTACTAAATACAACTTGTCCCATTTCATCCATCTCATTATCAAATTAAGTAGCAGTTGTGTCTTGCCACTTCCAGATGGTCCGATTATAATCATGCGAATATAATTTGGTAGCGCTGCATGATGCTTAACTGGTTCTCGTGTTTTTGTCGCCGAAAAATCAATTACATTCATGTTATTATAAATAATTATGGATCTAATATATTGTGTGAAATGTAAGAAGTGTACTAGCACAGATGACTTGACGATTACAACTAAAAATAACAGATCAGCACTTACTGGTAAGTGTAAACAATGTGGTACCAAAAAATTTAGATTTGTTTACCTTGATAAAATCAAGGATTTTAAAAAAAACGAGGAGGTGATATTGCAGCCAAGTTAGTAAAACTCCCAGGAACACCATCGGCGAAGTAACCAGGAGAAAAACACCTTCCAGGGTATAGTTATTGTGGACCCGGGACCAGACTCGATATCAAACTCGATCAAAACCAACTCTGACCCGGTGAAACCCCAATAAACGCTATTGATCAGGCATGTCATGCTCATGATGTTGCTTATAAAAGTAGCAATCTGCAACACAGACATATCCCAGATGTGAACTTAATTCATGCATTAAATTCTATCACATAAATCCTTCAAAGAAAAGTTGGCTTCATGGTTGATAAAATCTGCAATGAAAAGTAAATTGATGTTGGGTGCTGGTAATTAATAACATCATGGAATCTATTATTCTCCAAGAGGATACTGGAGGAGTAAATCAGCAACCAGTAAACTCGCTAGCGCCGCAAAGGTGAAAAATAGTACAGCAGCGGATTGGTTATCCAAACAGGCGATATGGAAAATTTATCTACCACCGCCTAAACAAATTAACTACTCGCTTTTTGATGTCAGCGTCCCTAATGAGGTTCATCAGGCTGATATATTATTTTTGCTGCATGATGGTGTTTACAAGTATGCGCTAACCGTAGTTGATGTTTCGAGTCGATACAAACGAGCAGAACCTCTAAAAACAAAATCATCAACTGAAGTGGCTTCTGCGTTTGAAAGGATTTATCGACTAGGTCCTCTGCATTGGCCAAATCTATTACAAGTTGATCCTGGCAAGGAATTTCAGGGTGCAGTGTTATCAACAATAAAGGATCATAATGTCACCATCAGACGAGGACATACTGCACTATATTGCGATCAGGCAATTGTTGAACGATTTAATTGCACACTTGCTGAGCGGTTATTTGGATATCGATATGCAAAGGAATTTATTAAGGATAAACGATCCCGTGAATGGGTCAAGAGATTACCAGGTGTGATTACCGCGCTAAATAATGAGATTACTCGAACAATCAATTTGAAACCTAACAACGCGTTTAAAAAAAGTATATACCCGTAAAACCGCAAAATAATTTTTCAAAACAACCAATGCTCGGTAATGTCACTGTAAGATATTTATACGAACCAGGAGAGCTCGAAGGTGGCAAAAAAGAGCTACTGATCCTATCTGGAGTGTTACTGCACATAAAATATCTAGTATAACAAGATCCACGGGTAGACCTCCAGTCTATAGATTGGATTCAACTGCTCCTCAGCGAGGATTTACTCGTGAACATCTACAAGTGATACCCGAGAATACTCAATTACCGTGGTCTTGACTAGCACCTCTGCGTCTGTTGCACTCAAGACATGTCAGCATCACATTATCTCTGGTATGACCTAATTTTTCTGTCTACGGTAAATTGGCTGGGGTCTTTATCCGACCAACATCAACGCATGATACAATTGCAACTCGCACAGTGATTATTCTGTTGTTGTTTTAGTGTGATTATTAACTCGGTATCAATATCAAATTTTCTGTTATTTTTTTTTTGTCCTGTTGTTTATAACCAGAGTTTTTTTCTGATTATGTCATCGCTGACAATATCACTTATTAATTGTGTCATTATAATCTAAAACAAGTCTTCGAAGTTGATTTATTCTTCGTACTCTGGACACCGCAAGATAAACTAAATTCGACCACTCGATGCGATTACCTATGATCCAAACAATTGTATCGGATATAGTCAACCCCTGAGAAGAATGTATCGTCGCTGCGTATCCAAGCTTCCATGGGGATTTATCAGCACGCAATGCATCTTTGACAACACTGATATCAACTAACACAATATCATTTAACACGAGAATCTGCTTCTCTGTCCCTGACTCTGTCAAGCCAGGAATATCAACTTCGATATTTTGTCTTCGTGTATCCTTGGGTCTATAACACAATGGCACTGGAAGTGTTGCAAATTTTTCTTTGTGTGTGTTAAATAACTTCATCTGAAGTGTATCTCTGACCATCTTTCTACTTGCCACTATCAAATCATTTGGTCTCCACGCTTCCCAGAAATCATTTAATGGAGTTTCCGAAATTATTTCACGTGCTATTTCACACTCAATTCTATCCGGTTGTACTCTGATTAGTTTTTTGAACTCGCGTAATTGTTTATCAAGTGCTCTATGATCGGTATTAATTTCTTCATAATAGTCTACAAAATTCTTTAGCCAATCATGTGGAGACAAACCGACAAATGGTGGTGGTTGACTATAATCGCCACACATTATCACTTTTTTATTCGCTAGCAATAACCAATCTAGAAACTTTTGTAATAAATCTAACGACACTGTGCATATCTCATCCCAAATGATGATTTCAGGAATATATTTTTCGCCTATTCGATCAGGAGTCCATTCGTCACCTTTCCATCGAAAGAAACTGTGATAAGTGCAAGCATTAATACATCGTTGTTTTATCTCTCTTGCAAGTCAATGTGTTGGTGTTAGTTAAATCATGTTTGATTTCCCTCGAAATAATTCAATCGTACGAGTCGTTTTTCCTGACCCACCACAGCCGTTTAAGTAGCTGGTTTTATATCTACATATTGGATCGTAACACGACGGTGCATTAGATAGTTCTGATATCTGATTATTTTTCAAGTAATTGTTTTCAATCGTAACATCTGCTGATTTGGAGTAATCACGCAGTATTTCCTTTTTAATTCTCCGTGATCCCCAACTCTCGTCTGAATTAGTGAATTCAGCTAATGCTTCGCTATGTTTTACGTCTATATAAAATGAATCAGTGGCTACTCTAACTGCGGTGTCAGGAAATCTATGTATCATCAAAAGTAAATTAATAGAAGCATAAGCCAGCATATACGACCTAAAGTACGTGTATTGAGGATTTTCTCCATCTGTGTAAGTAACAATTGTACCCAATTTGGTTCCATCGGACAAGAAAGCGTCTTTACGATCGACGTATATACCCCTAGATGTTACATCTGCGATTATAAAATCGTATTCAGCATCATCTATAATCAACTGCGAAGAATATCGTTTGTGGTCGTATTTTCCACCCTGTGTGAACTTATCAATTATTCTTCTACCGAAATCTTTTGCGTGTTTATTTATAACTTCAAAGATTTCTTTGGACTATTTCACGATATATTCTTCGTCGAGATCGGGGAATTGTTTTTTTGTTTTCGGTGATTATACTATCTAGGCTATCGGGTTGTGGTAACCAGACTTCAGTTTGTTTTCGATATGATATAATTGCTTCACTGACAATCAGCGATATCAGCATTTTAGAATCAATCATATACCGTAATAACACTATTGGCATCCAGTGTTTTTCAGAGATGTGTCTACCAAACCAAACATAACAACACGGATGAAGTCCTTTAGCCAATTCAAATGATACCACCCGAGAGAATCCGGTTAAATCAAAATTGGGCAGTGGTCCATTAATCGCAACACGGGTCATCTCATGTGTGGGATGTCCAAATCTTTTGAAGTACTCAGAACACTCTCCGTACCCAAGAAAACTCTCTGGATAACACGCAATCATATCAACCGAAAAAATACTTTTAGGGTCGTATTTTGTATTCCATAATCCACCATGGCCATAATCCACGCAGCTTGATTCGATATTTGAGAGAAATTATGCGCGTGTTGGTTTCCATAGATTTCTCTTTCTCGTGAAATGAGCTGTAACTGACGAAATTGTAAAACATTTTGTTATTAATGGTTCGTCGTAATCCGATGAAAAACCACTAGCTAGTTTTTTCATTTCGTTGTGGAGGGCTTCACTACGGTATAATTCGCCATTGGGTCTTACAAATTGATTGAATTTACCCTCTTCGTCTTCAAAACTGTGAAGTAACCACACTGACACAGGATCTTTTTTTACTTAACTCGTAAATAAAATCAAATGAATTTCCCGTTAAATATTTTATGGTTCTATCCCGCGGAAATATTGTTACCGCAGGTGTCCAAGCGTGCTCATTATGGTCAATAATTAATTGGAGCTCCTTTTGATTTATATTTCGATTCGTGTAATACCTCTCCTGTTATCGTCATTACTTTTATTGGGAATCTTAATGATGTTTCTAATTTGGCTATATCTTGAATTGTTGCTCCGCTCTCCTTCACTGTTAATACCCATTCATTTATTTTTTGTGTGTCTTAGATCCGTCGATTTGTTTCCACGCAACGCATTTGTAAACTGTTCTATTATTCGTTCTGCAACACAATTTATCCCTGACGAAGTCAACGGTGACAATTTCATGGGTTTTAGTTTTTCAATACTCGGTTTATCATTTATCGGATAGATTCCATAAACAACTGCTGTTACAGGATAGGATCTCTCGTGATACGGTTTGTCAATTCCAGTCAGAATTCCTGGTTTGGAATCCTGACTCACAGTGACAGTTTTTTTATTTTTCAGGATGGGTTCAAATTTGTCGCGTATAATCCAATTCCCCATTTCTGAGCGGATAATGAGTTTCACTCTAAAAAAATACTTTTTCTTGTCAAGATGTGAGATTATCACTGCTGCTCTTTCGTCGTTCATGGTAGCATCAACACTACCATCAATTCGAAATGTTGACCAACAGTGAGATACTCCATCGCACTTGAATTTATTAAAACAATCACGGATTTTACCCAACATGTTTCGTTAATTTATTAGACTCTTTGGTACATCTATCGAGATTGAATTCATTATTTTTCCAAGGCGTAATTTTCGATAATCTCTCGAACTCCTCCATATTATAATTAAAAGAAGTATTTAAATAAAGAATTATTTATTATATAATGAATCATTGCAAATGGCTTATAATAGGATCAGTAACCTCTTGTAACAAATTATGCAGAAATGAATTCTGTGGATATCATTTGCAAAGTGTACGTCGTGGTAGCTTAGGGCCCTTACCTTGCTTACTATGTGGGGTAGGTGTGCGTGGTAAGTCATTATGTCTCAATTGTGGTGGTAAGCGATACAGAGAACTAAAGCGCTATCATGATAAGAGAATCAAAGATTCCGTTAAAAACTCCATCAAAAATTCCGTCAATGACCCTGACTGTGTCAGCGTCCTTGGCTCTGTCAAGGACAAAATCATAAGAACACCTCAAGACTACATTGATAGATTCTCAAGTAATAATTCAACCAAATAATGAATTAGACAAATAATATTATAGTATATAAATGAACCAAGAATTTCAACCACATTCTACGATCATTGATTATGAAGCATCTCTTGACGGTATTGTCAGACTGAAGAAATTAGTGGGTGTTGTGAATAATCTTGGATATCTTATATTTGGTGCTGGAAAGAAAAGATATTTTAATCACAGATTCGTCTACGATGTATTTAACGGATTATTCAAGGATGGTCTTGTTATTGATCACATAAATGGTATAAAAATTGATGATTCTTTAGATAACCTGCAGGCTATCTCACAAAGTGAAAACACCAAAACGAGGAGGGACTGGAAAACACTCGAAAAATGCGAAACCTATAAAATCATTTAATACAGAAAATAACGAAGAAAGAGTATTTCAATAAATAAATGAAGCAGGAAAGTATTTCGATATTTGTAGAGCCTCATTACGATATGTTGCAGAACAAGTATATCGATCTGCGATTTCCAAAAGAACCGGACATAGAATTCAATTTACATATGTCTGAATTCTGATTTGTAACACCAAGGGAAATAACTCGTATGGGCTTGTGTGTGTACAATAACTCCTTTGTTGTAGTCACGTAATGGCTTTTTTATGTGGTTTAATGTTTCACCAGGTAGAAGTTCCGCATAATGCAATCTCTTGTTGTCATCATTAAACCCTTCACATGATACACATATATAGTATTCAAATTTATTGATTTATAGATAACGATTACTAGTGTATTGCATACACAGATGGAATCTCGTCCTGGGGCCCATCGTTCTAATCTCGTGGCAGGCATTATTGTCGACGGTACCTATCGGAAGGTTTTTCTATATAATTTGGGGCTTTAAGCCATTCGAAATTCAAACCGTGAAACCACCATACACCACACACCGTCACACGGTGTGAATGTGTTTTTACATTCAACCCGGTGTGATTTTGTTGGGGGTATGGTGGTTTCAGTTTGAATATAGAACATCCCCCGTGTGTATTTTCCTATTTGTATACCTAACCAAGCCTTATTGGATTTCGCTAAACTGTTGTTGTACAGGTTAGGTAATCTGATATATATAATACCTTCTCGAAAACAGAGTTCAAAGGCTGTGTTGTCCTTAATTAAGTATGTATATATCAAAAATGAAAAAACGGGTCAAAAATTGACCCCTAATTTTTTTTATTTCATATTAAATACATAATATTTCATATATGAATTTCGAAAATATGAATGTCATTATTAACGAGTTTAAAAAATCAAGGAATTCAATTATCTGATAAATTAGATTGTAATCAGATTCTTTCTGAATTTCAAGATATTGATGATAGCGCTCGGAATAACAGGTATGTGTTATTGAATCCTATTATTTTATAAAAAGAATTCAATACGCTATTTATGATTCCCTTGCATTCTATAACGACATAAATAATTTCGTCCCGTTATTCACTGCTGTCGAAAAGGTCAGAAGTGAATTGGGAAAACAATATGAAATCAAACGCACAATTAACTCGAAAATCAAAACAATAAAAGAGATTATCCGCCAAAACGAAAATTCCCTCTTGATTGCCTTAAAACAGTAAACACGCCATACATACAGGTACGGAAATTCTATAGACAGGTATGCGCTTACTCACCTAGAACAGAATTCTATAGACAGGTGATTTAATCACTGGTAATTTAATCACCACGCGGAAGTATAACACACAAAAGAATGTTAGGGGTGAGTTTTTTCACCTACAATTTAAATAGTATATTAATTTATAATGGTAAATGACGCACTAACAACTAAGATAATACGTGAACGATTAGTTTCGATTAAGAAATTTATTCCAGTTCGTGGTCCGTTCGAAATAAGCTCCAAACAAGATAACAATTTCAAAGTGATTTTGCAACAGACACTGAACAGCTATTCAAACTAGTAACCACTGCAACGGGAAAAGTCGCACTAACCACTGAAAAAGCCATATGGGGAGATATTCCTGAGGAACAACGAGAGAAAGAAAAAACAGACCTTCTTCTTGTACTTGACAAACAATAGCAAAGAGATCCAAACAAACAAAGGAATCTTTAAAAACACTTCCTGGTGATATAGTAACCGCTGTACGACTTCAGGAACAAGAAGAACGAGAACAATAACGACTAGAACGAGAACAACGTGGACACAAACGACTTAAACAACGACTAGGTGATATTAAAGAAGAAGATGAACAACAACTTCAAGAAGTAGAAATTCCGAGAGAGAGAGATAGAGACAGACAGACAGACAGAGACAGAGACACAGAGAGAGAGAGAGAGAGAGAGAGAGAGAGAGAGAGAGAGAGAGAGAGAGAGAGAGAGAGAGAGAGAGAGAGAGGGAATACACACCTCAAGAGATATTTAGCGTTAGATGAAATTAGAAAAATTTCCACGAATGATCAATTAGCTAAATTTGCTATTCATTCATTTCCAAAAAAAAGACGAGGGAAAAACGATGGATATGAAGACTATATAAAAGCCGCTGACACTTGGTATAGAAAAATATATTTGGCAAATCGCGGTGGAATTAGAATCAAAGAGGATGATGATTTTAGGAATTATATGGATAAAATAAATGCTATAAAAAGTGGTTTAGCACCACCATATGAACCTCCCGAAATAAAAATAATGGCAGAAGTTGATCCCACACAAGGTGCAACTGGTACAACTGAAAAATTCGCTAGTGGATATTAAAGTTCATTGTCCTAGCAATATTCTCGGGGATATATCACGATTAGAAATTCTCGTAGGAGGGAAACGAGCCGGAAATAACTCACCGGAAGTAATTAATGAGGCAGCTGATATCTGCAGATGACTATTTAAGGGTGGTATCATGGATATTGGTGTATACCGAGTTTTTTGATGAGCTAGCCGAAAATCCTACGGATTTTTACGGTTACCATAGTTATTATTTTGATAACTTCGTCGAAAATCCTACGGATTGGAAATTGCTAGCAATGAAAATCGTTTACGATGAAAATCCGTAGTATTGGAAATCTTTTACGATTTCGCGATTAGATAAATAACATTTAAATAAGATGATCATACACTACAACCACAACAAACCAACCATGGTCTATGTAGCAAACTCACGATTGCTTGTTTATAGAGTGTACGATGGAGATGGTCTCGGCAATACCATTGCAGGGTTATTTGCAAGAATGGCTCCAAAAATAGCACCAATCGCAAAACAGTTATCAATGAAAGCTATTAATGTTATTCGTGATAAGGGTATTAGCGCTGTTGGTGATATTGTCGGGAAGGCATTTTCCGTGACTAAAGAAAAATTAGTAGCGTTAGTTCGGCGGCGAAGGAAACCACCAATGACTTCGTCATCAGTGACGAAGTCACTAGTACCACTACCATCTACGGAAATTATGCCTGCAAGTATTAGTAAAATAATAAACAATGCGGTGGAGCAGAATATAGCATCACGGATAAATGATGTATATGACACTCAGGGAAATATTACTGCAAATATGATAGCGGGAAGTGGTTTGAAATCGCGAGCGAGATCACGATTTAGATCAAGAAATATATAATATGTTCAAATCGGCTCCTGACACAGCGTTTGATTTAGATGCCTCAGTGCGCAAATATGATTCAGTACGCGATTATCAGTATTATTCCTATAATGCAGTACAACCGGATCTTCGATCAAGAATCGAACTTCAGGTCCATGATACCAGGAAATACTTTCTACCCGCTGAAGCATTTATTGAAATAGAAGGAGAACTCGTAACAAATGTTGGGGATACACCATATGCAGATGATGAAAATAACCGAGTTGGTTTTGTCAATAATGGTATCATGGCGCTATTTGCGCATGCTAGATACATGATTGATGGAAGAGAAAACAATAGTGGGGTTAGCAAGATACTCCGATGATTATACAAGATCGGCAGGTCCATCTATGATGTTCTCTAAGGATCTCACTGATTACGCCGAACACATTCCGTATACTAAATTGCTGAAACCAGTAGATACTGCAGTTAATCCACAACCAGCTGGTTCTCTTGTCCACGAATCATTACCAGCTGCTGCCTTTGATATTATAAAAAGCGTTAATCCCAATTACAACTTGGGATTTGCAACACGCGTATCAATGTTGTAAGGACAGCGTAGACAATTTTCATGCGCGATTCCACTACATCATATTTTCGGATTTTGAAGAAAAGTTAGAAAAGTTATCTATGGAGCGAAGCATACAGTAGCACTCGTGAGAAAGGGTAGTCATAATGATGCAATCTGGCATGGTGCTGCTGTTACTGATGGTAAAGTCATTATATCAAAACTATCATTGTGGATGCCAGCAATGACTCCATCAATCCCCATGGAAGAAAAATTACTATCATTTATGGACCGTGGAGGAAAATCATTGCTAAGTTGGCTAACAGTGACCACAGATACCATGGATTCTAATATTGATGGTACAATTAATTACATGGCACCTGGCATCAAAACAAGGTGTTTCAGCTCCGCGTCATATATTTATTGCGTTACAGGATAGGGCGCGATTGAGTTCACAAACACACAGCCATATGATATTTGATCAAATTGGGTGTAATGAAGTTTCGTTGAGGATAAACGGTCAACAAGAACCATCCGAGGATATACTACTTGATTACGGAACCAACCAAATAGCACGCGCGTATCATCGTTTGTTGTCATTTATGGGACGCGATAATAATGTGGATACTGGTCTGCAAATATCACAATTTGATTTTAGAAAACGATATCCCATCTATTACTTCTCGCTGTAACATCTTGACTTAACAAGATAATCCGTAGTTGACATACGCTTCAGAGCTCGTGTAACCCATCCGGTTGTAGGTGGTGCTATCACTATCCCGACTTACAGAACAGTTGCTGTTATTCTCAGTGACAAATCAATGCTACTCGAAGGTGTTGGTGGACGAATGAAAGTAGTTGATGCACCAGTGGAAAATATGTAATGTAACAATTAGATCAATCTGTTATGAATAAAATGTCATATAGTCATATTAGTGTTACGTTAACTCCTGGTCAAATTAAAAAAATGCAATCGGAATCTTTCAAAAAATGTGGAACCACAATAACGCTGAAGCACAATCAGATGTCTGGCGGTCAGAATAAACTGTCATTGACAACTCGTCAGACAAAACACTTCAATGATGCTATCAAAGATAAAAAAAAGTGTCCAGGTCTCTCTCTCTGCGGCCGCGATCAAAGACATGATAAAATCAGGTGGTATATTCCCGTTGTTATCTGCGTTACCAGCGTTGATTGCAGCAACGGCCCCAGCGGTAGCAAAAGCCGCCGCAATAGGAGCCGTTGGTACAGCGGCAGGGATGGCACTAAAGAAAGCTACTGGACTGGGATACAAAAATAAGAAACAATCAGGAAAGGGTCTAAGATTACCAGGAACTCCATATTCGTGGTACAGCGGAAAAGGCCTGAGACTAGGAACAGTTTACTAATAATAGTTCCCATGTCAAATTTTTATTTACTCGATGCTGCTAAAAAATTATCGATAAAAAACTTTAGAGGTGTCTTTATGAGAGATCAATTACCACAACAACCAAACAGCGTTGAAACCGGCATCATTAATCTCGATAACAGCAGCGGACCTGGAACTCACTGGGTTGCATACGCGATTGATCCGCGTGCAATTGTTTATTTAGATCATATGGGTTAGCGCCGCCTAAAGAATTTATGCGTTATATACGCCACTTAAAAAATTCCTATCTAGTATTATACGCTAACAACACAGAAAATGAATGACCCACCAATATGCGGCATAGAAGTATTAAATGTACTCAACGCTATTTCATCATCGGGAAAACCACCCCATAAAACCGTACAGGAATATACGAGTAATCGCTTTTTAGAGAGAAATTATATAAAATAACATGATTGATATTTGGGGAAGATCTTTATCAAGCCTGAAAATACCCACCGTGGAAATATCTGCAACCGGTGATGTAAAAAAAAAAATCGAAGATGAAAAAGCTGAGATGTTAAATCTCGCAAGTGTTGATCCCAATGAAATAGTTGTATTTCAAGATCGTCAGGGTAGATTGAAAACTAGTAATGTTTCCCTTGCTGATATTTTAGTTAAACAACTCGATGCAGTAGAAGATACTATCGCGTTATTTTCCGATCAGGGTAAACTCAGTTCAACTATTGTGGATAGAATTAACAATTTAGAACCATTAAAAAAACTACGCGATGAATACGACGACCATATAACTAAATTCGATCGGTTTTCTGAATTACAAAGAAATATAATTGACAGTATTGACAAACCTCTATTAGATTTCTTTGGAAATCCACCGGTGACCATACCGAAACTCACGGAGATAAAAACCACTATCGATGTTTTGACAAAACTACGATCCGATTATGACGCTCATATCGAACAATTTACTATGTTACGTAAAAACTTTTTTAAAAAAACGTTTAACCGTCGATACATTTTTTGGTAAAAATGCTAAACCCGAAATCAAAACAGATCTCGCTGGTATTATCACGAAACTCGATGAAATATCAGTGATTAATCGGCGAATAGAAGTTGTTCGCGAAGATATTAAAACGACCAACGATGTCTTCAGGGATGATCTACCGAGGATGATAAAAAAAACTTGAAAAAATAAAAATCCCTCACGAACAAAAAAATATCGTAAATAATGTGTACGCGATCCAACACGGAGCGTTTACGTGGACACCATCCACTAACATATTAAATATCAGCGCGGCCGTCAAAGGTATTTATCGATTAACACTAGTGTCGCCGACTCAATTTAATATTTCATCAACGAGTTCATCTGGGGTCAACAATATAATATCAACGATCATGGACAAGGAAACAACTGAACGATTCACAACAACATCCATTGATAATAATTTGGCTAGGGTTTCAGTAACATGGTATGCGGAATTCGTGGCGGATTTAAGTAAACAATTAAGCAGCAGAGAGGGTGAATCCTACAACGTTTTTAGACAAATTTTGATTGAAATCCTAAAACGATCCGTCCTATAATCTCATTTCAACCAAAAAAGGGCGAATCCTACAACGTTTTCAGACAAAAAAAATTGATTGAATCCTTAAAACGATCCGTAGGATTTCGTTGAAATCTCCCTACGAAATCATTTTAACTAAAAAATGAAAACGATTTTTTAATCAATTTTGGTCGCAACTTGTTGTCATCCACCCTCTCTGCTGCTTAGTGATTTCATCACTGGGTTAACAAAAAATAATAAATGATTTTAACCAGTCTTTATGATGAAAGTCCTTAGGACGAAAATCCTTTAGGATCTCACAAACAAACTAATCACTAACACCTCTTCTTGTAAATCAATCAGATTATTGGACTGGTCGGTGAGTTTGAAATTAATTCTGGTTAATGAATTATTATGGCATCGCATATAGACTGGATTAACCGGAGACTCAATTATTAAAAATCCTGGAGGAGCTGTTGGTGCAAATGAATAAAGAATATACCCTTGCTGAGCTTGATTTGATCGTTCGAGATTAATTTGATAGCTTCCTTCAATAACATCACACACTAAATTGAGCGCAATCACTGAGGATATATTTACGTTGAACGGAGCGATATGCCTACCGCCACCATCTGGGTCATTATTGTGTTTGAGGATTTTTATTTCCCCTGATGCTGTTTTTTTCCATGCATCATGAATTATTTTAAAACCAACATCGATGGTGTCACTGAGAAGTTTTTTTAGTTCTGGTACGTAATATCCTGGTAGTTTGAATGTGGGGATATCTTCAACGCGGATTTCATAGTCTAATGCAAATTCTGTTCTCGATTTTGGGTTATCTTCATCTAATATATCCTGAATAATTTTTAGGTTAAATGTTTCCATATCGTCGATAATTTTATTGCATGTTTCTACGACGCTGATAAATTCATCTCGGGTGAGAGAACCGGATTTAAGAGATATTAACAACAGTGAAAAATCATTATTCATCGCTGTGAAATTTTTAACGATTTCAGGTTTGTTAGCAAAAGGATACTCTGGCAATGATCTACCATCCGCCCTTTTTGGGAATATGAAACCAAAAAAATCTAAAGTGTTTTCGTGCTCTTTATAACTCTTTATTGGATTATCAGGTTTTATTCTGTCGGTGATATAATCAGATTTTTGTGGTTCTGGTACATCAACGGTTTTTTCCACTGGTGGTAATTCAGGCCATCCTAGTACGGTTCTTATTGAGCTTTGATATATATCTACGACGTATTCTTCTGAGTTTATTTCAATGGCAGATGATAGCGTCGGCTCATGAACCGTTATAGCGATTTTTGATTCTTTTCCAGTAATCGATTTTATTCTACGCGCTAATTCATTATTGATTTGTTCGATTTGGTATGACCCTGTTGGTATCGAAACAACTTTCCAGTCTGGGGTTCCGTCGGGTTTATTCTCATTTGCAAACACTAAAGAATTATTGGGTTGTTGACCACCAAATGATTTTGATCTGATATTAGGCCAACTGTGATACACTCGTAGTTTTGCTAGCGCTATCTCCTTCACCGGAACCGGAGAGGGGAAATTCACACTGAATTCTGGATTCGTTGATGTTATTGATATCATGCTTGTTTGTACTGGGTTCGTGTTCTCCACTATTCGTTGAAGTAATTCCTGCGGTGTCGTCATTATATTCATGTTGTATTTCTAATTTTGGTATCGAGGAATCATAAATACTGACCATCACCGAGAACTCACAATCTGGTAATGTTGATATTATTGAGATCATTTTGTTTTTTGGGTTTGTTTTTTCTGATTCCATCTGTGTTGTCATTGTTATTATACTCATGTTGTTGCTCTAATTTCGATATCGCGGAATCAAAAATACTGACCATCGCTGAGAATTCACTATCTGATATAATTGTATTATCGAGTGACGATGATATCATCAATGATAACTGCGAATATGCGGTTGATGCAATATGAAATTGAAGTAAGTAATTCTGCAGTTTACTCTGGCTGCATGATGATATCTTTTTTGCTATCCCGGTTGATATACCCCCGATTGTAGCCACCGCAGAAATGCAAATTGGAACTACGACCGGGGCAATCATTATAACCGATCCAAGTATTATTCCGGCGCCAGTGAGAACGCTTGACACCGAGTACATAATAATATCAATTGCGGTGATTCTTCGTCGGTATTTTTTTATTTTTATTTGATACTCCTCAGTGAGGGTTTTGAGTCTATTCTGAAATTCTCTGACCTGATCATAGCGACATTGCGTTGATGAAATCATTTTTATTTTAAAAAAGCTAGCGTTTTCAATTGTGAAATCCTTTCAATTTAGTTATTTACTTAAATCCGCTACGAATTCCACATACCAGGTTACTGAAACCCCAATCAAATTTTTATCAGTAGCTGTTATAGTGAACTTTTCAGTTGTATCCTTGTCGATGATCGTTGAAATCGTATTATTAAACCCGGATGAACTCGACGATGATATATTAAATTGAGTTAATGGTGTTACTAGTGTTAATCGATAAATACCCTTAACGGTTGCAGTGATATTTAATTTGTTGTTTGTAGGTGTCCACTCAAATGATCCGTGTTGGATTGTGTATACCACGTTGTTGGTTTTCTCATGAGGAATTTTTGTTTTTTCAATGATTGTTATCATCCTCGAAAAATCACCTTTGACGGCTTCGATGAAGGATTTCGTCTCATCGATGGATTTTTTAATATCAGGGAGTTTTATTTCAATTTTATCTAACGGGGTTCCAATAAATTTATCAATGATATTTCTACGAAATGATGTAAACTGTTTTCCGTTTTCTTCAATTTTAGATTCAAGTGTTGTTAGTTCTAACAGAGAATTATCCAACTCATTTTCATGGGTAGCAATCTTATTGTCGTGGGCGGCAATCCTGTTGTCGTTGTCGGCAATCATGCGGTTGTTGGTGATAATCATCTTGTCGTGGGTGGCAATCGCGTCTGTGATCGTAGACACAAGTGCACCTGGTTTAAGTCGTCCGTCGCTGGAATACAACGCAATAGAGTTTTCAGTGGCGTCTTGCTGCCGTTTTAAAATGTCATCCGCGGATATATTACTGGCTTTAAGTCGTCCGTCGTTGGAATACAGCGCAATAGAGTTTTCAGCGGCGTCTCGCTGCCGTATCAAAATATCATTCAATGACACATCACTGGATTTCAATTTACCCTGTTTGTCCTGAAATACAACTATTTCATTAGGATCAACATTTGTTAAGTTCAACGTCTCAGCGATTTCATCTTCAATTATTTTTTTTATATCCTTGACAGAATCAGGGGGTGCAGTGCCATCGGGTTTGGGTTTCAAAGATCTCCCCCAAATATCAATCATGTTATTGTAAAACTCTTTCTCTCTCTAAAATCGTTTTTGACGACTTCGTTGAAAAATCTTCGATTTTCTCCAGCGATTACTAGTGTATTCATTAACGACAACATGTGGTGGTTTTCCGCTTGGGTTACTCAAGGAGTTAGAAATAGCATCAAGGACATTTAATACTTCGCTGCCACATATTGGTGGGTCATTCATTTGTTGTGTTGGTAGCGTAGAATACCAAGTCTTCATTGGAAGGGTTTTTATATAACGCAAAAACTCTTTTGGTGGGGCTAATCCATATGAATCGAAATAGACAATCCCACGTGGATCAATAGCGTATGCAACCCAGTGAGTTCCAGGTCCGGTGCTGTTATCGAGATTAATGATTCCGGTTTCAACGCTGTTTGGTTGATGTGGTAATTGATCTTTCATAAAGACACCTCTGAAATTTTTAATCGCTAGTTTTTTAGCAGCATCCATTAAATCAAAATTGGACATGGGAACCATCGAAGATTTGGGAACCATAGGTTCGGAAATCGAAGATTTCTGAATTAATAAACCGGTCCTAGTCTTAGACCCTTTCCGCTGTACCACGAATACGGGGTTCCTGGTAGTCTTAGACCCAATCCGTGAACGGATCGTCCCTTTTTTTTATATCCTTTCCCAGTTGCCTTCTTTAGTGCCATTCCTGCTGCAGTACCAACGGCTCCTAACGCTGCCGCTTTAGCCACCGCTGGGGCTGCTGCTGCAATCAATGCTGGTATCGCAGCTAACAACGGGAATATACCGCCTGTTTTAATCATATTTTTGATAGCAGCCGCAGAGAGAGTAATCTGAACACCTTTTTTGGCTGCAAGTGCATCATTGAAATGTTTCACCTGACGAGTTGTCAGCGATAGTTTATTTGCACCACCAGTCATTTGGTTGGGTTTCAACGTGATTGTGGTTCCACATCGCTTAGCCGATTCTGATTGCAATTTTTTGATTTGACCAGGAGTTAACGCAACACTAATAACACTATATGACATTATACATAATTGATTGATTCTAAATCGTTTACATGTTTTCCACTGGTGCATCTACCACTCTCATTCTTCCACCAACACCTTCAAGTAGCATTGATTTATCACTGAGAATGACAGCAACCGCTCTATAATTCGGGATAAGGATAGTAGGTACCCCACCAACTGGTGGACCAGTCGGACGGGTTACACGGGCTCTAAAGTGTATATCAACGACAGATTGTCTCATCAAATCGAGATGTTCCAGTGAGAAGTAATAGATCGGATAGAGGCTTTTAAAATCCAATTGTGATATTTGCAAACCAGTATCCACATTTAGATCACGTGCCATAAACGACAATAGGTTATGATACACGCGTGCAATATGATTCTGACCGTAATCAAGTTGTATATCCTCGGATGGTTCCTGCTGTCCGTTTATTCTCAGCGAGACTTCACTAACACCTAACTGATCAAATATCATATGGCTTCGTTCTTGATTACCAACTCGCGCATTATTCTGTAACGCTACGAATATATGACGTGGAGCTGAAACACCTTGTTTTGATGCCAGGTGCCATGTGAATGTACCATCAACACTGTCTTGTTTAATATCCGTGGTCACTGATAACCAACTTAACAACGACTTTCCTCCTTGGTCCATAAATGATAACAATTTTTCTTCTGCTATGATTGATGGAGTTAACACTGGCATCCACAATGATAGTTTTGTTAAAATGACTTTACCGGCAGCAACCCCAGCATTACGCCAGATTGCATCATCATCAGTACCCTTTCGTACAAGCGCTACTGTGTGTTTAGCTCCATAAATAACTTTTCGGACGTTTCTACAGAATCCAAATATATGATGCAGTGGAATCGCACATGAAAATCGTCGATGCTGCCCATGCAACGTTGCTACACGTGTTGCAAATCCTAAATTGAGATTACCATTAACGCCTCCGAGAATATCAAAAGCAGCTCCGGGTCTAGTTCGACGTTCTGGATTAGCTGCTTCCTGTTGATCGGCTTCTGCATTATCTCTTGCTGTTAACACTTTAATGAATTGAAGGTGGTCAGCGTTATCAGAGGTATCCTTTGCAAACATCATAGATGGACCAGCTGATCTTGTATAATCATCAGAATATCTCGCTAACCCTATGATTGTTGTTGCAACATCAACATCACGGTCAATGGATTCAATTTCTTTTCCATCAATGAGATATCTAGCGCTTTCAAATAACGCCATTATGCCGTTATTAACAAAACCAACTCGGACATTTGCGTTATTGTCATATGGGGTATCAGCTGCAACATTTGTTACAAGTTCTCCTTCTACTTCAATAAATGCCTCACACGGTAGGAAGTATTTACTGGTATCATGAACTTGAAGTTCAATTCGCGATCGGAGATCTGGTTGTACTGCGTGATAAGAATAAAATTGAAAATCGCGTACAGAATCATCCTTGCCAACTGGGGCGTCTATATCAAATGCTGGATCAGGTGACTGTTTGAACATTTTATTCTATTTATCAGAGTCTAAATCGCGATTTCCCATTTCATCGTCGTGTTTTTTTAAAGCCACTTCCTGCTATCATGTTTGCTATCATGTTATTTTGGTCCTCTTGATTTATCAAGGGAGTCACCATCGACGCTAATTTTTCATCTACTGCGTTATTTATAATTCTACTAACACTTGCAGGCATTTCTGCTGTAGACGGTAACGGTACCGGTTTCTTTTTTCGTCTCACTAATGATGTTATTTTATTCTTCGCAGTTGAAAACGCTTTTCCAGCAAGATCTCCAACAGCACCAATACCCTTATCACGAATAACATCAATGGCTTTCATTCCTAGTTGTTTAGCCAACGGCATCACTTTTGGAGCCATTCTCGCAAATAACCCTGCAATGGTATTACCTAAACCATCTCCGTAGTATGCTCTATAAACCGGAAACCGTGAATTAACTACGTAGACGGGGGTTGGTTTATCATGATTGTAGTGTATGATCATTATTTTAAATCAGAAACAATTTTTCAATTGTTATTTATCTAATCGATTCAGTCACTATGATACCCACTTTCCACTAACTCTCCAATGAAATCTCGATATGTGCTGATATCCATGATACCACCCTGAAATAATCGTCTACAGATATCAGCTGCTTCATTAATTATTTCCGGTGAGTTATTTCCGGCTCGTTTTCCTCCGATGAGAACTTCTAATCGTGATATATCACTGAGAACACTACCAGGACATGAAACGCTAGCGTTTCCAACTAGACCACTCCCCAGAAATTTCTTCTCCTCGTATGGCCGTCTTATTTGGAGTTGAAATTTTCTTTTGAAGTCTCTGTAGTCCTTCATCCTTCTATCTAAACTCCCAGTATTTATTTCATACACTATATCAGCCCATTCATTATGTGACATTCTATAATCCGAATAATTGTCCCTGAAAAACTTCTCTTGTGAATCATAGCTGTTAGCAGCGAATTCACCTAAATTGTCTATATCCTCGTTGAGAATTTGTTGTTTAGCGCTCTCGGTAAATATAATTGATCTAGGTAGTCCACTAACTAGTTCTTCCTGAAATCCTTTAAATTTTCGTTCTGAAGCGGTTGATATATCCTGAGGAAGTGATTGCAAGGATTTTTTTGTTTGTTTAGTTCTTTTTGCTATTTTTTCTAACACAGGGAGAAAAGTCTCTTCTTGTTTTTTTCCTTGTTCAGAGATTGTTGACACTATCTCCTTCGTTGCTGTGGTTACTGGTTTAAACAATTCTTCAGATCCCGCAGCAAAATCAGTCTGAAAACTCTGTCGTTGTTGTAGTTTATTCCGTACAGAGTCACGAATTGGTACAAATCTCTTAATTGCATCTAATCGTTCACGAGCCAATCGGGTTGTTAATGCTTCATTGACCATTATTTGAAATCAGAAACAATTTTTCAATTGTAAAACAATTTTTTTAATCCCGACCTAACACCATCGGATGGTCATGGAAGTGTTATTTCATCCTATAACGGCTTCTATCATTGATGAGGGAAGTATCAAAATTGTATATAAAATAAATAATACTGATAGTTCCCTCACTTTTTTGACATGTCGGATGATTTTTAATACGGTCATGGAAGTGTTTTAACAGCTCTATCATTGATGAGGGAACTATCAAAATTGTATATAAAAATAATTAATACTGATAGTTCCCTCACTTTTCCATTGATCATCCATCGATTTTTGACATCCATTGAGGGTCGGCTAAAAAAAATGATTAATGGTCGGGCAATCAAATAATGATAAATGGTCGGGCAATCAAATAATGATAAATGGTCAATCAAAATTGTTCATTTTCTTGAATTAACGCCCGTAGGTTTCTAACTTTAGAATTAACCTCCTTTTTCAATTCGTATTCGTATCCCAATTCTTTTCGTATTCGTTCTACGATGGTATACAACGGAGCGAACACACTTACGTCACTGGAAAATGCGAGAGAGTCCTTAATAGAATTCTGAATTCTCTTGATGAGCGCATACTTCTTTGGCAGCATGTATTTATTGTTGTTAACTCCGTATTCTATATCCTGAAAATCAGACATGATTTGATCAGGATTTAACCCATCTGATAGTTCAATATCCCAACCTTTCAATTTTGAAATCTCGGATATGATGCTATTCATGTTTTCAGAATTCATTATTCTATAGCAATGACATATTTCTAAATGAAAAATGTGACGCATCAGACGTAACTAAATCGAATTTTTTGTCCAGTCCACTTTGAAATAGCCGTCTTGGTTATTCCCTCTGCAACGAATCGTACTGAGGATATACAAATATCGAAGTGCCTACTGGCTTCATTCATTGATTGAAATATTTTTTCTTCGTTAGTTATCGTATTCAAAGATTTCACAGGTCTCGCTTTTTTCGAGTATTTCCCAGTCCCCCCTCGTTCGGAATTTTCACTTTGTGTGATAGCCTGCAGATTTGATAAAGAATTGTTTTTCGGATTAGAATCGATATGATCAATAACAAAATCATCCTCGATCAATCCATTGAAACACTCGTACACGAAACGATGGCAGTAATATTTCTTCTTTCCAGCACCAAACATCAAATACCCCATACCATTATCCCACCCAACTGGTTTCTTCAGTCTGCGGTTTCTTACAACACCATCACTGGATGCTTCATAATTTGTGATCACAGGGTGTTGTCTGAATTCTTGGTTCATTTATATATTATACTATTGTTTGTCTAATTCATTGTTTGGTTTAATGATAAATCTTTCGATGTAGTCTTGAGGAGTTCTTATGATTTTATCCTTGATACTGACTTTGTCAGCGTCAAGAATACTGACTTTGTCAGCGTCAAGAATACTGACTTTGTCAGCGTCAGGGTCATAATTTCTGATTGATTGTCTATTTTTTATTCTTTTATCATAATAACGCTTCAACTCCCTGTATCGCTTACCACCGCAATTTAGACACAACTGCGATTTCCCCCTGACCCCAACCCCACATAGAATACAAGGTAACGGACCAAGGCTTCCACGTCGAAAGCTTTGCATATGATACCCACAAAACTCACTTCTGCATGATTTGTTACACGGGATTACTGATCCAATCATAAGCCACTTGCAGTGATTCATTATATAAAAATCTTTCATTTAAATGCTTGTTTTAATTATAGCATGAAGGAATTAAGGAAAACGCCTTCGAAAAATGCTGAATTCAATGTTGATAAGGAGTTTAAGAGATTATTAAAAATCAGTCCTAGATTTAATCTCGATAGACCAAAAAAACGTATCAAACGTCCAAGAGACGGAAACATGAAAGAGTTTAAGAGATTATTGAAAATCAGTCCTAGATTTAATCTCGATAGACCAAAAAAACGTATCAAACGTCCAAGAGACGGAAACATGAAAGAGTTTAAGAGATTATTGAAAATCAGTCCTAGATTTAATCTCGATAGACCAAAAAAACGTATCAAACGTCCAAGAGACGGAAACATGAAAGAGTTTAAGAGATTATTGAAAATCAGTCCTAGATTTAATCTCGATAGACCAAAAAAACGTAACAAATTTAATCTCGATAAACCCAAAATCCTTCGGATTTCAAAAGCGTCCAAGAAATTACCCTGGAAGGATGCTCAATTCAATCTCGATATAGTCTCTGATACACCAAAGAATAAAATTCTTGATAAAGCCATGATTAATAAAATCAGAGACTGTTTTAATGAATTCAAGCGTGATGGAGCATCCTATTGTTGGTCAACATTTCGAATTGATGGTGTTGTTGACGCTACCATGAATGATGAAAAAGCAGCAGTGATAATTTCACATGTTGGGGAAAAACGGTATTTTTTCCGAATCAAATTCATTATTGAAGTCGATGGCAAATGGATTATTAGGGATAAATTTGAACCAATCCTCAAGAATAAAAAAGCTGTCATTGTGAGTAGAGATTCCAAACCAGGGATTCTAACCGGCATTGACAAACCATACTACGAAAGATCTTATCCCGTAACAGCAATGGTTTATGGGCTATATCCGTTAAATGATAAACCCGATATCGCAAAACTAGCTCCTATGAAATATTCGTCAGGGCTTAATTGTGTAGCAACACGGGTAATGGAGCACTTCACAAATGCATCCCGAGGAAATAAACTAACTGATCTAAGACGAAAAAAAATAACCGAGTGGGAACTGACAGTGAAACAGAACGGTGCAAAGATTTCTGATATAGCTAAGTTAGAAACATCATTAAGATTTCCAATAACCGTTATGACGATAACCGGAGAGGTTTTATACGAACCGAAATATAACAAAAATGGAGCACCAATACAGATTATTGATCATAACAAACACGCGTGGACACCTGCGGTAACAGTATTTCCACGAGAACGAAACGTGAAATATATCCCTAAGGAGTTCGTCGGGGATGTTTTCTATGAAGAGAGATTATTTGATGCTATTAATGCGTTGTGTAAGGATGATCCTGTGTCAGTGTGGTTACTTAGAAGTGATGAAGGATTCGATCAGTTTGTAAAACCAAATGGTGAATTATATCGCGTTGAAGAATTAGATAACAGAATGAGAAAAATCGCTAATGATTTTTCACCGGAGAGTTTCCATGAAAAACTACTCACGGATAGTTTTACTATTCCATCAGTGGTAGCTCACTTCGCAAGAGAAAAAAACTCATGGCGTCCAACACGAAGTGATTTTCTTGAGGATGTTAAATCGAGTTGCGTCGAATTTGGTCATGGAGGATTGTGGAATACGAAATACTCACGTGATGGTATGATTTCAATTGATATAGCCGCGTGTTATCCCGGAAGTTTTCTCGGGTATGGGGAATGCGCTGAGTACTTCAAACGATTTGGACACCCCACGCATGAAATGACTCGTGTTGCGATTAATGGACCATTACCTGATTTTGATTTAACCGGATTCGCTCGTGTGATATCATTCGAATTAGCGTCAGGATTACATCCGTGTAGTTATGTTTGGCTCGGTAGACACCTATCTGAAAAGGCCTGGATGCCAATAGTGTTACTACGATATATGATTGATTGTGGTATGCTAATATCGTTGATTGTTTCCGAGGCTATTATATGCTATCGAGCTCAGAAAGAAGTTTGGCTACCACAACCCGATCTAGATCGTATAATCAACGAACTACGAAAACAATTCCCTGATTTCAATGAAGAAGAAATCATAAATTGGTCTAAGAAGTTATTTGAAATTAAAAAAGAACAAGCAAAAGATCTCGGACGAAGAATAATCGGTAAATTCACTCAAGGTGGACGGTACGACAACGCAAAATATTCTTCGCGGTTGATCATAGATGTCGCTGAATACGATTTTCTTGTAGCGGATTTAATGAAGCAGGGAAAACTTGTATCCCGTAAGGATGCTTTTCTATCCAATGGTGAGAAAATGGGTACGGTTGTTACCTACTGTGATGGATATAATTCCCAGTACACACATTTGAGAAGTTCAATGCTAGCCTATGCTTCTATTAATCTATTTTCGATGATAAATAGATTTCCTAATACCGCGGTTAGAGTGGCCACTGATTCGATGTATATACACAATAAATACAAATCAGCTGTAGCTAAATTCACAGATCCCGAGGAAGCGTGGGGGCGTTGGCGATTTAAAAGGGAGATGCTACATGAGTATTGTGAATCCGCAGACGTTGCCATGGATGATAAATATCTTTGTTGTAACCGCGCTGAAAATCAATCAGAATTTTCTAATGCACCACCGGTATCTGATCCAATATGTCGATACAAGACAGTTTATTTAAACGGTTGTGGTGGGTCAGGAAAGACAACTCGTGCAATTGAATTATTTCGTCGGTCAACCATGATTGTGCTAACACCGACTCACAGACTCGCCAGAGAGATGATACAACGAGGGGTAAATGCCTGCACCTACCATAGTTTCTTTCGATGGAAGGGTGACAAATGGACTCCTGATCGAATGGGTGATAAATTCATTCCTGAAATCATAATCTGGGATGAAATATGCACAGTGTCATTAGATGTATTACAGACATTTCTCGAGTGGTTATTAAACAAAAACACAAAAGTCGTCATGTGCGGTGATCACGGCCAACCACCACCATTTGTCGGTGCATCTCCACATGAATGGCTAAGGGGTTTTGTAGACTATTATGAAGAAATTACCACTGATTATAGATCAATTGATGAACGATTACGAGAATTCAAAGCGCTAATTAGATTACAACCGGATAGAATCCAATGCGAAATAGCGCGTAAAGTGATTTCAGAAACTCAAATAAACGATTTCTGGGAAACATGGAGACCAAATGATTTGATAATTGCAAGTAGAAAAATAGTCAGGGATACACTTCAGATGAAGTTATTTGAATTGCATAAAGAAAAATTTGCAACGCTTCCAGTACCCCTTTGTTATAGGCCATCGGATACACGAAAACAGAATATTGAAGTTGATATTCCAGGACAGAGTGAAAAACAAATTCTGGTATTAAATGATATTGTGCTGGTTGATATCAATGTCGTCGAAAATGCATTGCGTGCTAATAAATCCCCGTGGACGCTAGGATACGCAGCAACAATACACTCTTCACAGGGATTGACTATATCGGATACAATTGTTTGGATGGTGGATAATCACATCGAATGGTCGAATTTAGTCTATCTCGCAGTATCCAGAGTACGAAGAATAAATCAACTTCGAAGAATTGTTTTCGATGATAATGACACAACAATAAGTGATATTGATGTTAGCATCATTAATAAAAAACTCTCCGGTTACAAACAACAGGACAAAAAAAAACAACGAGAATTTGATATTGATGCTGAATTAATAATCACTTTGAAGAAACAACAGAATAATCACTGCGCGAGTTGCAATTGTATACTGCGTTGGCAGTATTCGGATAAGGATCCTCGCCAATTCACCGTAGACAGAAAAAATAACAGTCTCGGTCATGTCAGAAATAATGTGATGTTGACTTGTCTTGAGTGCAATAGACGCAACGGTGCTAGTTAAGACCATGCGGTGGTAATTGAGTATCCTCGGGAATTACCTGTAGTTGTTGTCGAGTAAAACCCCGCTGAGGGGCAGTTGAATCCAGTTTATAGATTGCTGGTCTACCCGTAGATCGTGTTATACTAGATATCTTATGCGTAGTGACGCTCCAAATAGGATCAGTAGCCCTTTTTCTGCCACCTTCAAGCTCTCCTGGTTCGTATAAGTACCTCACAATGACATTACTACCAAGAATTGGTTCTTTGAAATCTTTTTGTGGTTTTTCAGGTATTGACTTCTTTTTAATCGCGTTGATAGGTTTCATGTTGATTGTTCTAGTAATCTCGTTATTCAGTGCAGTAATCACAGATGGTAATCTTTTAACCCATTCACGGGATCGCTTTTCTTGAATGAATTCTTTTGCGTATTGATATCCAAATAACCGCTCAGCAATCGTCCGATTAAATCGTTCGACAATGGCCTGATCGCGATGTAGCGCAGTATGCCCTCGTCGTATGGTGACATTATGATGTTTCATTGTAGATAACACTGCACCCTGAAATTCCTTGCCAGGATCAACCTGCAATAGATTTGGCCAGTGCAGAGGACCTCGTCGATAAATCCTCTCAAATGCAGAAGCGACTTCAGTGGCTGATTTTGTTTTTAACGGTTCTGCTTCTTTGTATCGACTTGCAATATCAACTACGGTTAAAGCGTATTTGTAACCACGATCATGAGGCAGAAATAATATATCAGCCTGATGAACTTCATTAGGAGCGGTCACATCAAAATGCGAGAATTGAATTTGTTTAGGCGGTGGTAGATAAATTTGCCATAGTGCCTGTTTGGATAACCAATTAGCCGCAGTGGTTTTTTTCACTTTTGCAGCGCTAGCGAGTTTATGGACTGCTGATTTACCCCTCCAGTATCCTCTTGGGGAATAATAAATTGATTCCATATTATTAATTACCGGCACCTAACATCAATTTGCTTTTCATAGCCGATTTTATTAAAAATGAAGCCAATTTTTCTTTGAAGGATTTATCAGGAATAGCATTTAACGCATGAATTAATTTCACATCTGCTAGATGCCTGTGTTGCAGATTGCTGCTTTTATAAGCAACATCATGAAGGTGACAGGCCTTATCAATGGCGTTTATTGGTTCTTCACCGGGGTTGGGTTGATTTTGATTATTGAGTCTGATATCAAGTCTGGTTCCCGGTCCACAGTAGCTATATCCGGGAAGGTGCTTTTCTCCCGGGTACTTTGCCCATGGGGTTCCAGGGAGCTTTGCCAATTTGGCTGCGATATCACCTCCTCGTTTTTTTTTAAATCAGATTTCATAGACACAAATCTAAATTTCTTTGTACCACATTGCATGCATTTACCAGAAAGCGCTGATCGGTTATTTTTAGTTGTAACTGTCGTCACATCATCTGTGCCAGTACGCGTTTTGCACTTCACACAATATAGATCCATAATTTATGTATAGAGATATGGATATAATTGATTTTTCAGCGACTAAAAGAAGAGAACCGGTTAAGCATCATGCAGCGCTACCAAACTCTATCCGGATGATTATAATCGGGCCATCTGGATCCGGTAAAACGCAATTGTTGCTCAATTTAATAATGAGATGGATGAAGTGGGATAAGTTGTATTTAATTGCTCCTAGCGTAGATGATCAACGATGTTATGAAGTGCTAAAAGATTTTAACGACAGCGCGGTAGAAAAATCCGGAGAGGGTATTATTGAGTTTATAACCGATATCGATGAAGCACCGAGCATTGATGATATTGATGGAGATATTAACAATTTAGTCGTATACGACGATATAATGTTGGATAAACAAAAAAATCCTGCTAGAATATTTTCCCGTGGGCGTCACAAAAACACTGACGTGATATATGTCACTCAACGCTACACTCAGGTTCCAAAAGTCATCAGAGATAACTGCAATATTCTTTCTGTATTCAACGGCGTTGATACACATACGCTACGAAATATTTGGCAGACATGGTGTTCTGATATGGACTTCAATCAATTTCGAGATTTCTTTAGTCATGCTCAGTCAAAACCACACGGATTCGCAACAATAAATTTGCATGATCCTCGGACACGATATCGTATCGGACTGGATCAAATATTCGGTTAAAATCATTTATTATTTTTTGTTAACCCAGTGATGAAATCACTAAGCAGCAGAGAGGGTGAATGACAACAAGTTGCGACCAAAATTGATTAAAAAATCGTTTTCATTTTTTAGTTAAAATGATTTCGTAGGGAGATTTCAACGAAATCCTACGGATCGTTTTAAGGATTCAATCAATTTTTTTTGTCTGAAAACGTTGTAGGATTCGCCCTTTTTTGGTTGAAATGAGATTATAGGACGGATCGTTTTAGGATTTCAATCAAAATTTGTCTAAAAACGTTGTAGGATTCACCCTCTCTGCTGCTAATTAAATTGAATTCTGTTGTAATAAATAAAATGTCATCACAGCAATATCGCTATGATCAGGTCAGAGAATTTCAAACTAAACTCAAAACACTCACCGAGGAGAATCAAGTAAAAATAAAAAAAATACCGACGAAGAATTACCGCAGTTGATGTTACCGTGTACTCGGTATCAGGTGTAATTACCGGGGCCGGTATAATACTATCCTCGGTGACAATGATTGCCCCGATTGCTGTTCCAATTTATATATCAACGGCGACAACAATCGCGGGAATTATTTCGATTATAACAAAAAAAATATCATCATACAGCCAGCGTAAACTGCATGTTATGTCAACCGTATACTCCGAATTTGCCTCGATTATATCGTCGTCACTCGATGACACATTAATATCCGATAGTGAGTTTTCAGCGATGGTACGTGTTATTTACAGTTTTACTGTTTGATTGTTGCATAAATACAACCACAACTGCAGTATCTTGATAACTGTGGCATTTTAATAGCATATGGGACAAAACATTATGATAAAGCTAATATCAATTGGGGAGTATGTTTAAAAAAAAGCTTGCCAGTAGATTTACATGGGTCTTCAGTTCTTCCTCCACAAAATATATTTGTTGCCATGTGTAATATTTCATGTCCTGAAAAAAAAAGTATTGAACTGTCAAATAACATTAATTGGAATCCAAGTATCGTGCAAAAATCTCATTGAGTGATACTTAGTCTGGTTCTCTACTATCAGTTTCCTTGATACATAATAAGCTACAGGAAAACAGACAAAATATAAATAGAGCCCCAGAGTGGCCGAGCATTGCCACATTCCAATGCAGACACAGAGATGACATTGGCACTGGTTCAGCATCTTCATGAGGTGGGATGTGTGGAGGGCTTCTCAACACCATCCAATAACTTGGGCATGGGGTAACGTTTAAAATTGTCTGCTAAAATGTATTTGAGTTGAGCAAAACCAGGAAACATTCAGAAACATTTTAAGGAACATAGAGCTAGGAAGTCATTCTTGTTCTCATTGTAATAATTGTTGTAATTCAAGAAAAGATGGTATATGCATCAATAACAATGAAGATGTTGCCAATGAGTTCAGTCACTTTTTTGTTACTGTTGCTGATAATATTAAAGAGCAAATTAATCCTTATAGTCAAGAGGAACTTTCACACTTTGCAATTAAAAACATTCTTCTCAGTACTTTTTTGAAATTCTCTTTAATAAAGGACAATAAAGTACTGAAGTATCTGCTGAATTTAGAAGTAACCGAGTCCACAGGTGTGGACTTAATTTGACCATGATTATTATTGTCAGAAGGATCTTTAATTTCTGTAAGAATAACATATATATATATAATCTTCATATAAAAACAAATACATTTCCAGACAAATGGAAGGAGGTTAAAGTGAAACCTCTTCATAAATCTGGTCATCATGATGACATAAATAACTGTAGACCCATCTCAATCCTTCCTGTCTTATAAAAAAAAAAACAACCTGAAAAACACTCTCATGACTCCCAAATGATTTTTCTTGATAAACACTATCTGTTGTATGATAAACAATCAGGCTTTCACACAAATAGTTCATGTAAAATACCCTTGCTAGTATGGTTGAAAAATGACTCGGAGCTTTAGATGACTGATAACTAACGGTGCTGGTTCAATTTGGGAAAGCTTTTAATCATATTTTACTTGAAAAATTCCAGTGTTATACACTCAACTCTTTAAACTGGTTCTAGTTGTATTTGAAAGGAAGAGAATAACATGTTTACATAAACAGTGTCATGTCAGACAAAAGTGTATGACTTGGAGTACCTCGAGGATCTATTTTAGGGCCACTACTATTTCTTATGTCTATAAATGGTCTGTATATAGAGACGCTCAATACTGAAACTGATCTCTATGCTGATGAAACCAACTTATATTATATCAGCTTGTCTAAAATTACTGTTTAAATGATACAGTAGAACCTGTCTTGAAAGACCACCCTTTCTGCCAAAAATACATAGTCTCTCAAGGAAGGTGCTCTCTTATAGCAGGTCACTGCTATATAATTAATCAATTTGTGCATTGAGAATATGGTCTCTCAAGACAGGTGGTCTTACACATCAGTGGTCTTTCAAGTTTCACTGTACTACACTTGTAAAACTCTATAAATGATATAAGCATAATGGAATGGTCATTAATTTAGACAAAACCAAATTCGTGCAAATAACCCAATTTTAATGACATGGAACTGAAACATGTTACTTAAGATAAACTTTTAGAAGTTAAAGTTGATAATATATCATCAGAGCATATCAGTAATGTTACCAAGACGAAGGCTAAGAATTTCTTGTTACAGCCAAAAATTAAAGAATTTCTAACCTTCAACTACAGGACAATGTTTTGCAAAAGTTATATTCAACCTCAAATGGACAACTGCAACATAATTTGGGGTAATGCTTCTAAATCAAATTTGTTAAAAGTGGAAAGACTTTTTAAAAAATCAAGCCATCAGAATTTTCCATGACAGAGTTGTTATTGCTATCACATAAAAAATGAGGGAAAAAAAAGTACAATCATGAAAGCATAAAATATCATCAAAATGTTTTGAGGTTAATTACACATTCATTAAAGCAAAAACACTTAATCATCAAGGAACATGCATGATATGTATAATAGTATCAAGACTTTATCAAGTTTAAACTCTGCGATACGACCTTAGAGTCAAGTACTGTATTCTAAATTGTCACAAAATAAAACAAACTGAATGATATTCATCAATGGGAATGTTCAGTCAAACCTGTCCTAACAGCCACCAGAGTTCAGCGGTCACCTAGTTACAACAGCCATTCTAATTTCTCACTGGCAAATTTCCTATGTGTCATGTAATCAGCTTCCAACAGTCTTTCGCAGCCAGCATCCACATATTTCTTAACCAAGCAGTGATTTCATCCTGCTTTTGTGGTCACTGGACCACTCCATATATACAAATTAAATTTTTGGGTTTGATGATCAAGGTATGGTATTTATAAAGGTATATTATGTGAATTTATGTTTAAATATTGCATATATTTCATTGAACTTACTGTAATCCAGTGAAACTAAAAGATGTCAAAATATTAGCTTCAAAACAAAATGTGTTTTTTCCTGTGTTGTTTCTTAAAATTTTGAATCAAAGCTATATCCAGTGAAAGAAGAAAAAATCTTCCAAGTAGATGCACACTGCACTAGTGATATCCCTTAGGTTTAGTTGTTACTAACAACAGCCTCAGTAAGCTTCTTTCCATTCCATAATTATCAAATATCACAAACAAAGCCAACTGTCTGTCTTTTGATCTCAGAGAGTTTGAGAAACTGCTTAATCCATCAACTGTTTAATGTGTAAACACCTGTTTTAAAGCCAATTATACCAACTGCCCTATCAAAAAGTAAATGATGTATTTCACAATTACAGGTAAGGTGTCAATTGGTAATTTTATTATTGAGCCAATTTTAATGATAGTGAGATAAAAGTGCTTTTGTGTGTAAGAGAGAGAGATGTATAAACAAGAGCATGTACACAGTTGTTTTCTTGATTTGATGGGATTAGTATTTAAATGATCAGATTGATATTATAAGAGATCCCTGTATTTCTGGCTAAAACTCAAAGAAAGTACCTTCACAATGATGAAAATTAAATCAGTTTATTTGCATAAGGAATCAATAAACAGGAATGTAAAGTTTCCAAGCAATTAATTTCTTAAATAAGGTGAGTACACAATGTAGTATTTAATATTTTATAAGTGACTGTGTGTTGGCAGATTTAGTACCAATATCCTTGATTCAGATCTACCATGAAACAAATTTTGTTGTTCTACTGTAAATCACCCCCCTTCCTGACAGTAAGAAAATGAGATATAAAAAATGCATATTATGCACTCCAAAATATAGTGACATCAAAAATATCCATCTTGTACAAGATAACCTTAAATTACACCACTTTATAGACAATTACAAGATAATCTTAAAATAACCCCTTTACAGAAAATGAAAAGGTGACCTTACAACACACCCCTTTCCAGACAATGACAAAATAACCTTACAACACACTCCTTTCCAGACAATGACAAGATAACCTTACAACACACCCCTTTCCCCAACAATGACAAGATGACCTTAAAATACACCCTTTTTACAGACAACCACTCAGATGTCTGAAATGTTTGTGACCACATGGGAACCAGAAAATAAAGTAAACTCACATTTGATGGCAAGTTCAATTTGCAGGTAAAATAAGAATGTATTTACTCTTAGAGCACAGCATCTAAATGAAAAGATGTTTTCCACAAGCATGATCCTAGGTGGCACTATCAAAACGTTCTGCCTCTTAATCCATCATAAACATACATTTCATTGATGGGTGTATCAGCAATTTACAAAGTTGTATCAAAATACACTGGACAAATAAACAATAATACCTCCAATCATTAATTAAAAAAAATCACAATTTGTCCTACTTTATAGATATGTTATCATTAAATCAGTTATTGGAGACAATTTTCAGTACTGATAAAGGCATATGTAATAAGGTGTACTGACACTCATAATCTGTATCTGAAGGTCAATCAATGATAACAAAGAGAGATTTCTGTTATGGTATTCCTTTGATGAAGCAGTAATTCTATCTGTATCATGAAAGACTGATTCAAACAAGAAAATATATTTTTTTCTGTTTGACACAAACAGACATGGCACAGAAACTGTTCTTTATGTATATATTGTGAAAACAGCTCTCAAAATGTTGGAAGACACTTGTACTTTTTGATTAGGAAGCTGTCCACCAGCATATACCTCCATATCTCCTGAAAAATAAAAATGTATGCAATTTAAGTAAATGACATTTTACTCAAGACCTGCATATAAATTAAGAAAAGGTATGTCACTGTAAAAAAACATTCACACTTTAATAAAAATGCAAGTAATTATGTATTAAATACAAACAAATGTTCCTCTTCTATTTGTGTTTGTTTTAAATTGAAAACCATCTTGAGTACAACAAACATTACTTGATGAAATATGTGTATTTTGTAAATGATGTATTATGTAAATGAGATTGGTGAAATGGAAATCTCTTAAAAGTTATTTCTCATCATTTCAAGTTTTACAGAAAATAGTTAGCTAGTGACTTTTACGTTTCAATACGCATCATTTCACACATGGATACTTTTTCACTTTGACAACACAGTTTATTCCAATCTAATAATGTTACTTTTACTCAATGTATTTATTTGCTAAGCATGGAAGCAGAGAGCTATGATAGCCCAGATGACAGACTGTGTCATAATCCAAGGGTTATCAGTTCAATACCTGTCAAGGTCATATGGCATTTAGCGCCATGTTAATGTTATTTTTTGTAGTGTGACAATCAAAATACAGTAGACAGAGAGGCAATTTCATACAGTAAGACCCTAATTATGTCACACAACACTGGCAATGGAACCCAGGTCTCATCATAATCAAGCAATATAATACATTTAGTTGGAGTCCAATAATAATCTATGGATTTACTATTTGATAGAGAAAATGGAGGACCTGACAATCAGGGGCTATAACTCTGCATAACAATGAGGTACAATTACACTAAAATGATCATGCAGAATGCTTACAACATAACTCAGTCAAGTCTCATGAAATCTTGCTGCATACAATATTTGGTTGAATGGTTTTATTGTCTGGAAATTAAAGTGTGTAGACCTGATAAACATAACTCAGCTAAATGTTGTCAAATTCAATCAAGGTCTTATAAATACTAAAAATGCCTTATTCTTACAATCTTGTCAGTTTTAGGCCAGATGTAGAATAATTTATGGGGCGTTATAAAATTAATAAAGGGATCTAAATTGGTCCATGATGGCATTCAAGTCTTTGAATGAAAATTGACATCACTTCCACACAGGTGAGATAAAAAGGAGAAACTGACCAAATGAGATTTGGCATAAACACTAGAGTATTGACAGTTTGTTTTATTGTTCAATTGTTACTGCACTGATCAAGATAATTTTGGAGGAATATTTATGGGTAGCTCATGTATGTTACGTTGATATCAAAATGTCAAAAAATGTATGTTTTCCAATGATTAAAAAACCTTCAGCTACGAAATATGAGACTAAGCAATACATCTAAGTGTAACTCAGGAACTCCCAGAGGAACATAGTTTATAGTAGTATTGTAAATCAGCAACCTTAAAAATCCAGCCACAGAAAAAAAAATTTTTTTTTACAGGTTGGGTGTTGTTATTTTTCTGACTGCCAATTCCAATGGTCATACAGAGAGTACATTCTACATTCTTCACAACATATCAATGTAAGTCAAGAGAAATCTCACAACATATCAAAGTAAGTCAAGGGAAATCTCACAACATATCAAAGTAAGTCAAGGGAAATCTCACAACATATCAAAGTAAGTCAAGGGAAATCTCACAACATATCAAAGTAAGTCAAGGGAAATCTCACAGCATATCAAAGTAAGTCAAGGGAAATCTCACAACATATCAAAGTAAGTCAAGGGAAATCTCACAACATATCAAAGTAAGTCAAGGGAAATCTCACAACATATCAAAGTAAGTCAAGGGAAATCGATTAGAAAACTATTTAAAGCCTCGTAATAAGTTATGTACACCTTTGCCTTCTTAAGCCTATTACACATCCAAACATCACACCAGTACATTTCTTGTCTCCCCGTAGACTGGATCCTATTGATTTCTGTCATATGTGGACAAAAGATATGAAAAAGGGAGGGGGATAAATATTTTTGTTTAAAAAATCTTTTAGTTTTCAAATTCAGTAGATTTCAAACTTTAAAATAGTATGTGTGGTAGACAACATTTCAAAAAGTAGAATCTCATGTAGTCTTAGCAAATGTGGAATGAAATCTAATAACCATTCAGATGTCCTAGTGTTATGACTCACAGGATGTTTTTGTTTGCTGAGCAAGGAAACATTTATTGAGTGAGAGATAAAAAGCTACAGTAGCTCAGTTGGTAGTGTGTATAACTCAATACAAGAGTCACAGCCTTGACACCTTCCCAGGTCTGTCCAGATTGCCTGTGTCTGTATGTCTTATGACATTTAGCTCCTAATTCTTTAACATTAAATGTACAAATAAAATACTAACCCACAAGAAAAGCAAAACTGGCACTTAAGCAGACATTGATTCAAATTTTTCATGACATATTTAATGAGCAAATTCAAAGAACTGATTTCTCTCGTTTGTTACTGGAAGCAGAGAATTATGTAGGGAATGGACTATGTGGTAATGATAATAAAAATATGTTAATGTATGTTGTTAAAGCAGGTAAGGTGCCATCAGGATAAACCAGCATAAAAAATATGGATCCAACATTCATATTTGTCATTACTAGCCGCCTCCCTTAATGTTACTTTTTATTCTACTTGAGCTACTGGATCAACATTCACTAAATGAAGTATTTAAATTGCCCACTCTGAAATAGGTATTTACCTTGTCCATGCAATGAAATAGGTATTTACCTTGTCCATGCAATGAAATAGGTATTTACCTTGTCCATGCAATGAAATAGGTACTTAAGTTGCCCATACAATAAAATAGACATGAAACTTTCCCATATGCTGAAATATATATTTACCTTGTTCAAACACTGAAACAGGTATTTGCCTTGTCCATACAATGAAATTGGTATTTAACTTACCAATACAATGAAATAGATATTTATCTTGTCCATACACTGAAATATGTATCTGCCTTGCCCATGTACTGAAATAGGTATTAACCTTGCTCATCCATTGAAATTGGTATCTAACTTGCCCATACAATGAAAGAGACATGTAACTTTCCCATACACTGAAATAGGTATTTACCTTGCCCATACACTGAAATAGGTATTGCCTTGCCCATACAAAGAAATAAGCTTTCAACTTGCTCAAACGCTGAAATAGGTATTTGCCTTGTGCATACAATTAAATAGGTAATTATCTTGCCCATACAATGAAATAGGTATTTACCTTGCCCATAAACTGAAAAGTTATTTAACTTTCCCATACATTGAAATAGATATTTAACTTGCCCATACACTGAAATAGGTATTTACCTTGCCCATAAACTGAATAGTTATTTAACTTTCCCATACAGTGAAATAGATATTTAACTTGTCCATAGAGTAACCATTAGTATAAGGATTATTTGTCATGTTTCATTGCTAGGGAATGACAGAGGTCAAATTACCAAGCTTTATTTATTGCAGCATTGTAAAATATCTTTTGACAGAGCTCAATGTAACCAGCCATTGATGGAAGACACACACAATATATGTTTATTTTGGTTCCTACCGCTGGCATGGGGATTTGCAACAATAAGCCACTAAATTTGTTTTATGTTTAATTGCCACGAACAAAGGCCTGTCAAGCTGAACAAAAGCAGTGAGCTCTTCAAATTCACCATTTTTGGTTTACTAATTCCATGCCACTTTGGTTAGAGTACACAAAAAACTTCCATCTACCTGGTTCAATGACAAATCCTTTCCCATCAACCCAGACTGCCATCTGTTGAGAGTTAATCTGAGTGGAAATGGCCACTGTCTGTCCCTTGTCAATAAGGGTCCTGTTGAAGCCTACTAGCTGGTATTTAGGGGTTGACACAGTGGCATTCAACCAGCTCATGTATACTTCATAAACCTGGAATACAAGTTACCACATAAAAAGTTATTACATTTTCAGAACAAACCTAAACATGCATCAAGTTGCACACTGTATTTAATACTACAACAAGAAAATTCCAGATACGCTAGTAAAGCCTGCACTCAACATTCTCATGCTTTACATAGGATTAAGTTTTAATGTAAAAAGAATTTCACAGATTTTTCTCACAATTTATCCTGGCTATTAAAACAGATGTGTATCTTATGTCTTGTTAAATTAACTTCTATAATTCCCTTTATTTGGTTTTGATTGATGTGTATAGACTGGCTTTACTTCAAATGTGAACCTATAAAAATAACTGCTAGCTCTACTTGATCATTTTCACTTCTTAAACTTCGAAGATAATTTAAAGTAGAAGTAAACTGCCCCAGTGTTTAAAATCTTTACCTCTGAACCTGAAAGTGATCCAGTATTTGTAATGTTGAAAGTCACAGTGACATTGTCACCAGCCTTGACCCTAGTAGGTGTGAGTACAAGGTCATTGTATTGAAAAGTGGTGTATGACAGTCCATAACCAAAGGGGAAGAGTGGGTCTCCATTAAAATATCTGTAGGTTCCATTGACCATGCTGTAGTTGGTCATCGAAGGGATCTGAAATGGTGGACAGAAAAATACCAATAAGAAACATTTCTCATGAAGAATATTTAATACTACATCCACAGCACAGGTAAAACACACTGATGCATCTAAAAAAAATTAATGTTGTTTGTTTGTTTAATTAGGATTTTTAACATAGCTTTAACAATTGTTCAGTCATATCACTATGATGTCTGCAGTGAGGCAGTTTAAATAGATGTCTATCACTGCTGCATCATGTCACAGACATGTAGCATGATGTGCAACCCAGTCACATTATCCTGACACCAGGCCGACCAGTACTAACACTAACCTCTTAATGCTGAGCATCAAGCAAGACAGCTGTTAGTACCATTTTTAGAAGTCTTTTGGTATGACTTGGCCAGGTATCAAACCCACGATATCCCGCTTCTGCGGCAGATGCTCTAACCACTAGGCCACCAGAGCGGTTCAATTTTAATGTTATGAAGTTCATGATCGGAATGAAGATTATTGCACATTCAAAGTTACCATTAAAATCTAGAATTTAAAAAAAATCAACCCAGATCATTTGCTGGACTACATCCTTGGGTAAGATAATTAATTCTACTTGCCTTGGCATTATATAACCTTCAAATTGTTACAACACCAAACAAAACCAAAATCAGAATGAAGTAATATTAATTGCTCAAAATTGAAATTAATAACAACATAGACAATACTTTAATTATTCTTGATGAACTTAATAGTACACATATTGTACACTAAGGAATACACATGGCATTTGGAGGCCCAGAGTGGACAAGTGCTTACTGCCATCTCACCTATGTCTGTGTGGGTTCGAGTTTTGGGCTTGGCCAATGTGGTTATGTGAGAAAGCTTGCCGGTACCTTCTCGTGGGTTGGTGGTTCTTTCCGGGGATTTTCCAGGTTCTTCCTCCACCATTAATACTGGCTGCCACATATAGTCTATCTTGTGCTGAAAAATGATATTAAACTCTTTAACATATAACAACAACACATTGCATTCTACAGAATTTCAACTGAAATGATGAGTTCATGCACTTCACACAAAGGAATACACTCCTCGGCACATGCATATTATGGTTAAATGTACAAATGATAATATAAGATTTGGATTGTCTTATTTCATTTGTTTTGTTGTCTTATGTCATGTGTGCAGTCAGAGAAAATAATATTTTTAAGTTGGAATTAGGCCTCTTGCCAAGGTGTGAAATTAAATATTGACACACTACTACAACAAAAATACCAAACTTGATGCTTATTTGTATTTCCAGTTAAATTTAATTAACTCACTAACCTGCTCATCAGTGGCATACCAGGTGAAGGGAAGTCGACCTGCTGGATTATCGTATGAAGATTTCATTGTGATCATTTGATACAAAGCAGCACCTGTTCCCTGGTTTGGAAAGAAACACTGAATAATGGCCACTACATTATCAGCTGACACAGCCTCCATGATATTAACAGGTCCACCACTAAACACCAACAGAATGACAGGGCCAAGAGCTGTAAACATATTTAACATATGCTCAATACACAACCTTTGAAACATTTGAACAATCCATCACATTTTTCAAGGTATTTATCTATATAACAATCCATCACATTTTTTAAGGTATTTATCTACATAACAATCCATCACATTTTTCAAGGTATTTATCTACATAACAATCCATCACATTTTTCAAGGTATTTATCTACATAACAATCCATCACATTGTTCAAGGTATTTATCTACATAACAATCCATCACATTGTTCAAGGTATTTATCTACATAACAATCCATCACATTTTTCAAGGTATTTATCTACATAACAATCCATCACATTTTTCAAGGTATTTATCTAGATAACAATGTATCACATTTTTCAAGGTATTTATCTACATAACAATCCATCACATTTTTCAAGGTATTTATCTACATAACAATCCATCACATTTTTCAAGGTATTTATCTGCATAACAATCCATCACATTTTTCAAAGTATTTATCTACATAACAATCCATCACATTTTTTAAGGTATTTATCTAAACAACAATCCATCACATTTTTCAAGGTATTTATCTACATAACAATCCATCACATTTTTCAAGGTATTTATCTACATAACAATGTATCACATTTTTCAAGGTATTTATCTACATAACAATCCATCACATTTTTCAAGGTATTTATCTACATAACAATCCATCACATTTTTCAAGGTATTTATCTACATAACAATCCATCACATTTTTCAAGGTATTTATCTATATAACAATCCATCACATTTTTCAAGGTATTTATCTATATAATTTTAAATAAATTGTTCCATACAAAAAGAAAGACTTCTGTATATTTTTCTGACAACTACAAAACTTGATAAAGTAAGAAAAGATCTAAAGTCAACAAAACTATGGATGATACATGAAAGCCTATTTGGGTCATACTGTGATTTTTAAAAAAGCATGACAATCTAAGAATGCACTGAAAATGGCACAAGCAAATCTACAGGTCTACTAGAACTAAAGTGTAGAAGTTAAAACCAACATGCATACACCTGGATGGACAACAGTTATCACATAATACATCCTGCCAACATCCTCTGACCAAGTACAATAAAGTCTGTTATTCTGGCAAAATCTAGTAAATATGATGAGGTCCTCAAAAGCATGTTTCATATACAGTACAGCTCATGTATTTTCAGAAATCGATGCAATGCAGTGGGGGACTTAATCCCTCAACTTTTTGCTCTGCAATAACACTCAACAAAAGAGCAATAAAATACTAACAAATCACCACCACACCTTGGCTGGTATGTCGATGGCATCTCCACCATGGAGTCACTGATTGATTGACATTTGAAAAACCAGTCGATGAAGAAAACCCATGGTAAGACCAACACATCATGAGTAATTCACATTCAAATACAATTTCACCAATCAGTGATCTTTATTTCAATCATATACATGGACAATAGAATTTAATCTGAAAGGTCTTGTATATTTTGTTTTACATTTAGAAAACTTGCTCACTGAAATGACGAGAGGCCCGCCTTGTTGAACTTCTATTGAACACTGAACAGTGTAAATTTATCCTACTGTTTTAAATATGAAAAGTAATACTCTGAAAATTATGGTAAATTAAATTCCAGACAGCAGCAAAAAAATTCTGTTTAAAAAAATAAACAACAAAAATGAAAACATGGAATTTTCACTTAAATATAAACGTGTTTTGTCCTTAAGCAGAAATGGCCGTTATGAGACTAAAACTACATGTATACAACTACCAACTAGTTCAATTGTGAATGTACCTGTACTGTATGGGACTGGCTATTGTATTACAAGATAAGTTTGTTTCGAGTCAAGCAAGGAATTTAATAGTGTTCTGTATTTTATATGACAAATCAGAAGCAGATTAATTTTCAAGCATTTACACACCGACCTCTTCTTTAGAAATTTATATGGTCTCTCCCTAATAAAGACTTGTCTTTAGAAGAAATCTGAACCAACTTACACACTCTAAGGATTAGATAATTAAATTCCAGTTGACAACTACTTTTTTTTTTTTTAAATCAAACAAAACCAAGTTAATTCAGAATTTACAAATCACACAATGACTCAGTCATGAGGTTGTATATACATATTTGTTCAATTTTATATACAAGTGTACTTCAAGGGACTGGACATTTAATTTATGAGGCTGAATTGTTCCATCCAATATTTTTTGTTATTAAAATCACCACAAAATAAATTTATTTCAAAAAAGAAAAGGAATGGCATGGTTCCTTTTTATGATACAAATCTCAAGTTTAAATCACACCTATATATTCATGTGATGGATGTCAGAAGAAATGGTACAAAATATTACTCAAGAACTGGTCAGGGCTTCTAGCCCTCCACCCCCCACACAAAAAAGTATACACAAAAACGAAGTCAGTTGTTATTTGACTATCATTTTATTATTTTTCTTTTCACCCCACCCCCCAACACCTGACCCCTTATCCAGCCATGCTCATGTAGGTATTAGTGAAATATTATTTCACATCTATACAACATGAATGCAATTTTGCTGTAAATTGTTTGACATATATTGTTCCTTTTATTTCTTTTCACTGCAGAGGGTAATAATACTGAATTTCACTAGATACTTAACAAAGCAAACTGCAACAGAAAAAAGGAAATGAATGTGTCAGCAAATTCTAATAACATAGTATTGACAGATTTGTAAAAAAGCAAATTTTGTAGTAAATTATGTTTCTCCGAGAATACTTACCCAATCACATTACTTTAGGGATATTAGCCTGCTACCTCGCGAATCCAGCCCTACCAAAAGACGAAAATTCGTCTTTCCTGTCTATGTCATATAGACAAAGGGCAATAACTCTTGCCCCTTACCTCCCCTTGCTACCCGCTAGGTGTCGCTTCTTTAGTTTTTTAAGCTGAGCGGTATATAAAACACAAGGATGCTCGCATGGCGGGGTGGTTGGAAGGGTTTCTTAGTAATGTGATTGGGTAAGTATTCTCGGAGAAACATAATTTACTACAAAATTTGCTTTCTCCTTTGAATACGTTCCCCAATCACATTACTTTAGGAGAATAAGTAATAGGAGGAGGGAATGCGGAGCATCCGACCTCCACCCCGGGTATCCTCTAGGGAATGATGGTTGGATTCCCCATGTGAATGATAACCCGGTCTCCTAATTTTCAATCAGCAACACAGCCCAGGGTCACGTGATATGTGACCCCTTTATACGGTTAAGAAGATAGTTATTGAAATCTTCTTACCTACGAAAATTTATCTGGCGAATCCAGCGAAGCTAATAGGCTGTGCTGATTGTTGCACATGGGTCTGGTGGGCGTCTGGGCTGCCCAACACCGGACCTACTAGAATCAATGTTTGCCTCTGCGAGTACAAACTTGAAGATAAAACTGTAGAAGGTTGACTCTGCATGTCAGCCAATAGCTTCTATAATGTGACTGATTTGCGAATCCTCAGAGTACGCCGAGCGTATAACCCACTTCAGCCATGAAGCAAGGGCTTGAATGGTGATATCTCATGTCCCAGCTATCACCAGAAGAAAGAGGTGCTTGTATGTGACCTGACTCACCTCTATGCATTGAAATGGTGCTAGAGTGCACAAACAGGATCTTACATGGCTATTGATCCCGACTTATCTATAAAGAAAGCGAGCTAATGACAACTTGTTGATCGCCAATGTATGGTAATCTATTTTGGACTATGAAGCCTGGCTGCGTCAAGAGGACCATCAAACCCTCTGATTGGAACGGAAGAGAGTTCGGGTCTTACTAGAAAGGACATGTAACTCGCTCACCCTGCATGCTGAAGCTAAGACTATCAAGAAACCCAATTTGTATGATAGTAGCTTTAACTAATCGTGGGTTAAAGACTCAATACTGTCTGAATTGAGTCATGTTAAAACCCAGGACAGATTCCATTTGGAAACAGGGTGCGGGATATAAGTCGATTGAATTTTTTAAAGTGTCTAAAAGATCTGACAAATCTTTGTCATGGCTGATAGCACATGTACCAGAATGGCGAAATGTGTCTGATATCATGGAGCGGTAGCATTTGATAATAACTGGAGCCAGCTGTTTCTCCTCGAAAAGCCAGAGAAAGTTGGCCAGTTGAGGGATTGTGACACTCAGAGGAACAATGTGAACGATATGGTACCAGTCCCTGAAAACATGCCACTTGCCCTCATAAACCTTCAGAGTAGAGGGCCTTCTTGCTCTCGAGATTCTCTCCGCAATCAAAGATTTAAATTGTTTGTCTTGCAAGGCTGTCTGGACAAGAGCCAAGCTTGAACATAAAGACGGTCCGGACAGGGGTGGAACACCCCTGGCCGCGGTTGCTTGCGAATACTTGTGCTGACTGTAATCTTTCTGGGTAGATCTATCGCCTAGATTGAGTAGATCGGAGACCCAGGAGTTGTTCCATCTGTGAGGGGCAATCAGAACCATCTGACAGTTCTGACCCCTTAACTTCTGGATTAATTTCAGTACCAAGACCGTGGGAGGGTAGAAGAATGACCACAACCCTTCCCAGCTGATTGATCGAGCATCCACGACTCAAGCTTCTGGGTCTGGAACCTGTGAGATGAAAGGTGGACAACTTGCGATTTCACCTTGTTGCAAAAGATCAATCATCGGACGTCCCCAAAGTGTGTCAATTGGAAGAAAGTCCGATTGATGGAGTGACCATTCTGTGTGAATGACTAGATAGAGTGTCAGCCAAGACATTGAGTCTGCCAAGAATGTGCCGGAATTGTACATTGAGGTGGAGATTGTCAAACCAATGTAGAAACTGCCAGCTCAGATTGCACAGGTCTGGTGATTGGTGTCCCCATGTTTTTAAGGCAAGGCACCACCACAAAGTTGTCTGACATAATGAGGGCAGTTTGTAATAAGAGTTGATCCTGCCCGAAATGAAAGGCTTTGATGACAGCCGTTATTTCTGAAAGGTTGATGTGGAAAGGGCTCGCCCCTGGCACCCACGTGCCGCTGACAGTATCGAAGTCCGGCAACAGGTGGGCACCCCAACCATAGGTACTAGTGGCGGAACATACCGTTATCCCCGCTTGGGGTATCTCCAGAGTAATCCCTGTGGACAGCCCATAGGGGTTGTGCCATTGACTCAAGAATGATCGCATCTCTGGCGTGAGCATGACTGTTTTCTGGGATCGAAGGGACTTGAAAAGGGCGCAATTACGCTAGCAACGTCCTTTGTAAAGGGCGCATAAAAGGACGGCTGAGCGGGATCAAGTCTGCTGCCGCATTGAATAATCCGAGGATCTGCAACTCTCTCGCTAAAATGCGCATCCTGTCGGAAACGGACTCTACGAGTGCAAATATCTGGATGATCGCAAACTCGAGGAAGCCTTACCAGATTCAGATCGGGAGAAACTCCACACCCAGATGGACCAAAAATCCAGATTGGACAGAGATCAGACTTTATCCAGTTCTCGAGAAAGCCTATATGATGTAAAGTGATATAAGATCGTTTCTGCCTTTGAGCAGAGTAGAACTTGACAGATGTTTCTGGAGGATGTCGTCCAAATATACTGCCGACGCAATAGATGAAGTTGAGCGGAACAAGGTGACGACGTAATCCATAACCTTGGTACTAACCCAAGGGCTTAAAATTGAGGCCAAAAGGTATGACATGGAACTGATAAACCGAGTCCCGACAAGCACAGCGAAGAAATGTCCGCTACTCGTGGGATAGGGACGTGAAATGTGCGTCGGTCATATCTAGCCAGCTTATGATGGGGTTTAAGCGACGTGCCCTTCAGACATGCGTCACGACGTATCAGGTCTAGGTTGGCAGAAGCAGTCAGCGCATTGGCCATGGAATGGTGAGTTGCCCTGTTAAGAACCCTAGCTAACCAGGCCCTCGATTCCCAAGCATGTTCATTGCCAGATTTTTCAGCGATCCTGAAAATGGCTAGGGAGGCTAGGTCTAACAGTGAAGACATAGCGACTACATTTCGAACCAGCTTGGACTTGGCATTGAACACAGTTTTGTCCATTTTATAAGACAATGGAGCAGACATATGGACTGCTGCCATATTTTTATCCAGAGCCGGGACCTCAGTACTGAACGCATCGGAGTGAGTTTTGTACCATCGACCTGAAAACGACGCTGGTACTTGACTTTCAGAAAAGAACGCCTTAGCATTTCCTGGATCCCCTATACGTGTCTACAGACGGTCATTAATTTCCTTAATTTTTGTCGACTGGGGAAGGAGGCGGAAGGATAGAGTCTCTTTCCCCTCATCCAGATCGACCGACGCTCTAACCTTATAGTCGGTAATGGCAGCAGGAGGTGGAGGGCATTCTGAAGGGGCCAACACCCTATAAATTTCCTCCACTGCGGCTTTGAAGCTGAACTCAGTCCGTTCCATAGTTGGATCTGCATACAGCTGATTTGCCTGCGATTCATCGCACTCACTATGTGCATAATCTTGCTCTGGTAAAGCATCCATATCGGGGTAATGCATACCAGGTGGCATAGATGACTCGATTCCGACATCTCTGATAAAGGCATTCACTCTCCCTTGTGGATGAGCTGTTAGCCTATGGACGGCCGGCAATGCCGAATGAATTGATTGGCATATGTTTGGCCTGAATGACTGCGACGGGCCGGCTATGACCGGCACCGACCGCTCGAATGGTCGGGTTGGATCGAGAGATTCATCGCCAACATCTGTGTCATGGTAGTGATATGTAACCGGTAGTACGGATTGACAGACGGAAACATCACTAGAATCTTCGTCAATCCGATTTGTGCGGATTGCGGTATGATAAAAGTCCCCGTGCTGGTACAGCGGCAAGTGTCGGCTGGAAGCTTGGTTGGACGACCGGTGCTGTTTGGGCTGAACGGTCATTGCCGGATCGACGCCCGGTGCCGGTTAGTGCTGGCTGGAAGGTCGGCTGGATGACCGGTGCCATATGGGCTGAACGGTCATTGCCGGATGGACGCCCGGTGCCGGTTGTAAGGTAATAATAATTACATAATGCTTATGTAGTGCGGCCAGCACTGCGCGCCCATCTACCATTCGCTCAGAGGGAATGTTGGTTCTGGTACAGCTTGCATATCTGTACAGCATACCAGGTGACCTAGATGACGCAATTCTGTCATAATTGACACTTTCACTAAATCTCCCTTGTGGAGAAGCCGTGAACATATGGACGGCCGGCACTGCCGGCTGATTGAACTGGCGAATGGTCGGCCTGAAAGTCCTGTTCTGGTAAAGCTGCCATATCTGGGTAGCGCATACCAAGTGGCATAGATAACTGAATTCCGTCACCTCTGATAATGTCACTAATTCTCCCTTGTTTTAAAATCACACCGTCACGTATTTGACGTGACGGGAGGTGTACACCGGCAATATCGACTGATTTGTCTGGTATATGGTCGGCCGGAATGTCGGCGAAGGTCCGGCTATGACCGGCACCTGCCTCTCGAATGGTCTGATTGGACGGAGATTCATCTACAACATTTCTCTCATGGTAGTGATATGTAACCAGTAGTGTAGATTGACTGACGGGTACATCACTATAATCTCCGTAAATCCGATGTACAGCCGGTGCAGGTTGATGCCCGCTGGAAGACCGGTGCCATTTGGGCTTAACGGTCGTTGCCGGATGGTCGGCCGGTGCCGGTTGATGCCGGCTGGAAGGTCGGCTGGACGACCGGTGCCATTTGGGCTGAACGGTGGTTGCCGGATGGGCAGCTGGTGCAGGTTGATGACGGCTGGAAGGTTGGCTGGACGACCGGTGCCATTTGGGCTGAACGGTCGTTGCCGGGTGGACGGCCGGTGCCGGTTGATGTCGGCTGGAAGGTCGGCTGGACAACCGGTGCCATTTGGGCTGAACGGTCGTTGCCGGATGGACGGCCGGTGCCGGTTGATGCCGGCTGGAAGGTCGGCTGGACGACCGGTGCCATTTGGGCTGAACGGTCGTTGCCGGGTGGACGGCCGGTGCCTGTTGACGCAGGCTGGAAGGTCGGCTGGCCAGCCGGTGCCATTTGGGCTGAACGGCCGGTGCCTGTTGATGCAAGCTGGAAGGTCGGCTGGCCGTCCGGTGCCATTTGGGCTGAACGGACGGTGCCGGATGGACGGCTAATGCCGGTTGGTGCCTGCTGAAGTGCCGGCTGAACTGACGGTGTCGGCTGGACGGACGGCGAAAGTGCATATTAAAATGGATCCAATTGATCCAGCATAGACTCCATGCGTCCGGACTTACAGGCCCGAAAGCCATGCACGGACCTGTGGTGAAATTTACAAAGCACAAATTAAAAAATTCAGCATATTATTAATTCGATAATACTATAACCGTTACTAACGGAGTAGTCAAATTATTCTGTGCCATGTTAACTCTTAATGACCACACTAGTTATCTCCGTGAGCGTGTTGCAATAGGTCGTTCAAGACGAAGTCTACTGAAACTAAAAAGATGATAAACAAAGCACATTTAGCAATTCAATACGCTATTACCATAACCGTAACTAACGGAGGAAGCGAAATGATTTAGTGTCGCGTGAACTCGTGACTACAACACGAAATTCCGCCATTAATAGTCGCAACTGGTCGTTCAGAGACGAAGTCTACTGAAACGGAAAAGAAGATAAACAAAGCATAAATTAAAAATTCAGTACGCTATTAAGTCGCTATTCCATAACCGTAACTAACGGAGGAAGCGAAATGATTAAGTGTCTCGTGAACTCGTGACTACAACACGAAGTCCGCCATTAAATAGACGCAAATTGGTCGTTCAAAGACTTTTTTGAAGTCTACTGAAACGTCAAAGAAGATAAATAAAGCACAACTTATCAATGCAGCACGTTATTAGTCGCTAATATCGTAAACTTTACATACGGAATAAGCGAAATTATTGAGTGCTACATATATTACATGCTAGTACCGCCATAAGCGTGCTTTTTGACCACGTTGCAACCTGGTCCGAAGTCTAGAAAAGGTGACAAAGTCACTCAAATTGGAAAATATTGTAAAATAATGTATACGACCTGTAGAGGAATGATTATCCAACACAGTAATTCCAAATTTAACTTCGGATGGTCAGAATTTACACTAAGATGGCTTGGATTCATTGGAGGTCTAATTGTACGTGTTTTCGCGTACAGCGAAGCTAAAAAACTAAAGAAGCGACACCTAGCGGGTAGCAAGGGGAGGTAAGGGGCAAGAGTTATTGCCCTTTGTCTATATGACATAGACAGGAAAGACAAATTTTCGTCTTTTGGTAGGGCTGGATTCGCGAGGTAGCAGGCTAATATCCCTAAAGTAATGTGATTGGGGAACGTATTCAAAGGAGAAACAAAAATAAGATTTATTGCATCAACTGTACTCGAAATAGGTCCATTAGGACATTCTGAAGTTTTTGTTTCATATTAAGTAGATGATTCTGTAATAAGCAGTAGAAACACTAAACCAATTTGAGATGCATCTAGAGACCAAACTTGGTTATACTTCTACTGATAGGCCTTTTATTTCCATAAAGCCTTGTTAATGTAAATTTCACATGTATATTTGACACCTATCATTTTATGAAGAAAGAGAGAATCAACCCAATCAACCCAATGTCAACCAGCTATACTAGGAACCATATATAGACAATATTGTGCTATAAAATAGCAATCAACCTCAAAACAACAACAACAAATCTACTGTCACAGTTTACCATTCTCAATTCCATCTTGTATGAGATATGGCTGGTAAACTGGAAGCTTACTTCTACTGTGATAATTTACCTTTTCAATTATATCTTGTATGAGATATGGCTGGTAAACTGGAAGCTTACTTCTACTGTGACAATTTACCATGCTTAATTACATCTTGTATGAGATATGGTTGATACTCTATAAGCTAACTCTAAAGACTCTACTTTTACTGTAGAAGTTTACCTTTCTTAATCACATCTTGTATGAGAAATGGCTGGTACCCTGGAAGCTTCATACTGGGACGGTCAAAGTTTTCTGTCTCCACAGCCTGACCTACAGTAAAAATATGAAATTCTAGCAACCTTCTGCTTCCACTGCCTGACCTACTGTAAAATTATGAAACTCTGTGTTTGTCTCCACAACCTTACCTTCAGCCAAAAAATGAAAAAGTTTTGTTTCCACAGCCTGACCTACATTAAAATTATGAAACTCTGTTTGTATTAACAACCTTACCTTCAACAAAAAAAAGAAAATGTTTTCTGTTTCCATGGCCTGACCTACATTAAAAATATGAAACTTAAATACTTTTATTTCCACAGCCTGACCTACAGCAATAATATGTAACTAGCAGTTTTCTGTTTCTACAGCCTGACCTACAGCAATAATATGTAACTAGCAGTTTTCTGTTTCTACAGCCTGACCTACAGCAATAATATGAAACTAGCAGTTTTCTGTTTCTACAGCCTGACCTACAGCAATAATATGTAACTAGCAGTTTTCTGTTTCTACAGCCTGACCTACAGCAATGATATGTAACTAGCAGTTTTCTGTTTCTACAGCCTGACCTACAGCAATGATATGAAACTAGCAGTTTTCTGTTTCTACAGCCTGACCTACAGCAATGATATGTAACTAGCAGTTTTCTGTTTCTACAGCCTGACCTACAGCAATGATATGTAACTAGCAGTTTTCTGTTTCTACAGCCTGACCTACAACAATAATATGAAACTAGCAGTTTTCTGTTTCTACAGCCTGACCTACAGCAATGATATGAAACTAGCAGTTTTCTGTTTCTACAGCCTGACCTTCAGCAATAATATGTAACTAGCAGTTTTCTGTTTCTACAGCCTGACCTACAGCAATGATATGTAACTAGCAGTTTTCTGTTTCTACAGCCTGACCTACAGCAATGATATGTAACTAGCAGTTTTCTGTTTCTACAGCCTGACCTACAACAATAATATGAAACTAGCAGTTTTCTGTTTCTACAGCCTGACCTACAGCAATGATATGAAACTAGCAGTTTTCTGTTTCTACAGCCTGACCTTCAGCAATAATATGTAACTAGCAGTTCTGTTTCTACAGCCTGACCTACAGCAATGATATGTAACTAGCAGTTTTCTGTTTCTACAGCCTGACCTACAGCAATGATATGAAACTAGCAGTTTTCTGTTTCTACAGCATGACCTACAACAATAATATGAAACTAGCAGTTTTCTGTTTCTACAGCATGACCTACAACAATAATATGAAACTAGCAGTTTTCTGTTTCTACAGCCTGACCTACAACAATAATATGAAACTAGCAGTTTTCTGTTTCTACAGCCTGACCTACAGCAATGATATGAAACTAGCAGTTTTCTGTTTCTACAGCCTTACCTACAACAATAATATGAAACTAGCAGTTTTCTGTTTCTACAGCCTGACCTACAGTAATATTATGTAACTAGCAGTTTTCTGTTTCTACAGCCTGACCTACAACAATAATATGAAACTAGCAGTTTTCTGTTTCTACAGCCTGACCTACAGCAATGATATGAAACTAGCAGTTTTCTATTTCTACAGCCTGACCTACAACAATAATATGAAACTAGCAGTTTTCTGTTTCTACAGCCTGACCTACAGCAATGATATGAAACTAGCAGTTTTCTGTTTCTACAGCCGGACATATGAAGCTCAAACAGTGTCATCTCCAAGTATAATAAACTGAGCTGGAAAGCTTTTAATTTCAAACCTTAAAAACAACGCTATGGGAAGTAAGTTTAAAAAAGCTTTGTTGATATGTTAACTTAAGAATACCAAGCAGTAAAACTAATTCTCAAATGTTTTTATAAAGTCTTCAATTATAAATGGTTGAAAAACATAAACAACAGTAACATAAACCAATGCAGACATACAAAAAACATTACTACATCCTGCATTTGCTTAGTTGAATGAAAGTTAAAAAGAGACCTGTTCCAACACAAAGGAAGGTCACATCTGCCTTGCTGACAGCTTTAATGACACCTTCTACATCATAATCAAGGCATTTTGTATCACTACATCCAGAAACAACATAAGAAGTGTCAGCCAAGGGAGACAATCCTGTCTTTGGCGTGGTGACGGTTTTGGGATCTGGATTTGGGGCATAGTTTCCCATTATTTGATCTGGATTGTCCGCAAATGGTCCAACAATCTGTAAAGAGTAAATTTTGTTCATAAGTAAAATAAATTATTTTCATTATTTCTGCATAAAGTTAACACTAACTTGGCAGTCATTAAACTGAACTTATTTGCTTTTGTATTCAAATACAAAATATTCAAATTTTAATATCTTAAGGTAGAAGTATACATATATAACCATTTTATAAGTTTTAAAACACAAAACTTTATGTTATTAAAGAAAATAAATAGATACTGAGGAAATGAATAAACTTAATATTTATTAATATTAAAAGTTCTACATTACTGAAGAATGAAGTTCTATATTTCTGATTAATCAAGCTCAATATTTGTGTAAATCTTCAATGATCCACAATTTGTTGTATAAGAAAATGACTACATAAAGAAAAATAATTTGACTAACAGATGATGTTTAATCACATAAATTAAGAAAAGACACGTTCTGGACATGATAATTCTACAAGGAACTGACAATGTGTTAATGGAACATGAATAACTAAAATACTAAAATAATAACCTAACTATGAAATTCAAGCCAAAGGTTAACACATGAATGGACAAGGGTAACACCATCATCTCAACCAACTAATATTGTTTCATGTATGTTTTTCAGGCACATTCATTAATCCATATGTACTTGACAAACAAGTGCCAAAATTATTCAACCCACTGTAGACAAAATGATATGGTAATCTTACAGCTATGGATTTGAGTCTGTCACTCATACACCCCACTGTAGACAAAATGATATAGTAATCTTACAACTATGGATTTGAGTCTGTCAATTATACACCCCACTGTAGAAGAAATGATATGGTAATCTTACAGCTATGGATTTGAGTCTGTCAATTATACACCCCACTGTAGACAAAATGATATGGTAATCTTACAGCTATGGATTTGAGTATGTCACTCATACACCCCACTGTAGACAAAATGATATGGTAATCTTACAGCTATGGATTTGAGTCTGTCAATTATACACCCCACTGTAGACAAAATGATATGGTAATCTTACAGCTATGGATTTGAGTCTGTCAATTATACACCCCACTGTAGACAAAATGATATGGTAATCTTACAGCTATGGGTTTGAGTCTGTCAATTATACACCCCACTGTAGACAAAATGATACGGTAATCTTACAGCTATGGATTTGAGTCTGTCACTTATACACCCCACTGTAGACAAAATGATATGGTAATCTTACAGCTATGGATTTGAGTCTGTCACTCATTGGTAAGAAGCCTTTATTCTTCAGTAGAACAAATGACTCGACTGCTGTCTTCACAGACAATGCCTGATGTTCTGGAGTCATTACATCTGATAAATTAAGTTGTGTATAGGGGTTTGTTTCTGGTGGATCAAATTCTCCAAACTTCATCCTTGCAAGAAATAATGGCTTGACTCGCTCTACCAACATCTCTTTGGTTAATTTTCCATCATTAACCACTTGCTCTAGTGAATCGAAAATTCCCTGTGGATAGCCAGGATGCAGTTCCAAATTAACCCCTGCTTTCACACATGCTGCTGCTGTATCAATTATATCAGGCAAATAATGATGCCACTCAATGATGAATTCCAAAGCTCCAGCATCACTGACAACAAATCCATCAAATCCCCATTCTTTACGTAATATATCAGTCAGAAGCTTTTTATTAGCACATGCAGGTATGCCATTTAAACTGAAATTTAAAATTATATACAAAGTAAAATAACATTTTCTGTCCAGACAACTATATCAAATTTCTTCAACATTATAATTACTGGCTACTGCATCTATATTTCACTCACAAAACACACTGGGAACACTTTTAGTGACAGGTATTTATTGGGGGCAGTTTTAAAATTTCCTCCACATGAAACATCACTTTACAATAACATCAGAAGAATTGAGAGCAAATACATGTGGTGTAAGCATATATATATATATATATATATATATATATATATATATATATATATATATATATATATATATATATATATATATAAAAGCATTTTTTAACAATGGTAGAACACCAATGGAGAATATCTATATCTTTCATTCCATAAATTCCATAAGGTCAGAATTGTTCTTTTTATGCTTTATTTGTACTGACTGGTCCCCTTTTGTTTATAACTTATGCTTTGTAAACAGAAATGTGAGAAAAATAATTCATTGATACTGGATATGAAAATTCCACCCTTACAATCAGAATTTGGTTAAGTCTCATGTCTGATACAAAATTCTGACAATGGGTGGGAGACTCTCCTATACAAAGTTTCTATATTATCATACACCTATCTAATTTTACATAGTTGATATGGTGATCAATACAGATACTCAATGCACCCTTCATTACTGCTCACTGATAGACTAACATCCATTTTTTAATACATTTTGATACATCAAATCAGACTTGTATAAATACATATTTGTTTAGAATGATATCTTTACAGTATATGAATATTTGGGAGTATAATGGAAGAGGTATGTAAACAAAATATCACCCAAATTAATGAATTGTTTCAAACTGGAGAATGAACTTGTTTGACATGACACATGAATATGTTGAGGATAACATCCTACTCTATGTTAAATGCGCTTTTTCTGCTGACTCAGAACAAAATGCACATTTAGTTTTGTGTATTTTCATGCTGCAAATGTAAGTATTACATCACTAAAAATAACTTGATATAACCTGAGACAACAGTTGTGAATTTTTATTTGCAAACTTCCATTTTTAATGAATTCTGTGGACTGGTTGCTAGAATGAAGGAATTAAAAGGCCCAATGAAAAATATTTTCGTGGAAACAATACAAACCGATTTTCACAATTCATGAATTTATGTGTCAATAAAAATGTCATTTTTGTTGCAAAATCAATAATGAGAAAAACATGAAATCACATTAACTCTGCAACAGAAAATTTTATGTTTGGGTTTTATTATTTGGATGATTATTTGCATGGATATGTGTAAAATATCCATAACTCTAGATTAAACTATTTTCATACAACAAATCAGAACAAACAAACTATTTTTAAACATTTAACTCCATGACACACCACTTTGAAAATTAAATGGTCTCTACCAAATAAAGACCTGACTTCAGTATATATTTGCTGAAATCAAAACAGAGGCCATTGTCAACTTTGTTATAAGATGTCAATTTCAGCTTTGGAAAGCTGCGTTTATTGTATGAAGCCATCTGACTTAGCATGTTGTACTTAACACTGGTCTTGCCATGAGCAATTGCAGTTTGATATCTGTTTCTAATTAATCTGAACTCAACTTATTATTGAAATTAATAATAAAAAATAAAAAAAATGTCAAATCTCAGATGTAAAGAGACTCTGATTTCCAACAAATTTAGGCATTCTGCATGAATGTATTGTCCCCACATGTATCCTTTTAATTGCTTATTTTTGTAAGTGGACAAAATAAAATAAAATTTTTATCATCATTTAGAAAGTAAATCATATGGAAATGATGTCCTTAACCTAATCGTAATGAATTTGATCAAGTTCTTATAATTGCTTTGATGCAAAGTATGCAGGTTCTCAATTCTGACTGTTGGAACATTTAGTTATTGTGAAGAAAAAAATGTAAGCTCATTTCCTAGACTAGTGTTTGGCATGTTCTGTATGTCACGATTTAGACTCGAACACACATTTAGGTTGTGAGTTCGATCCCATTGTCAGGAAGATTTCTTTCTTTCTTTTCCTCCATGATGCTATACTGTCTAGTACAGTATTATTTTTCTTATTATTTCTAGTTTTCAGTTTCTGTACATGTTGTTGTTGTTGTTATAGGGTTTAATGCCATTTTTCAGCACAAGATAGGCTATACATGGTGGCCAGTATTAATGGGGGAGGAAGAACCAGGGAAACCCCCAGAAAGAACCACCGACCTATGAGAAGCTACCGGCAAGCTTTCCCACATTGGCTGAGCTGGAAACTTGAACCCATGCAAATAGAGGTGAGATGGCAGTGATCCGTAACGTTGAGCGCTTTTGACCACTCGGACACTAGGGGACCCCAGTTTCTGTACATGCAGATTTAAAATCAGTTGATTTCTAATATTTTCATTCTGAAGATTGCCTATAAGTGTTGACATGTCTAGCATCAAAAAAGAAAAATTTAGTTAATGTTAAGAAGCATTTTAGCATCATCAATGAAACTGACATTGGTAAAAACTTCTTCACAACATAAGCAGAATTATGAAAAACTTTCATGGCAGGAACATCTTTTTAACTTGGTGTCAACAATGAAACTGCTAACTTAAGAGAGCTAGGCAATCAGTGTATTATATTGTTACAAAAGCATGCACAAATATACAAAAATATGTTTCTAAATCATTTTTTTCTACATGTGACAAATACAATAATTTGCACAGTAATGATCTGGATTCCATATTTTGATGACAGAGTCAGGAACTTTACTTAAACAGCTGGGGCCCTGAGTGACCAAGTGGTTTAAAGCGCTCTGCATTACGGATCAATGCCATCTTACCGTGTGGGTTCAAGTCTTGGATTCACTAATGTGAGTATGTGAGAAAGCTTGCCAGTAGCTTCTCATGGGTCAGTGGTTTTTTCCGGGGTTTTCCCGGGTTCTTCCTCCACCATTAATACTGGCCACCATGTATAGCCTATCTCGTGATGAAAAATGGCTTTGAACCCGACACCAGCAACAACAACTAAAACAGTTAATGGATCTTGTAATGCTGCAGAACAGGTTCATCTCATTGTATGCAAAAGAGAAATGAACAGAATGCTCAAGTTTACTTAGTGATATAAATATATAGGTATTCATTCATTTACAGTATTTACATGAAAACAACTGGGTATATGTTCATCCTGGTTTAAGTCAGTTTTGAGATTTTGTATATTGTTGCATAAAATTTATGCAGGTAAACTGTAAAAAGTAAAAATGAATGTTGATACAATATAGTTCTACAGAAAGATAGTCTAGTGATCAAGTGTCATAGGTCTCATTGTAAATAAAAGTGGTCATTGGATGCGAGTCCATGAGAATGCATGGTGTGCCAAGCTATTTTTAACAAGATGCTGCAGTAACTCTGAAAGGATGCATGAAAAGATGAATGTTTGTTTTCCTTAATCCTCTCCACACCCACCATAAAGTCTTGAAGAAACATTGTGTGAGATGTACTCTAGTTGAAAAAGGTTCTTTTATTTTCAAAGCTGTGTCATTATTCATTTCAATGCATTATATGTAGCGACCATAAAATCTGACTAAAATATCAGTACCCATCAAACAAAATGGAAATGGCATCTAAATATCAGACACATAGAACAAAATTGAATATACACCTAAATATAAAATCTCATTTAATGGAATTTACACCTTAATATCACAACCAAAAAACAAGATGGAATTTAAACCTAAATATCAGTACCAGTGGAACAAAGTGGAAATAACATTTAAATATCAGTTCCCATTTAATCAAATGCACACCTATTATCAATAACATGGAACACAATGGAATTGACCTGAAAGTATCAGTACCTATTGATCAAATGGAATTGACACCTAAATATTGGTTCCCAACGATTTGAACTCACCTAAATATCAATACCCATAGAACAAAACGGAATCTACACCTAAATATCAATACCCATAGAACAAAATGAAATGTACACCTAAATATCAGTAACCATGCAACAAAATGGAATTCAAACCTAAATATAACAAAATGGAATTCAAACCTAAATATCAGTAACCATGTAACAAAATGGAATTCAAACCTAAATATCAGTAACCATGTAACAAAATGGAATTCAAACCTAAATATCAGTAACCATGTAACAAAATGGAATTCAAACCTAAATATCAGTAACCATGTAACAAAATGGAATTCAAACCTAAATATCAGTAACCATGTAACAAAATGGAATTCAAACCTAAATATCAGTAACCATGTAACAAAATGGAATTCAAACCTAAATATCAGTAACCATGTAACAAAATGGAATTCAAACCTAAATATCAGTAACCATGTAACAAAATGGAATTCAAACCTAAATATCAGTAACCATGTAACAATATGGAATTTACAGAATTCTAAAATGTATACATTAAATAGCAATTATTCCATAGGAACAATATATTTAATATATATTATTACAATATATTTATTATAATTGCAGTTTTCTGATACAGTTACTGTAGATGATGTCAGTAATATTACTAGAGTTTTTAATCCTGAAAAAAAATCCTTTGTTGCAAAAAAACGATGCGATGCATCTAATAATGCAAAGACTTTCAGAGAAATTCTGGTCTTTCTTTACCTATATTATTAATGATTATCTTCCAGTTCTTTTCCCACTAATTTCTTTTCTTCAAAATTATAAATGAACGATAATCATATTATCATATGAACTACTGTTGGGCTGGGGAAATCCCACCCCCAAGATCAAAATTGATGGGAAGGAACAAGGTTAGTCCAAGTTTCTGGATATAAATTCTGGATCTCAGATGAGATATTCCTATCCCACATCATTATACATCATGAAAAGCTTACATTGATGAGATGAGCCTGTACTTAAGCAGCATAAGAATTCCTAATTTTCAGTACAACTGATATCTCAGAAGTTCACATCAAACAAGCTGGGACTGTCCAGTCTTCAAAGAATGGACATTGAGTTTATGTGAAGTCAATGTGTGAGGGACTAAAATTTGACACACAAAAAGTGTTTTGTTCTCATTCACCTCTTGTACCATGGAAATAATAAACTGCAAATTCAAATGCCTTTAAAACACTTGAAATGATCTTATTTTTACATTAACTCTGTTGTAAGACAAAGATTTTTTTCCAGAACTATTCATAAAGAGTACTAGAGTGCAAGCTCTTAGTTAAAGATGTATACATATGAGACAAACTCTCACTAGGCTTATGCATATGAGACATATCTCACTATGTTTATGCACATGAGACAAAATCACACTGCTTATACATGAGACAAAATCACACTATGCTTATACATGAGACAAAATCACACCATGCTAAGCATTTGAGACACAATAAGAAAATATATACCTGTTATAGCTACACATAACACCTAAAGCACCTCCTTGAGCACAAGCCTTAAACTGAGGCAGGTATGTCATCCTCAGGTCTTTCTCTGGAACCTATGAGATCAAGGTCACAAGGTCAATTAACGTCATACTTATTTTTCCGTATACAATTTGCTCTAACAAATATATTTTCCAAAATTTGGAATGGTGTTGATTTAAAATCATTCACAAGAAAACAGTTTTTTGAAGACATTTGAAAATTAAAACTTGAACTGGAAATATGTTTATGGAACACAAATATACCACAATGATATTAATACAAAACCTAATCAGATTTGTGAGTTTTTGGTTTAATGACATTTTTCAGAACATGATATGCTTTACATGGCAGCCAGTATATTTTGACAGATAAATAACCAAAGGAAAACACCAACCCCTAAAGAACTACAGGCAAGCTCACAAACATACCCTGGAAATATGGTCCTGAAATTAAACTTTTGAAAATTTTAGAAACATCTTTGTGAAATAACATACTTTTGTTATTCTGACTAAAATAAGACTAGGTTCTGCCAAACAAAAAGATACGATGTGAATGTTTTGGTACCCAGTGATCTGCCATCCTAATTTCAGCAAGATAGAATTAAAATTTTACACAGTGTCTTCATTTTTAACCAATCATATTTCTAAATTTGTAATTCAACTCAGACTTAAACACTGTAAGCAAAATGATAGTCCTTTTTAACAATATTTTTAAGAAGACATAGACAATAAAAGGGATGCATTAGAAATAGATAATTGGCTTAATTTTTTTGAACAGAATGTCTTGGTTAAAAAATTATAGAAACACACAAGAAAAATGTAATTCTTTCATGCAAATTTGCTTACAATAGCATTAAAACTAAGTCTAGAAACGGGCAAGTCTTCAGGACCTCCATGGGCATCAAAGTGTTTACATATTGCAGCTGCACGGTAGAATCGAGGATGTGTTCCCCGCAACCCAGATGCAAACTTAGCTGCATAAACTCCACTCAGGTATGGATCCTCACCGTATGTCTCCTGTAAAATAGTAAACCTGACAACTAAGGACACCTTTTCATTGCAACCACCAAAATTAAGTAGTCACTGCCTGGAAAATCATCCCAATTGATATACTGTTGACCTGAAGCAGCCATTTTGTACAGCTAAAATATTACTCTTGGTCAACTAAAGCTACTTTCAAGGGACACAATTTTATGCATGCAAGCTTCATAAAAGACTCAAAAGAGTAACAATAATTTTTGTGTGGGATTTGACTTTGACAAACTCGATGAAATAACCAAATTTAAATCTACAATAAAATGCTTTGATTCAATAACATTTTAAAGATATGAGCTCTAATTAAAAACTAAATACCATAGTTATTCTAATAGAAGCCCACTTTTAATCAACATTTTCCTTTTTTCCACGTAAAAGAAATTTCTACCTTATCAAGGCTTATAGATCCATACATATCCATTATGATATGACCAAATAATTCAAACAGTACATGAGTAACCCAATGATTGCTATAAATATCAAAACAACTTAATTTACGAATGTTTTCAGTCAGACAATGATGTATAGTATTTAATGTTCCCTCCTCCTTTTGAAAATTGCACTGCCCCCAAGACATCTATTACAATAACTACGGTATATAATGTGCTGGTAAAAATAATTAAGTTTACATATATTTTACGGGATTCTTTTCAATGTGAAATGTATTTTTCTTGATATTCATGATCTTTTTATATCTTGTATGGAGTTTTCATTAGTATTGAATACAGAGTACCATCAAGAATTAAAATATCAAAAGAATGTAGAGGATATGTTATTCCTTTCTAAAATTAAAATCTCTTAAATAAATCCAGACAAAAATATCACTAAGCAGCTTTAAATAATAGATAACATTTCAAAAAAGTAATCAGGTCAAAATATTTTTTGTTGTTGTTACATCTGGTAAATCAGATGGCATCTAACACTGCATTGCTTCATTTTCACACTAACCGGTAAAACTTCCAAGAAATTTAATTTTGAGAATATGTTTTATAACCAACTAAGTGTAAGTAAATAATTCCATAATATTTTCAGATAATAATCTGCAAATTATTGTTCTTAAAAAAACAACAAATATGGATGGCATAAGTCATTTTATTACATCACCTGATTTCGTCCCCACAATGGATGTCTCATAATGTTAATGACTGGACTGAAACAGGCTAGACCTGAGTGTTCCACATAGCTCTTCTTGCTCACAAAATCATTGTGCTTGGCTCTGACCTCTACAGATATTGCTTCAGCAACTTCATTTATCAAACTGGGACTGGAAATACAATAGAAATATATAAGTCAATGAGAAAGTTTGATGCCTGCATTAAACATACTGATCTTACATTTCACATATTCATACATTTCATATTATTCTTACATTTCATAATATTACATTTCATATTATTATATCTCATAATATTCTAGCATTTCATATTATTCTTACAATTCATGTAATTACTGCATTTGATACATTTCTTATATATTCCATACTATTTATATATTCCATATTATATTCCATCCTATTCTTATATTCCATATTATTACATTCATATTCTTATATTCAATAATATTCTTACATGTTATACAATTTTATATTTCATGTTATTTTTACATTCCATAATATTCCTACATTTCACACTTATTACATTTAATAATATTCTTGCATTCCATCATATTCTTACATTCCATACTATTCTCACAATCCATCATATTCTTACATTCCATACTATTTTTAAATTCCATATTATTCTTATATTCTGTTCTATTCTTGCATTCCATACTATTCTCACATTCCATATTCTTACATTCTATACTATTCTTATATTCTATATTATTCTTGCATTCATACAATTATTATATAACATTCTATTTTTACATTCCATATTATTCTTATATTATGTTCTATTCTTGCATTCCATACTGTTGTCACATTCCATCATATTCTTATATTCCATCATATTCTTATATTCCATATTATTCTTATATTCCATCCTATTCAATACATCCTTAATGATGCTCCAGATTACTATAAATTTATCACATCCATATTAACTGTCTCAAAATATGTTAGGGTTTTCATTTGGAATATAAACAAAACGAATATGACAAGTCTTTTCAGCCTGCTTGCATAGTCTGGTAACAAGACAAAGGTATTTTGTAAGGTGGTGATAGCAGCTTAAAATTTTAACAAACTGAACATACCCATGTTCAAAAGTATGACCCTGTGTTAAAAAGATCTTTTATTTCAACTAAAATGTTGAAGAAAAAAATCAACTGCATCTTTTTTTGCAAGACCATTTAATATATTTAAAATGGTTCCATAGGGTGAAGACAAGTCTTCTTTTTTTTTTTAAACAAAAAAATGGGCAATATAACCTCAACTACATAGTGTTGAATAAACATTTGTATTAAAAGGCAAAATAAACTGATTTTGCATGGACATTGTTTTAAAAAAACACGTAAATGGCATCTCTTTAATTTAACAACAACTTAAAACAAACTGGGTTGTTCCACTTTGTGAATTTTATCTATACAAACTACCACAAAGGGCCTCACAGCTGTCTTCAATGGACTTAACAGATCACCCTTGCTGTGATCAGTCAACTTATAAATGAAATGATGGTTGTTTATACCTGACATCTTTACCAGTTAATTGCCTCTGTAACAATTTGGTGTAAAAGAAAAACATCAGCAAGGATAGGGCTGTTTACCATAAGGAAAGGGCTGTTTACCATTTTACATGTTACAGGAATGTTATGAGTGGTGAATTTTTTTTCTTCAAGAATACTAAAAACTGTATTATTCAAAACACAACTGTAATCTTGAGAAAAAGAAAACGCCACTAAATATAAGCTTTTGAACGTTGGTAAATAAAAGAGATGTTAGATACAAGTTACTACACATCACTGCCTTGAATGAGAAATTTTAAGTCATCTGTATTAAAAATTATTGGCAAGTTTATGAACAGCAGCAATGCTTCATTTAAGTGTTTACTACATATAATATAAAATGCAAAGAATGATTGTTTCAGAATAGTATCTGAGTGGGATTCATTCTTTAATAAGGTGATTCAACATATGAACATAAATCATTCTGGAGTGAGGAACTCAAGGTGGCTGAGTGTTTTAAAGCATTCACCTTAATCAATTACAGCCATCTAACCTATGTCTATGTGGGTTCGATAATCAGGACAGGCCAATGTGGGTATGTGAAAAAGCTTGCCAGTAGAATGGAAGTTCTTCTTGGGGATTTCATGGGATCTATGAAACTTGTATACATCTTTATATTTAATGTCAGAATGATATTGTGGTTATGTGTGGGTTTCCACATACGTGTATATGTATGGTGATGATATATAACAATACTAAGTCTACCAATTCCTTTTTTGTTTTTAAGTAAATGCATTAAAGATTTTATTCAGATTTGAATTTCCAATAATTTTCTATCGGCGTATATGAAAAGATATCTGATAAACACTTTCTAAAAATATGCCATGCATGGAATGTCTTTAATCCTTTTTGAATTACTTCTGCTCACACTCAGTGTTACAACTGTTTGGTCTTATGCATGTACTGCAGGGACAAACTTAGAGACCTAATAATGTTTTGTATCTTATATGTTTTCCGCATGTTTTTCTGTTTTCCAATTTCATTGTTTATGCATTTGTTTTTCTGTAGTGTAGTCATATCATTATAGATAGTGTAAAGCGCTTAGAGCTTCTAAAGATTAGGCGCTATACAAAGTTCTCATTATTATTATTATTAAAGATAAAGCTAAGTCAGAAGTGATAGGACAATCAGAAAGGTAATGATAGGAAAGGCAGAAATAAGTAAAGGAGTGTCAGTATATATTTTCGTCCCTTCATACTTAAACAAATCCGAATACTATTGAGATGATGAGATATGAAACCTCAACTGGCTTAGCCCTGAGAATCACTAGGTCTTACTTGTAGCCGACTAGTTCAATAGAATGTGATAGTGGAAAGCTCTTATTTGTGATATATCAAGTCAGAAGCTTCTGCAAATAGTGATGGTAATTTGTTCCAAATTCCTATTATACATGGGAAGAAGCTGAATTATTTGTAACAATTTACCAAATTGAAGCCGACTTTAATTGGAAATTTTTCATGTGGTTTGCTCTACTTTGGCTATATGCCAAAGTCAGGTATTTGTCGACTGGTATGTCCACTAGGTTGTTCACAGTCTTGTACAACATCTTGTGGTAGTGGATCTAAACTCATTCATGGGTGTTTACAATTTAGGGCTGCATTGTGGGATTTGCTGGTGAGTGACTAGTGTTGATTAACTGAGAATACCTTCAATTTTAAATACAAAATAGTTTGAGCAAGGATACTATCATATTGTTTCAGTATATGTTCACAAACATTAAATGATGTTGGTTTATATGACCTGACCTGATTTTGTGGATTTGTTGAAAAAAAGGCATGAGCTAGAACAGGAAATGACTGACCCCCCCCCCCAATTGATGCAATCGTCTATGTTAACTGATATAATATCTGTATGTATGGTTGTCATGTTTGCTCCCTATGTCTCACATTTTCTGGTCAATTTCGATGAACTCTTTGATTGTGAGAACGTCGTCCAATTTTCTTCACTTGATAGTATCTGATAGTACAGCACTAACCTAAAAGCTGCTGCCATCCCGATAGATTGTGGAAAGGAGGTTGTATAGCCTGGCGCAGAATCACCATGTATACATTCAGTGCTCCATTGGAATGGCCCTATACCAAGTCGCTCTATTGCAGGAGAAGGTCCACCTTCTTTTGAACCCCCTCCCTTGGCCATCTGCTTGGCCAGTTCACTAAGTTCAAGTCTAGATACAAGATCTTCTACTCGTTGTTCAAATGACAGTGACGTATTTTGAAACGGATATATTTCTCTGACATCATTTTTAATGGCTGAACTTAAAAAGGGGTAGGCAATCAATAAAAATAAACAAAAAGTTAATGTAACTTTCGGATCTGTCAATTTGCCCGCTTCCGCCATCACTCTATCATATGACCACTCACGTGACCAAGTTTCTACTACTAATTTTCCTTAGGTCTAATACCGGGATTTATTTTCAGCTCTGACACAGATTTGAGGTAGATATTGCTGAAATAATGTACAGAAATAATAAACTAATAATGACATGGAAGCAAACAGACAAAAAATTGAAATAATAAGTTTCTAAACAAAAATTACACATTTTAGACAAACTTTCAAACACACAATTTATGTTATTGTATGATTGATGGTACATTAAAATTAATATTAAATATATTGTTTACTAGATAATATTGCTTCGCTAATGAAACAATCAAATAAGCTACCTGTTATATTTTGCTCACTAAAACAAAACATGGTTTAGTCTAACTACTTTAATGGCTTGGTTACAATTGACTTAAACAGAACACACACACACACACACACACACACACACACACACAGAGTTACAACTGAGAGCCTTGAGCTGACCTTCGGTGACCTGTAATTGTCAAACCATTTGTAGCTACATTTTAATACCGTATATTACCACACTACCTGGATAACAAGTGGTAAAATTATCATAAAATAATATAATTTAGTTTTACCGTTTCATTCGGTTACGGGTCAAAACGGACCGGTACCAAAAAGGCCCACGACCAAAACGGACCAGTGCTTAAAAGGTCCGGTCCAAAAAGGCCCGACCCCAAAAGGCCCATTAGGTATTAATTAATTACTACAGTACTAGTATAATAAAAGTAGAATAGCGGAGAACTCGCCCCATGGAGAACTCGCCCTGGGAGAATTCATCCCAGGTGTCAGGAGAAGTCGCCCCATAGTGGTCGGAGAAGTCGCCCCACTTTGCCTGGAGAAGTCGCCCCAAGGATAATATATAATAATTCTGAGATTTCGCCTCATGGTTGTCAAGGCTTTATTTATTGTTATTTTTCTTCAGCTTAGTAACTTATTAAATCTATAAAATTTGCAATTCTTTTCTCCGCGTCGAATGAAAGACAATGGCTTTGTGCTAATTCTTGTGGACATATGCACCTCTTTGATATAGTATTTTGTACCCGGTAATTGTGATCTTTCCTCCGTGAGCAATATCATGCCATTGTATTATGTTTGTATTTTAGGGAAACCATTTCAGTATTTCTAACTCCGGTTTGTTTCTATTGAAAAGAATACTCACCGATATAATTGAGGCCACGATTAAATTCCATTGAAAATAGTTAAATAATAAATCAACTGTTAACAATGAACGGTTGAATAATTTCGCATTTAATTTGTGCTTCTTCAGGTACGAAATGTTTTAAAAGAAACGGACAACGTATTTTGTTAGATGAAAACTGAGGATCTCTATAATTGTATATATGAAAGTGATGATTATTCATAATAGTAGAGTCTCTTATGTTTGCACATCGCATCAATGTATACTACATTTAGACAACGAAAATGTTTTTTTCTTCTTTTCTGTCTATTTATGTACTATTAAAAAAAATCGTGCAAATTCTTGAGATTTGCTAACCAAAATTTACTTGTACGTTTTATTATAAAAATCCAACCAAATAAATGATTATTATTGATGCATACCATTCTTTTAAGTGCCATATGCTGTGATATACACTGGTTATAAAATTTCGGCATGAAAGACAATTCGCTTAGAGAGTTATTATTGGTGTTAAACTGTGTTGAAATATTTGATGAAAACTGCGGATCTCTATAATTTTATATATGAAAGCGATGATTATTCATAGTAGTTTCTCTTCTATATTCATAGTAGTTTCTCTTCTATTTGCACATCAAGAGCACCGGTGTATGTTACATTTAGATCACGAAAAATGTTCTTTTTTCTTTTTCTTTTCTATCTGTTTAGTACTAATAAAAGAAAATCTTGCAAATTCTTGGGTCTTCTTTAAGCGATAATTGATTTATTTTTGTAAAGTGTTTTTACGCTGGTAAATTGATAAATTTATTTGATAAATTTAGCAGACTAAATTTTATTAATTATACGACATAGATTAGATAATGAAGGATTCGATTGTATTGTGAAAAAGGAATTACATCTCTCTCTCTCTCTCTCTCTCTCTCTCTCTCTCTCTCTCTCTCTCTCTCTCTCTCTCTCTCTTGTACATACTACTTTGTTTAAAGCCCAATATTGAATAATATTAAGGGCTTTGTTCAGCACAGAATCAATTGTATGTGTAGAATAATTTCTGTTTTGTAAATATGTTTGGAATTTATTCAACGAATTTTGTAATTGACAATCATCTGAAATAATACGTCGGTATCTTTTCGACTGGCTATGTGGTATACCGTTTTTAAATGACATGAGATGACATGAAGATTATTGACATATTGGTGGAAATTAGTTTCCTTGATATGAATATTTGCAGAGATAGTGTTATCAATATTTTATATCACATTTACATCTGAAAATGAAACATGCGTACTAGATGTAGTATAAGTAAATTGAATTGTCGGGTGAAAATGATTTAGGCGATCAATACAATTTTACAGTTCTTCGGTTGACTACTTCCAGATATAAATGTCATCGAAAAATCTGAACCAAAGAGATGGATTCAACTTTTCGTTTTGAAGAAATTCCCTTTCAAATTTAACCATGAGAGGAAAGTGTATGAAGGAGCCATATTAATACACATTGCCGTACCCATTATGAATATATATATTTCGTATTAAATTGAAAATAATTATTTTCCAAGATAAGTTTTAATATTATACAAATATCTTCACAAGATAGTGGGCTATTATTAGGATTGTAATCAAACAAATTTGTACACGCTTCAATACAAACTGCATGCGGAAAGTTGGTATATAGTGATGTTACATCTAATAATACCAGGATTGAAATTAACAGATAGCTGTGGAATAGACTTCAACTTTTTAATGAAAAGTTGTTGTATCTTCAATATATGATTTCATTATGAGTTTTGGGTAATATGTAGAAATGAGGTGTACGCATGTTAAGAGGGAAAGTATCAAATTCCTCGTATACGGATTTTTTTTTTAGCCATCTCATTAAAGCATGTTGAAATTTTTTATTTAATTTCTATTGACGGATTCGCCAATATGTTTGTAGTAGTTTTCATCATTTAATTGACGTTCAACTTATTTAAAATAATCTTCTTGATTCATAATAATAATAGTGTTTGACTAAGCATCATTTGTAATCACTATACTGTCGTCATTCATTATATTATATAAAGACTGAATTTCGTCTTAGAAATATTACTATGATATTGCTTTTATGATTACCAGTTAATATATCTTTTGTGATCGCGTATAAATAAAAATCTAAAAATGAATCACGTAAAAGATATTTTAATTCTGCCATAGAAAGGTTATCTGGGTTTTGGGGCGACTTCTCCAGACGAAGTGGGGCGACTTCTCCAACCAATCTGGGGCGACTTCTCCAGATACTTTGGGGCGAGTTCTCCCAGGGCGAGTTCTCCATGGGGCGAGTTCTCCCAGGGCGAGTTCTCCATGGGGCGAGTTCTCTGCATACCATAAAAGTAACTAATACGTAAATACCAAATCCTTGTTTGACTGGTGAATGTCTATAAATAATGTGCAGTAGAGAATCATGGTGCAGTAGTATGTCACAATCGTCCGTCACGTGATCATACCAATAATTGCAACGCTACTACATGTTCTATGTAAAATGAAAAAAGAAGGCAAATAATATTTGTGTTATAAAACATTGTATTAAAGCAAATCAATAATATCTTTGTTATAACATATCAAGACTGAGTACGGGTTCGTGTCGCCCACGTGTGGGTTCACATGACAACTTTGTCATGATAATGCTTTAATTAAGTAATGTCGATTTCATTTATGATGGATTAATATTTTCATTTGCGACGACTATTGACTTTTCCTGTTTCACATGCATTCAATATCATTAATACATGTGTATGCTTATTTTATTTGTGTTGATTATTATGTATACTTTCATTATATGTGTTATATTATATGTTTTGTAAGCACCGTCTTTGCATTTTGGTTGCAAGGTAACACAAGTCACAATTGAAAAATAATAGTTTTTGTTATTTTATTTTAAAAAAGTAGCATACATTTGTGTGACTGGTTATTAGGAGAAGAAGAAGAAAAGATAAGTGTAATTAGTATAAGCAAAAGAAAGACAAACGCTAATGCCATTTCAGATTTATAAATTTGTTAATAAGAACAATCATTATTGTTAATACATGAATATTAAAATCTAATTTCAAATTTTGCAAACATATTGCTCATAATGTGTCAAATTAATTTAATAGTAACATATATTCAATAATTATACAATAACAGCACCAAATATTCATCAAACTATAAAATCATGCATACATAGATGCTCACTTTTCAACCAAATAACTTAACAAGATTGCACAACTGTGGCTGCCGACGTTAATATTATATTACGATATAGGATACAATCCTGGGATAACAGGAACATAGTAATGTTGTTCACGGTTATTAAGCTTTTCTATAGATACATTTATATTTTCTTTCCATGTTTTTGGGCCAGGATGAACTCACTTTTTCAACGTTCACATAGTTTTAGATTACAAAATATGCATTTTCTAAATCTAAAATGTTTCTCTTTCAAGGCTCTCCAAAAACATCAAAGTTTGAAACGACAATCATGAAAAAAAACAGATGTATCACACGATCACGAACATTCTTAAAAAATTGGCATGTAAAGTCGTTTCAATGCACATAATACAAATTCTAACTTTATTTGCTGCATTATGCTGCTACATGGGAAAAACATCATGCATATAAATTATGTCTTGTTTCCTTTCAAACCTTTAATTCTAAAGTATTCTATATCAATATATCAACGAAAGCAACATTTCTTTTTACAGTCTATATATTTAAAAAATGGGGTCATTGCAACTGTATATAAAAAAAAATGGTATGGTAGTCGTTTACCAGCGGGCCTATAATAGTTCAACTTATATTACATCGACTCATCTCTGCATGAACTTTAAAGGAAAATTATTTATTTTCTCCAAAATGGCATTTATTAGAATCACAATGTCATTAATGACGACATCGGAAGTCCAATATATCAACGAAAGTAATATAATATATAATGAAGCAATAATATAATGAACAAGATAGTGTTACAACTTGTCAGTAGCATTTCTGGATAAGAGCCGTCCGTTTTATGAAAAATGAATAATCTCAATTTTTTCTTGGTTTTATATATATATATATATATATATATATATATATATATATATATATATATATATATATATATATATATATTTATGGTTAGGCGTTTGTTTATAGCCAGAGGAGACACCTAAATGTCAGAGTTCAGCATCAGGGAAGAAATAATAACAAACTACCTAATTGTTGCTGCAGGCCACTTTCAGTGACTTCATTATATATTATATATAGAAATAAAACATAATTATAGTCAAAAGATATACAAATGCATACTTTACATACATAATGAAACTCAAGTGCTTGAACTTTTGGGCTCCGACCGCCCTTACAGACATATTAAAGATCAAGTACTTGAAATTGTATACGTATAAACACGATATTATGCGAAAGGACGCTAATTACAATTCGAGTAACTTTGCGCGTTTGCAGGCCCTGACCCCTGATTGGCCAATGAACCCATGTGACCAACAGGGGGCAATTTGATTGACCCTTCCCAGCCCAGCTCTTTGTTCCCACATAATAAGGTAAAGTCTAGACCCAACCTCATCACACCACCCATAAATGTACTTACGCAGGCGTAAGTAGTTATATATATATATATATATATATATATATATATATATATATATATATATATATATATATATATATATATATATATATACAACATAAATTCGCCATAAACACGATTTTATTGTTATTTACCTTATTACAAAAGTTCTGAAAAGTCCTCTTGTCGCCTTATGAAGTTTAAACACTTACACTCAACTCCAAACAAGGCTGGTCTACTGGATCGTCTGTGCCTTGATCTGTAACATCTATGGTCACTGGAACCTGTTGTAAATGATTAACGTATATTTGTTAAATGTTAAATTTGCCGCGATAAACGTTCATCAGGAACAAAATAGTGTTACTACTTGTCAGCAGCATTTCTGGATAACCACCGTGAATTTTATGACCAAAAATAAATCGGTATTTTAATTGTGCAACACATTTGGGTTCGTCGTCTCGTCTTTGTGTTCGCCTATCACCGACATGGTCATACGGGTAAAACTGATGTCTTATATTTTAGTTGCTTTATATCATACCTGATTCAATTCTCTTGATGGCCTGCATGTACAACCGATTTCCCCATCTGTTATTTACAGCCTCCCTGTACGCCAGCAAGGATATTCCTAGAATAAATAATTTATTATATAATCTTCTTCGATAAATGTTTGCGATTCGTACTCTGTATGATGTACAATTACAACATGCAAAAGGACAAAACAGTCATATGAGATGTAATTGAACACATGAAGCTAGATGTCGTCATCATTAGAAGAGAATAGACTTTATTGTATTAAATAAAGATAATTTTCTTAACTAAAGAACTGTTTCTTTTTTTAGTGTGCCTTGTTTTGTAAAAGTCATCAATATGCAAAAGTCGCATTGATAAATAGTAGCAATGGCATGCACCGCCATCTTTATGTTTCCTTGCAGTTTTTGTGACTTCAAGAATTGGTCTATTACGTAAGAATAAATGTGTTTACTCGTGGTGCTCCATTATTTCCAATTGAAGACGATTTGCCACATAAAAGTGAATGTGAAGATTGTGACACATGTATATATATATATATATATATATATATATATATATATATATATATATATATATATATATATATATATATATATATATATATATATATATATATATATATATATATATATATATATAGTTAGTGCATAAGCGTGAGTTTTAAGCATTACGATTGTTGTTTCACATAATAGGCCTGACGGTAACCAATTCTAAGGTAATGCGCATATATGTTATCAAATATAGTTGATATTGGTGGCAATATTGTATATTACCTTTACAGCGTAAGCATGGTCTTATTAATATGAAACTTTAGGAATATATTTAAAAGTGTACTTACCAGTGCTGCACGTGCGATGTTGCCAAAACCCACACACGTCACAAGCAATTGCATGCTGTCGTGGCCTAACTTCTCGAGGACAATGAATACAGCGAACATACGCCATTATACTAATTGCTTAGCTTTTATATAAGTCGTAATAAATTGATGAAAACAGACTATGGTGCAACAATAAGTACAAGAAACGTAATTGTGTGTCGCTGAGACAAATTTAACACAACAGGTAATTTAGTAAAACAATTCTAAAATTAAAATTAAATAGATTGTAATAAAGTGAGCATACAAATAAATCCATAAGCATCTGAATCTGTGTCAACTGTAAAGACTTTGTCGTTTATATAGTTATTACATGTTGTAATTATCTTAGTATGTGTTGCTGCGCGTGGGAATTCACATGTGAATATATATTTTCTGGACCTATAGGAAGTTTACAGATAATTGACTGGGGTAGTTTAGTAAGCAGTGTCTCCGTAATCGTTAAAAAAAGTCCTGTTGAAATCGTTTGACACGTCAAGCACTGTTGAGACCGGAGCATGGGAAAAAGTTGTGATTGTAGATACTTGTATTTGCGTCATAATTGTGATTATCAAAATTTGCTGACATATTAAAAAAATCTTAGACAAAAATAGGTAAAGGAAGTGTGAAAAGTATATGGTGATCGCGTAATTCTTTCGTAATATCGGTACTACAATTTGCGTAATCGGCAAAGGTCTGCTGTTTGCTATCCGTGCTTTTTTCTTCTTCTTCTATGTGTCAATCATTACTAACCAGTGCTTTGACAGCTCAGTGTTTTAACAATACATGTGAAAATGTCATTAACCTGCAAGTGAATAGATATAGGTATTGTAGAAAAGCTGTCTTCTTTCTTCTTTCTTCTTCTTCTTCTTCTTCTTCTTCTTCTTCTTCTTCTTCTTCTTCTTAATGGATCTTGTAAACGGTCCTTTTCAACCCGATCTATTTCGTCCAGGTCCTTTCTGACTCGTTACTGACCTTTTTGGACCGGGCCTTTTTGACCCGGGCCTTTTTGGTACCGGTCCGTTTTGACCCGTTACCTTTCATTCAATCTCTCTTTTGAACATATGTTGCTAACCCAAACATCATATTACCAACAATTTATTTCCAGTAGCATATTAATAAATAATCTCTCCATTATAATAAAGTTGTACACATATTCAGTGCAATCAAAATTTCACAAGCAGCAGGGAATTATTGCTAATAATTAATTATTTCTTTTATTTCATTATCGTATCTTGTTCGTTGTTTAATTATTTTTTTTAGTAGTGTTGATGTTGTTGACTAAATTATTTATTTATTGATTTTTTTTGTTGTAAGTTTCTGTTCGTATATATTTAAAACCAATTGCAGAATAGAAACTGATTCAAAACACAAAACTCTCTCTCTCTCTCTCTCTCTCTCTCTCTCTCTCTCTCTCTCTCTCTCACACACACACACACACACACACACACACACACACACACACACACACACACACACGTTTCTGGATTCATAGCAATTTTACTGATTTTTATTTATGTTTCTTTCCCAAAATATGGTGAAATTACATTTTAACTTTTTGAGACCAAGAAGAAAATATTGTTACACGCACAGGGGTTTTACTTGACTGAGCGGTGTCAAACCCAAGCGCGAATCGCGCTGGAAGTCATGTTTCCCCAAATTTTTAAAGACTTCCATACAATTTGAATTGTAAATTAGGAAGCCAGACGTGTCTGTTTTTAAATACTAAATTTTACTATAATCAACTCAAGATCACAGATAAAACAACTTGCCAAAAGCCTATCAACCACATATTTGTATGATTTTTCTTCATCATCATCAGATTTCCGTACCGCCAACCGGTTACGCCATAGAAAATACACTGGTATCCCCTTTTTCACTGGGAACTTTTTTTTTTAACTCCGCCACCTTAGGTCAGTAAATGTACGCTTTTCCAGGCACATTACGTCAATATAACTGTACCCATTTTCCACTATGGACGCAATCTACTAAGTCCCTACTTATTGTTTCCATTGTGTAATTTACCGGTTTCCTACCGTAAATACTGTCACCTCAGCCACACCACTATTGTACACCACTAGATTTTAATATGGACTATCTTACCAGGGACAGTCATTCAGTTAGGACCTGAATCACTACTAGCGAACCATGGCACATCATTCAAACTCAATAACACTTGACTCCGTGACGTTTGCTCCGAGTAATTGGCTAATTATTTCGGGCTAAGAATATTTCCATGGCGCAGAATCCCAACAATCACACAAATCTAAGAATTGCTTAAAACGGGGCGCTATCAAATGCGCACAATGCCTAAACGTCGAATGCCATGTTTGGTTTATGTTTGCCAGCCATATGCAAATATGCCTAACTGAATAATGATGTTATTCAATTTCATTGGACTTCCATCACCAAATTAAAATTGTTTAATCAAACAGCTATTTGATTCAAAGCCATATGACGCAAATAAAAGCACTCTCATACAATTTCAAAACCTTGTCAGATTGATAGGATGCAAGTACATCGAGAGATAAAATGTATGAATATATGTGATTTATACATCGAGAGATAAAAATGTATCAATATATGTGATCTTTACATCGAGAGATAAAATTTTGTAAATATATTATGTGATTTACTTCCAAATAATCCGCTGCAATAGCTTATTTTCAAGTATACACGTTCTTGGCACTAATGTAAGTTTACAAACTTGAACTCCAAAATCAATCGGAATATATTATGATATTTCCAACTTCGGTACTAGAAGTTAATGGAATGTAAATCTTTATCGGTTTTTTCTTTCTTTCCCTCTTTGGAAATGTATTGCAGGCCTATGAATAAGGCTGTGTATCTCTTCTAGTAGCACGATACGGCGTATCGCAGGTTGAAATACGATTTATGTCGTAATGCATACCTGAAGCTGATTTCGGTATGATTCATATCGTAACGCATACCTTAATCTGACTTCTGTATGATTAACCTACAGGTGGCATGCCTTCGTCAGAAAATATTACTATCTTTACTCGTGCTCTCCTGATATTTTACTCCATTATATTTCACTGTCCAAAACTGACAGACCTTGATAAAATCCCGGACATAAAATGAAAAAATGTAATACATGTGCCACAGATTTCACATCCTCATGTAACTACTTTAAGAGTTGTGCGTATTTTGCGCATCGCAATACGGGGTGACCAAATATTATATTGTATCACCATCATATATTTTATTTATCGTTAGGTTATCATAAATTTGTAGATATTAGGGAAAGAAAGTTAAACAAAAAGTAACAACTTATGAACATTATTAAGTGAATTATAAATAGCATTAGCAGCAGATTTTCGTACTTTTTGATATAAGAAAGAATATAATGTAAAAAAAAAAATGAAGAAAATAAAAAAAACTACGAGTACTTAATTCATGCCTTATTATGTCAATATGTCAAAGAGACTGGTAAAACTTGCTCAGTTGGCAGAGTCTGATAGAATAGTAGTCCGAAATCGTTTGTACTCCAGTAGGAAATTCCTGAGAAAATTTGAAACATATATAATTTAAAAGTTTATAATTAGCACACACACAAAATGAAAGATAATGTTACTATTTGCTATCTCAACGGTTAATGTAAAATATCAAGATCAAATATAAGACACCAAAATTATGTAAGATACAGATATGTCCATAAATATCACAGTTTATTCAAATTTCCATAAATATCACAGTTTATTAAAATTTCCATAAATATCACAGTTTATTAAAATTTCCATAAATATCACAGTTTATTAAAATTTCCATAAATATCACAGTTTATTCAAATTTCCGTAAATATGTGAAGGAGTTATCTCTTCGAAATTGTCATTAGATGGCTGTTAAAATAGTAATAGGCCAATTGCAAAATGGATATAGTGAATAAAGGTCAAGGTTAATATATTGGCTCCAGCAAATAACTGTTTATGGAGTAAATTAATTACAACTTAAATAAGTGAACCATATTACCAGTACATCTGAAATAACATTATACATACAGTGAAACTAATGTAATGTGCAGAATAAATAAATGAGGCTGTTTAGAGAAAATGGGAAAATACATTACAGACCCCTTTGGGCACGTTTGGCAACAACACTTTTCAGATCACCCTGAGAACGTTTAGCGACAATGGAAATTGAACATGGGGAATATTGGGACTGTATACGGACAAGGGAAAGATAGGTTCTTGTATAGAGTAGCAGGTGAGTTCAGCTATTTCAGCGGGTGGCGGGTGGCAGGAACGTTCAGCTAGTTCATAAACTATACAAATAAAACGTTTGGCGGGGCGGGACTGGCGGGTTATAGACACAGACATATATAACAAATACACTTAATCTATAAAATCGACTAAACATTTTGTAGGCAAGAAAGCAAATCGTTTCGAGGCAATGGGGTGGCCCTTAAAAAGGGCCTTTGGGTTTCTTCCAGTTACATATAAAAAAAATACCAAAGATACTATCCACATACGGGAAGGAGAAGATCCCCCAACAACAACAACAACAACAAACACAATATCTGCTTGTCGCACACGGGAAGGAGCTAAAAACAAACCCCAGATATAGTATACACACACGGGAACAGGAGAATAAAAACAGATCTAATTATACTATTCACACCACGTAGGCACACACACACACACACACACACACACACACACACACACACACACACTGTAGTAGCAACAAACAAACCCCAAATATAGTATCAACACACGGGAAGGGGAAAAACCCAGACACAATATCTACTATCCACAAACCCGCATACAAACCTCATATATGCTATCCACACAAAGTACGTGAACGCATACAAACATCAAATATACTACCCACACACGGGAAGAGGAGGGGAGAAAACCCAACCCAAACATAATATCCACACAACGTACTAGAACGCATACACAATTACACAAAGAAAGAATAAAAACAAACCTCAAATATACTATTCACATAGAGAGACGAGGAAAAAAACAACCAAAATATACTATCCACACACAGGAAGAGGAGAAAAAAACCCACAAATATACGATCTACACACGGGAAGAGAAAAATATAATTCACAAATATTCTAGCCACACCGGGAAGAAGAGAAATCACAAGCCACAAATATACTATGCACACACGGGAAGAGGAGAAGAAGGAAAAAAACAAATATTCTATCCAATCACGGGAAGTACAAAAAGAAACACCAAATCTACTACCTATACACGGTAAGGGAAAGAAAAAAAACACAGTAAATATACTATCCACACACGGGAAGAGGGGGAAAAAATTTACTATCCACACACGGGAAGAGGAATAAAACAAACCACAAATATATTATCCACACCAACGTACGCGAACGCAAACAAACACACCATTTACTATCCATACAAACGTACGTGAACGCATACACACACACACACACACACACATACACACACACACACACACACACACACACACACACACACTATCTACTATCAATACAGAAGGGAAGAAAATACCCCCAATATATACTATCAACACAAACGTACGCGAACGCTTACACACACACACACACGCACGCACGCACGCACGCACACACACACACACACTATCTACTATCAACACAAAATGTAAGAAGAAACCCATTACCCTAATATCAACACAGAAGGGGAAGAAAATACACCCTACATATACTATCAACACAAAGTCTAGGAGAGAAGGATGACAGTAAAAGTCAAACGGTGACGGTACGCTTAGACATTTTGGCAGAGTTAAGGAGTCTGAAACAATCCTGTTACTACACCAGAGATACCCACTCTAGGTATTTCTACCAAATCATCACCGACAGAATCCAGTCAAGAAGTAGGCCTTTAATTAAAAAAAAATACACTTAACGGTCCTTTTTAGGGCCCTCCAGTTCTCTCTAAAAGAGATAGTATTCATTTTCCCAAATCATTTAAAACTCAAAATCTCTTTACTGACCATGATACACGTGTGTGAGCGAGTGACTGCGTGAATGTAGGTCCATATTCTAAAACGTCGAAGCCAAGAGATGCTTACATTTTATGTCTGGTATATTCTAGTACAAATTTTAAGGTACAGTTCACAACACAACACTTTAAAAAGTTCATAGACTTCTTCTGTGTCATTGTTCACTCTCTCTGTTTTTTAATTTCTTCACTTTCACAAGTTTTTCTTCCTCATCTTCACCAGTTTCGTCTCGTCTTCATTTTGTCTCTTTTACTTTCTTCGCTTTATGAACGTGTCTTGGTTCGTCCTCTTGGGCGGATACATCTTCTTCTATTTCCTGTTAGGAACCCCTCCCGCCACCTGCTCCTTTTGTTTCTTAGGGAATTCTGAAAACTAATGTCCTTTCTCTTTACAGTGATAACATGTATCTAGACTGTTGTCTCTTGTGACTCCTGTCTTGCTTTTTTTTCAGGGTCTGGTCATTCTGAAGACCACTGTCCTTTCTTCTTACAGATATGGCAAGTATCTTGAATGTTATCTTGAAAGGAGGGGGAGATCGGCTTGTCTGAAGGAAACTTTCGTATGACACCTCGCACAGCTCTGTTGAGAAGCTCGGTCTATGTTGGCTCTTCTATCGTTCTGACAAATGACAACTGGAAGGTAAGAAACTTACAACTTATATAAGGAAGACACGGGTCTGACATGGATATAAAGAGACTCATGACGTTTAAAAATGGAGTCATTTGACTTATTCAGCCAAGATGAACGGTCGCAATATTTCGTGGAGAAACGAGAAAAGAGTAAGAGACAGAAACGTGATTTATCGCCTCGCACAGTAGTTGATAGAGCTACTAACAAAAATCTGCAACAAGATCTGGCAGACAGGCGAATGGATAACACAGTTGACCCAGCCACTGATTATAACACTCCCCAAAAATGGTAATCACCAGCTGTGCCAAAATTACAGAACTATCAGTTTGATCAGCCATGCTAGTAAAGTGATGCTGAAGATCATCTTGAACAGACTGAACCTACAAGCAGAAGAAATAATCCATGAAGAACAGGCAGGGTTCCGGAGTGGAAGAAGCAAACCAGAACAAATATTGAATCTTAGGGTTCTGTGTGAAAAATACTCACAACATCAAATCATGTGTTCATAGATTTCAAAAAGGCCTTTGACAGATTCTGGCATGAGGCATTGTGGGCCACAATGAAGAAGGACAACACAACATGGGTCAAAAGTTGACCAACACCATCAAGCAGCTGTACGCCAAGGCTACTAGTGCATTTATTGCTCAAAGTTCTGTAGGAAACTGGTTCAAGACAACAGTTGGAGTGCAGCTATGCTATCTACAGGTCACCCGCACTTTTCATCTACTTAGAGCGGAAAACCACTGTGGGACAGTCAGCATTGGAGGGCGTAACATCACCAACCTACGCTGTGCAAATGCCATTGATGGGCTAGCAGGCAGTAAAGATGAGCTTGCCACCTTAGTGAAGAACCTGGATGAAACATCTTCCAGATTTGACATGGTGATAAGCGCCGAGAAGACAAAGCTGATGACGACAAATAGTGGCAAACAAATCTCAATCAAGATTAAAGTCAGATGACAGGAACGTGAAGTAGTGAGCTAATTCAAATATCTTGGTTCCATAATCATCGAAGAGTGATCAAGAGGAGAAATTATGTCACGAGCAGCACAAACATCGGCAGCTACAGCTACAGCTACAAAATTTCTGCTATTGATCCCTCTTCCATGATTATGGAACCAAAATATTTGAATTGGCCCACTGTTTCCAGTTCCTGTCCTCTGATTTTAATCTTGGTTGAGATTTGTTTGCCACTGTTTGTCATCAGCTACACTGAGAAAGAGTATTTAGGATTGTAGCATCCAAAAGTTAAACTATTCCTATTGTAAAAAATGTATATTACTTAATGGGGCGTTTTTCCAAACTCTTCCACAGGCCTGTCCACTTCGCATAGCGCCATGTGATATAGCAATATGACGTCCTCATAATGTACTTTCCTCATTAAGTTTCCTATTATATGCAATCAATTTAACAATAAATGCAGCTAAAAATTGTTTAATAAATGTTATGTCCCATCACCTTTTTAAAAAAAAATATTCTTGTATTTTCAAATATATATTTTTACCCCATTTCTTAATCGTAATTATTCGTCCGCATCTAAACATCATCTTTGTAATGTAGTCTTTAATCTGTCTAATTAAGTCTTTATTGAAATTTCCGTCGAAGAAGAGTAATTGTTGTCTGTTATATTTGTCGATCTTAAAGATTTCCAGAGAGAGAGAGAGAGAGAGAGAGAGAGACTGTGGAGTACGAAATGAAATGTCCATTGATGTGAGGCGAAATGTCCATGGGCCGAAACATCCACGAGGCGAAACGTTCATGTACCTGGTGGGGCGCAATGTCCATTGAAGTGGGGCGAAATGTCCACTGAAGTGGGGCGAAATGTCATGGGCCGAAACGTCCATGGGGCGAAATATCCAGGTACCAAGTAATTCAATACGAGACTATTTTATGAAGACAAATGGTGTCCATCAAACAGATCTTCAATTCACAAATATATAACTGTTCTATGAAGACAAATAGTGTCCATCAAACAGATCTTCAATTCACAAAGACATAACTGTTCTATGAAGACAAATAGTGTCCATCAAACAGATCTTCAATTCACAAAGATATAACTGTTATATGAAGACAAATAGTGTCCATCAAACAGATCTTCAATTCACAAAGACATAACTGTTCTCCATCAAAACCGATTTTAAAATCAATAAGTACAACTGATCCATGAATTTTGTCCACATAACAGGCAGAGCTATTTTGTTGATTCTGTTACGACAAATTGTGTCCACAGACGAATAATTTTGTCCATAAAACAGATCTACCCATCATGAACTCAGGACTGTTATAAAGAGACAAATTTTGTAAATAGAACATATGCACAATTTATAAAAGTAGTACTGTTCTATCAAGACAAGTTTTGTCCATCGAAACAGATCGATAATTGATGGAGCAAGGGCTGTTCAGTGAAGACAAATTTTATTATAGAAATGATACATAATTCAATAAGCATAGACTGTTTTATGAAGACAACTGTTGTTCATCAAACAGATCTTCAATTCTATATTAGCAGGAACTGTTCTATTAAGACAAATTTTGTCCTTCAAAACAGATTTCCAAATCAATAATCAGTAACTGTATCATTTAGACAGATTTTGTCTATGTAACAGGTTGTCAGTTTGTGAATATGGGACTATTCCATTATGACAACTTTTGTCAAAACAATATTTCCAACTCAATACACAGTGACTGTTCGATAAAGACAGTTTTTTTTTCTTCTCCACAAAACAGGTGATATTAGTTTATGTTTATAAAAATGATACTCAACTAATTCAAGACTGCTTAATCACATTAAATCGTGTCAATAGAACAAAGGCAAAATTCACAAAGCCCGGTACTGTTTTATTAAGATGTTAGGACAGAATTTTTAGTAAAATTAATAAGATTGCCATTTTCTTTGAATTGTATTAAAATAATGTTTTATTTATTTATATTGAAGTAAGTTTCTAAAATATAGTAATGGTAATTTCATTTATTTTTGTAGCACAATTATATAGAATAAAAATGGTTGCTGCCCAAGTGGAGAAAAGGCAATGTATATAACCATACTGCATAACACCAGTAAAAATAACTAAAAGCTTTGCCAATGTACAGTGTTGTGTGGAAATATATAGAGAAAACATAATACATGCCATTTGCCGACTCAGCTACAACCTCTAGGTTCCATTAGTAAATATATATATATTCTGTAACCTAGGCATTGGCGGAAGTCCAATTCGGTTAATAAAAATGGAGCAACCTTTATCTAGAAACTTCTAAACGACATAAAACCAGATGGCTTCCAACAACGGATACCCATATTTGGTGTAACGTCGCCAAACGAATATAAATAAACCACAAGACTAAGTCTTAAGACGCAAAACAAATTGGTTTCCACCTATTGGAACTGGTTCTTACTTGGAGGAGAGTCAGCATTTTTCTGACTGGTGCATGGAAGGTATGACCTTGTCTAAACCTGAATCTGGCCGAATGTGTATAAATACAGATGCGCAATCGGGTCAGATTAGTTCTCGTATCAGCAGAAAATAGATGTTTGACTTCTCATTCCAGGTAAGAAAACTGTACATGTCGTAACTTCTTTTAGCAATAGGTACTTTTAATGTTTGAGATTTTAATGGTAACATTGTTATGTTAGCAACATTGTTCACTTAATTATTTTATTTATAATATATTGTAATAGAATGTTTAATGTTTTAAAGAATTCGTATTTAATTATATTTATGTAATTTTTATTGTAAAGGTTGAATTCGCTACCAACTTCATGTTTAGATTTAATGCTGAAATAAAGTATTCTTTAAGCAAGAAAGAATAATATCCAGCAATATATTCTAAATCAATATTCTATTTTAAAATAAGTAAAATGCATTTCTTTAAATTAATTGTTGCATTAATTACAGTTATTACATTTTATATGTTTGACTATCTTGAAATTAATCAAGAATTAACTATTGTATAATATTCTAAAATGCAGAAGTTAGACGAATAAATGAAGTTGGAAAGCTTAATAAGGAAAATATAATATGTATTTCATGAATTTTTGTTATAAAGTTTTTAGATGTGTTTCTAGAATGTAGTGATATATGTGTGTTGATTATTTAAATAAAGTTCTCCGTATCAGCAGGAAACAGATGTTTGACTTCTCATTCCAGCCACGATTCCGTACCTGATTCCCTAGACAGTCCATTATCGGGTGACATTCTTTATCTGGGGACTCATCCTTTTTCTTCTTCCTATCTTCCTGAGTTCCCAGTATGTGTTTATGAGAACGAACTATAAATCTTTCCATCTCATAAAAAAGATAAATTTGGTCTCAATATAACAGATGCACAAAGCATGTACTATTCTATGAAGACAAATTATGTAAGAAAGCAGATCAACAATTCACGGAGCCATGCTGTTTTTCGTCCAATAGCATAATACACATCACCCAATATTTTTTTCCTGGGGGACTGGGGGATTAATGTTTATAACGAAAGTCAAATCATCATAGGAGATGTTCCTGAAACTTTGACTACTCATTCCAATGTCAATTGACATCAGAACATTCTATACAAGGCCGTAATTTGGATAATACGATATAGCACAAAAACAGCATGCGCTATTTCTTACATTGTAGGACTAGGCTGTTCTATCAAGACATTTTTGTTCTCCATCAAAACAGATAGTATTACGCAATTCAGTAACTTGAGAGTACTTATTGAAGACAAATTTGGTCCATCAAACAACTATACGGTTCACTAAGCAAGGACTATTCGATGAAGACAAATTTTTTCAACAGAACAGACACAATTCAAAAAGCCAGGATGTTCTATGAAAATAAATTTTGTCCATGAAACACAGAATTTAAAATCTTAATAAATCAGGACTGTTTCAGAAAAAAAGAAATTTTGTCAATATAACAGATGCTCAATTCACTAAGCCAGGACCATTATATGAAAACGAAATTTGTCTATAAAGCAGATCAACATTTCACTGAGCCAGGCTTTTCTATCACGACAAATTTTGTCAGTATACACGTTACACAGTTCACTATTCAGAGTGTTGTAGTAAGACTAATTTGGCCATAAAACAGATCTACATTTCTCTGAAATGGGCTGTTCTATGAAGAAAAATTCTGTCCATAAAACAGATTTACAAAAGCACTAAGTAATGAATCTTCTTTGAAAAACTATTTTAATATATCCGCAGAACAGGTGAAATTATTTATAAAACTGTTCTATGAAGACTGATTTTGTCCAAAAAAACAGATTTGTAAATTAGAAAGCAGTGACTGTTCTTTGAAAAACAATTTTATCCACTGAGCAGGTAAAATTATTTCGTTTATATAGGACTGTTCTATAAAGATTTTGTTTTAAAAAAACCACTTACAATTCACTAAGCAGTGACTATTCTATGAAGACAGATTCTCGATGAATATATGGGATGGTTCTGTCAAAAACGATTTTGTGAAAATATTTCGTGAAAATGGGTCTGTTCCACCACAGGGGCTCGTTAGAAAGCAAATTAATAATATTATAATTAATAATATTACAGGTTAGACCTGATTCATGACGGATACTCTTAATTTGCTTTGTAACGAGCCTCTAGTTCTACGAACAGAAAACTCGTGTCCATAAAACAAATGTAAATTTTATAAGTGCGTATGTTAATAAACATGTCATTTCACTGACGAGTGATTGTTCTAGGTAAATAAAAAAAAACCTGAAAAGATTAAGATTGCAATTTTAATCAGCAGCGACTCTCCTAAATTATGGATAGCAGTGCACGGAAGCATTATTTACTAATTAGCAGATAAATCAATCACCATGCTACCCAATATCGAGATAATACCATTTTGACCGGAGTCGCCATTGTGTGGTTGAATATGTCAGTAGTCTGTGCCTTTGTGTGGTGGAATACGTCGGTAGCCGAATACGTCACTGTTCTGTGCGATCCGTTTTGAGACATTTTTTTTGTCCAGTAATATACCTCCCTTATACCATGCTCCTTGCTTGAAAGAACGAGTTTTGGTTATCATGTATTATCGTATCTCGTATTGTATTTGTGTTTGTAATGGTGGTTCTTTGTCTGTAATGACAAGTGCTAGGTATCATGCTATATCTTACAGTTGTTTGCAAATTGTGAGTATTTATGTCTAAAGATGCGCGTTGTTTTGTCTGTCCATACTTATATTTTGTTTTGAATGTCGTTGTTTTGTTAATAATTATGTGAATTTGCTTATTTCTGTTCGTGTCATTAGAATGGGTTGTTCGTCTATTCACGTGCTTTGTACTTACTTTTTTAGCATGTGTGTTTCCTTCCCATTCACTTTGGATAACTGTTGGTACATTCCGTCTCCCATTGTTGCCACAATGAGCATTGATGCATGGACCCATACATTCGAATGTGACAAGTTGGATCACTATGGGAACAAAAGTACTCATAATGCCACGCCCCCCCCCCCAATGTTATGTATATTCATTTTTTTTTTGTCCGTGCCTGACATTTGTCCGAGATCAACAGTAGAGCTTTTGCCAACCCGAATATTGTCATGCTTCGTCTACCTGATTTTTTTTGTGTGTGGCTGTTTTTATGATGTTGAGAATGTTTACTAAAATTCGAGTTTAAGACCAAGACTTGCTTACTAGCCTGGAATGTTCTGGAATTTAACTTGTTGACGATTTAGTGGAACTTTGCACTCACTTATATGAAATTCAGGGGCATTTTGTTGCGTCATAGGCAAGGGGACAGTTCGTTCATCAATAGAGGTTATGAAAACAATGAATCATTCCAATTTCATATTCGTCTTTGGGAATATACTCAGAGATTATAGCGATGTACAGATATTATTCTAGATGAATTTTTTAAAATCATTCATTGAAATTACAAAACTAATCATCGACTGGATTAACACATTATTTGGAGATTTTTGTGAACTCATTCAAGGTCATTTTGGATTTATATCATTGTAATACATCATTACTTTCAAGACTAATGATATAACGTCACATTTATTAATTTTGGTAGATCAGCACAGTTAAAATTTATTGGAATCCATTCAGAACATTTTATACTTTTGGACCTGCGATAAGAGATTTGGTTCTATTTTGGGTATAATTCACAGTACTGTAAGTTCGTTATAAATTTTCAGCTCCTATTTGGAGAAATACATTTTTTTTGTATCAATTTTATTACAATGTTTCGTTTCTCTTCTTTCTGCATAGTTTAAAACCATATAGTCGTAACATAGAGGAACCAGAGAATTTCTTTCCACTGGAAAATTCTGATATTGTCGAGGGCGTTTGCCCTAGTAATAAGTAGAGCTGGAGTTTAAAACCATCATACTGGAGTCAAAAACTATATATTTTTATTTGTACTTAATGTAGCAGTGCCGCTTTCTCTTAATCGCCATGTAGACACAACCACGCGAAACAAGATCTTCAAACTTAAGCAAAGTCACTGAATAGTCAGGAATTTAGATATTTCGTTTTGTCATTACGATGCTGACACAGTATTACTGTTATATTGTTGTCATTTGTTTGTATTTTATGATTTTTTTTTATTATCCGTAATTTCATTAATCTGATGTAATCTCTGTTGAAGAGGAAGTAAAGTGAGGCAGGCAGTCAGTCATACGTACGTACACACACACTATACATACATACATACATACATACATACATACATACATACATACATACATACATACATACATACATACATACATACATACATACATACATGTTTCTGATCCTGTCGCTAGGATTTTTACACAAACATCAGATAATAAAACCCGGATTCCTAATTACGGATAATCCAGATAATGCGAATCAAACATGATCCTTCGTGTACTGATGATTGTTTGAGAACATAAATATTGCTGTATCGCTATGCTTAAGAATGTAACCAATTTGGCTGATTGTCTTCAAATACCTGTTTTATTTGGACTTAATTAATAATTATCTCCTTTTCAATCAATAGACTAGATGACCTTACTCCATTGTCCAGTCATTAAGCTACCATCGTCCTTTTCAGTCCATCCTTTGAGTGTCATCCTGTCATCCTGCACGATAGTAGACATTACCGGTATATTACCCGTACATAAAGTCATGAAAACAATACAATAAAAGAGAGGAGAGAGTAAGAAAAAAAAGCTGAATGGAGACAGGATAAAAACGTAAAGAACAGACAAAACGAGAAGAATGTGTAACTGTGTGATAAACTATAGAAACTTTATATGCGAATTTTAAGCTTCATCTTGAGTAATTTCACCGCTTTTTCATTTAATTCTCCCTAACCTTTTTAATTTGTCACAAATTATGTATAAAAACGTACAACAAAGATAAAATAAGCTTTTAAGATTCCAATTATGTTTCTGTAACAGGTAGTTTTCATTTCATTGTATATGTCAATCCCATTATGTATCAAACCTGCAAGATAACACTGTGTTTAAACCCCTGTTAATCAGGTGAGCTATCAAGGACATGCAGGGTTAAATAAGGAATTAAACAAGTGAGATTATGTCGAGTATTGACTACATGTGATTTCTTACCTTACAAATACGTTACTTGCTTTAATTTATATCCTAATACTTCTATCTATTTTCGGAAAAGGATCGTGTATTTCAAAAACGAGTGTAACACACATGTTTGTAGATATGAAATTGTGATCCCCACCAGTTCCCCGCCTAGTAAAGCGTAAGAAAACAGAAAACCCACTTATTCATGTACCCCCAAATTCACGTATATCTAATTACAGAAGGACAAACATCAAGTCCCTCAAGCAGAGGTACCGGCATAATTAAACTTTTTTGTGGGTGGGCGGGGGATGGCAAACATGTAGTGGTCAGCTGTTTAATGTTATGGTAATACACCAAAACATGTTTAGAGGTGAAATCCGGGGTGGAGGAGCAATGGCCCCCACCCACTCCGCTCCTAAGTGCGGACGCCTGTGTTCTCAAGGTTGGGATAAACATCTTTTCAACTACTATTCGGACCTGGGATGAAAAACTGTATAGTTCCTACTTTATTTTTCTTATGCTATCCATTCTTGCTACGTGAAGTGATAAAGGGATGGGGAGGTGGGCAAACGGTCTGTTTCGCATATGTTTATGTTAGTCTTTACATACGGGCTTGGCAATTACATTACAAACATGAACCATAACTTTTTTTTTTTTAAAATCGGGTATTATCATATCTAAACAGCGGGCGTGTCAATTCTTTATCATGCTGACAATTTTCTTATAACACGACGGTCGTTATCAAGAAAATTATATGTTGACCTATATCGAACCTTTAAAATAAAAATAAAAAAAATTAGTATTGGTCAGCTTAGTTCATTCAAATAGTAGTTTTTCGGTTTCCTTTTAATCTTTTGTTCCGAAATTAATTATTTATCCGTAATTAATTTTCTCGCTTATCGCGTCATTGCATGTAGTTTCTGTATATGCGGCAACAAGATTTACACAGTCAACCACAATCCACTGCAATCTACAGCAGACAAAGAAAATAATTAATCGAGCACAATCTTCTATAATTAGGCGTAAAAATATCACAGTGCATATATCATAATCTACCACATTATATTACAAATCTTTCAGTCTGCTACCATCGTGTGTAAAAAGGCCAAAAATAAACAAACATGTATATGTTTTGACTCCGGTATACTAGTATATTGATTATATTATATTTAATGATTTTTAAAATAAACAAACAACAAATACATATTTCAATGAAACAAATGTTGTCAATAACAACTGATACGTAACACATATCGTGACTTAATTGGGATATGAATCTTTTACCACAGTAGAAAAACTTTAGTAACACAGTTACACTACGTATCTTTTTTTAAAATTATTATTTAAATAACACACGGCAGTGGGCAGATGTTCACATTTGCACGGGATGTAGACGACCCCGCCCTCCACGAGTCCCCTGCTGCCTTGCAGGTTAGGTTTTGGATAACCAAAAGGCTAGCCCAGTTTAGACGGCGAGTGATCGGCGTCGGTTAAATAACTGATCTAGCTCACTAATTGTGAGTAGGGTGCGGTAATGCCCTTGGTAGTTAAAAGCTATCCAAAACGGCGGAGGAGTCTCGAGGAGACCACCGGGGTATACCTATGCTAGAGAACTAGCTAGCGAGGAGAGGTTGGGTGGAGCCGCCTCGTGAAAGAACCACAGGAAACGAGCATGAGAGGACAAACAAACAGAAAAGAATGCGAGCTGGGCGGTCGCCTGGACAAACAAGCGCCCCGTTGTAGGTCTAGAGCAACCCTGGGATCTACTCCGAGAAGTGGGTTACAGGGAAGGAACAGAGGAAAGGAGAGACTAATTGATGCGAAGCATGGTGTGTCAATCGGCACATGGAATGTGAGGACACTCTGGAAAGAAGGGAGCCTAGAACTTTTTGTCAACAGAATGAATGACTGGTTTAAATGGGACGTAATTGGTTTAGCAGAGGTGCGAAGAATTGGTCAAGGAATAGTGGAATGCGATGGCCACACATTATTGTACTCCGGAGAAGAGAAGAAACGTCAAGGAGGTGTAGGCTTGCTTTTATCGAAGATGGCATCCAGAAGCCTAGTCGATTGGAATCCGATATCGTCAAGGCTGATCAGCGCTAGGTTTATTGGTCAAGGACACAACATCACTATCATCCAAGCGTACGCACCGACTACATACTATAATGATGAGGTAGTCGATGAATTCTACAAGACGTTGCAACATGCAATTGACAGCGTACCAAAAAGGGACATCAAGATCGTAATGGGCGACTTCAATGCACAGGTTGGAACAGACAACACCACATGGAATGGAGTATTGGGACCCTATGGCTATCAATCAATGAACGAAAGAGGTGAACGACTACTCCAATTCGGCAGGCTAAACAAACTGAACATCATGAACACCTGGTTCGAACATAAGCCTTCAAGGAAATGGACTTGGACATCACCCGGTGATCGAGCGCGGCAGATGATCGACTATATCATGATTGACCGAAGATGGAGGAGTTGCATCAACAACGCACACAGTTACCCAAGTGCAATAGTGCCAAACGTGGTGAATGATCACAATCATGTGATGGCAAACTTCAGAATAAGATTCAATGTTAAAAAAGACACATACAAAGAAGGTGGACATTGAAAGGCTGCGTATTCCTGAAGTCAAAGAACGATATGAGATAGCGATCAAGAATCGCTTTGAAGCACTCGGCAACATGATCGAAAATGAAAGCCTAGATGAAGCACTCGAAATTGTTAACCATACGGTAAAGGAAGCAGCTGAAGTAGAGATTGGTTTCAAGAGGTACAAGAAAGATCCATGGATCAGTGACGAGGTACTCAACCTGGCTGACGAGCGACGGGCAATAAAAGCGAAGATAAATAAGAACCAGAGAAATCCGAAAGTTAAAGATTGGAAACGTCAATACACACATCTAAAGAATGTCATAGTCAATAAGGTTGATGAATGCCGTGAAGAATGGTTTAACAAACAGTGCCGTGAAACGGAAGAATCAAACCGCAAAAATGACATGCGATCTCTCTTTCAAAAGGTCAAAACGCTCAAGAAAGGTGTGAAACTGAAGGATAAGCGTGGAAACATTAGAGACAAGGATGGTAACCTACTCACAAAAGATTCAGACATTCTCCAAAGATGGCACGAGTATGGTAAGAGCCTATACAACGCAAATATAGAAACAGACGAGAGCGTAATCGGACAACTTTGGCCAAACTGTAAGAGGGATGACTTTGAACCGAATCTCCATGGAAGTGAAGTGAGGAAAGCTATTGCAAAGATCAAGCTGCGTAAAGCTCCTGGAATTGATGGCATCGAAGGAGAACTGATAAAGGGAGGTGGACAAACGGTTATACAAGGAATTGTACTTGATTTTCATAGACTTCAAGAAAGCCTTTGATCGTGTATGGCACCAAGGCTTGTGGAGGGTACTACACCATTATGGCATACATCCAAAGCTGATCAATCTCATTGAAAATTTGTACAAGAGAACGCAAAGCGCTATCAGAGTTGGAAACGATGTGACGGAATGGTTTCAGCTATTGATTGGAGTGCGATAAGGCTGCATTTTATCTCCAGATCTATTTAACATCTACCTTGAACATATTATGAGAGAGGCACTCGATGGCCTAGAAGACGTTGGGACACGCATAAGTGGCAGAACAATTAACAACTTACGTTTTGCCGACGACATTGGTCTACTGGCTGAACTGCTCGGACAAGCTCAACTCCTTCTGGACAAAGTCGATGAGATCAGCGCAAGGTATGGACAAGAAATTAGTGAGACCAAGACAGAATGGATGCTAGTGAGTACCAAAGACGCGGGAATAGTAAAAAGGAGAATTGCGAATGGACTTTTGCTTAGAGGAAAGAAACTACAGCATGTGGACAGTTTTAAATACCTTGGAACTACCTTAACTGAAGATTGCAGAAACGCGAAGGACATCGAAATACGTACAGCCACAGCCTTGAAAGTGATGAGCGAGTTGGACAACATCTGGAAAAACAAGTATGTCAAGAGTGAGACGAAAATGAGGCTATACCGAGCTCTTATAGTCCCAATTGCCCTGTACGGGTGCGAAGCTTGGACACTTAGAAGCGCTGAGGAGAGGAAACTACTTGTGTTTGAGATGGCGGCGCTTAGAAAGATTCTAGGAGTTCACATTATGGACAGGATGAGAAATGAAAACATCAGAAAGGCTCTTAATCAGACAGAGACAATCGTGCAAAAAGTGCACGAGAGACAACACCAATGGCTAGGACACGTGGTAAGGATGGATAAGAACAGGATAGCGAATATTGTACTGCACGGTAGAGAAGAAGGAAAGGCAAAAGTAGGGCGTCCGAGAACGACATGGATGAAATCAGCACTCGCTAGATACGACGTGGGGAAGCAAGTTATAATGAGGACTGCACAGGAGAGAGAAAAATGGCGTTTGTTGTCAACACATGCAAGAGCCCACGTCGATGATGTGCAATAGAAATTGTGCAGAGATATGGCGGAGAAGAAGAAGAAGAAGAACACACAAAACATAGGTTAATATACACTTTATTGAACATATAAAATAATCTTTGGCATAACGGGGGCAAGTCCTGTCTCAGCACACTGCACCAGCCCAGCTCTGAATTTTTTCTTGTTGAAAAGGAATGTCTCAGGAACTTATGGGAGTTAGAGGGTTCAATTTACAGATAATTTAGTGTAACGCTAGCACTGAAAGGCACGCCTTTGTTGCATCCAAGCCACTATATCACTGCCTCAAACCGGCTGACGAATGTTAGATCACGTGTTCTAATTCCGTCATCTGATTGGTTCGACAAGAACATATCTAAAATTAGTAACTGACCTCGTGTTTGGCAGAACCACCACAGGCAAAGAGGGGCCCAAACAAGGGGCCAGGTTAGAATGCATTGTGCGTTATTCAAACTATATCTAACCAATTAAATTACAATAAAAACTCATTTACTATTTCTTTTCGGCAATACCAATGGTAACTGCGCTACACACACACACACACACACACACACACACACACACACACACACATATCGATTGTAGTGGATTGTGATTATGGTATTTTTATATTCAAGTGTGGGTGAACTGTGGTGGAGTAAGGTACACTGCAGTGGACTGTAGAATATATAATGGTCGACTGTGGTATATTTACGCTTAGAAAATGAACAGCTATCGAAGGTTACGCAAAACAAAGAACATTTTCTGACGTAACAACGCTTATACTTGACCGAGCGGATCAAAGCGATTGTCTAATGAGAACTGATGCTGCTGGTGCTAATGATTTTCAGTTGATAATTTCACGACTTGCATTATCGATTCCTCTTGTTGTCGTATTCGTCTCAAAATGAAAAGAAATTAAGACAATGTTTGCTGCTTACAGCATGTAAATATACATCGAGCAGCAAAAGGTTTATCACCGTTTTTTGTACCTTACACTGGCTATCAATTCGATACAGAATCAAACACAACATTTGTTATGTGCTATGTTTCATTGACAGACTCCAGTTCAACATACCTATCCGGCCTCACTCATGTGTATACACCAGCAAGATATTTACGTTCCTCTTCTGACAATCGTATACTTATTGTTTCCACTATGAAAACGAAGTCATATGGACAACGTTCTTTTTGCATTCCAGGGCCCGGCGATGTGGAACGAATTTCCGATTGAAATTAGACACAAAAACACTGTGTTCTCTTTTAAGAGTGCTCTTAAAACTCACCTTTTTCGACGGCAGGAACAAACCTAGAGACCTAATAATGTTTTGTATCTGATATGTTTTTCGGCATGTTTTTATGTTTTCCAATTTCATGGTTTTTGTTTTGGGGTTTTTCTATCGTATATTCATATCATTACAGATGTTGTAAAGTGCTTAGAGCTTCTAAAGATTAGGTGCTATACAAAAGTTCTCATTATTATTATTATTATTATTATTATTATTATTATTATTATTATCAAATACATGTACTAAATTCAGCTGAAAATATCTGGATGATAAGAACAGCTCCTGCGAACAGTTACTGCGTCACGTAATTGTTATGTTAGGATAGAAGGATAGATTTTTTTAGTAAAATTAATAAGATTGCAAATTCTTTAAATTGTATTAAAGTACTATTTTATTCATTTATATTAAAGTAAGTTCTAAAATATATTAAGAGTAATTTCATTATTTTTTTTAAAAAAAGCACAACTATATACCTTAATGGAATGAAAATAGTTGCTGCGCAAGCGAAAAATAGGCAATGTATATTGCCAAAAACTAGTAAGATAAGTGAAACTTTACCAATGTACAATGTGTGTGGAATTATATACAAAAAGACATTATACATGATGTTTTCGCTGATTCAGCTAGAGTTTTCCAAGGCTATCTCAGTAAAAATGTATTATACAACCAGACATTGGCGAATTTCGAACTCGGTTAATAAAAGTGGGTTAACCTTTATGTAATGAACTTCTATCCAGTGACACAAAACAAAATGGTTCTGAACAAACGGATATCCAGATTTGGTGTGACGACGCCAAATGAATATAAATAAACTACAAGACTAAGTCTTACCTCATGTCTGATGACGTAAAACAAACTGGTTCCTGCCTGATGAAGAGTAGACATCTTTGCTGGCCGGTATACTAAGGGTGTGACCTTATGTAACCTTGACTTGAGCCAAGGCGTACAAAGAGTCGCGCACACGGCTCAAGTCAGTTCCTGCACCGGCAAGATAGCAATTGCGTGTCTCTTCATTGCAGGTAAGAACTGTACATGTCAAAAACTTCTTTTAGAAATAAGTAGTTTTAATGTTTGAGATTTTAATGGTAAAAATTGATATGTTAGCAACATCGTTCACTTAATTCTTTTATTTATAATATATTGTAATGGACTGTTTCAATGTTTTAAAGAATTCATATTTAATTATATGTATGTAATTTTTATGGTAAAAGTTGAATTCACTACCAACTTCTTGTTTAGATTTAATGTTGAAATAAAGTATTCCTTAAGCAAGAAAGAATAATATCTAGCAATATATTCTAAATCAATATTCTATTTTAAAATAAGTAAAATGCATCTCTTTGAAACTTCAACTAACAACACAATATATATTATTTGTTATGGAACGAGTGATAAAAAGCACTGTTATAAAAGTTTCGTTAAATGGCGTGATTACGGTGATAATTTTACAGTTGGATACCAACTTGTGAAATCAAAGCTCTTGGACTGCTAGAAGTTTGATTAGATCGCGTGATGCATATTAGCTCTCGAGCCGATTAAATCGCCGTAGATCTTTTCGTATTTGAGCAGAACAGAACAGACTTGCATTGGATAGGGTTTCACAACGATATCAGATACTGTCTTCGATCCACTTTTAAATATGTCATCAAATTCAAAATCTTTACAAAAATAAAATCAGATTATATATTTTTGGGACAAAGATAAACTTAAAGCTATCATATACGCATAAACGGCTTAAGCATCTGTCAAAGTATCTGATGTTCTGTAACAGTAAAATCAAATGCTGCAATCTTTTTGACAAGATGATATTTGGCATTATATCCTGATTGCGCATCGACATAAACGTGCTCGTGCTGAGGTATAATTTCGGGTTCATCGGTTAACTGATCATGACAGAACAGAAAAACAAATATATATTAAGATAGAACATGGGATTCTTTGAATCCTGACTACAAGCAGTTTTGTGATAATCTGCTATACGGTGTAAAATAGTTATATTAAGCAATGGACCATTAGCTAACTCAGTGACTTTTTATTTCACATTTAACCCATTATCGATATTATCTCGAAGATTAACAACATATAATTTATCAGCGACATTATATATAAAACTTGTATCTAATAAGAGTAATAAAAAGGTGTCAGAACTAGAGAAAGATTTTTTTTATAAAAAAATATTTTCCAGATATTACAGGTACACTGTCATGAAATGGGCGAGAAAATCTTAGAGATATCTTAAATATAGATCTTTGAAAATAGTTAAATTTTGTGCTAAAATAGTTGAATAATATGGAAAGATTTAAACTACAAAGACAAACAAGAAGAGAAACAAGAAGGAAGAAAATAGACGAAGAAAAGAGGAGTAAACAAGAATACAATCTAGAAGATGATGAATGCATTGAATAATAAACAAAATAAAAGCCAGCAGCCACTAAACACAAAATCCTAACAGTAGCAGATAGGAACAAAACAACTGCCACCAATACAACAGGATTTCAACAGCAGCAAGCAAATAAACTAGAAATAGTGACATCAACGGAAAGAACAATTAGATGAAACAATACTATTTAATAGGAAATCCTTATATGGAAGCTTAAAAGACAAGAAGAATATTAAGAAATGATGGAGAGGAAAGTATAGATGAACACAATATCGACAATTCAGATTAATATACAAATATAAATATTTTATATTAAAAAAAATAGATAAACAAAAATTATAAACAACTTATTTTTTTTTTAAATTATAAAAATGTAAAGAAATATACAGAAAAATATATAAGCAGAATAAATACAATTCAACAAACTATAGCATACATAACTCGATGAGGCAACCAAAGTTAGGGCAGGAGGGCCTCCCCATAATGGTCTGCAAAGATGAACCGGGAGAGAGCTCCCTCCACAGCAACAACAACAACAACAAAAAAAAGGAAACCCGTTGGTGATTATCATGACCTGTATCTGATTACAGATGTGTTGTTTCTGGCAGATATATTTTTACAATTTCAGAAAAGTCAACGCCGGTAACTACGAATTTGATTCCAACTTGGTTTTACTCAGCACGATGACTATCATGGGACGCATTACGCAATTGCAGCATAATAAAATTGTAACTATTAACGGACCCTGACATGTTTTGTTTCATCGAGTATGAAATCCGAGGTGAAATAATTGCAATAACAAAATATATGCTAAAGGTAATATGTATATGAGTGACTATGATAGGACATTGACATAAATTTTCATAGTTTATCTTGAAGCTATTCATCTTTATGGATATACAATGTCTGAAACGATGCTCGTTGGTAGTTTCAGATGAATAAGTGGGAAAAAAAGCTTTTCAAAGAAACGGATAAAATTGTATCTGATGATGTTGGCTACGTTGTTGTTGTTGATCTTGATTATCTCGTTAAGCTTCATGATTCTCATAACGACTATCCATTTTGTCTCGACTCAATGTTGATTGACTCTAGTTGATTATCAGAGCAACAACGTGATTATTTACTAAGTAGATCTATTACGAACAAATCTGTTGTGAACTAGTTCCTAACCTGCTTGAAAAACGGAGATACATTTTACACTATAGAACTCTTGAATAAGCAGTCGATGCTGGTCTGATATTAAGAAAAGTACACCATGTGTTAAAATTCAATCAATTGCAGTGGATAAATATAATATCGCAGTTGCCAAATCAAAATGAGAACAAAACGTTTGGAAGCTCATGAATAACAGCGTCGTTGGCAAGTCTATGGAATATATACGAAAGCGAGTCAATATTGTAATTTGTTAACAGTGTTGAACGTCGTAATAAGCTTGCTGCATCTAATGATTTATTGTTAAAGCTACGTTAAAAATCCTAATCAAACAAACAAATGATTTATTAGTCTACATTTTAAAAAAAAAATGAAAATCTTGTCGCGATCGAACGAGTCGCCAAGAAAGACAAACTTGAAGTTAAATAAACCAGTTTATGTTGGTACGGCAGTATGGGCGATTTTATGAAAACTTTTATGATGAACTTTTCCTCATAAAGTCCTAGATGTATTAAATTTGGAATCCAGAATGATAGAGAGAAGAGAAGAACGAATAAGCTCCTTAATGAAGGTTTCACTACGATGATGAAAATGTATTGGGGAAAGGTACGAGATATGTAATGCTCTCCATCCACTTGTTATGAAAAACTTGTTATGAAAAAGGTTTCTTGCTATGAGATTGAATTAGCCTTATCATAACCTTCTTCTTCATTTCTTGCTGTGAGAAGGAATTACTCGTAAGTTGAGGAATGTCAATGTCCAGAGAGAGAGAGAGAGAGAGAGAGAGAGAGAGAGAGAGAGAGAGAGAGAGTGTGTGTGTTCAGGCTCTCTTAAAAGAAGTGTCGCCACTATGATGAGACACGGCTACATCTGTAATGAAAGAAACAAGCCTTTTCTAGCTTCTGGATGCGAGGAACTTTATTTTAAAAAATCAACACACATATATTACTACATTCTAGAAACACATATGTACACTTTATATTCAAAATACATAAAATACATACAAAATCACACTTTCCTTTTAAGCTTTCCAACTTCATTCATTTCTATAATTTCTGCATTTTAGAATATAATATGAATAGTTAAATCTCGATCAATTTCATGATAGCCAATAGTATAAATGGTAATAGCTGCAATTCATGCAACAATCAATTTAAACAAATGTATAGAATATTGTTTTGGAATATGTTGCTAGATATTATTCTTTGTTACTTAAAGAATACTTTATTTCAACATTAAATCTAAACATGAAGTTAGTAGCAAATTCGTCTTTTACAATAAAAATTACCATAAATATAATTAAATATGAATTCTTTAAAGCAATTAAATATTCCATTACAATATATTATAAATAAAATAATTCAGTGAACAATATTGCAAACATATGAACTTTACCATTCAAATCTCGAACATTAAAAATGCCTAATTCTAAAAGAAGTTTACGACATATAGAGTTCTTACCTGCAAGGAAACAGACAAGCCTTTCTAGCTTCTGGATGTAAGGAACTGACCTGCGTGCTTATTTATATGTAACTGGCGCACGGCAAAACCAAATATGTCCATCCCTCGGTACATCCATCTAGAAGATGCTTTATTCTTCATTACATAAGAACCATTTTGTTTAACGTCATTCGACAGAAAGTTAGATTCAGCTCTTAGTCACTGCCTTGAAAATTCGCCAATGTACAATCTTATAGCTTACTTACTCTTACTGGGTTTATACAGCACACATTGTCTTTTGCTTGTAACAACATTCCTTTTTATTCCATTAATATATATATATATATATATATATATATATATATATATATATATATATATATATATATATATATATATATATATATATATATATATATATATATATATATATAGTTAGTTGTGATTTACAAATAAATAAAATTAATCGTAATATATTTTAGAAATTTACTTTCATATATACGATTAAAACATTACTTTAATACAATTTTGAGAAAATGTCAATCTTATTACTTTTACTAATATTTCTGTCCTAAAAGAGATATCAAAGACTCTAATTTTCAAATTTCATTATAATTTTGTTATGTTTAAGTGGCCTGATGCGGAATTGCTGTTCACTAGCACCGAGTCTCTAATGTACAAGCTAAAAGATTATGATATTTAGAAAGAATTTTACGAACACCGGGAGTTGTTTTATCTTTCAGATTATCCTCGGGACAACGTCTTCTGGGGCAATGATAATAAAACGTAAAATGAAAGTTTCAAGATGAAGTAACTATGAAAATTTAAAAACAAGTTTGTTATACTGCTCAGCAAAATATATTCTTATCAACTAAACGATAATAAGGATAATAATAAAACGCAAAAGGTATTAAATATAGATGATAGAGTAATCGGATTCGATAATTATCAGTTGGCGTTAGATGGTTTTAGTAGCCATGTTGAAATGATGGTAATAAAATCAAATTGTCATAAGATTGAGACTGATGCTAAGATAAAATCTGGTCTCTGTCTAATTTTGATGATAAGAGATACTGTTCAGATGGAATCAATACATTGGCGTTGGGATGTAAAAAAAAATGATCTTATTGATTTTAGCAAAGTAGATTTTTAGATTGGTTATTACAGCAAACCTCTAGCAATATCATATAAATTTTATGTAAAACATAATAAAATAATGGCTATCAATTCAAAGTAAAATTTTGTGTGAAATGTATAGAGGTAGCGTTTCAGGGCCAAATCCTATTTTATTTGACGATAATGATGATCAATAAAATGTCCTCGACGGATAATGAACAACATAAATAGATTTCTGTTGTCTTAACAAAGTTGTTTTCATAGTTGTTTAGACAACTTGAAGGGGTGATTCAGAGTAATAATCATATCCTCATCAGATTTAAAAAAAGGGGTTTGGGTCATCAACCCCTGATAAGCTATTACTAGTTTGGTTTCCTCAGATATTAGTGAACTATATAACCCAATTTACATGTTTTCATATTACAATATTTTTGGTAGGCTACATTTATTATTAGCTATTTATGGTCATCTGTCAATTTCATACCAAGAGGCACAATGTTCTATTTACACAACAGAGATGTCTACAAATAGTATTTTGATACAAGTAATCAATATGTTCTTAGGCGAACACAAGATAAAATAAAGATTACAGATCAATTCTTAACCATCTGAAATTATAATATTTGTTAAATGAGTACTTTTTTCTTCTTACTCTGGTGCAGGGGCGTCCGCATAATTATTATTATTATTTTGTTTTCTTGGGGGGGGGGGCCGGACAGGTATTGGTCAGCTATTAAGTTCTACTTTTGTAGGCAAAGACAGTCTACCCACAACAGTACTGCAGGGTAGTGTCCGATGTGGTAGAAGGAGAGATAGACAGAGAAAAAAGTGGAGTGACAACATCACAGAATGGACCAGGAAAAGTTTTGCGGAGACACAGGCATTGGCACTTGACGAGTCCTGGTCGCACTTTATACCCGTTCTTGACTAGAGAGGTCGCTGAGGCATTGTTTTAATTACTTTCGGTTTCACTGTATTTCTGTGATTTCCATGAAAACTGTCAGATGTATACTTGGTACTTTCCGCCCTTGACAGCGTTTACGTTTTAACGTTCATGTAAGTAGAACAATTGGAATATAATATAATAGATTCCATTTCGTATAAGATCTAATTTCTTTGGTATAAGTTTTGATGGAACGTACTCATCAACTCGGTACTTGCGGTTACACAAATGGCGACTAGTTTGTAAACTTTCAGTTTTACGGACATGGATAATCGTTCTTATCTGTAAAAGCTGGAGGGGCATAGGCTGAGTTTCATGATACTTGTACCACCTCATTTTATATATTTTAACATTTGTAAGGTGGTGTGAGGTTGGAGCGCTTTGCCTATCGAAAATTTGGGATTCGCAGAGACTATCATCTGCGACGTCCACCCTGCTATTTTTAATGTAGGGATGCGACATATTGTTGCCAGTACAAACCGTGTAATTTAGCGTGTTTCCTGTTACACTGAAAGAGGCACTAGCGGCCACATTTTCAAGAATATTTATTGCTTGGCAACCTATATTGACACTTGCTCAGATTAAAGTCAAAATGCTTTAGTCGGGCTATACTTGTCTTTTTCCAGACGGAATCAAACCCTGACACAAGCTAGTTGATGCAATTTCAAGTTTCACTGACATTTATTCAGTTAGTTGAAATGCGATGGTAGCAGACGAATTCTGAAGTTGAAGTAGGGGTAAGTTAGGCTGATAAATCAGCTCCATAACTGTGATGATATTGACCAACGGTTTAGAGGCCCATTGATTAAAACCTGCAAAAGTAAACAGTCAATTTCGTCAGCACAAATTGGTGTGCATTTTATATGCTTTCTGGTATTTGTCATGACTAGTGCTACCGTCAGCTGAAGGGTTATTTAGTGACATTTTTATTATATTTCTGGATCAATTTCCATGCCATGTTTGTTGACTTGTAAATCCGTATAGAATAGTACAACCTTTTGTTGTGTGGCCATTTTAAATTTTGTGCAAGATTTGGCCGTTACTAAATTTGTGTAAGTGTATAAAGTATATGCAGATATGTTTGGGAAAGATTTGCATGCGCTTAATTGCACATTTGAATGATCAGGTGACATTAGACCCACATATTGTCCTTCAGTATCAACACACAGTTGGGGATTTCTTTTATTGCACCAGGGGTAAGTTTGTTTAAGAAAATGAAACTGTGATCATTATAAGCAGCATTAGTGTGCATTGCTTTATTTCTTTCATAAACTTACCCCTATTTAAGATATTGATTAAAAAAATGAAGGAGATTACATTGTTAGAAATCCCCTGGTGATAATTGGGTTAGAAATTATAAATGAATGAATGACCTCATTTTGTGTATTCCTTTTATATTAATGAGGTTTTAATTTTATAAATATGGAAGTCAGGTACACACTGCAGTGATTAGTGGGTGGAAGGGCGTACATCAGATACAGCTGGTAAATTGTCCATAAACAAAATAAAATAAAATTTGGTAGGTCCAGGTACACAGACTACTGATTTATTTGTCACAGAATTTAAGCATTATTAACACTTGTCCACACTGTGTCTTTGTTGTCATGCTATCCAAGGCCAGGTCAAAATATGGGTAAGCTATTGACCATGTTGTATGAAGGGTTAATATGAAATGAAGTAAATCAGGCTACAAAGTTTACTGGAATTTTAAAATGTGTTCATGATATACTGAAGCTTTGTAATTCAGTTAAAACAATTTGAGAGTCATATTTTCCTCCAGGTCATTTCATTTGGTTTGCAGTTGATGGCAATTAATATGCAAATAATGACAAGCAGGCATGTTTGACCTCACTCAACTTGTAAGAATATCATTTGCTGTATGCCATTTTTCTTTTCTTATGAGAGGTTAACAATTTTAAGGTATTAATAAGACTTTGTTGAATATGTTTGAAAGCTTAGGTAAAACATCTTCCGGTTTATGATGTTGTTTTGTTCTGCTACAGAGTTGTTGAAAAGTTCAAAAAGAAACAAAATGAAGACAAAATTCTTTGTAGACATTCATCATAGGTAGAGAATTTGGCTGAAATTGTTTTTTCCTGACAGTCCATGTTGAATTATACATTGTCACCTATTTGGTAAACTTTTACAGGCAGTAAATTGAAGTACATGTAATTTCTTTTTACAGTGGGAATTTTTTTAAAAACTGCTTTAGTCATTACCGGTATGTTGATTATTAACTTTGAAAATTGTTCTCAGTACGCTGTACAGACCTCTCTATAAGTACTTCCATTATATCCTAGACCCACAATTGCAATTTTGGGACCATTATCTTCTAAGGTTGTGTTTTTTGTGGATATTCAGTAACTGGCCATGGACCTAAACTTTGAAGAAAAGGAATCCTCTTGATTTATATTATCCTCAGCAGGTTATAATGAAAAGGTACAGTTTGTAGGGAAAATTAGCTGAATAAAAATGAAGCATTTTCATATTAAGATTAAAGCTAAGACATACAAAGTTGAAATGAACTCAGAAGTTAGTGATGATTTTCTTCAGAATGAATCTGTTTTGAGTAAATCTTTTAATTCAGTAATGTTAATAACTTGCAATGTAATGATTTTAGATCCACAAATGGACTCCCTCCTTTCACAGTTGGATCTCATACTCATACTGGAACAAAGGTCAGTCCATTTTTTCTGTCTCTACCGTTCTCCTCCTAGTAGAAAAAACAAGCTGACTGAATCTCTCTTTTTGGAGCAGTTTCCAAATCTTCTAGAGTATGGAAATTCGATAGGTGGCAACCTAATTATTCTTGGAGATTTCAGTTTTCACTATGACTGTCCTGGTAAACCAAACACGTCAAAACTCCTAGATTCCATTCATGTTTTCAATCTTAAACAGTCAGTTAACCAACCTACCCATAAACTTGGTCACATTTTAGACTGGGTTCTTTATAGACCTGATGATAATATTCTGCAATCAACTCTTGTATCCCAAGAACTTGCATCGGATCACCTCTGCATTGTATGCCATCTCGATGTATCAGTCCCTAACCCTCCACCTCTATTTGCTACTAAGAGAAACCTCCGTATGATAAATAGAACCAAATTCATGCATGACATTCAAGAAAACCTAATAACTTTTTTACATCCAACAGTGGAATAACTTGATAACTGCCTGCATTCATTGCTTGAAAAACATGCCCCAGCCACCAAATGGTGTTCTTCTTGGTATAGCAGTGTTAGGGACCAGCTTCGCACTGCAAAAAGACATCGCCGAAAAGCAGAGAGGCTTTGGCTTTCCACCAGACTCACTATTCATAAACAAATCTATGAAGCCACTAAGAAGAATGTCACAAACATAGTCCATTTAGCCGAATCATCCCACTACAGTTCTAAGATCACGGAGAGTTCCAGCTGCAAAGAGCTCTTCGAGATAACTAACAAACTAATGTCAAGGAACAAATGTACACCACTTCCAACGACCTTCTCTCCACTAGACCTACCAGACCAATTTGCAAATTTCTTCAATGACAAAGTTCAAACCATTAGAGATTCGCTTGACAGCACAATTTCAACTGATTTGTCACCATACAGGTATGATGCAGAATTTCAGCGACAACCCTTAGGAGCATTTGAACCTGTTTCTATAGATTTAGTACGGACAATCGTGATGAAAAGTTCACCAAAGTCTTGTGAACTTGATCCAATTCCAACATCACTGCTGCTTGAGTGCTTAAAACCAATATTGCCTTCACTAACTGATGTTATTAATATCTCTCTCTCATCAGGGGAATTCCCATCATTTGTCAAAACTGCCATTGTAAAGCCACTGCTGAAGAAACCAACACAGGACCATAATGATTTAAAGAACTACCGCCCAGTTTCTAATCTCCCTTTCATATAAAAAATCTTAGAAAAGGTTGTTCTAACTCAACTTGTATCTCATTTGAATTCAAACAGTCTTTTTAGCAATGTACAGTCTGCATATCGCCCTTGCCACAGTACGGAAACTACTCTTCTGAAAGTATTTAGTGACATTCTCTCTGCTTTGGATAGTGGAAAGATTACAGTCCTCACTCTCCTGGATTTATCTGCAGCATTTGACACAATAGACCATGATATATTACTTCACCGTCTCCAACATGTATTTGGTATTCAGAATATAGCCTTACAGTGGTTCAAGTCCTACTTAGTGAACAGGACGCAAATTATATCTGCAAATGAAATACACTCCAGCCCAGTTGACGTATGTTATGGTGTTCCACAGGGATCTGTACTTGGACCTGTTCTCTTCATTCTGTACACTCAGCTGCTCTCAAGTGTCATAGATCATCACCCAGTGTCGCACCAATTGTATGCTGATGACACCCAAATATACAAGTCTAGTCACCCAACTGAAGTTGATGCTACCATCATGGAGTAGAGAAGTGCATTTCTGATGTGAAATCATGGATGACATGTAACAAGCTGCAGATGAATGATGATAAAACTGAGGCTATTTTGATCACAACACAAAGACTTTCTCATCCACATCCTTTATCTCAGACAATAAATATCAGCAACACCAACATTAAATTCTCACAATCAGTACGTAATCTAGGTGTTACTCTAGACAGTACTCTCACATTGCACCAACATGTCATGAACATCTGCAGGGCTGCATATCTTGAATTGAGATGCATCAGTTCCATTCGTAAATATCTTTCTGTTGATGCCACGAAAACACTTGTGTTTTCATTAGTACTTTCAAGACTGGACTATTGTAACTCAATTCTGTCTGGTTCGTCACAATATTTACTCCAGAAACTTCAAAAAGTTCAAAACACAGCTGCATGGATCATCTTTAGAGTACCTCGATCAGAGCACACCTCACCACTGCTCTATACCCTACACTGGCTATCAATTCGATACAGAATCAAACACAAAATTTGTTCTCTGTGCTATATTTCAATGACAGACTCCAGTCCAACATACCTATCCAGCCTCACCCATGTGTATACACCAGCTAGATCCTTACGCTCTTCTTCTGATAATCGTATACTCATTGTTCCCAAAGTGAAAACAAAGTCATATGGACAACGTTCGTTTGCACACCAGGACCCGGTGATGTGGAACGAATTGCCCATTGAAATAAGACACAAAGACACAGTGGTCCCTTTTAAGAATGCTCTAAAGACTGACCTGTTTCGACTGCAGGGACAAACTTAGCGACCTAATCATGTTTTGTATCTTATATGTTTTCAGCATGTTTTTATGTTTTCCAATTTCATTGTTTTTGTCATTTGTTGTTCTGTAGTGTAGTCATATCATTATTGATGGTGTAAAGCGCTTAGAGCTTTTAAAGATTAGGCGCTATACAAAGTCCTCATTATTATTATTATTATTATCTCAAGTTTGTCCTTTGGGAGAAGACTAATGGTCAAGAACTTTCAGGATGAAAGAGCTACAGAAGGCTCTGAAGTCTGCATTTGTCCCAGGGTTTATTGTAAAACTGAAAATTATTGGGGAATTCCACCCTTTATTTTAAAAAATAGGTCTGATTTGATAAGTAGGTAAGGTATTTAATGAAAATGTTATTTGGTTGGTTTTTATCTGTGTTTTCAACACATTATATTGTTTTGATAAAATGAGTTATATGTGCCTTTGTCAAGGATGCACAAACAACTTACCCAACCTGACCACACTTTATATAGAATGCACAATCAATGGATTACAAATCTGATGCCATTCCAACAGGTACTCCCTTGATTCCCTGGATTTGACCAAAATTAAAGGTAGGACTTGCAAATATGGTACATTATTTTCACAGTATGGTTGATCAGTGTGAATAATAAAACATTCTTGCTCATAATTTTGCAATTTCATTAGTTACAGGTGGCGCTTTGGGTTGGGTTTCACTTAAAAAAAAATTTTTGTCCATTAAATTTCAACAAGTTGTGCAATATAACTGTACATATTTTTCAATCTTTTTTCTCCCTAGGCATGATGTGACTTGACAGAAATATTATCCTAATGATGCTTGACAATAATCAGTCATGAAGTGTAGGACTTGTAAGGTAGATCTAAGTGATGATGACAAGTTTTGTCCTGACTGTGGAACCACTGTCTCTGAGAGCACCATGGTTGTTCTTTGTGGGGGTAGAAAAGCAGATTGGACACCATGTGATGCAGAGTTGAAGGAGAGCTACAAATTTTGTTGGCAGTGTGCAACAAAGGTGGACAAATCATTGTTCCAAAAGAAAACCCAGAAAACTTCAAAGGATGCCAAAAATGATTCTTCACAGAATTCCAGTTCTAAGGTATTTTGTTTTTCATATATAGTCAGCATCATTTTATTGAAGTAAAGATAAAACATCTCAATGTAATTTTATTTCATTGTTATCATACTAGAAGATGGTGGTGTATAAGAAGAGGAAATATATAGTTTGACAAACCCTTGATGGTATCCATAATGCAACCATAAATAACATGAAGATTTCTTGTGTCATTTTTATGTCAGTACTCAAGAAATAGGAGTGGAGATTTTCTCTAAATAGATATTCCCAAACCTATACAGACTTGTATATTTTATTTGTCTTTTGATTATGCTTAAACATGCAAACTCTAGAAATGTTCATACATGTCATTTGATTGAAATTTTTATAAATTTAGTATTTTGGCTTTAGGTTTTTGGAAGCAGACTTGAACTTAGCTTGTGTCCATGTTAAAATTCCAATCCTTAAATTTCGTGTAGAATTATCCAAAAATACTAAACACTGTTAATAATAGGTTTAAATGGCAGTTTATTTTTTTTGCAAGACTAGGACGATAATTTTCAGTAAAGAAATCCTTTCTCTGTGATATTGTTAAACAAAATGTTCTTTCTTTATATGTATTTCTACCAAGAAACTAAAATATCATTTAATGTCTCCTAATGTAAATCAAATGTATATTTTCAGTTTATTAAATTCATTATTAAAGTTGTATGGCAAGCAGTCAGGAATTAAACCAGTTATTCCAGTAGACCAGTAAAGACTGATTTTGTACCACAGGTGGGGATGGCATAGTTTTTAACCAGTTGCTAATATTATGAGGTATGGGAATTATGCGGATGCTGGTACAATACTGTATCAGCACTGGCAACATTTAATCATTGATCCTAATTAGTTACCCTATTTTCCATGTAATGATTTTCCAGATTTTGTATTTTGCATATCTGGGAGAGAAAGAGCAAAGAGTTGTATGGAAACTAAAGTGAAAAGTACTTTTTTTTCAGGGTTCTGCATCTGGTGAAAAGAGTGCTGGAAAGAATATAATTTCAAGGTAATATTTTATCACCAGCAGCATTATTTTTTCTAAAATTACAAATTATAACAAGTAATTACAGTCAACTAATTTTCAAAATATCAATAAAGCTATAGATCTTCTTCTCACTTTTAAAATGTAATTTAGACCCCATGATCAAAATTTGATTATTGTTTCTCAAATTGGTCTATCATCTATATATAACAGTTTAAGATGAAAAAACCCAATTTGAAGCTTACTATCATAGCTTTATTTCATTTGTAAAACTTTGCCCCCCCCCCTTCAATACTCGTACACACAGTCATCAAATTTTCCATTATTCTGGTTCTCACGATATTGCAGGTCAATACCTACCATGTATGGGTACATAATGCAGCTGGTAGTTACGGACTCCAGCTATCTTATTAAAACAAGGAGGGTCTTTGTCAGGAATCGGTTTACATTTGCATTTGTAAGAAACTGTTTGGCTTATGTTATGTTGCCCCATCCAAATTTGCATTTCAGTAGTGTCACACAATAACCCCAGGGGTCATGCCACCAGGCAAAGTTGATGACTCTATGTTGCCAAAAATATATAGTTTTGTCCATCTGTTTTGTAAGAGAAAGTGACTTTGCCTTATGACATTTAGATGTAGATTGAGTGACTGTAGTTTATGACTTTTGAGATGCTCCCTCACCTTAGACAGATAGTTCTGACAGTGTTGTGTTGTTGCCCAAGGCGAAATGTATTGTGTGCAGTATTGATAACAATTATTCTATCTCTTTGGCATTCATGTGTTTTAATAGTTGACTAACCATTAACCCTTTCCTGGCAAGTTATTTATGCCTTATTTCCACAACTTTGGCCCACTATTTGATGATGAAAACAAGACTAACTTTGGTTTTGAAACTTAATCATAAATATGTAAATTAAGATAAAATTGTGACATAGAATCAGTAAAGATTACTTTTTAATTTAAACCCGCAAAATTCAAGATTTTAAATATCATGTTTGTGTTTTGTGTTGTTCTTTTAAAAATCAGTTTGAATCTGTAAGTGAAGCTGTGGTGGTGGATATCTCTCTGTCTTGGAAATACCATGTGTTTAGATTGTCTGTTTTCATAAATAATTGAGCAGATATAGTTACGAAAATATTAAATTCATAGAAAGCAAAGCCTAAATATTATTTGATAGTAGATTTGGCTTTAAATGTAATCATGTAGGTCAGAAACATGAAGGACAGTGCATTGCTGTGTTGTGTCTTCACTAGCCAGAGTTCTGATGTGTTAACCCTATCTACACCATGGCGTATTGATCAGATATTTGAGTGCTTTGTCATAGTAACATCTATTGGATTTTATGAGTTGTCTCTCTTAGTCTTTAATGCAAGTTAACCAGTATCATGTAACATTGGTGCATTGTTACTTTGTACGTTCACTGAAAATAGTGGGGGCAATTGACTTTAATTGGATACTTTGTAAGTTTAACATTGAAAGTATGATTATATACTGGAAAGAATCCATTATAGGTGTATTTGAGGGAAATGATGTATTTGTACAAATGAAAATTGGTAGTAAAAAATTGCTTATTAATCAAATCCATTCTAGTTGTGTGCTTCCATTGTATTGATCACGTAGGAACAGTTTTCAAATATGAACAACTTGATTTTGATTGGATGCAGTGCTGTATTAGTCAAAACAGCAAAGTTAAAATTGGATTGTATGGGCTGAAAAGTGAAGGCTGAAACTCTGGTGTATATAGATTTTTTTTAATAACACCACTTGTTTTGACTCACCATGTCATAAGGACTAGTGAACTTATAGTTTGGCCACATGTTATCAATTGTCTGTCAGCATTGCTTGTTACCACTCTGGGTTCCATTTTTTAAAATCTGATTGTGATCAGACTTGAAATACAGGCTAATGTCATGAATATCTTAGATGAGCTTCAAGGTGAACCTGGATAATGATTAGATAGTTGATTATGCATCTGTGCGACTGAGGTTGTTACCACCAGGATGTCATATTTCTGATCTGATTTGATTAAACTTTGAATGTATGCTTGTATTATCATGATCTTGGAGTAGTTCAGTAATGAACAAGATTCATGCATTTTAATTAGGTCATCTTGGATCTCATTGGCTGAGCATGCTTCCACTCTGGATTCTACATTTCTAAAAAAAAGATTTTGATTCAACATGCATATTTTTGATTATGGTCTTAAGTTAAGTAACAAAATAAAAGCGCAAACTAAAGTTTTATAAATTAAAACTTTTTTTCTCTCTCCAATAAACAAAATACAAAATTAAAAATACCTTACAGTATGATGAGGGGGCCCTGAGTGGCCGAGCGGTGAAAAGCACTCTCCATTATGGATCACTGCCATCTCACCTCTGTCTGCATGGGTTCGAATCTCAGATTCACCCATTGTGGGTATATCAAAAAGCTTGCCAGTAGCTTCTCATGGGTTGTGGTCCTTTCCGGTTTTTTTTCCGAGTTCTTCCTCCACCATTAATACTGGCTGCCATGTAAAGCCTATCATGTGCTGAAAAATGGTGTTAAACCCTACAACAACAGTATGGTGAATGAAATCCCAATTACTCCTTAATGTTCTATTTATTCCAGAAGTAACAAGTAATCCAAATGAGTTATGAGATTATGGGCAAGAGACTATGGATTATACTTTTGTCTTTGGAAAATTTGTTTACAGGCTATAATAAAATGTGTAAAATTAAGATCATTGAATCGCATGCTTGAAATTCATAATTTCAGAAGTTACAGTTAGCACAATTGGATATATGTTTATTGTAATTTTATCTGCCATTTATTTTAACAGGAAAAGTGCAGATGTTGTCCGAGTTCATTTCCATTCGCTTGTGTCTGCTGAGTTTGGCCTGACATCTGCAGATGTAGTCATAATTCGATTTGGAGATGATGATCTAGGAGGATGGCAGTCAGATGCATATAGACCTGAAATTGTTAGGTACTGGAATCACCATTTTTTTTTCTTCTTCAGCTTGACAAAATTTGCTCACTGGGGAAGTTTGATGATTTTGGAAAACAATACAGGAAGAGTGTGTTATTGCTTACCTGTGTGTGTGTTTGTGTATGTTGCTATTGCTTGTTTGTTATTGCTTACCTGTGTGTGTGTTTGTGTATGTTGCTATTGCTTGTTTGTTATTGCTTACCTGTGTGTGTGTTTGTGTATGTTGCTATTGCTTGTTTGTTATTGCTTACCTGTGTGTGTGTTTGTGTATGTTGCTCTAATACATCAGCATATCAGTACATTAAAAAACAGCTCTTTGTCTGGCTTGTGAGCAGCATTATGATGACATAGTTTTCTGTTGTAAAATGATTGCATTAAATATATAGTCCTTAGTTACATTACATTTAAAGTAGATGTATGGTTTAATATATGTTCATAGGTCTCGGTGAGGTATTGTGATTGAGTCTTAAAATTTAAAATAGCTTTCTGTTTTACAAATGGTGAGTTTTGATGCCAGAGTGCTCTTGACTTCATTTAGAAAGTGTCTTAAGTTTTAAAATGATCAGTTTTAACCAGGTTAAAACCTGGAAATGACTTGTCAAATTTTGTTTCACAAATTGTGGGAGCCCTGTATAAAATTCACATTGATAATTCGTTGTTTTTGAGTTGAATTTTTTGCTGAAGATGTTGTGTGTTCCATCACATTGAAAAATTGGGAAAATATAGTTATATGAATGAAATGAAGATATATTCTCCAAATTACTTAGTTGACTTATTTGTTTTGTTGTAAAAAGGTGTTAATAAAGAACATAAGGGAAATAGAAGATAGAATAGTAAGGAAAATAAATAAGGGAAATAGAAGATAGAATAGTAAGGAAAATAAATAAGGGAAATATAAGATAGAATAGTAAGGAAAATAAATAAGGGAAATAGAAGATAGAATAGTAAGGAAAATAAGCAGAATTAAGGTGTTATAATAACACACCAAAGTCAACAGAAAAAACAAAACATTTTAAGAAGATTCTGCATTTTGGTGTGGACAAAGTCCAGGGATGAAGACACTGTAGGAATAAAATGAGTTTCTATGTGTTACATTTAAGTAAGAGTAAACAGTTTCTTGAAATATAACAAAAAGAAAAGTTTTATTTGATAAAAATAAAGGATACTCAGTGTAGAGCACATTTTGTTAGTCATCATGTTCATGGCAACATCAGTACAACTACCATTGATATGTTTCAGTGACACAGCTTCCTTGTGGTTTTTTAAACTTGTTGTTATAATATGTAATATTGGAATCTTCATGCTGAACGGCTACATGTTTTATTCCATACTTGGGTTAATTTTCCCCCCTTTTGCATTTCACTTCTGGCAGAGAGGGCATTGTCAGATGAAGGGCCATTCATCTTTTCAAATCCAGCAAGGCATTGTTATCTTGCCATTTGTGATTGAAAGTGGAAATGTGTCCAAAAGTGTTATGCCATCTTGTTTTACCAGTTGTGTTGCTAAATTTATAAAATATGGGTGCATGCACGTAGATATGTCCTTTCCAGTCAACAGGGCAAATTAAAATAAGACAGAAATCTGGCCCAGGAACAGTAATTATATTAAAGATATTTGTGATTGCAGCCCTTGAGTGGTCTTGGAAAATGCAATCTGGCCCTTGCCTGAAAAATGTTGTGCATCTCTGCTATACCACATGAAAACAGTACATTAAAATTCTGAATGGACAAAATAAATAATCAATTTTTTTTTCTTCAAAAATATTATTACTATTCTGAAAATCAGTGATTGGTTTTGGCAGCATGCAAATCTGATGTTCCTTCTTTTAAAGGCTGAACCAGTTGATGAATTCAGTTCAGTTAACAATGCAACATTAAGTTGTACAACTTGCATAGTATATGCAGTGTCACAGCCATCATTTGAAAATTGTTGATATTTAAAGATTTTTGTCTTTGCTACATTTACTGTAACAGTTGTTTGTTTCCCCTTATTTCTCTTAATATTGCTTTTATTATTAGTATTATTATTATTACAGTCCTACCCGTTTATATCGACATCGCTTATATTGACAAGCCGCTTATGTCGACAAAAAAGCAAAGTCCCAGTCCCTTGGTCTACTATTACTATCAAATTGTTATGCTTATGTCGATGTCGAGATAAAAGATCAACGTACATGTCGACAGAAGCCCTTGGTCCCAGCTTTATCAAATCCTTTATTTTCTAATCATTTATATCGACAAACTGCCAGTTCTTACCCATACTTTGTTCAACAATTAGTTGATCTTGCTGCCAGGCTTTGATGTCACGGTCGGATAAAAAAAACCATAGCAGCATATTTTCTCACCACTCTGCAGCTAGTTAAGTCTTTGATCTTGCCGCCTTGCTTGTGGGTCATGTTCTTCAGATGTACTCTTACAATGACAACATGTACATCTGGGGGTCATTCAGCCACTGAATTTTCTGATTGTAAATATCATCACAGCAAAAAGGATCAGTTGATGAGCACAATTTCCCAAGCAACAGGTGGTCGAAGCAGGACTAGCAAGCATTTAAATTTGCCGTCCTAGAAATTGATGTGTACAGAGGACTCCTGTATACGTGATTTTCTGAATCCCATATATAAAATTTGTGTGAAAATACGGACTACGCGTTTCCAAGACTTTTGAAAGTGATCGGTGATTAAAACAATTTTTTTTTGCTGTGAAAGTTTCGTTTTTAACTTTATTTACATTTATGATAGCTACCAACAGCAGGGTAAAACACAAATTAAATTTACAGTCTCTGGAAACTAAATATCTAGCTGTTAAGGAAGTTAAGGGATGAACATCTCGCAAAGAGGTCTGTGACATTTTTTCACTAAAAAATAACACTCGTTCAGGAAGGATGAAAGCTGCCGAGTCTATAAAGAAAGACTAAGTTGAAGGTAACTGCGCTTCCCAAAGGAAGAAGCAAGACTACTACATTTGAAGATGTGGAGGAAGCATCAAAATGTTTAGTGAAGCATTATCGAAAAAACTTAGTGTGGAGAACTTTGTTGCAACAGGTGGTTGGTTCATTCGCATGAATGTTTGTCATAACATTGGATACGAAAGTATTTGAAGAAAATACATGTACTGTTGATAGTTATTCACTTCCCTGTGAATAGCCCCATCTCCTTGGTAGCCTCAATAAGATGGAACATACTGACCAAAATCGAGGCCAATTTAAGTACATGTACATGAAGCATGTAAATGACAACTTCCCAACCATGTGCTAATGCCGACATTGAATATCATAATGTTTTTTGTATCAGAATGTGATCAGTGCAATATTTTAATTTGGATTTTACTACAAAAAGGTAACCAAAATGTAATTTGTCAATATACAAGTGTATTTCACACTGATTCTGTCTTGATGTACTCAAAATTTCCATTGTTTTCTCAAAGTGAAATGCTATTTATTGACAACGGGTCTCCCTTTGCTGACGAATTTTAAGTTTTATCTTTTTTCAGCCCTTCCCCAAACACTTATCTCAACATCTGCCTATATCGACAATATTTCTTCAGATGACAGTAAAATAGGTAACATTGAGATGACATGTAGGTTGCGAGCTCTACATACCATATATGATTGATTATAAGTTGATCACACCCTTTTAACAGCTGAGAAAAGCCAGTTTCTCTTGTACCCTTTTGTATGTCAGGGTGTTTTAAGCAAATCAAATTTGTTTGCAGGAGGTGACTTTTCGTCAATGAGTTGCACTTTTGAAAATAAATAAGCCAAATTGGATTGATAGATAGACAGACATGTAGATAAATAAGACCAAGCTAAATGGTAAACAGTTAAGTTACATAAACCAGATGAATGATATCAGGTTCACTTGGGCTTCTGTTAAATAGTACCAGTTGGTCTAGCATGTGTTGATCTATCTCATTGCCTCTCTAATTAAGTTTATATAGCGTGTTCTGTTGATGCATTTTGTGTGAAATAAATCTGTGTTTTAATATCATTGCTACATTACCAGCTACAGTTGGATTGCTTTTTTTTCAGGGTCTGAAAGTACCCTGACAAACTGTAAAATTCCCTGCTTCAGTTAGTTTTGGAACATGGAATTGAATTGAAGGAACAAGACCCAGTCAGACTCAAGCATCACATCCCTCATTTTGAATTTTACCCTATTTTACTTGGATATACCAAAGCATTAGATGTGCCCATCACTCAGAGTAAATTGCCCTTGTTTTATGAACCAAAGCATATTTGTTGGCATCCTAATTTTCTTTTTAGTTTTTTTTAGCATTGATTTCCCCTGTCCTAACTTTTGTCCATTAGTGATAGAACTCTTCTCATAATTTTCAAAGGATTTTTATTCATTGCTTTGAAAGTGGTGAGTAAGTATTCATATTCCCCTTTCACTGTTTTGGTGCTAGGGTAAGTTAAAGTATTTTCTTCCAAATAGTTTTTACTGTTAAAGCATTTTTTGTGTGTGTATGTTTCATTGCCTATTTTGTTATATTTGAAATATCATTGTCACAATTTTGGAAAAGGGGGTGGGGCGATGAAGGCCAATGGGACACTTACACCATGTGTTGGGCCCCGAGTGGTTTAAAGTGCTCTCCATTACAGATCACTGCCATCTCACCTCTGTCTGCGTTTGTTCGAGTCTAAGATTCGGTTAATGTAGTTATGTGAGAAAGCTTGCCAGTAGCTTCTCGTGGGTTGATGGTTCTTTCCGGGCATTTTCCCAGGTTCTTCCTCCACCAATAATACTGGCCTCCATGTATAGCCTATCGTGTGCTTAAAAATGGCATTAAACCCTAGTACAACAACAACACAGCACCATGTGTTTACTGTGTATTGGGTGTTTAAACACAGAGGGTTGTCCTATTTGCTGTTTATGGTCTGATGAAGTGTGGGCCTTGACTGAAGATGCAGTACTTTTAAAAGGAAGAAGATAAGCCCTTCCTCCTCATAGTTGATGGACAATTCCCTTTGTACCATGGAGAGGTCTTAATCTTTCGAACAAAAGTTTGATCATCTCTTCACCTACACTTTCCCCACACTTCAGATTGATTATACTGGTGCTCCAACAAGTCAGGTTCTTCACTGTTTGGTTCATCCTAATAACCACCTTTAGCCCCAACAGTTGTGGTCCAGAAACTTACTTGACCTGTTGGTAGATGAGTCAAGGAGATTAACACTGAGGAGGGACCCACTGTTGCAGCACTTGGGATCTCTCCTCCACCACAGCCCACAGATTCTCCATCTTCATGCTTGTCTCATCACGAGTGATCAGTCCACCATGAACAGTTTTCAGTCATGGTTGCACACTGCATAGTTCAGGGTGACCATCCACTTCATAGATACTAAATGGAGAATCTTTTGTCATTGGGGAAGTGGGAAATGCACTAATCCTAGCTGTAGCACTTGGAATGCAATTGCAAACTTTCTGTTCTTTCTTTTCAAAGAGAAAGAAGGTTCAATGTCCACTATTAATCTTTCTAATATCCAAGTTCTTAAGGGGTCCTGCCATTGGATCAGACCCTGGTCTTTTTGGTATTTTCATCAGGTATTTTGAGTTTTGGAGGTCCATTTCCCTGCTAATTAATGCCTAGATGGAATCACACCAGAATCATTTGGGGTTTATGAAGTCCTTATGAATCATTGAGTGAATCTTCCTTAGAAACTTTACTCACTGAGATTATTTTCCTGTTCTCCATAACATTGGCTAGGAAATGGAGTGAGTTTCATGCATTGTAAATTGAAAAGGGTTGTTTTTACCAGCCTGGCTTTAGCTAAGAATCAGCTACCTTTAGTTGGTCAATTTCTTATTGAGATCCCCAGTATAGGTCCAGGAGATGACCAATATAGGCCCACTTAGAGTCTTACGTTTTTATTTGGTTCCTTTTAAAAGGAGAAGAAAATATTGGAAGCATCTCTTTCAATCTAAAAATAGTTTCTGAGACATTTTGACATACACTATTTCAAGGTGGATTGACCTCATTATCAAGAGAGCTTACTTGTCCTTCACTGAGAGGAATTTATCCCTGTCATTTATGAGAATCGAAGCCCATTACGTTAGGGGTGTCATTACTTCTTTGGCTTATTTGCAACACTGTTCTTTGGATGATGTTATGAGAGACGTGTTTTGGCAGTCTAACACTACCTTGTTACTTCACTTTCAATCTTTGGGTTACTGGATTGAAACATTTTTCTAAATGGTCCCAATAGTTATGGCACAAATCATGGTACAATCTTAAACAAACTTAAATTAGAGATTTCTTGTTAAATACAGTATTTTATGACTGTTCAGGCTTTCAATGTCCCAGTTACAGATATCGGACTATTGGTGTTAAAACATAGATTTGGGCATGGTATAAACTAGCTTTAATTTGGTTATCACTATCTGCTATTATTGCAAAGACCCTCTCCCCTGACCCCAGTATCAGGTCTAAGAGAATGACATTCTGAATAAGGGATAGGATGAGTCAGACTGGTTTTTCTTTCAGTTCTAGAACATTCAATGTTTCAGAACTGTTTTGAAAAGAAAATGTATAGCATGTATGGGGGGACTTCCAGTCCTGAAAGGAAAGCAATGCAGTTGTAGCAGGTATGTTTTCAATAATTAAAATTTGTTTATCCTTTAAAACAACTGCATTCCTAGCACATTTGATAATAATATTTTGCAGAAAATATGAGGATGAATATACTGAATTTAAGCTGGTGTTAGACATCCCCAAAAGGCTATTAGCTGGAAGCAGATGTATTAATTACAAGTATGTGGTAGCTACAGACAAGGGTCAAAAGGATAAAGGTACCAAATTTGTGTGGGAACACTATGGTACATATGCCTACTCGAACAGAACCTTGAAGCTTCCAGAAAATAGAAAGAATATAGGTATGTGAAAGGAAGATATTAATGTTGTTTTTACATAGAATTATTGAAGTATTCTATAATTAAACATGTAAAGGCCTTGATACAAGTATATTTTCTGTAAACTTGATAAAGTTTCTAAACAAATTTATTGTTATAAACAAATTCTGTTGGACATTATGTTGATGTCAGTGGTCATGAAAAAATGTGCTTAAGATGAACATGTTTTTCAGATGACAATTAAATTCAGTTAAAACTACAGATTGAAAGTTGACAGTTGAAAATGCAAATGTCTGAGCTGTCTTCAGCCAGTTGTTATCTAAGTGATTTTTGAAGTTTGTAAATGATGTATAATTGTGAATATTCTGTACATTAATAAAAGAACTTCTATAAACGCATATTTTAGCTTTGAATAAAATGAGTTTTTATTTGAACAAAATGTGTATAAATGCTTTGTAACCAGTGCTAATCCAGGGTGCATATTGAATGCATTTGATTGAGTTTCTTACAGTTAAGTACTATAACTTTCAGATGTGCATAAAATATTGGGGTCTGCTGTAGCCTTTATTTTTGGAAATCATCCTTCAAAGTTTGCTTTCCAGAACGTGCATGGACTTTGCAGCCAAAATAAAGGCAATAGCCTGTGTCCTGAAATATACTGAAACCAAACATATTTTAAACTCCATCTTTTTCTCTGATTACTTCATTTGCTACACAGTATGAAGTGGGACTAATCAGAGCTCAACAGATATTTCTTTAGACACAGGTCCAGGGCTGGTGACTTAACAAATAACACAAGCTTCTACTCTAACCCTACATCCTGACTCCAATTACCATATACCCATATTTAAAAACAAAACATTAAATTGACTTGTGTGATTATTTTAACTCAAAAAATTTCATGCAGTGGTTTTCTCCAGGTCCCAAGGTCAGCCATTTACTAATTGCACTTGCAATGTCCTTCTTTCTCAGCAGATCACTATGTTCATAAGCATTGGAAGCATGTCTTGATTTTTACAGTGTCTGATTACACTTTTAACACTGTTTAATGGTCCATTATTTCTTTACACTCGAGTAAGCTTGAGCATAGGATGGCTGAATTGTTATTCATGAAACTTTAACACCTGGAACAACACAACAGCAATTAAACAAGAACATTAAAATAAATCAAAACATCAGCCAATTTTTAAAATCAAAGACAGAAGAGCCAACATGACTTCATTTGATCCCTTTATTACTTAAATTACTTCAAACAAAAACATCCAGATTACAACAATAAAGTAATCAATTAACAGCTTGTCATGTATACACGTTCCATTATGCAGCCATGGTGTATTACACTCATTGCAACAATTGATGGAACAGTTCCAGTGCTCACTATACTGGTTGTGACTGGTTTCTGGTGATATTATGATGATTATAAATGGTAGGGCCTAACCGAGTAGATTATTTTCACCAAGTACCGAATCTGAGAATTTGGATGAACTACTTGCTGGATCCGGGCACGAGTACCGTTTGTTTCATTATTGTATGTGAAGCTTAATCTTTTTGTGTACCGTATACTGTATATATCGCCTATAAGATGAAAATTTTTATTATTAACTAAAATTATTATGCATTAAAAAACTTTTTTTAAAATTCGATATTTATTGAATTATTTTACTTGTAACCATTTGTGCGCTTATTATTTGCCGAGGCGAATACTTCCGAATAGTACTGAAAAAAAACAGATATTTGGCCAAAGCGAATGTCCGAGGCGATTTCCTGTTAGCCCCTAATAAACGGTTGCATATTAGTTCCCATGAGTCAGATTCACAGAATATTAGAAAAATCTATTAATCAAAAAGAAGGGCATCTTATAATGCATGAAATGTTTACATTATTTAGTGCTATATATATTAGAAATCAGCATGTATCTTGAAATTGTGCATAATGGAGTAGACCTATACATGAATTTTGTATGTGTTTTGTGATTTATGGAAACTCTGAGTAATTCTGTATTTATTATTGGTCAAGTTGTTAAAGCAGAACTTTGAGGTCAATGAAAATGTGCATGATTATTCAATTCTGATCAATAAATATCCACTGTTCATTAGGTTTATGTAAGATAGCATGATGACAGTATACATTCTCAGTACTATAAAAGTACATTGGTATTACAAACAATGGATTGATGATTTATGAAGGTGAATGTTGGGGAGAGGGATGGAAGTGCTTGAAACATCAGCTTGGTTCTTATTATGTTGTGATTTTATAGTGATAGTGATTTTATGAAAGCCTTGAAAATTGGTACCCAATAGATTTAACTTTTTAACAAGTATCATACAAGTAGTAGGGTTAACTCTATTAAAAGTTTAAATCGCAGTGACTTAATGCTTACCTGTATTTTTAAATTGGCAGTGTAATGCGAGAAAGAGGAGAAGTGAATAATAGGTAAAAATTTTAGATTGGAAATTTAGATTGTCTTAATGCATCTATTAACAGGTTTTCTGTTTTGAATATGAAAAACTACTGCACTAACACTTTGGATACTAAATCTTGGTCAGTTACAGTAGATAGCATCACCTTTAAGTGAAATTCTTTGAAGAAATATAATATTTTGTAGATAAAAAGAAGTTTGAAACAAAAAACAACAGGTGTTGCTTGGTCATGATTGTTTGCTTGAGGTTGGGATAGAGGTGGGTGCTTACAATTGTTTAAAAAAAATATTAAATCATGCCGGTGTTTGGTTTTATATCTGTTTAAAATTTGTCATACACATCTCTTTGAATAACTAATTTGTTTTCCTTCTTTTTGCTGTGATTTATTAACAGATGAATGGCATCAGTATGATGGGATTGTCTTCCTTAAACCAGGACAAGGTTACTGGAACGCAGTGAAGAACCCTTTTAAAGGTGATGTAAAGGAGAGAGCGAAAAAAGATCTAGTCCAATGTATCGAACACTTCCTACCAAAATTTTTCCGAGATCTATCCAAAGGACAGCTTCCAGAAGTATCTGTAGATGATGCATTGATTCAGCTTGAGGAGCTTCTGCATTCATTGAGAAAAGTCTACTATGTGGACTTTGACTGTTACTCTAAATTGTCAGAGTACGAGAGAAAGGTTAGTATCATGAAAAGATAATTATCTTTTTAAGCTCTTACAGTGTTAGCTTGTCCATTTTTCCATCCTTCCTTCCAACCACTTAACCTTAAGTCCATTGTAAAGTTGGCAAATAAAGCAGTTTCTCATGCAATTTTTCTCTGCAGAGTAATATAACTTTGAATGTGGATATCTCTTTGTGAGTACAACACCATTTTACAAAAAATACATCAGAATGATTTAGTTAAATTCTTGTCTGATTTTGGTGCATAAAAAAATCAAATGCTAATATCATAACTGAAGAAATTTTGCATGACAAACTCTGCAGCTTGTAAGTACTCACTATATGATTGGAATTCAAGATTTAACTCATTAACCCCTGGGGATTCTTGTAATTTTCCTCTGAATATTGGAAATGCATTTTTGGGGTTAGTTCTGAATACATGCTATAACAGCTGCTTCTGAGAGATTTTTGTTTAGCTAGATGTCTAGGCTTATTAAAGATAATGTTTTGGATTGAATATTTTGCTTGCACATGTGCAGAAGGGTACACATTGGTTTTCTTTTATTTTTGCCTATTGAACCCAACATTTTCATGTCCTTACCACATTTTACTCCAAATCTCAAACTTATCCTGCCTTTTGCAGAGTTCAGCTGTCCATGTATAGTTCACACTGATTTGCTTTAGATCTCAGGTAATACAGTTTGAAATCCTGACACAAACTCTGGTTCCAAAGCCAGTAACATTTGACCTAAAAAAATCATGTCACCAAAATTTGGTTTTTCCAACTGTTGTTTTTAATGGAAGTAGAAAGTGTACATATTTTGGTATCATTGTAGAGTTACATCTTTCTGCTTTGTGTAATACCACCCGTTTCTGATGGATCTTATATGATTTGGACAGTACTGAGCTCAGAAGTTGGGTACAATCTCATGATATGTAAAAAAAAACATGGCATGTTGGGTTATTGAGTTAATTTAATGTGCTTTTACTACATTCATGAAATTAAAGAGCCAGTATATTATTACCTTCTGACTAAAAAAAGGAGCATATGTCTAGATACATAATAAAGACTTGTGAAAGAAATATGTGATTACCCTTTTCACAGGTATGAATAGTTTATTTTAATAGCATATGAAAATTAGAATTAAACTCAAGTATCACAACCTTTTCCATCTGTTAAAAGAATCCCAACATAGTCTCATTCACATGTAGATGAAGACTAGAATATGTCTTCAAAGCAGTGATACATTAGTCCAAATGATGCTATTTTTGGTCAAAGGCTTTCTTGCAGCCAAGTAAGCTGCAGGTTATATAGCCATCATTTTTTTTTGTCCAAGTGCCACTGATTCCACTGAACTGTACAGTATTTGTCTAAAATCATTTAGTGCTATTCCAGGAAAAAAGTAGCCCCTACCTAAGGGAGAACACAGCCATCATTTATAAGGCTGACACCACCAAAACACAAAACTTTATATACTCCTGAGGCACCGCTGCAGAAATTAAAACACCTCCCCAATAACAGAAATTAAACTATGGAAATAGTGTTGCATAATAAATAAATAAATAAAACAGCAGTTTGTATCTGAATAATTGATATTGGAGCAAGATGTATGTTCAAATATCATGAAATTCTTTGTGAAATAAAGTTTTAAGTTCATATTTTTTCACTTACACTTACACATCTGAGTATTAAATGGTTTTTCAGCATGATAACAAAGAAAACCAGCAGTTTGTCAATCGTTGAATGTCCAGTATAATGGTGTATGGCATGGCATTCATGAAATATTTATAGCAGAAATGAATATTATTTGTTGATAGTATCCTTTTTATGTTGAAAATTTAAAATCAGTTAATACATATAAGATCATATAAGGCCTGGTGACTACTAAATGTATTGATGTAAGTAATTTCGGAGCACTGAACTATTTGGGATCAAACTCACATCCCAGAGGTGTTTGACATACAAGAGAATCAACTTAGCCATGAGAGTACAGACTTGGTTGCTATGCATATATTAATTAACCTGAAAGTTAGACCATGTATACTTTAACCCACAAGTTACACTAGGTGGTATATTTTCTTAATTTGTTTTCAAATCAATGGAAAAAAAATAGTCTAATGAAGCGATACTCATATGCAAATCAATTCCTGCCATTAATAACACTTAACAGGTTCACATACAGTTTCTGACTGATAACACAAGTATGGCAGTTAAAATGTTAAAAATAGAAAGGTCTTTCAACAATTGTATTATTTAAGCACAAATTGTTATTAACATATTTTGGTCAGTGTTACTGAAAGAAAAAAAATGGTTTTAGCAAAAGACTTGTTTTGTACATTGTCTACAATTATCAAACTTTGTGGATGGCTTAAACATGGAGTAAGTGAAAAGAATGTTGATTGTGGGGTCCTGGGGTCCAAAAATCAAGGCTAATGATCATTAACTGAAAAAAGAAAAGTGTTTTCTGCAAAATTATTTCAGTTACTTAGAGAACAATTAAACATTGGGTGGGTTTATAATCTGCCATTCAGGGTACTCTTGTGTAAGAGTTAAAGATCCAATAGTACTAGATTTTGAGGCATATAAATAGTTGTATATTTGATGATGCACTACTTCAGGATTCAGGGGCCCCAAGTAGCCAAGTGGTCTAAAGCGCTGTCCGTTATGGACCACTGCCATCTCACCTCTGTTTGCGTGTGTTCGAGTCCAAGATTCAGCAAATGTAGTTATGTGAGAAAGCTTGCCAGTAGCTTCTCGTGGGTCGGTGGTTCTTTCCGAGGGTTGTCCGGGTTCTTCCTCCACCATTATTACTGGCTGCCATGTATAGCCTATATTGTGCTGAAAAATGGCGTTAAGCCATAAAAAACAAACAAAACAAAACTTCAGGATTCAAGAACCTTGTAGTAATAACCTTTTCTGTATTTCCCCTGTCCATCTATTCACATCTCTTATTACCACCACATCTCTGTATCTCTCACATTGAAGTGATTGCCATTCGTACCATATGTAGTCAATTATAAGTTGACTCAGCTACAAGGTTCCTTTTTTTTTTACCCTCCTTTAAGTCCAGGTGTATTTTGAAGATTGTTACGTGCTTAGGCTCGAATAAGCAGCAACACAGAAAGTGAAAACTAACAAGCTTGTAAAACTTTAACAATGATTTTATTAAGTACAATTATTTTCATAAAATAAATAAACTTTCGGTTTTAGAGAATCAAATCCAACAAATATAAAATTCACAAAATAATCCACTAATGGAATTACAAGTCCTGATAAATAAATGTTCTAATAGTTCCAGGTTCGAATCTTGACGATGTAATCCAAAATGGCTGACAATGTCACGTGATGCAGTTCTTATTTAATATCATCCAAATGAAATTATGAAACATATGTCCTTTTCCAGATAAATAGAATAATTCTTCTTTTCCAATGAATTGACACAAAGTCCAGAACACTCAAACATGAAATACACAACTTATATCTTAAAGCCCAAACATCTACTAATGTCAGCTCCCAAAATACAGCTATATATAACTGTTCTTTTTAGTAAACAAGTGATCACATGATTTTCTAGAAATTGATAGAGGTTCATGGAAGGTCACTAAAAATCACATACTCTAGATATTTCCTACCCCTAAAAACTAAAAATAAAATGTTGTCCTTGAAATCAACCAATAATTTTAGAGACTTGTTGACAATGTCCAAAGCAAGGTCAGGAACTAGACCACTGTAAGCCAAGGTCAAAACTTGTTTACAATTAAAGGATGGTCAGCCTGTTTACAACTAAGAGTCTAGGTCAAACTGAATTTTCTAGAAAAAATCTTCCAATTAATGGATATTAAACCCTAAATAATAAATTTGGATTTAACAATTAATAAATAATTTAAATCCAATAGCCGTAACAAAGATCAACTCATTCTGTAAGCTAATTGCCTTCAAAAAATTTAATAATAATATGATTTTCAGAGGAATGTTCAGGTGGTAAAAAAAAATCTTCTATTCAATAGGCTTCAGATGTTAAATGCCAAGATGGTAATTGTCAGAAGGTTACATTTATAATAAAATTCCACTCTTGAAACCCTGCGATGAAAATATATTTTGTCTGTAATACTTCTGTTTGCAATTTGTTCAGTATCGTTATAGTTTTCCATGTGTGGGCAATGTAAAAAATGATTGATTCTTCTGATAGATTTCAGAAATATTTCTACAACCACTATTAAAGTCCTTTGAGGAAGTGCCTCTGTGCAATTGGAAAGAGAGTCCAGCTGATTCAGAAAGAAGAATGCTCCATGCCACTACAATTGTTTCAGTATTAGGATGTTTTAAACTGAAATTGAACCCAGCAGAGGAGGAGCTATTGGCAAGAGGACTACTAGTACGCCCAAACCACGAAACTAAAATGTGTCATGACTTGGATTGTATTGAAAAGTACTTTTCCAAGGGGAAAAAAAAGTAAGGAGGAATGAATATTAATTACTATATATATGATAATTTTGAAATGCATACAGAGGCACCACATGATTTTATTAGCATTCACACTTCAATGAATACAGAGGCACAACATACTTTTATTAGCATTTACACTTCAGTGCATACAGAGGCACCACATGATTTTATTAGCATTTACACTTCAATGCATACAGAGGCACCACATGATTTTATTAGCATTCACACTTCAGTGCATACAGAGGCACCACATACTTTTATTAGCATTCACACTTCAATGCATACAGAGGCACCACATACTTATTAGCATTCACACTTCAGTGCATACAGAGGCACCACATACTTTTATTAGCATTCACACTTCAATGCATACAGAGGCACCACATGATTTTATTAGCATATGTTTTGCTAAATTATATATATATATATATATATATATATATATATATATATATATGTATATATATATATATATATATATATATATATATATATATATATATATATGGTCAGTCAGGTTCATCAGTACTATTTGCTTGATGAGAAATTACTGATAAAAAAGGAAAAATTGCAGAGTACCTTTTTGATTTTTACTCAGCTGTGTATCTATTGAGGCAATATAGCCAAGAACTGCAAATTGCATGTTTCTAAGTACGCATCGGTAAATATAGACATTGTATAACAATCTCAAATGGGCAGTGCTTTAATATTAAATTGGCTCTTAAATCTAGTTGGCATTCATATGCCTAAGGTAATTTAATGTTTTTGTTACTGAATATTTGCATTATTTGATTTGGAGAGAATGATGTTGTTGCATAACTTTTTGTCAGTTAAGGGACCGGCATTTGTTAACATTTTTTCACAAGGGATATGAATTTATTGACTTCTTTGACTTGACATTTAAAGCATTTTTTCATTGTGTACAGGTGAAAAATCAGTACTTTATGGTTGTAAAAAATATAAATGAGACTGCATTACATTAGGCTGCCAGGTACTTCTTTGCATAGAGTCATGCTGTTTGTTCTTGGACAGAATGATTTATTTTCTTGGTTCTTCCACAATTTTGGTCCAGCGGGTTTACACATGTTCTAGTTTAAGTTTGGTACTTATGAAGGGCCATGTTCTATTATTAATGACTGCTACTGTGCATTTTTGTGATAATTGCCTGCTTTTTCCCAGTGTCCTATATTTACACAGTAACCGCCAAATCAAGTGGTTCCAGAAGGCATGCAAGGAAAATTGCCACAGTTGCAGTCAATCAATATAATGAGAATACTGTGCAGGGATTTCATGGATTTATTTGGTTTTACAAAGTTAGAAATATGAGAATAATCAATAACTTGAAAGATTTAAAACAAAAGAATTTGTTTACAAAGTTGTTTGCTGCTTTATTGGGCTTAATATTCTTAATTTGCATAATTCTAAATTTGTGTCAATTGTTAAATTTAGTGAAAGGATTTCTTTCCCATTTGATGATTGAAAGCACATGCTGTCTAATTGCATCATCTCTATAATATACAGTTAATGTAAGCTGGATTATTTTGATTCTTTTTATGCTATTCTTTACAGGTAAGTCATTGTCATTCACATTGTCATTCACATATCTTATAGCAGAAATTTGATATCTATCACACTTGCACTTTATCGTGTCAAGGGTTGAGTGAGTACATGTTACTTCTTGGCTATATTATATGCCTTTAATGGAATGGTTTTATTCGCATTGCTTGCTCATGACAACTGTCTTTTTTTTTCTGAATGAGTTACTCTATAAAATCATCCTCGATTGACTACCAAAAAGTGTTATTTAAACTTGAAATCTAGTGAATGTGGAAAAATGGACAAGTAGCAGAAACAATTGTCCTGCATGAACCAAGGCTGTTAAATTTAAAGTTCTTCAAAATCAGTTGATTTAAGCAAAATACCATATAAATTAAAATTGTTCACCAATTTATAATTTTTTTATATTATTTTCCATATTAACTAAGCAATATTGGTTGTTTATAGAGCTTTCAGCTGGTGATGAGAAAGTACACATTTTAAAAACATAACTTTGGAGTTTCATTCGTTTGAACAGGCTGTTGTACTTTCTTTAAAACATATTTCCATTTTTCAGCTGGTGATAAGAAAGTACAGATATTAAAAACAGCTTTTGAGTTTCATTTGTTTGAACAGGCCCTTGTACTTTCTTTAAAACATATTTCCATTTCAGATCTGTTGTTTGACAACTTGTAAAATTCAAGTGAAGCAACATAATCCTAGCTCCTGTTGCTTATTTTTCTGGCACTGGTGGATAATCAGGCTGTTCCATTAATATTGAGGAGTCAGCAGTCACATTAGACATGGGTGCTGGCTGATTCAGACTGGTTGTTTTGGTCATTTGATTTGACTATTTGTGGATTTGTCATGGGATTTCCATGTGATTAATTTCTCATCCTGTAACTACTATCACGGTTCAACATGTCAGATTACTAAATTAACAGATTAATGAGAGATATCACAACAATTTGTGTCATCATGTAAAATTATATTGTTTTTTTTCTAAGGCCTGTTTTCTGCTGATGTAGCCAAACAATTTGAAAATGAGAACAGGAGATAGGATTGTGATATTCTATGTGGATTTGCAAGTTGTCAGACAATTATTCCAATTTTTATTAATTGAACACATGTTCTTCATTCTGATTGGATGTAAATTGTCAAATGATACTAATTTTGCATATTTTGCACATTGTTAAATTATGCTTACTACATTTGGTTCCTATTTCTAGGCCAATATATGCAAAGTTTTATATATATCAGCACTTTAAACCCTGATAATAGCAACAAGAACAAGCCCCCACCCACCCACTCCTGTGATTTCCGATCACATTTACAAACTCCTTGTTAAAATCAACCATTAGAAGTTAAAACATTGTAATTGCACATACCTTTCTGCACTCCAACGCTCACTCCTTTTGCCGAAGATGGCATATGGTATAGTTTACATGCCACTTTTCAGAATCTATTGCATTTTGATTTGACAACATGTTCCAGCAGCTGTTAGTAAAGGTCAGGGTCATTTGTCAAGCAAGGGATCTCACTAAAAATGGACATGATGGAAAGACCAAACTGCTTAAAACAATGGACGCTTTAACAACATGTGTCATACGCAAGCATAATTTTAGACAAAAAAATGAACAGTCTGATTTAATTATCAGCAGATATTTATTATATGTGAAAAAAATGATCATAACAATATATCAGTGGCATGACCCTCTGTGACACTCTACACCTAAATTATTATAAAGAATCGACGACTCTTGACTAGCAAAGAACAGGATGTGTATTCTGTCGCAGTTAAGAGGCCAATGATAGAAAATTTCAATAAAAGCGAATGTTTTGCTGATGAAATCTGCTGATCTGATGAGAAAAAGGAAGTAAATTGGAATCATATGGATTAAATGAGCACGGATGGGTATTTATCTATGTATACATTTTTCCTAATCACTCACAAAGTGACTTTCAGACTTTATTTACTTTGTGAATGATTAGGTAAAATTTATACATCGATAAACACCCAACCATGATCATTTAATCCTATATGGATTTGATGTCAAAAATATGCTATACAGATTGCTTTAACTAAATGTAACTTTATAGAGTCATGAGAAATAACGGATTTAATGATGGCATTTAAAACAAATTGCACTCTCTACATTGTTGAATAATAATTGTAGAGTTTTGAGTATAGGCAAGATGAGATCCCAAGCAGTCAAACATACAAATGCAGGTTTGGGTGCAGGTTTATTGGATATTTCATGCTATGTAATATGGATGAAGATACAAAATTAACAAGAAATAAAGAAACCTTGAAACAGTTGTTTCTTTAACATTAATTTAGAACTTATATACAGCTTATAATCAAACAAAAATGTTTGAGCAATAGTTGTAATTCAAAATTTATTTGCCCTGTCCCAGTCCTGACAAATCTATTTTCATGCACCTATACTTGTGTTGAGTTGAACTAGTTTCTTGTGCTTTTCCAAAGATTTGAAGGAAATATGACCTGCTAAAGTTATTCAATTTCATCTCAAAACTTGAATATCTAGTTTTGTTTCTATAAGTAGAGATTTCATTTTGAGTGCAAAACTGCTTTTCAACCCAGTCTTAAGCTAAGCAAAGTATCTACATCATTTGGACTGAGTGCTTTAATACAACTGTTTCATGCCAGTGTAAGCATTCTGGCATTGTTCTTGAAAAATACATAGAGACTGTCATAAGTCTGGATTTGCCTATAGTTGAAATTTATCCAGTGTAGAACATGAATCAAGGCTGAACCAACATTAGACTAATTTTTTTTCCAACCTGCTTTGGAAATCTGTGAATGTAAAGAGTCACTTTGGCTCCATCCATCTATGTACAATGTGTCCTCTATCAAATCACACTTCAAAAATGTAATCTGCTTGTGGTTGCAGTTTTCTTGGTGCTGGACAGTCTTTACCATTAAACATTGATTTTTAATTTCAGACAGCTGAATGACTTTCTTATCAATTTCATTGAAAGTATGGCCAGAACAGAAAGTCCACTGATTTGTTTCTGTATGCCACTCCACCATTTCCTTTCTGGTGCACTGAAGCCATTTGATCGAGTCTCAGAAGATTTATCTCCTGATGACAAAGTTCCAAAATGGTGGGGGATTGATTATATATCAAAGGCTGTTGACATCTTCAAGAAAGGTTCCCATTCCAAGTGGACAGTGTAAGTAATGTCCAAGCTTATTGTGTTGATTTTTAAAAAGATACAAACAAAGGAGGTTGTCTGCTATCACCATTTGTCTGATACCGCTATGTTCCCTAAAAGTGGTTTCATAATGTATATATTCTCCGAGTGCTGTGGAATGGGTGTGTCTATTAGAGTTGTGTGTCAAGACATTTTATTTTGCTTATGTAATTTATAGATGCATCTAAGTTGGGCGTATTATTTTATTTTGTATCTGTTTACCTGCCTATCTTGTAACATTTAGTTTTGCTTCCCATAACTTTGCAAAGGATGGAGAGATATCACGAAACTTTGCTGTTGTTGTTGTTGTTGTAGGGTTTAACACCATTTTTCAGCACATGATAGGCTATACATGGTGGCCAGTATTATTGGTGGAGGAAGAACCCGGGAAACCCCCCGGAAAGAACGACGACCCATAAGAAGCTACTGGCAAGCTTTCTCACATAACTACATTAGCCGAATCTTAGATTCTAACCCACGCAGAGAGAGGTGAGATGGCAGTGATCCGTAACGGAAAGTGCTTCAGACCACTCGGCCACTCGGGGCCCCCCGAAACTTTGCCTGTGTATATATACTTACTTGATGATGTGTGTGTGAATACCATAGCTATACCCAATCCTGAAATTATAGGACTTTTATTCTTGCTCAGCTTATAATGTTTACACCATTTGCCCAAGTATGGATCATAACTAGACAGCAGGTCATCTACTGCGGTCATTCCTCCTGCATCAAGGTCAGTGTCACACCAAAGGAAAATATAACTCTGTGACTTGTATTTTAATATTGGTAAATACTTTAATGACTCTTTCACCAGTTGTATGTCATAGATGATATATTGCACAGCATTGTTACTCCCCTTGCCTTGTGATGAAAGTCACAGTTAGGATAATAAAACTAACTTGTATCCTTGTCTGGTTTGTAACGTTTGATCCACTCAAGTTATTTTAAGGAAATTTTTAGAAAATATATTTCACTAAACAGTGTGTCACATATATCCATATCCACTGCCTTAAGACCATATACAGTTGTAACTTTTCAACCGGTGAGATATTTTCTGAAACTTCCTTGGGATGTAGATCATGATCCACATTATCCAGTTTTTTTCCTCTGAGATATTTCATTCCAAAGGCCTCAGCTTGATCTTGTGGGATGTAAGAGCTGTGGCAAAACATGTTACCTTTCCAGGTTGTTTGACGGCTTTATTAGATGTGGCTTTACGACTTTGCTTGATTTGTGGATGTTTGGATGACCCTCCTCAACAGATGGAGATTTCTCCAGTCAGGTGACCTAGAAGTTGTCTCACAAAACCTTAGGGGACTGGAGATAACATCTCTGGGGTAAGAGGATGTACCTTCCTCCACCTTTTACCTATTCTCCTAAGCAATTATGACTGGGTAAAATATTTAAAGAAGAAAGTACTTTTTTCTAGTAAATATTCCTTTGTAAATAATAATACACATCCAACCCTACCATCCTCACTGCAGTTACATCAATATAAACCAAAGTAGTAACGTGGCATTGGTACACTGTCCATGTTTTGCATGCATAAAGTAGCATGGGGAGCTCAACTGCCCTCTAGGCCTTTACTTTGGTCTGGATGGTGCTGCATGTTCTATTCCAGATGTGGGAATACAATCTGCCGAAAGTTGTGCTGACTCTGGCAATGCAAATATTCACCTCATCATCAGTAGTGATGCTCTGTGACAATGTGCTGCCAAGGTAGGTGAAGTGGTTCACTTTATTGAGTTTTTTGGCCATCGATGATGATGTTGGGCTCAACATTGGGCTTTCCAGGGGCCAGCTGATGTAGGACTTCAGTCTTGTTGGTACTGATGGTGAGACCAAAGCTTGTACAGGAGCTGGATAACTTGTCAATGCTGCATTTGCAGGTCAGCTTCTGAGCTAGCATTGAGGGATGGAGTCTTTACCAGGTGCTTTGCCACTGGAGAGCAGGCATATCACTTTCATTGTCTCCTGAAAGGTTGGATGGTCATCCAGTGCTTCATTGATTGATAATTGGGTGCGACGACTGATGGCTTCATCATTGATGGATGAAGGGCAATTCAGGACACTGTCAAAGCGTTCAGCCCATCATTGAAGATTCTTCTCTTTGTCAGTAATTAGTATGTTCCCATCTGCGCCGATGGGGGGTGGGGGTGGTTAATCCAGAGAATATAAGTCCATACACTTCATTTAGGGCAGTGTATAAGTTTTTCATGTCATGCTGGACTGCGTAGTACTGGATCTCATCAGTTTTGTTGCTCAGCCATGTGTTTTGCATCTGACAGCTTCTGCTGTACTGTTCTGCATATGTTGTATGCATCTTTCCTAGAGGTGGACTTGGTGCTGTTGAGATAGGTTTGAAAGAAGGGTAGTGTTTCTTATCCAGCAACTGCTTGATCTCATCACAGTTCTCATCAAACCAGTCTTGATGCTTTCTGGTTTAGGGTCCTAGGATTTCTGAAGCTGTGCTGTCAAGAGGGGTGGATTTCAGATGTTCTTCCATGGCATTCATGAGAGACTGTTTGGTACTAGTGCATTTCAGCTTGGTGATGTTCATTCATTTAGGAGCCTTCTTTCTCTGTGGACATTTTTTGGGCTGAATGCGTGTGTTGAGCTTGGTGATGATAAGGCAGTGGTCTTTCCAGCAGTCAGCGCCACACAAAAGGATTTGGTCACATGCATATCCTGTCTGTCCTTCTGCCAGCTAATTTGCCAATCAGTGCTGCCTTCACTGCAAAGCCGACACCAGCCTCATGGTGCTCTTCACTCCAAAAGAAAGTGTATCCAGCGCCCGTTTCACAGAGTTAGCCTTCTCTTACAAGCCGGGTCTCACTTAAGACAGCAATGTCCACAGTGTATCTGGTGATTTCCTTTCCTTTTATGACGGTTCTCCTCTGGGTTCTTTCTGCATTGTCTCTGTTCTGTAAGGTGTGTTCATTCAAATGTGCTAAGTGTGAGAGGAACAATCCAGCGGTATGCTGGCTAGGGAAGCTTAGAGAATGCAATGTTTAAGGCACTTTTTCATGCCTCTTCCTCATGCTTGGGAGGCGAGTAGTGCATTCCTGATGATGGTAGCTCAGTCGCTCATTGGGTTGTTGGATTCCACTGCTACTCCATGTCAGTGGTGAATGATCCTAATGACCTGAGCTGCCTTTGTGCAGGTTTGTAGCTATGGATGCCAGTGTACCCACACCTGCCACTTCATCACTTGCCTGTCGCCACAAGACTTTGGTAGGTGGATGAAATTTGATGGGTGGATGACAAAAATGACCTGCCCTGTGACTTTTTTTAAGTGAGGAAGAGTTGTGCAGTTTGTCAACTTCACTCTCTCCAAAACCAGCAGCACAACAACACTGAGATGGTTGGATACATAGTTGAGTGCAGTGGATGACCAGGATGTCCTACATGTCTTGTTTTGGTCTTTGCACTCCATGGCGATTTTCTGGGAATCACCTTTCTGCCCATTGACCAGCTGGTGGTTCCTCTACGCAGACTACTGAATCTAGTCTTCACATGCTAGGTAGACAAAGTAACTCACCAAGGGTTTAAGACCTGTCGGCTACCCTCAGCCAACCAGTTGAGGCCATTTTCCAGGATGTGGCTGCTGTGCATGCTACAGTGTTTTGGAGCCACAATTGAAAACTGATTGCAAGTGGGGACCAATGGTGGGCAAGCTACCCCTGAAGGAGTATGACTGCTTAGCCAGCCAGAGGTATTACCCCCTCCCAGGAAACCCCATACACATCTGATATATGATAAACTTGAATGATAAATTGATATAATATAATATACTGATCGTTTGGGAAAATAAAGAAAAGATTTTATGTCCAAACTTGTAGAGCATGAAACAATAATTTAGAGTGTTCTAACTTGGACATAGTTTGTCAAAAAGGTCAATGTCATCACGATTTTGGATTATTCCATAATGAGCAAGAGACAGTATATAGTAATTTAGATACATGAATATGTTCAAATGTTGGGAGATATAGCAGACTCATTTATTCCAACTCATATTTTCTAATTCCCTGTGAAATTCAAATTATTTTTCTGGCCCCATCTAAATTTGTTCTTTGCTTATTACTTTTATACATCCATTATCCAATATCATTTTTCGAGTATACCCCTTAAGTGAAGTAATTTAGCAATCCAGAATCCTTAAATTCTTTTTAAGTTGTGATGTTTATTTGAAGTGTAAAACTGTCTTGCATTACGTCTTGGATTTCTTGAATTTTGACACCTTTCAATTCAAACTTTGAATGCTGATTAATTTAAATGCGGGTTATACTAATTGTTGGCTGCTAATCCACTAGTTGACATGCCATTTGATACCTTTTGTTTAATTCAGTTAATGGCAGCAATTTTATATAATGTAGGTTTGATGAAAAAACTATGACATCTACATTCAACTGTACATGTATTTTTCAAATCTATTGGAAGTCACTTTGCTTTTTTACATTGTATCTGTCTCACCATGGAAACTGGAAGATGTACAAAGTGGTAGAAATACCAGAAATGTATAGAAACCAAATAATGTGCCTTCCATGAAGTAGAACAGAGTCTTAACAGCTAAGCTGAGGTTGCCAAGCAGTACAACATCTCACCTAAAGTAAACAGAATTATGTTGGAAAAGAAATGTTTTCAATTTGATATACACTTGCATCTTCATGACCTTCAGTCATTCAATCTCTTTTATTATCCTATGTTTTCTTTTAGTCTCCCTGACTTTGGATAATCAAGATTCTACTGTAGTATATAAAATGTTGTTTTCTTCCACAAGCCAGTTTACTAAAATCATCAACTATTAAGGTTATATTAGCCAGGTGAGTGATCACAGGTCCAGTTGGGCCTCATGTTTATGCCTGCTATTAATATGGAATTGACATATAGTGTTGTCCCTGAAAGCCTGTCCTTATGTACCTCATTAAGTTTTATGTTTAGGACAGTGAGGTACATTGGTATTTCATTTACACCTTTCTAGTTTGTCAGTTTGTTTTTTATTGTGTGATTATGAACATGAATAATTTTAATTCTTTAGGAAATTGGAGCAGGTAGTTGGCACCCTGCATCCCTTGTTTGAGATGGACTATCTTCTTCCTCGTACCTTTATGGTCATGTTGAAATTAGAGGCAGTGGGAGATGCAGTCAAAACAGGAATGATACCCTATGAAGTTTGTGCTGCCACCCTGACCTTCTATGTGAGAACTACCCGACCAAGAGTCACAAGTATCACTGCATCAAAAGAAGAAGAGGTTATTCATCTACACTTAAATACTGAAGCACCACATACTTTTATTAGCATTCACACTTCAATGCATAGAGAGGCACCACATAATTTTATTAGCATTCACACTTCAATGCATACAGAGGCACCACATACTTTTATTAGCATTCACACTTCAATGCATACAGAGGCACCACATACTTATTAGCATTCACGCTTCAATGCGTACAGAGGCACCACATACTTATTAGCATTCACACTACAATGCATACAGAGGCACCACATACTTATTAGCATTTACACTACAATGCATACAGAGGCACCACATACTTTATTAGCATTCACACTTCAATGCATACAGAGGCACCACATACTTTTATTAGCATTCACACTTCAATGCATACAGAGGCACCACATACTTATTAGCATTCACACTTCAATGCATACAGAGGCACCACATACTTATTAGCATTCACACTACAATGCATACAGAGGCACCACATACTTATTAGCATTCACACTACAATGCATACAGAGGTACCACATACTTATTAGCATTCACACTACAATGCATACAGAGGCACCACATACTTATTAGCATTCACACTTCAATGAATACAGAGGCACCACATGATTTTATTAGCATTTACACTTCAATGCATACAGAGGCACCACATGATTTTATTAGCATTCACACTTCAATGCATACAGAGGCACCACATGATTTTATTAGCATTCACACTACAATGCATACAGACGCACCACATGATTTTATTAGCATTCACACTTCAATGAATACAGAGGCACCACATAATTTTATTAGCATTTACACTTCAATGCATACAGAGGCACCACATGATTTTATTAGCATTCACACTTCAATGCATACAGAGGCACCACATACTTTTATTAGCATTCACACTTCAATGCATACAGAGGCACCACATACTTATTAGCATTCACACTTCAATGCATACAGAGGCACCACATACTTTTATTAGCATTCACACTTCAATGCATACAGAGGCACCACATACTTTTATTAGCATTCACACTTCAATGCATACAGAGGCACCACATACTTTTATTAGCATTCACACTTCAATGCATACAGAGGCACATACTTATTAGCATTCACACTTCAGTGCATACAGAGGCACCACATACTTATTAGCATTCACACTTCAATGCATACAGAGGCACCACATGATTTTATTAGCATTCACACTTCAATGCATACAGAGGCACCACATACTTATTAGCATTCACACTACAATGCATACAGAGGCACCACATACTTATTAGCATTCACACTTCAATGCATACAGAGGCACCACATGATTTTATTAGCATTCACACTTCAATGCATACAGAGGCACCACATACTTATTAGCATTCACACTACAATGCATACAGAGGCACCACATACTTATTAGCATTCACACTACAATGCATACAGAGGCACCACATACTTTTATTAGCATTCACACTTCAATGCATACAGAGGCACCACATACTTATTAGCATTCACACTTCAATGCATACAGAGGCACCACATACTTTTATTAGCATTCTCACTTCAATGCATACAGAGACACCACATGATTTTATTAGCATTCACACTTAAATGCATACAGAGGCACCACATACTTATTAGCATTCACACTACAATGCATACAGAGGCACCACATACTTTTATTAGCATTCACACTTCAATGCATACAGAGGCACCACATACTTATTAGCATTCACACTTCAATGCATACAGAGGCACCACATACTTTTATTAGCATTCACACTTCAATGCATACAGAGGCACCACATGATTTTATTAGCATTCACACTTCAATGCATACAGAGGCACCACATAATTATTAGCATTCACACTACAATGCATACAGAGGCACCACATACTTATTAGCATTCACACTACAATGCATACAGAGGTACCACATACTTTTATTAGCATTCACACTTCAATGCATACAGAGGCACCACATACTATTAGCATTCACACTTCAATGCATACAGAGGCACCACATGATTTTATTAGCATTCACACTTCAATCCATACAGAGGCACCACATACTTATTAGCATTCACACTTCAGTGCATACAGAGGCACCACATGATTTTATTAGCATTCACACTTCAATGCATACAGAGGCACCACATACTTATTAGCATTCACACTTCAATGCATACAGAGGCACCACATACTTATTAGCATTCACACTACAATGCATACAGAGGCACCACATACTTTTATTAGCATTCACACTTCAGTGCATACAGAGGCACCACATACTTATTAGCATTCACACTTCAATGCATACAGAGGCACCACATGATTTTATTAGCATTCACACTTCAATGCATACAGAGGCACCACATACTTATTAGCATTCACACTTCAATGCATACAGAGGCACCATTTATACACAATATATCAGTACTGAGGTGTATGAAAAATGACAATACAGGCATTGTAGGAAATATAGGATACATGAGTAAATGCATTTATTCTCTCTCACTCTATCTCTTTCTCTGAAAAATGCCACTTTTCATTATTACTAATATTCAATAACATCAACTCAAAACTAAAATAACATTAAAGCTTAATTAAAATATTTAATCAATATTTGGCTCTCTCTGTGGGGGCTAGAATCTGAATGTAAAGACTAATTCCAAATCGGTGCTAGGTGTATCCCAGCATTACCTTGTATTCTGAGTTTTTCCCAGCTTAAGTGGAATTGGCGCTAGGCTGTTTCCAGCATTCAAGCATATTCTGGGCTGATCCCATCGTCAAGTTAAATCTCTGCTAGGCTGATCCCAGTGTGATTATGTATTCAGAGCTGATCCCAGCTGAAGTTAAATCTGTGCTAGGCTATCCCAGCATTCAAGAGTATTCTGGGCTGATTCCATCTTAACTAAATCTATGTTAGGCTGATCCCAGCATAGAGTGTATTCTGGGTTGATCCCATATTCATGGAATAGAGCTAGGTTGATCCCAGCATGAAAGAATTATTCTTATTTCTTATTTTTATTTTTTCTGTTTAAAAATTTTAAATGAAATGTATTTAGTGTGATTTTTACATTATTAATATAGTTTATGAGTGTTCAGTTGGGGAAAAATGTCAAATTGAATTTGATATTAATATATCAAATGAGAGTCCCCCAAAAGGATGCCAGCTTAGAATGTGAAAATCCATTTAGAAGGATTGATGTTCAGAACAAATGATACTAAAGGTATGTACACAACTATTCCTGAGCAGAAAAAAGTCGGTTAGGGTGAACTCTGATGTAAAGTGTATAACATGACAAAGACCATCCTCTTGTAGTCTGAATTAGACGATCCCCCATACCAACTGCAGCAACTAGAAAAGTTGTGCTCATCTTAGCTTAGCAATGCTTGCCAGCAAAAGCTTCAAGTGTGACAGGAAAAGTTCCCTACTAAATAGACAGCCCATGGATACCACAAATAAAGGAGCATTTGTCCCATGACCTCCATCCAAAGCCCCTTGCCACCACTGACTCAAATACAGCCCCATGCTGAACCTTGGATACATATATGAGTTCTGAAATAAATAAAACTTGACACCAGCATGAAATGGGTCCAGTTTTAAAGATGGCAAGGTCAGTATAAACATAGATTTGTTTGTTGAAAATGTCACATTCCAAATCCTCAGGTTGTTTCTTGAAGACATGCACTGCATTAATCGAACTATGAATTCACCACATCATTAGAATCCAAGAAATGCCACCAGACATGTGCATTGCAGTGTCAAATCAACATCTGGTGAAATACTCCCTCACTTAACAAAGCCGACAACTGCACCATCATTCTGTATGTAATAGGAAATCTAGGCTTACTGTTTGAGATGTTTCTTTTTATCCCACAAAGTATGCACTGCAGCATGTTGGACTCCTGAAAAGGGTAACTCTGACCAGCCTGTAGGTAATGTAATCTAATTCCTGCAAGGTACAGCTTAATTGTGGAGTACTACAGCCACAGCTTGGTGTGACAATATGTAACAGAATAACTCAAAACATCTTCTGATGAAAGTATGGACAAAGAGTAAGTACTTGCATGAACACCTTACATGCACAAAATATTCAGCAAATACTGGAAGCCTGTTCCATACACTGACCTAGTATTATTGGTCACTGACAAACACTACAAGTCCAGCACATGTTTTGTAAAAAAAGCATCAACTCTGAAGCCAGTTGAGGGATCAAACTGCTGGAGGTTGATCTGCTTGGGGCACCAAGTGTTGGAACTTTGCATTCAGTTATATGGCAAGCCTGAATAACGAATTATCCTTTGGCAGTACATCACATTAGTCTTAAAACAAATTTCATTAAAATAGATAGTATGGATTGGTATTTGTAAATGATTTCAGTAGTTGCAGAATTTCACAGTTTACCAGAATTCTTTTCTTGGGCCACTGATTTCCCCATAAACATCATCAGTCCTGCATATACGTGTTAATATAGCACAAAATATCCAGAAATGTTTGTATTCCATGCCACTGAATGACAGTGAAAAAACGATATGTTATAAGATGGTAATACTTCAAGGAATGCATATGAAGTGCTCTCTAATAACCTATATGAAGAGCAGTACCATATGATGTTGACGGCTGTAACGATCTGTGAACGCACGAGACTGCTGAGCTGTACATGCATTATCCAAAACAGATTTGTATTTTTGTGTCACAGAATGCCAGTGGAAGATTGTTGAAAGATGGTCATGTCTTGCATGAACCCATCTGAAGTGCAGTGTCCATATGATGTGGACATTTGTACTGGTTGGTGCATCTGCACTGGAATATCCTCTGCATAAAGTTAGAGCTTTTGGAATCTGTGCACCTTCTTGAATTTGTTGGCAAAGATTCTGATGCACTGTTCTCACAAATGGCAAGAATTTTGCATTGTATATTGCAACTGTTTGCTTGTTTTTGTAGGGTTTAATGCCATTTTTCAGCACACGATAGTCTATACATGGCAGCCAGTATTATTGGTGGAGGATTATTAAGTCAATAATTAGGCTTTTTTGCTGCCGACATATTATACTTTCTCTCTTTGCATAACAAATATGTAAAATAAACACCCAAATACATCACCTATCTACAGATAATCACATATATTCACTTGTCTTTTTGTCCACTGTACACAACCTGTTGATATGCCAGTTGAGCTCTTTTTGCAGCTTTATGAAAGATTTCTTTAGTCTTACATTTTGTCACCAATGATTTTGTTGGCTCAATGTGCAATCATTTCTTTCCTTCTCAACGAGAGCCTTTTTCCTATCAAGCTCTGGCTTGTATTGGCGACATGCAGTGCACATATTCTGACTGAAGGCTTCAGTTTTTCCGTATGCAGTTTCTTTTGTAGGTGCGGTTCCAGACTCTTTCAATAATGACTTCCGTAATGTATATCTTTATTGCAAAGGTCACAAAATGCAACTCCTTGAGCGTTCAGTTTTCTTATAAACTGACCAACTCAATTTCCATCAACAATTCGTTCCAGTCTTTCCCATTTCCTTATGTTTTTACAAAAACCTTTATCTAAACTGTTCATGCCATTGTCACTCTCATCAACTAGGGACGCCATTTTTTGCAAGAACGCTTCTTTTTTCCATTGCCATCAATTTCCTTTACATGAAGATTCATTGGATGAATTTAAACTTTGGACCAATCAGAATACTCTTTACGAGAGTCATGGGCTAACTAATACATGGAGCGAATATGTTACATGGGTCGTTGCGGAATGAAACTGAACAGAACGGTTAAAAACTGAGAATAAAACCGGATCGGAGATAATTTTAAAAATTGGACTATATCAAGAAAAATTGGATTCAAGTCAGGAGAAAAGTGGAATTTCACTTTAAAACGAAGAAAATTTATGTCTGATTGTTGTTCCTGATGGGGACATCTGGCAGCAATGATACTGTATGCCCCAAAGAATAGAATGTAAGATTGGTCTTTCCTCGTGCTACTATTCCTAGTCAGTCAAGGATCGAAAAACTTTCAGAAAACATATCCCGAGTATTTTGTAATGCCACCCAAATCCTCTTTTCTTCTCTTTCTATTCTTTGACAATTGAGTCACTAACAAAATATAAGGATGTGTTGAAGGCACTTCCAGTTGCACATGCATGAACTTGTCTGTTCTAAGCACTGTTTGATATCATTAACACCGTTGCTGCAATATTCTCTGAACAAAGGAATTAATGATATTTATATACTTCTGGGCTGAAATGAATGCCTGGAATAGAAGGTTCTTGTCTGGCAGTGTTATAGATGCTGGAGAACACTGGTCATTGTGTGAACCATTTTCAAAACTGAGAGTATTGAAAAATACTGCATGATTCTAAGAATGTCAAGTTAAAATTAAATTATGAATAATATAAACCGAAGATCAAAATTCTGTTAATTGATGAAATGACTAATGTTGAATCAAACACAGTATTGCATTAACAGTTAATTATGTATTTACTATCGAAGAGTATCTAACATTAGAGAATACAGTACATTCTTGATCTATACAGTTATGTTATATTAAAATAGATGCTAACATTATTCTCAGTCATGTGTGCTTAACCAATTGTGCAAACTTTGAATTTAGTTTTCTCTAACTTTATTCCGGTCACATTTCTCATATATGTCTAAATTTTATTGCATTTTTAAAAAATTTAAGTTTATATTAGTTATTACAGTAACAACTGCTATGAGCGACCACCTGTCATTTCCAACTACAATCATAATGCACAGATAGATTTTATTATATAAACGCTCTGTTATGAGCTACCAGCTGCTCAAGGAAACCAGAAACCATAATGTCTTGGCAAAATATGCATTTTGACACTGCTATGAATGACCGCATCACAAAAATGAGGATAAACTCCACCAACCTCTAATTAGTCCTTGTAAAAAATGACTGCTCATACTGATCTAAATTAAAAAACATAAATAGACTGGGTACCGATGTCTTAATTTTTTAGCTTTGTGTAGTGTTTTATTGCTTCTATCATAAACCAGACTAAATATATATTGATTGTTTCCTAGTCTGTTTCCCTGCTTCATATGCTCCCTACATTGTTCTGCACTATTCATATAAGGGTGAGCAATGCAGGAAGCATAAAACGGCAGGGAACCAGACTAATTATTCCCAGACTTTGACTGCTTCCCAGCCTTATGATAAGATGCGGCATCCCTATCATTGACCCTATTGCTACATGACTGACCTAAATTTAATCAATTGTTATGACTGCTTGATTAATGATGATTGTTCTAACAAAAAACAAACATAAAATGAATATTGTAAAAAAAAATTGTAACCAGTGATAGATGCTACAGTCCATAAACCAGGCTAATGTACATGTCACAATTTGCCGTTGTAGTGCCAAAGTTGATGTGGTGGTTGCGTAATTGTTTTTCTTTAGAGTTAATCCATATTGCCAGTGGGGTGGGGAATGAATAAGGTCATTGCCAGTTAAACCAGCAAGAGAGGATCATTTGATAGTATTTAAGACTTATGATGTTTGTTGCTTTTCCCCCTGATAATTTAAGTGATTACATCCCAATCACAAAGCTATTTAAGTTGGTGTGACCGGGTTGCACACTTTGCTTATAGAGTTAATCCTTGTATGCCATCTTTGTATGATGCCATTAACTTTTGTCTTTTTGTAAATGGTTATGTTTCTGGATGAGATAATTATTTCTTTTTATTTTATTAATTATTAAATATGCAATGCACATGTATAGATTTCTCATATTTTCCCACAGTCCAGTTAAAATCGTCTTTACATTCAATATTATAAATGAGCACTAATAATTTTAGTACCTAGAACCTTAATAGCAAAGACAAGCCTCAAACTAATTAAAGACAAATTTTTGGGCTGGAGAAAATAATTATTGTAAGTGAAAGAAGTGAAAAAGAGCAAACATCTTGCAAAAAATCAGTATAAATATCAGTAAAACAAATTTAGGTTGTTTTAAAGTAAAACGAGGAATTCAGAAATGATTTTATATGTTGAAATATGTGATCTTCAAATGTAAATGTGATCTTTATATGTAAATATAATTTTTTGGGGGAAGAATGCATACAATATTTTAGCAAGAACTATTAATAAAGAGTAGAATATATGTACAGTGATTGTGGTTATTTTTCTTAAAATTGTTCTGAAATTGGACTTTGAAAACTTTTCTCTTTGCACAAACCTTCTATGAGAAACCACTTGTCTTGAGAGCCCACTTTTTGTTGGCACTTTGAATCTAAGTTTGGATAATATTTCATTGCAACTTAAATTCATGGTCTAGCTCACCCATGAAAACCATAACTTTGATACCCCCAAAAATAAAACAAATTACAGTACATTGGTATAATTGAGGAAAAAAAGTATGCCGACAAATCTCTTTATTTTTCAAACTAGTATTCTAAAAGCAGAAATTGATTCTGTGTTTTTCACATGATTAGATATATGGCTACTGCAATAACTCCAAGCTTCATGTAAATCTTGTTTTTTTTTCTTCAAAGAATACCATCTTAAAGTCCCATTGCTGCCATTACTTGTACAATATCGTATATGCCAGATCATCTGAATAATGCTAAATGTTGTTGGATTAAAACCAGATAACATCAACTTTTCATCACCTTTTGAGCCATGTAATTTCCTCCTCAAACTGAAAAACCCTGCCATTTTTCACAGGTTAAGAATTAATCTGATGTTGATCGGTGATATCTGTGGGTGAACTGTTATCATTTGAAAATGAGAACACACAGTTATTATAAGTTAGTCACTAATGGAATTTGTTGAATGTATCAAATCACTACTTTAATAGCATTCCTAAAAAAGAATGCAATTATGAGTAACTTCATGGTGACACTTCTTAATTGCAAACTGAATATTTGAACGTCATTTAAACATTTTTAACAGATCATTTCCATCCTTCCAAACTTGAGTTAGATTGGAAGAATAGTGAAATTTATGATAAATGGCAGCATTGGGGTTTTAAGTAAGAATATTTGTATTTTCTATGCACAGATTATTGGTGTTGCCATATATGCCTTGAGAGATGCATGCAAAGCAGCAGTTCAAAAAACAGATGAGAGGTATTTATTTTAAATTGTCTATAGATTCCTTCTCAGAGATGTCACTGGCACATCATAATCATGTCTATTAGTATGTCCATCTGTCTGTCCATCCATCTACAGTTTGGTTTTCATTTTACAATGGATAATTGAATTTCAAACAAATTAGGTATGCATATTTATTATAGCAAGACATTAAATTTGTCACGATGTAGCAGCACTTTGCCTTTTCTCCTATCTTTAGGTTCCACAGCATACCATTTCCAAGGGTAGTTAAATTGAAAATAAAAATGTGAGGCAGCTTTATCTTGAGTGAGATCAATTTCCAGCATTCCATTTTTAAATATGAACAAATTTTTTAGATCTGAGTAATACTGCATGACCATGGGAGTTTAAATTAATATTTTCCCATACAAATGCAGTAACCTTTTTAATATACACCGCTTCCTCGATAACTCGCGCCCTGATAACTCGCGAACCCGCTTATAACGCGATGTCCAGCGTGGATCCCGTTTTTTTTTTAAAGAAAATATTTTTAAAAATGAAGAAAATCGTGATCAGAACTGGTGAATGAAACCTTGATATAGCGCCCGTTTTATCGTCGAAAATGATGGTTAGTGTCCGAAAAGTTAGAATCAACATCGTGAAATTTTCAGGTTTTAATAAGGAATCACATATCTTGTTAGATTTTATCGGAAAAAATATTTTCTCAGTTCACTGTAAATAATAATACTGTATATATATATATATATATGGCGAAACAGCGATCAGTGAATTATAGTAAATGCTAACAGGTGGCAACACTTAATGAAATGAACACTAATTAAATATGTCAGGTCAGGGGAAATTAGTGTTTCAATCTTTTCATTGTGTTGCAGTGTAAGCAGTATAATCGTTGCATGTTCTCTTCTATTCAAACATGAAAAGAGTCAATTGTCCATCACATCGATGCCCGCGAGCACATCTGTGAGAACCTAAGTAAGTGTCGGCTGCGTTTTGATCGATGACTTGGGGAAGTGTTTGCTGCATTGTAAAACTCAATTAAAATAGACCTGCTTTGTTTTATAAGGCGGTCTTTTGTATCAAATCAGGTAAAAAACGTACAATACAGAAGTTCAAAGGAATGCAAATCCTACATGCATAAACTCTTGTGGTCAATATCGTGTCTCAACATCAATCAAATTAGTTGGACCAATCGAACATGGTTTCAAATAGTATGTACTTATTGTCATTAAAGTATATATTAATCAGTAATTTATCCTAATCATTTGTAAATGTGATCATGGAGAGCAAGGGAATCAAGCAAAAGGCGTACTTGGTGAATGAAAAGCTTACTGCCATAGAGAGGGTTCGTAATGGTGAATCAAGATCAAAAGTTTGTAGTGAACTTAAACTTGCCGAGTCAACACTCAGAGGTTGGCTCAAGGATGAGCAGAAATTTCGGGATTATTTGCATGAAGTTGATTCTGATGATGGATTTAAATGGAAACGGGCACACACTGCAAACGACACAGAATTAGATGATGCTGTGTACACCTGGTTCACACAGCAATGTGAACAAGGTGTTCTGATTTCAGGAACAATTCTCAAGGCCCAGGCAGAGAAAATTGCAAAAACTATGGATACTGATTCAGATTTCATGGCAAGCCATGGATGGCTTTGGAGATTCCAGCGCCGACATGGAATAAAACAAAATTCGTTGTCAGGAGAGATACGCTCAGCAAATCAAGCGGCTGCATCTAGGTATCCCAACCAACTCTGGGAGATACTGACCCGTGATGGATATATAGATGACCAAGTTTATAATTGTGATGAGGCTGGTCTATTCTATCGGATGATTTAAATATTTTTATATATTTTTTTTTTTTTTTACATGTCTGATGTTTAGACCCATTAAATTCATGGTTGGTAATGGTTTATCTTTGTAATTTAAAAAAAAAAATCTATCTATCTATCTATCTATCTATCTATCTATCTATCTATCTATCTATCTATCTATCTATCTATCTATCTATCTATCTATCTATCTATCTATCTATCTATCTATCTATCTATCTATCTATCTAGTGATAGCAGAATTTTATGTTTTAGAGCAACACAAGTTTCGATACACATGTTAAGAGTACTGATATATCGTGGAATAATGTTTGTTTTTACGATCTTTTCAAGATATTTTATCCAGAAATTAAAGGTAATTTATAAAGAAAAACGAACAACACCTTTATAAAGAAATATTTATTCACAGTTATTTTCAGCACGATTATGAAACGAGTATTTGACAATGCACCCCCCCCTTTCGCCTCTCTCTGTCGATCTTCCATCTCTTTATTAGTTTTTATAGGTCCCTCGGTAACTCGCGCCCTCGTTGTGCACGAGTTATCGAGGGAGCGGTGTATACTTATTTCATTTCCTACTTAAGGCTTAATAATAAAGAAATGTACCACCAGAAACAAAGTAATTGAATTTATGCTCTATGTTTAAAAAAATACACAAAAATACACAACCATAAATTCATCTACACACAGTAACATTATTAATATGCATATAGTACCACCCAGTGACCTTTGAACTCACTCGACATTAGTATTTAACCAAATTCTGATTTCTTTTCAAGATGGACTAAATTTAGTTATTCAGTGCTGTACAGAGAATTTGATTTCAGCTGGCGTGTATAAGTTTTTCCAGAATATGGATCATGCCATTCTAATTTACATAACTAACTAAGAAAGTACATTTTGTCAAAATTCATGATGCATCAGTGTAAATATATTTTTTACCATTCTTATCACCAGGTAAAAAAGACATGTTTATAACTTGTCACTTGAATGCTTGTTGTTGGAGGGACCCCAGCTATTACCTGTATCATACAATGAGTGTCTTCTATCACTCGCTTAAAATTTTATAAAAATAAAAGGGAAAAATTGCAAAGCAGCTGTTGTGTGATGGTCCATTTAGCCAGTGGAAAGAATATTTTTCCGTCATCTTGCTTTATTGGCTTTGAGGCACTTCGTTTTCTACCAGAACTTTCGGTTCCATTTTTTTCTTGAATTTAGTGACTTCTAAAATGGTATGTACCTGATAGATATGTGATAGCTCTTGGCCTTAGTATGCTTTTCTGTGCTATTTTTATAGACACTAGAGAGCACAGGCCTGAACCATTCTATTTCCGATAAGTTATGAATATTTCTCAAAAAACTGTTTAAATGATCAGAATGGTATTTTCAATTACTGCTTTTCTCATGATTGTTGTAACATTGTGAATATCATGTTCATTTGTTTGCTTGTTTGAAGGTTTCATTTTGTGACTATTGGAACTCGTCCATGTAGGTAACTTTATCATCTCTACTTTCAAATGGACGAAACAGCTTGTTTCATCCACAAACAAATCTAATAAATCGAAAGCTAAAGCATGTACTTAATGAGTACATTGTTTGTTTACAAAGTAGCTCCTAATACCTTTTACTGTTTTTATACACACATGTTGTGCAATATGGAAAAATACTTCATGATTCTGACAATGTCAAATTGACGGATAAAGCTGAATAATTTAGGACAAAAAAGCCTGGAAAAAGTGGGCTTGGCTTATCTGCAGGCCAAGGTGTAAGTCTGAAAATTTTAAAGATTTTTTTCCTTAATTACCAGTATTTATTGTTACTGTCGAGATCACATGCTTAAGTATGCCGCATGGCTCATATGATATGTGTTATTGTAAGTGAAACAAGGTATTTTTTTTTTTTACTTGACTGGTACGATAATGAATGAAAAATAGGTATTATCACTTTTTATGTCTATTTGACTGATGTCCATCCACCAAACAATGCAGCCATACATGTTATTTGAGCCACGGTGGTACGTGTATTTTCCAAAAGAACCTTCATATTAGTAATCTCTAAATCAAGTGTTGAGTCTTCAACTAATAAGTAATAATAATTAACTTTTTGGTACCATACAAATGCATGCTAGCTTATTTCAGTATTAATATGAAAAGAAACTAAATAAAAGATTTAAGAATTATGATACTGAAGGTATTTGCGCCAAACATTTTGGTATCGAAAGTAGAAATACATGTACAATAGTCTTAAAGCAACCACAGCAAGAGGCTCCATAGGGGTTTGTTGCATGCATGCTTAGGAAGTGTACGAGTCAGAGTGAATAATTGTAAAAATATAATTTGCAGGATTTCTTTGACAGATGTATTTAGAAGTAAAAGGCAGCCACAGTTTATCTTTTTCTGTTGTTTAGTTGTTTGTAAAGCAAAGTGGTTTGTTAGCAGTAGAGTGTTTTACAGTAACTGCTGGTATGCTTAATCTGTGGTGAATGCCTCAGGGATAATGGTTTTGTTTTGTTGCACAATGCCAATGACTTTGCTCATACATACCTACTCTCAGATGTATTGTTTAATGAGATATGGTAGTGGACTGGTTTCTGCTCAAAATTATAACTGTCACAATACTTGAACAATGTTCCTGCTGACAACCAATCATATTTTGGTCCACTGAATCATGCTACTGGTAGTTTTAAAAAAAAACAATGAAAAAAAACAAAACAATCATAAAGAATTATCCAATACAAATTTATAACCATCCACCCATGGCAAAATTGACAGGATAAGGTATAAATAGGATACTACCACTATAAAAATTATTTCAGTTTAATCTTTCCAGAAGTTTATATTCAATAAGATAAACTGAATAGTGTTGGAATTAAAAGAAAGCGTTCTGCTTTTGATGCTTCATTCAGACTAAAATTTATTGAAGCAAATAACAACTGTGCTGCAGCATGCAAATTTTGTGTGAATGAGAAGCAAGTACAGGAATGGAGGAAAAGCATAGCAGCATTTTAGAAGAAATGCCAAGAACCAAGAAGGCTCTTTAGACTGAGATGCATCATTCCCTGAATTGGAGGAAGAACTCTGCGATTTTGTAAGTGAATGACAACAAAATGTATACATTGTCACATGAACTGCAATTCTTCTGCATGCTATGCAGATAGCAAAAGATGATGAATACATGATATCAGATTCAAAATTTGTTGCATCAGCTTGTTGGTGTTCTCGTTTTATGAACCAGCATGTTTTCTGCCTCAGACAGCAAACAAATATAGCACAAAAGACTTAGAAGAAAAAAATTGAATCATTTCACCATTAAATAATAATAATAATAATAATAATAATAATAATAATAATAATAATGAGGACTTTGTATGGTGCCTAATCTTTAGAAGCTCTAAGCGCTTTACAATGTATATAATGATATGACTACAAGAAAAATCTCAAAAAAACAAACACCATGAAATTAGAAAAAAGAAAAACATGCTGAAAATATTTAAGGTAGAAAACATTATTAGGTCTTTCAGTTTGTTTTTGCAGTCAAAAAGGTGAGTTTTAAGAGTGCACTTGAAAGGGATCACTGTGACTTTGTGTCTAATTTCAATGGGTAATTCTTTCCACGTTGCTGGGCTCTAGTATGCAAAAGAACATTGTCCATATGACTTCGTTTTCATAGTGGGAATAATGAGTATATGATTATCAGAAGAGGAGCATAAGTATCTCACTGGTGTGTACACATGGGTGAGGCCAGATAGGTATGTTGTACTGGAGTTCGTCAGTGAAACGATGCGCTGAGAACAAATTTTGTGTTTGATTCTGGATTGAATGGATAGCCAATGTAGGGTACAGAGTAGCGAGGAGGTGTGCTCTGATCGTGTTACTCAAAGAATGATCCAAGCAGTTGTGTTTTGAACTTGTTCAAATGCATGCAGAGAGGTGTGTTCATTTAAACTATAATAAATCGGAAAAATGGATAAGATGCGTATAACCTATGACTTAACTAGCAATAAAACAGTAAATGCTGTTGGTGAGAAAACTATTTGGACAACAATGACTGGCCATGAAAAAACACATTTCATGGTTGTTTTGGTGCTGTTTAGCTGATGGATCAAAGCTGCCTCCTGTCATCAATTTTAAAAGAAGATGCTGCTGAAAAGCATGACATTTCCTGCTGGTGTCTTCATTCACGCACATGAAAAGGGATGGATGGACAATAGTGGAACAATTGAATGGTTGGTTAAACTCAAGAACAAGAGATCACGTGCAGTTCTTCAGAAAACTAAAATGCTTGTGTGGGGCATGTTTCGAATACATAAGACAGACGACAATGATGATTTTGAAGACTTTGAAGGACTCTAAAAATGGTAGAACTTTTATAATTCATGATTTTAGTATGAGGATGTAATTATTTTAATTAAGACTTAACTAGTATGAAGATGTAATTATTTCAATTAAGACTTAACATTGACGAGAAATTGTTTTTATTTCAACATTTAAATTATCTTTCTTACTTTCAATTTCATTTAATTTGAAGATAATATTTTTTGTAGAAATGTGATTTGCCTAAATAAATGTATTTTGTACTCACTTTGTGCATCTTGTGATGTAGTCTAGAACTTATGGGTTGGCTTATGCATGGGTCATGCACTTTTTGATATTTTTACCTATTCAGTTTGGGGGGGGGGGGTTGGCTTATATGCGAACAGGCTTATATGCTAGTATATTTGGAAATAATGGGGTTTGTAGATCTGATTTGGGATCTGCAAAACTTTTTGTTTCTACAGGACAAGTTCACAAAGCTTTGATGAATTTCAGCTTCATGTTGTTAGGACTTTGGTCTATGTGAAAGAAAGAACCAAAATCAACAAACTCAGTAAAATTTAATAGACAATTTATTTCCCTAGAATGCAAGTGAAAATTTAAGAGAAACTTACAGTATTGTGAAATAAATCCCAAATAAACCTAAAAGTTCTATTACAAGTCCAAAATTATAGAATGTTTCAAATGAGTTCCAGTATGCCATTGTACCAATAGTATTGAATGTCCTCATGTACCAATAGTCACAATGAAATAATCGAGAATGTCTTTGAATGAAAAAACTGATAAGTACTTTGTAATTCAATAAATAATTTAAAAAAAATAATTCCTCTCAATTTTGTAACTGATCAGAACTTTAAACCCTGCTCAAAGACTCCCAAAGACTGATATTAAGACAGCATCAAGACTGTGTTTACAACCTTGATAAACAAACTATCACCAAACCTAAATTATAATTGTAAATTATAATGTGCACCCCCACCCAACCTTCGAATGTTAGATATCTGATTACTTTTTTTTCCTACACAAATTTCTAGATCAGGTCTGAGTCAATCCAGGATGTTCTACAAAGTTGCTAGTTCTCTGCTTATTGAGACCCTTAAATCCGGTGTGCATTTTCTGGTAGCTGGTGCAGTGCAGATCCTTCTTCATGCTTTATCTGCATATGATGAAATGCAAAAGAATCTGAGCTCAAATACACCAAATACTCGGAAGCAGTCTGAAGACCTCAGTATTCTTAAAGGATTGTATAGTGATGTAAGGAAGTGGCATGGATACTACCTCAAATACTGGCAGACTTATCTGGAAAACTATCTGAAGGTAGGTATGAGTGATTTTTAATGTGACTTTGGGTATTGAAGGTAAAAAATTCTATTGGTGGTCAAAATAATTTCATTAAAATTCAGGGACTTTGTATACATTGTATTTAATGACTTCAATCTGTTTAATTCTATTTTAAACTTAAACATTACAATACTTAGACTGTAAATCTTTCTTTTTTCACAGGTTTGTTTGGACACTACCTTATACTTAATACATGGTATTTGTTTCATTTCTTCTATTTTTTTTGTGTTTTCTTAGGTTTACTTGAGTATAAAGATATCAGAATTAGATTTTTAAAATATTTTGTACCAAGTACTGAATGCATTTACTTGTAATACATTCAGATGAATTCAATATTCTTGCCCACTTTTTTCTCCTTTCAAGACTTTCTTTTTATTATAAATGACACTTATATGGCTTTGATATGCCTTCCATAAGGCAGTTTGTCTTTTCTTATGATAAGTCTGTCTGGCCTGTTACAAATTTGGTTTCTGCACAATAACTTGAATTCATGACCATCTGCAGTTACCAAACTTGTATGGATGGCTTGTAGTTAGGATGAGGATGAAACCTATTAATTTCAGTATTAAAATAAAAAAGGCATAGATCAGAGTTACTCTGGTCTATAAAAGTAAATTGGTTTCCCACAACATAAATTTTACTTTCACTAACATATCTGAACCACATTTTTTGAATAGCTTGGACCTTAGGCAGTGAAAAAGCCAGTTGATTTTGGTCACTGAATGAAAGAAGAAAAATTGTTTTTGAACAGTAATATTAGGTTCTGCAGAACTGACCTTGATCATACTGTATTGGATAGATTGCATGTATGGGGTAAGCAGCAAGCTTGTTGATTTGGGTTCAGAAATTCAAAGTCAAGGTTACTGTTTATGAAAAGAAATAGGATTTATGTATAATAAGAGTTCTACATCAAAGACATGGGCTAAACTTTGTGGATGCCTTGCACTTGAGGTAATAAAGAAGCCTTTTGATTTTTGGGTCAAAATGTCAAAGGTCAAGGTCATTGATTCAAAGATAAAATATGGTTTATGTAAAAAAAATTCAATTCTTGACTTTATACCTTCACCAAAGTTTATGGATGTCTTAATTGTTGGGTAATGAAGAAACTTCTTGATTTTGAATTCAAAAGTTGAAACAAAAAGGTCACTATCTTTATAAGACTAATATGAAAATAATGGTTCCTGTGCGTTAAGTTCAAGTGAAAACCACACACCTTGACAAAAGTCTTCAATGAGACTCAGCAATCACTAGTCAGCAGAACTCCTCTAGGGGCATATATAGATGACTATTAAATGTACAATTCATAGTACTCTTGTTTTTTGTTTTAGATTTAATTGCCATTGATAACTTCCTTATCTTTAGAATTTATTGTCATTGATAACATCCTTATCTTTAGATTTTATTGCCATTGATAACCTCCTTATTTGTTATTTTATTGCCATTGATGACATCTTTATCTTTAGATTTTATTGCCATTGATAACTTCCTTATCTTTAGATTTTATTGCCATTGATGGCATCCTTATCTTTATATTTAATTGCCATTGAGCATCCTTATCTTTATATTTTATTGCCATTGATAGCATTATTTGTTATTGTATTACCATTGATAACATCCTTATCTTTATATTTTATTGCCATTGATGACATTCTTATTATTTTATTGCCATTTATGACATCATTATCTTTTTATTTTATTGCCATTGATGCCATCCTTATCTTTAGATTTTATTGCCATTGATGGCATCTTTATCTTTAAATTGTATTACCATTGATGACTTCCTTATCTTTGTATTTTAGTGCCATTGATAACATCCTTATCTTTAGATTTTATTGCCATTGATAACCTCCTTATTTGTTATTTTATTGCCATTGATAACTTCCTTATCTTTAGATTTTATTGCCATTGATAATCTCCTTATTTGTTATTTTATTGCCATTGATAACTTTCTTATCTTTAGATTTTATTGCCATTGAGTATCCTTACCTTTATATTTTATTGCCATTGATAGCATTATTTTTTTTATTGTATTGCCATTGATGACATTCTTATCCTTATATTTTATTGCCATTGATAACTTCCTTATCTTTAGAATTTATTGTCATTAATAACATCCTTATCTTTAGATTTTATTGCCATTGATAACCTCCTTATTTGTTATTTTATTGTCATTGATAACATCCTTATCTTTAGATTTTATTGCCATTGATAACCTCCTTATTTGTCATTTTATTGCCATTGATGACATCCTTATCTTTAGATTTTATTGCCATTGATAACTTCCTTATCTTTAGATTTTATTGCCATTGATGGCATCCTTATCTTTATATTTAATTGCCATTGAGCATCCTTATCTTTATATTTTATTGCCATTGATAGCATTATTTGTTATTGTATCACCATTGATAACATCCTTATCTTTATATTTTATTGCCATTGATGACATTCTTATTATTTTATTGCCATTTATGACATCATTATCTTTTTTTTTATTGCCATTGATGCCATCCTTATCTTTAGATTTTATTGCCATTGATGGCATCTTTATCTTTAAATTGTATTACCATTGATGACTTCCTTATCTTTGTATTTTAGTGCCATTGATAACATCCTTATCTTTAGATTTTATTGCCATTGATAACCTCCTTATTTGTTATTTTATTGCCATTGATAACTTCCTTATCTTTAGATTTTATTGCCATTGATAATCTCCTTATTTGTTATTTTATTGCCATTGATAACTTCCTTATCTTTAGATTTTATTGCCATTGATAGCATTCTTATCTTTAGATTTTATTGCCATTGATGACATCATTATCTTTATATTTTATTGCCATTGAGTATCCTTACCTTTATATTTTATTGCCATTGATAGCATTATTTTTTTTATTGTATTGCCATTGATGACATTCTTATCCTTATATTTTATTGCCATTGATAACTTCCTTATCTTTAGAATTTATTGTCATTGATAACATCCTTATCTTTAGATTTTATTGCCATTGATAACTTCCTTATTTGTTATTTTATTGCCATTGATAACTTCCTTATCTTTAGATTTTATTGCCATTGATAACCTCCTTATTTGTTATTTTATTACCATTGATGACATCCTTATCTTTAGATTTTATTGCCATTGATAACTTCCTTATCTTTAGATTTTATTGCCATTGATGGCATCCTTATCTTTATATTTAATTGCCATTGAGCATCCTTATCTTTATATTTTATTGCCATTGATAGCATTATTTGTTATTGTATTACCATTGATAACATCCTTATCTTTGTATTTTATTGCCATTGATGACATTCTTATTATTTTATTGCCATTTATGACATCATTATCTTTTTATTTTATTGCCATTGATGCCATCCTTATCTTTAGATTTTATTGCCATTGATGGCATCTTTATCTTTAAATTGTATTACCATTGATGACTTCCTTATCTTTGTATTTTAGTGCCATTGATAACATCCTTATCTTTAGATTTTATTGCCATTGATAACCTCCTTATTTGTTATTTTATTGCCATTGATAACTTCCTTATCTTTAGATTTTATTGCCATTGATAACCTCCTTATTTGTTATTTTATTGCCATTGATAACTTCCTTATCTTTAGATTTTATTGCCATTGATAGCATTCTTATCTTTAGATTTTATTGCCATTGATGACATCATTATCTTTATATTTTATTGCCATTGAGTATCCTTACCTTTATATTTTATTGCCATTGATAGCATTATTTTTTTATTGTATTGCCATTGATGACATTCTTATCTTTATATTTTATTGCCATTGATGACATCCTTATTATTTTATTGCCATTTATGACATCCTTATATTTAGATTTTATTGCCATTGATAACAACCTTATCTTTAGATTTTATTGCCATTGATAAGTTCCTTATCTTTAGATTTTATTGCCATTGATGACTTCCTTATCTTTAATTTTCATTGCCATTGATAACATTCTTATCTTTTTATTTTATTGCCATTGATAACATTCTTATCTTTAGATTTTATTGCAATTGATAGCATTCTTATCTTTTTATTTTATTGCCATTGATAACATTCATATCTTTTATTTTATTGCCATTGATGAATGACATCCTTATCTTTTTTATTGCCATTGATAACCTCCTTTATGATTTAGTGCCATTGATAACATTCTTATTTTTTTTATTTATTGTCATCAATAACATTCTTATCTTTTCATTGTATTGCCATTGATAACCTCATCTTTTTATTTTATTGCCATTGATAAAATTCTTATCTTTTTATTTTATTGCCATTGATAACATTCTTATCTTTAGATTTTATTGCCATTGATGACATCCTTATCTTATATTGTATTGCCATTGATAATTTCCTTATCTTTAAATTTTATTACTGTTGATAACATTCTTATCTTTTTTATTGCCATTGATGACATCCTTATCTTTAGTTTTTATTGCCACTGATAATGTCCTTATCTTTAGATTTCATTGCTATTGATAACAATCTTATCATTTTGTATAGTGCTGGGACCATATTTTTGCACCTAATGATCTCCAGTCTGAAGCTGTGAAAGAAAACTGGAATTTAGATGCAGAGAAAGATCTTAATCAGATTCTTAGAGCCGAGGTAGATTGCACACACACACACGAGAGAGAGAGAGAGAGAGAGGGGCAGGCACAATAGAAAATGGAGCATTAAGTAAAATTTCAAAGTTTTCAGAAATTAAATACAATTAAAAACAACTTTTTTAGAATGTCATGCAGTTTATTTAATGAAAAGATCTTGAAAGATAATAAAAATACAACATTTAAATGGAGACATAAAGCAGCATAATAATGCTATGAATTTGTCATGTTTCTATTATATTAGATTGTCCAAAGGTACATATTTTACTGGGGCTTATGAATATAAGATCTGTGTGTTTGCACTAAGAAGAATTTGACCAAATTCATGCTAAGATATTTCCTTTCAGATTTGTCCAGATGATGGTAGTCTGTCATCAGATATGGCCAGCATTGCTAAAAAGACAAAAATGTTTATATTACCTTTCTTTCCAAAACGCTTAATGAACTTGGACCAATTTGATAGAAAGCATCTAGGCAAGATTGTCTTTTGGATTGCTCAAACAATGCCAAGCTGCAAGTGAAATTGATAAATTTGATTTAAGAATCATGGCAAAATGGTCTATAAAGTTTGTTTAAGGATGCTGATCTACCATATGGCTAGTGTTCCTAAAAGAACCCCAGGTGACTGAGTGGTCTAAAGTATATCTCTCTCTCTCATCTGTGGAATTCCCATTATATTCCAAACTGTCATCGTAATGCCTCTGCTGAAGAAACCAACACTTGACCGTAACGGTTGTTCTCTTAGTAGAAAATAAAGGTGGAGGGTTAGGGACTGATCATCCAGATGGCATATGATGCAGAGATGATCTGATGCAAGTTCGTGGGATACAAGGATGGACTGTAGAATCATCAGGTCTATGAAGAATCCAGTCTAAAATGTGACCATGTTTATGGGTGGGTTGGTTAACTGACTGTTTAAGGTTTAAAACATGAAAGGAATCTAAGAGTTTTGATGTGTATGGGTTTTCAGGACAGTCAAAGTGAATGTTGAAATCTCCAAAAATAATCAGGTTACCACCTATTGAATTATTAAAAAATATTAATCCAATATACTTTCCTCTTCAAACAACTCCATAATTGAGCAAAGAAACCCTAAGGATGAAATAATCATGAGAAATTTGGTTGTTAGTCCAACTATATGCTTTGTTCCCCTCTGTAGTTTCAAAGCATGAGAGAATTTGCATTCACAAGCTGACATACATTATGACTGCATTGCCTCAATTGATAGAGTGTCTGACTTGTAATCCAAGGTTTGTGGTTTGATACCCATTCAGGCCAGCCTAGATATGCTGACTCTCTGTGTAAAGGCACTTGACTGCCATTTTGAAGGCATGATATTGCCAATATATTTTTAAAAGTTCTGTTAATGCTAAGAAATACAAAACTGACATGCCAACAGCCTATGTGAGCAATATTAGGCCCACTTAAGGCTTGTTTAAGTTTTATCAGTGATTAGTAAAGATGTATAGTAAATTAGTTCCTTACTGATCTCTTTATTTTGTAAATTTCTGAAAAATTCAGACTGTTTTGATGTCTATCCATCTGGTGTTAATATTTGGGTTACCTACTTGAAATATGCATTTCTCTGATGCCTAATTGCTTTTTAAAAGTGGTTTCTTTTGCTTCTTTATTTTCAGATGCTGAAAGACTCACATGGCACAAATCTCTTGATTGATCTTTACTGCAGAAAAGTGGAAAATTTTCACCCATGTGTGCAGAATTGTTTGAACCAGCTTGCTTTTAAAGTAAGACTATACTTAGACTTCTCTTCAGCAAATTATGCTTATGATGTTTCTACATTTCATGCAAATATTGTATATCTTATTTTAATTTATGTCATGGTTAAGTGTGCCTGGTAGCTATGGTAAGACCTATTTTGAGAGACCATTGATGCAGCCAACGCAATGTGGCTGCTGGAGACTGATGGTAAAAAAATTAATCAGACCAGCTTTCATTGTTGAAATCCTCTGTACATATATTTGGTTCATATTTCATATTTATCATAAAAAGAGTACATCATTTCATGTAAACAAGTTAAAGAGCAGTCAGATACGAGAAGAGCATATGAGATGTTATGTTGTTCATCATCCTAGATCAATCTGTCTGTTAGTACAAGTTTGTTTTTGCTAATCTTCCTAAAATATTTAGAGGATTGCCATAAAACTTCTCACACACATTCATCCCAAGGTATTGTTGGTCCTAAATGACAAGGATGCTACGCGAACATCCAGTATGGCCACAACAGCAGCAATTTTTGAAAAAATTGTTATTGTAACTCTTTGATTGATTGCCATATGAACATGGGGTTTTCGCTTTAAGTTATAATTTCCAGTTTGTTCTAAATAGAGTTTGTGTGGATCTTTAGTCCAATATATCCTTCATGGCAGCCAGGTTGAAAATTTTGTTACTGCTGCTCATCTTGAACCAAAACTACCAAAAGTCATAGTAGTATGGGATTTTTACCATATCTTGCAATGTCTAGTTTGTCCTTGATAAAAATGGTGCCCCAACGTGGCCACCACAGTAACCATCTTTAAAATCTTGTTATGCAGAAGACTCGTTACGATGTCTAGTTGATTTCATGTATAGATTGTGTCGACCTGATATCCAATATGTCTGCTACAGACTTAAAATGTCAATATTTATAAAATTTAAATGGTGCCAATCTAACAACCAGTATGGCTGCCATCTTGGAAATCGTTATTGCTACTCCTAAGTGGAAAGCCATATCAATATTGTGATTTACCATGAGACTAATTATGATATATAGTTCTTCCTAAATTAAATTGGTGCTAATGTAACCTCAGAAATGGCTGCTACTATGAACTTATTGAAAAACTTGTGACGTCTCCTGAATTACCAAGATGGAATTTTTGCAGAATGTCTTCTAATGGTGTATGGTTTTTCCTAAATGAAAATGATGCTAATCTTTCCTCAGACATGGTTTCCATAGTGGAAAATTAGAAAATCTTGTTCAAGAATTGCAGAGATGATTTCAGTACTAAGCAGTTAAAAAAGAAAAATGACCATATCTAGTATTCCTAGAAATTCATTTCAAACCAAACATTTGTCCCTTCAAGGGTCTTTTGTTAACAAAATCTAGCCAGAGTAGTGAGTGACATATATGATAAAGCTGGTAGGAGTTATACCAAAAGAATGATGAAAACTGTATAACAAACATTTAATTTTAGAAAATTGGAGGCAGAGGTTAGTGTGTGAATCATTTAAGCCAAGAAGGTACATCTACTTTTCATTTGACAATGCCATTTTATGGATTAAAGAGAAAATTAAAACCTGCAGCGGTCATAGGATTTATTTGACATATTAGATGTTCTGTATACCATCATTTTAGTACGCGATAATTAAGAGGAAAAATACATGGTTTTACAGCTTTGAAAATTTTGGTATTTAAGGAATTGTTATGGAAACTTGAATTTTAAAAAAGTCTTTGCCTTGAAAGTCTTTGATTTTGTATTTTTTTTTAAAACAACTGAATTATTTATGCTGATCAAAATGTTAAATAATATTAAATACTGAATTTGTGTTATTGATATATTTTCCAAATATAATTAGTAAATAAATGAAATGGGATACAATTGGATGGTTCAAAAAGCACATGATTGGTTGTTACTTGATAGAGCAGCATCCCTGTGCTGTAATGGCACCATTATTTGATTTTCTTTTGATAGTGTACCAGTATGGTTGCCATGATGAATGGTTTTATTGATATGAAGTTTTCACTTAAAAGACTTGTAATAAAATCAGCTTGGTCTTAAATGAAGATGGTGCCAGTCAGACATCTAGTATCTCCACCAAAAGCAGATAATTGGAAAATCTTGTTTTCACTGAAGAATTTCTTTGACTTTCAACACTCAACAACTGTATGGAAGAAATGGTCTTATCTAGAGTTCCTAGAAAAAAGTATTTTTTCCAGTTTAGCATCCATTCTTTTGTTGAATTAAATTCACAACGCAGAGACAACCAGACAAATAATTAAATAATACACACAAAAGAAAGCCTTGAATTTACAAATGTTTCATAACTACATCTAATGGAAGTATTGTTTTTAAAATTGTGAAGTCACATCTTATTTGTTTTACCTTCATTATGTTTCTATGTTTTCAAGGTCAATGCAAAACTAAGTTTAATACAGCTCAAATAAGTTTAGTGCCTACAATTAAAATTTCCAAGCAATACTTTCATTACTATTTTGTCTTATGGACTGATGATGTCCATCCATCAGGCATTTATATTTAGGTTAGGATTTTCATTAATTGATGTAGAGTTACATGAGTTGGTTCTTATATGTGTCATTTAGAGTAGTATACCATTTAATGAAAAATAGGTCACTGTCACCAATATTTCAGAGTCCAACAACTTGGGTTAGCATTTGTGTTTGTTTCATTATTTTGACACCATAACCATTGGAGTCAGAATTTAACCTATGGCTTGACTGTTTCATTGTTTCTTATTTCAAAATGTTACCAAAGCATAATGCCTTAGAAAAATTACTACTATCTTGAAAATCCATCCCTCCCAGGCTAAAGCTTTTTAGTTAAAGGTTAATCTACCTATCAAATAGGGTCACAGTCGTGTCGAGCGGCTGACATGGATAGCATAACATCAATAAGAATAGTGAAGCAGGATGGGATGCATGCTGAGACTGCTTCATTACAATAATTATCTCCATAATATATTTTGAATCTCATCAATTATTGTCTTGAAAAATATAATTCAGTAGTTTGTGGTTGCAGAACAATACTGCCAGATTAGGCTTCATGTTTAAATAAAAGCAACATATGAATCATTAAGCACCTTAGATGCCTTAGATGCCGTCTTGCACATTGTGAGTAGGTACCAGTTTTGTAGGTTACCTATCCCATAATCCACTCCAGCATAAGGAATTTGATATGGTCATTCATGATCAGACTCTACCATGTGTATCAGATATAACCAGGTCAAAACTGAAGATCTATAAGGTGAAATAATGGGCTTGACTACATATTTCACATAGTGCCACAATACACCCACCTAGCTCCATGGTTAGTTTTGCCACATTACTTAGATAATTTGGGTCTTCTCAAAGGAAACAGTCCTGCAGATCCAGTATAAGTTCAAATCCATGGTTCTTGATAATTAGTGTGGATAAAGTCAGAGAGAAGAGAATTGTTACACCCCAGTTGTTATCAATGCCATCAGATTGAGGTCACTCATGTTCAACACCGAATCCAATCAAATATGCCTCCAATGTTCTAATATCATGTATTTCATCACATTTGTACACAGACCCTCACTGGCAAAAGAAATCCTGTTTGTGGAGACATACCGTAACAGATCTTTTTCCATTTAATGTCATCCCCCTCCAGTGCTAAATGGCTACAAGTTTCTCTGTCATGTTTTATTTCTGGTATCAGCATGAGCAGTATTCAGTCCCTTGCATAAATACTAAGAATGATAGTTATTGATAAGTGATATGAACCTTGCCAGAAGAACAAAGCAATAGTATTTCTGTTTCATCATGATTGAACTCAGCCATCTGATGGAAATCACAAATCGCCATTACATATTAAGATACAGCCTTTTCTTGCACCATTAAATGGGATTCTGCATTGTAACCACATGGTCTCTACTCAGTACGCAACCCATATGGCCACTTTATCTAATACTGTCATTTCAAAGCTAGCTTTAAGTCTTTGGTAGAATAATATTTCAGCCTAACAATTCCTCCTGAACAGAGTATGTCTCCAGCAGGAACATGCAATTAAGTCATTTTAATGGAGACTTCATTTCCTTTTAAAAAAATGTCTCTCAGTCAACGAATCCTTCATCTACATTAGTGAAGTCCCCAGAATGTCGTGGTACTCTTTGGGAACTTCTAAACTGGTGTTTACAATGTGATAATCATGGACAGAATCATCATATTCCAGGCAGGCTCTAGGTATTAGCAGACTTGCTGTCTCAGAAGCATTGATTAATACAAGCAAAATGAGCTTTATCCCTCAATTTTCATTTGCATTTTGCCCACTGAGGTAGACTACTGTCAGGTGTATGGATGACAAAGGGGATCCAAAACTCCCATCCTATGTCTCACTAGCCCCAGATCTGAATGCCACATCAGTGGACACTCTTATCATAGAATAGCTTAGATGTATACACTCCACGTCCAACCAAACCTGTTTCCAAACATGACACAGAAAGCAAGGGAATCAGAGTGTCATGAATCAAAGACTTCATCAATCTAGTGGATGAAAATCCCCCAGGAAATAAATCTATTACCTCATCTGCTCAAGCAACCATGTCAGTAGGTGTGTGTTCCATTCTAATTCAGAGTTGTTGAACCTACATGTCTGGATCGTATTCAACTAGCCTACTTGAAAAAACAATTCTCTCATCAAGTGGTGGAGAGAATTGCTTAAGTGAGACAGTCCTGTACTTTCAAAGTCAATAAGGGAAATGGAGAAAGTTTGCAGTATGCGAGCACAAACTCATTGCACTGCTGAATGCATTAATACCTCAAATGGACGACATCCTACTTTGGCTCTTTAATGAGAAACAGTTAGCTCCAATCACAATCAAAGACTGCTATCTTGAAAGAGAGGATGCTGGATAAAGCAAAAACCTATCGGATTTGCTGTCCGATTTTGAATTTACACATCTATAGGCTCTATCCTGGGTGCAAACCTGGCTGAATAAAACACTGTTTGAACAGTTGAGGTCTTCATTGCTTCACCACTCATATAAGACCTGATTCCAACTCACACTTGCAGTGGTAGTCAGAATCAGCAAAATACACGCTCTATCAGTTGACCTCAACTGTTTGCAGTTCCCAAAAAATGGATAATTATCACTTATGATGGCTCCTGCTAAGAACAGGGTAATCTGTTTTTGTAGTGAAATCCCTGTCTAGTCTGGATACATCATCATGGTGGCCAACTGCAGAATCCAGTGTGAGCTCTGAATGTACTCAAAAAGGACTGATCTGATGCACTGATACAGATTCCGCTATCATTTTCCCCTTGAGTGAACAAAAGGACAGCATGTCAGCACACTCTTTTGTCTTGTATAATATGGGTTATTTGCTCCATGTATTCGGAAATAACTCCAGATCAAATTAATTCCTATGCATTTCAGCTCACAGAGTTAGGACAGTTGGTAGTTGCATTTGAGTGAAACTGTTCCCTGACATTTCCCTTACTGTGGAATGAAGGTCAGAGTCCACTTTCTCCAGCTTTTAGCTCCGAGATCTTTTATCCTGGTAGGACCTATAGCCATAGCATAAAAAGGATACCCTCCTGTGTTGTTGTTCAAAAGGATGCAGCTTTTGACATTTGCTGGATTTGTGGTTCTGACAAATCAAATCTGCAAATCCCCCTAAATTCAAGATTTCTCACAAAAATCACTTTGAATCAATTCCCCTACCCATCTGGTTATCTAGAAGCCATCCTAGGGAACCAGAAATGGCCTCTCTTTGGGTAAGTGGATGTGACTCTCTGTAACTTTTATCTATTCTCCTAATGCATTTATGATTGGGTAATATTTGAAAAAGAAACCAATTTTTCCTAGTAAAATATGCTTTATCAATATTACTTATCCTATCATAACACATATACACCCTCCCAGCCTGTCACATAGGTACTTTTAGCAGATAACCTTGTTCCAGAATTTGAAAAATTTATTCCAATCAGCTTCCATTGTGTTGGAACCTTGATCTGGATTTGTTCAGATAATGGCACTTTATTGTCTGTATTGTCCAAATCTTTAGCTGTAACATTAAAATTTAAACATTACCAGGGTTGCATCTAGGATGTGCGATTGTGCAAATCCCCTTAAATTCAAGATTTCTCACAAAAATTTTAATCCTATCCAGGCAAAATCATGAAAAAAATAAGAATTTGAGCATTTTTTTTTAAAGAAAGCATTTCTTTATTATTTCTTTGCTGTAAAATTATGTTGTTTTACTTGCATAGTCGTAATAATGTCACGTATTTCTGTGTCATGTGCTCAATTCTGGAAATTTGTTTCCAGTCAGAATTGAAAGAGTATTTTTTTTCTTGGCATTAGATGGACCCTTAGTATTATCACTGCCATCTTTAAGCACATCACTAGCTTTGTCTGATATGGGATTAGCCTCAGGAAGTGTTTGTTCACTGTCATTGTGCCTATTGACAGAAACTTCTGCACCCTGACTGTTATTATAAGTGGTAACTGCTAAAATAATGAAAAAGTTTAAGACTTTTATCAGAGTCTGCCATTTAACATGCTGTCCTGCCAAGCAAGCCTCTGTATCAAACTTGCACTTCTGACCTTGGCTGGAAATGAATGGAAAAAAAAATAGATGCCTTGCAGATGCTGTGTAATAACTAGCCAAAACAAATTCTTTCACACTTGGAAATGTTAATTTCAGGACATCAGCCCTTGACATATTTGGAAAAACCAGTTCACTAACAGGTGATTTATGATTTGAAACTAAGTGTGAAAATCTTAAAACTACATGCATGGCAGCTATCAGCAAGAAATCTGAATCAGTTATTCATGCTATGTCAGTTGCCTATTACATGGTGAAAGAGAATATTTCTTCTCTAAAATATGATTCACTGTTTAAATTTGTTGACTTTCTGGGTGCTTCTGTGGACATGGTTATGCCATACCAAATCGCTGGCTGTAAGAGAGAAATCAGCAATCAAAATTGAACCAAAACTGCAGTAAGAAGCCATCTAGAAGAAAGGGCTCTCAACAGACTCATGATGATTTTAATTAAGCGACCTCCTCTGAGAGATTTCAACTTTAACAAGGCATTGGTAGAGTGAGGATGAGGAAGGACAGGAGGCTATTTAGGAAATAGTGATCATATTTGCAGAATAATTAAGTTACAATTTTAGTCAGTCTGGATGCAGATCTGAGATGTATATATGTTCCAGTTTAGAGTTAACTTTTACAGAAACTGTGTATATACTTTCCATAATTTATTTTAAGCTTTGGACGTTTCCTACAAATCATTTTGTTGTCATCCATAAAAGAAAAATTTGTGCTCTTCTGATCTTTCTTAGTATGGATTTGTAAAAAATCAGAATTAAGCATTTGACATGCAGGAAGTACATGACACTGATTTTTAAGATTGGCCAAAGGAGTGACACTTCTAGCAGTCTATGGTTTGATTCTTTAATGGCTAGTATGTTGATAGAATAGTGTTATTATAAAACATAAGACTTTGATTTCAGTTTTAGTGTTATACTATAATATACAGAAGACATGATATGTATTTAATGCACTTATTTTACCTGTTCTTGTTCTTTTTTAAATACATTGAGGTTTTTGACGCCATATTGGAAGGACCCCCTTATGAATACATTGGCCTACCCTTCAGATTCATTGGGGTGCAAGTACCCACATTTATCAAATCCTAGGTGCAACTCTGCATTACTTGATGGCATTATAAAGATACAAAGCAAATGTTAAAGATGGCAGAGATGCTGCTTCATTGAATAGTCGTTTTATATGTGCAGTTAAACCAATTATTTGCATTCCATGAAAGGCAAGACACACATTAAAGGGCTTAGTGTTGAAAAGTATTTGTTGGATACATCAAAATGGGAAGTAAAGGTCTGCTAGATACAAATGTTTAATGGTTTTTGTATTCGTAGTTTCATTACTGTAGCAAAAAATGCATGTATGATCATATTTTATAGGCAATAGAGACAGGGTACAGTGCTGAAATGCATCAGCTTGGAAACCATGAAAGAGCGCGATTTGGCAGACTGTTGTCTACTTGGTACGAAAGAGAGTGGGAGAGTGCAATGAAGAGGAGGGACATGGAGGAAGACAGAATCATCCTAGAATACTGCCTGACCTGGACGCCTTTTTCACACTTCCTCAAAATGTTCTGTAAGCTATTTTACATGGTCTTTCCTTTGTTGGGTTTATGAAAAATATGTATCCATATGTGATCATAGTGCTGTATGAAATCAATGCACAGGCAATAAATGTAAACAGTGTATTTACTGCTGACCCAAGGAATACTGAAGTAAAGTGTGCCAAGAACAATCTCACTGACTTTTATTAAAGTCAGATCATTTGCATGATTTTTACACACTGCTATCAAACTACAAACTACTACAAACAAAAAAGATAGACAAATACTGCATGTATAGGGGCCCTGAATGGCCATGTAGTCTGAAGCACTCACTGTTTTGGATCACTGCCATCTCACCTCTGTCTACGTGGCTTCGAGTCTTAGGCTCATCTAATGTGGGTATATCAGAAAGCTTGCCTGTAGCTTCTCATGCATTGGTGGTTCTTCCCAGGGTCTGCCATGTATAGTCTATCTTGTGCTGATAAATGGCGTTAAACCCTACAACAACAACTGCATTTATATTGTGAGTACAATAACCAGAGAAAACATCATAAAAAGTCTTATCACTATATATAAATACTTGGAGGAACATCATGAGTCATTCCTGATAACTTATAAAAAACCTTTTTAATTGAATTTATTCCTCCTGTCACCTCCACCCCTATTCCCTTTGTGTGGGAAAAGAGAAGGACTGATCTGAGGGTCATAACCACAATTATGTTTAGTTTTTTTTCTTTCTGCTATTACTGCGTTTATAAATTTTGGTAATAAAGTAATTTTCGTTGCTCCATTGGATTAATGATGACAGTTTTTTCATGTGGTTCATTGGCAAAATCACTAACTGCTGGATAGGAGATTAGCAATAATATTGAGCCCTGGGAATAGGATGGTCATTAAAGCATATGGAATTAAATTCCTGGTACATAAGGCCTTTAGTGCCACATCCAAGGAGGCTGATAATAAAATGTATTTTAATATTTATGCTTTAACAAAATACAGATAAGGATATATATGTAAACCTGTTTGTTGATCCCACATTAGTGGGAAGCGAGACATAGCAATCACTTTTCTGAAGATGGTGTGAGTGGTGTCATTATTCTCAACAGTTTGTTAAGGTTTTGATTCAGGTTTTTCATATGCATAGATTTCCTAAACCCCTTGATAGATCTCATTACACTTTATATAAATCATGATGAACCTAAGACCATTCATGTTAGCATGCCCCTTCTATCTAGGAGTCAAAGTCACAGTCATATAAACATTAAAGTTTAGGTTCATATTTTCTTATTTGCTTTTATTTACAAAACCCTGATGGATTTTGTTCTTACTTTAGAAGAGTCATGTAAAACTAAGATGATTCATTCACACATTCACATTGCTCAACCCTTTTGACTACTGGGGTCAAAATATCATGTTTTGCAGTGACATGCAGACACTGCCCTTGTTGTTTATAGTTTTATATTTGTTATTGATTTGTCTCAGTGATCAGCGTTTCATAGCTAAGACCACTTTAGTCTGAGCTGTTTTTGTTCATGAATGTTTACAGTGGTTGCTAGTCTACTAGAAGGTTCTTAGGTGCAAGCTATGCAATTGTTTATTAGCCAAACACTTGAAGATGACATTCACATTGATCCTAGGCAAGATTAACAACAATTGTTCAAAAATATTTCCTCTCTTACAGCTGGAGATGATAAGAAATTGTACCTTCTATCCCAGGCATGCATTGAGGAAGTTACTCAAGCCATATCTGTGATAGATCAAAGAGTGCAAGCTCTTAAAGATGGGACAGTCACCCTCAGAGACCTCAGTGTAATCAAAGATGCAGAAGACAAGTTTCAGGAATTGACTAAGATAATGTTTGAAAAATCAGAGAAAGAAAAGGGGAACACGTCTAATGTTGCCAAGGCAGTAAAGATTCGGCAAAGAGAGGTGGACAGTTACCTCTCAGGGAAGAAATATGTGGCAACTCTGTTACAGCTGTGTCAGCATATTCCCTCTGGTAAGTAAATTCTTTTCTTGTATGAGCCTTCTGCACTATGTGTTCTTGGTGATAAGGAAAACATTGTACACATTCTTATCTAAATATTTATATTCCTAAACAGAACAAAAATCACTTTAGTTGCTTATTTAGATTCAAATGATTTGAAATAAAAATAAAACTCCTGTGATGTTTAATTCTAGAACCTTTCTGCCACTCGAGTGATGTTGAATGGTTTTATTCAACAAGTATCTTATAAGACAAAAGAAAACTCTTGGCAGCAGTTCAAGTCTTGTTTACTTACCAGGCAAGTTCAAGAGAGTGTATAATATGGCCATGCATCCATTGTGTGTAATCTATTACACAGGCATTTTTTTTAAAAAAATTCAATTACTCAAACAACCAGGAATTTAATAAAATGTTCAGATGTGTGTGTTTTTTTATTTTAACGTAGTTTTAACAATTTGAGTCACATCGCTTTGATGTCTGCAGTGTGGCAGTTTATAGTGATGTCTGGCACTGGGGCATCATGCCATAGACATGTGGCGTCATGTCCTACTTATCAGCTTATTGCAGAAAGCTAACATCTTAAAAGGCAAATAAATGTACCTCAATAAAAAATAAGATACAAATTTAAAATTATATCTAGAAATAAATAATAAATAAAAACCATATTGCTAAAGTCTGATGAGGCCTGATGCACAATCTTGTATATGCAAAAGGAAGAAAACAAAAAATTCACCATGAAGCATGACACAAAACTTTATATATGTATGCAAATATAAACAAAAACCCATATTTCTCAAGTTTATTCAAGCATGATACATAATCTTGTGTATGCAATAGAGGAGCACAACATTTTGAAAGTAGAAAAAAAATAGTCAATTCCTGAAACTTGTCTTCTGCATTTTTGATTACACTGAGGTCTGCTAAGAAATGTTTCCTCTCTTCTCTTTCCTATATTTATCCACAGGGAAAAGGAGGCAGTAATGTTGACATTTTATTTAAAAAAAACTTGAATACTAGTTAATTATGTGGTTAATAAAATTGGGGGATATGTGCTGGATTTTATCTTATATTTTTTGTGTATGAGGTGGCCCATGAAACAGTCTTATAAATTAAATATTAACATGATATAAATTGAAATTGCAACGAGAAAAAATAAACTGTTGGAAAAGAGGAGGGCCATGAGGGCCATGTTTTTGTTGATTACTCACTGGTTTACTCTATTGTGTGTTGGTGTGTTGGCACATCAAACTTGAAGAACAAAATCATTGTAAAGGCCTGCTTAAAGAGAGTGAAAGATAACAGCTGTAAAATCTAACCCTGATCATCATCCTTCAACAGTTGTTTGAGGACCAGATGAAATTAAATATTACTGTTAAACTTGAACAGAAATGGTTTTAGGGTCTATAACTATCAGTTAATAACAGGAGGGTATTTTTAATAACAGGAGGGTATTTTTAATAATAGGAGGGTATTTTTAATAACAGGAGGGTATTTTTAATAATAGGAGGGTATTTTTAATAACAGGAGGGTATTTTTAATATCAGGAGGGTATTTTTAATAACAGGAGGGTATTTTTAATAATAGGAGGGTATAATATACTGTTATTGGGTACAGTTGTGTGGTAAAGTTTTCAAAAAGAATTTGTTAAAATATAAATAAATTGTTCTAAAAGAATCTTCTGAAGAATGGAAGGGTACCTAAATATTCAGACATTAATTTTTTTTATCTTTCTATACAGTTCATATACTGATTAAGCTTTGATTCCATTTATTGTTCATGTCAATTTAATTCAAGCAAGTATTAAGCTGTAGAGAAGTGTTAAGTCAAACAAATGTTGCCTTGCAGACTTTGCATTTTATTGCCATATTATCCTTCTGCAGTAAACTTTATTATAATCATATAATTTCTTCTTCAAATACATTACTCAGTAATAATACCTTTACATATCACCTACCTTGTTTATATTTGTTGACATAAACATGCAGGAAGACATGTATGTATGTGAATAAAATGAAGCATAATTCTTTAAAGTTTATGTAATACTTTCAGTTGACACCTCAGAGCTGGATAGAATCATCAAACATTTAAAAGAAAAGAAGGATCTTTGTATCAGAGATATCTGTCAACCAGCCGATGTGGAGAAAACTACACTAGAAACATTTCAGCCAAAGATCACAGCCTATAAGCTCTCAGCTGAGGTTGTCAATATGCTTGAACCCATGGATGCATCATATGGAAGTAACATTTTCTTGAACTTGTGGCAAAGCATTGGACGTACCTCCAAGGCTATGACTCTTGATGATGTGTGTAAACAAGTTTGGAAACCAACTACATCCAAAATGAAGGAGATCACTCAAAAGCTTGTTAATGGTGAGATCTTGTTTGGTGAGATGGAAAAATATCTTGGAAAAATTTATGGAGACAACCATGACAAAATGGTGGAAGAAATGAAACTAATAAATGTGTCAGATGTAAAAGCAAAAGAAAGGGTAAAGCAGCTGAAACAGTATCGACAGTTGGAGGCATGTGTTGATGGGGCAAATACCATCATGAATGTTGCTAAAGCCTATGAATTGAATGGTGATTTTGAAGTGATCAAAACGATTGCATCACAGGTCAGTTTGCAGTCTATATGATTCACATCTAATTAAAATATGCAGCATGATGATGATAATGAAGACTGATAATCAGATGATAATGATGATGATTTTGATGATGACTACAATAAAAATGATCATGATCACATTGGTGGTGATGATGATGATGATCTTTAATGGTAAAGAATTAGGGTAACATTAGATAAATTTCTGCATTATCTTTAAGACTCTCATGGGAGAATATTGTTTGAGGAAGATAGACTGAAAAGAGAAATGTGGTGCATGTTTGTGTATGCTGATAATGATGAATTTTATTCTCTCATTATGCTGTATGACCTGGAATGAATTTTGAGTTGGAGTTGATACTGCTTTTATGATGACACACAACTTCCTTATGGTGGTTCTCTTACCTTCATAATCCTAACTATGGATTGCTTGCACTTGTTAAGAACACTATTGATTTCAGACTAAATACCTCAAAGGTCAAGGTCATTATGACTACAAGATGAAAAATGGTATCTGCACAATAACTAAATTTTTTCACATCCACCATTACCAGATGTGGTGGAAAGCTTAAAGTTTAGGTAAGGAGAAAGCTTATCATTTTTGAGGCCAAAAGTCAATGTCACTAACAGAAAAGTAAACTGGTTTCTGCACTGTAACATGGGTTCTCCACCAGTTAAGTTACTAAATCTTGTGGATAGCTGCACGTGTGATCAGGAATAGATATGTTAATTTGGGAGACCAACAGTCAAAGGTCATGGTCACTTTGACAGAAAGAAGGATAATGGTTTCTGCATAATAACTCAAGTTCTCCACAATTTACAGTTATTATTACTTTGTGTACGCATTGCAGTTGAGGTAAGAGAAGAGATGAACAGTCAAAGTCATTGTAGTTGATATAATAAAATGGAGTCAGTCTGAGTTCTCTATCATCTATGGCTACCAAACTTTGTGAATTGATTGCCCTTGGGGTGCGGGAAGTGATTTTGGAGTCTATTGAAAAAATAGCAAAGTTATGTGGCGGAAACAATAATAATGGTATCCATACAACAACATCATTTCAAAATCACATACTCTAACCAAAACTTTGTGGATGGCTAGCAATAAGGACAAATAAAGAAGACTGTCTATTTGGGGTCAAATGATCAGAAGTCAAGGTAACTGTGACTGAAACAAGGTTCCCACTCTACCAGAAAATTGAGGAAAAACGAGAGAATAAGGTTGTGTCCAACCAGAAATAAACTTAGAAGTTGGCAAATATTGATTATAGTATGCAAAAGACGGAATTTTCAGCTGCCACTTGATCACAAAACAAAAAAAAATATTTAATTGAGTCAGAACTGCATAGTTTGGGAGTTAACTTTATTGTGTTTTTAATTAGTTCTTAACCAGAATATTTGAAGTTTGCAGAATTGTTCATTCAGTCAATATACAGTGTATGGCTCATTTGGATGATTGCACTAAACATTTTTGTATAGTCAAGTGATTGAACTAGTTAGGTAGACTTGTTACCTCCAAGTATGTGTCATAGTATCTTTTTTCTTTTTAATGTAAAAGGTATGAAGACCAATTGAGTATCACAATGTGCCATCATGACTGATCATGTAATCATGGTTAGCATGAGAAAAAAATAATTAAGCTTTTCTTCCCCATTTGCAAGTTTGTAAAGTTAATGAAAATGTCTTGTGAATAATCATTGCTAAATAATTAAGGAATGTAAACAGCAATACAATATTGGGCTCCCATCCATTGAATTGGTAATTTTCTTTGTGAAAAAGATTTTGGGGACTTTTCACACAGAGACTTAAGTTTCTAATGTCATAATCATCATCACCTGAATTCCTTTTGCAGTTTTTTTTCAGATGTCCCTATATAGCAGATTACAAAAATAAATATGATATGGGTGTGTGTACAGTGTTAAAACAAATGAATATTATATGGGTTTGTGTACAGTGTTAAAGCAAAATGAATATTACATGGGTAAAGACAAAACTAATATTACATGCATTTGTGTACATTGTTAAAGCAGAATGAATTTTACATGGGTTTGTGTACAGTGTAAAGCAAAATGAATATTATATGGGTTTGTGTACAGTGTAAAGCAAATGAATATTGTATGGGTTGTGTACAGTGTAAAGCAAAATGAATATTATATGGGTTTGTGAACAGTGTTAAAGCAAAATGAATATTCTATGGGTTTGTGTACAGTGTAAAGCAAAATGAATATTACATTGGTTTGTGTACAGTGTTAAAGCAAAATGAATATTATATGAGTATGTGTACAGTGTTAAAGAAAAATGAATATTCTTTGAGTATGTGTACAGTGTTAAAGAAAAATGAATATTACATGGATTTGCGTACAGTGTACAGCAAAATTATTTCATAATTTATGTTTTTCTTTTGTAGAGAAGATGTCTTATTCAGTAGCAGCAATAGTAGATGTTGTTGCTATTGTTATTGTGTTCTTGATAGGAAAATCAACAGCTTTTTATATGCACAAATTTATCAGATATGATTTTAAACTAGTACATGCCATTTTCAGGAAAATACTGCAAACAAGATGATGAAAGAATTTGATGATTCTCTGCTAAAAACTAGTGAATTTCTTGAGGACCTTACACCAGAAAAAAACAACTGTTTGGATCACTTTATAAATTGCAAGCGTCTTGTATTATGGCTCAGAGAGTCCATGAAAGGTATGTATGGTATGTATGGTATTATTGTCGGTATGCCTGAATTTATCTACTGGGTGTATATCTTTCTAAAAATCTATCATCAGCTGCTAATTTGTTCCAAAAGTTCAAATGGTTGATAAATATTGCCATAATTTAAGCTTTAGAATATATTTAATCGGTCCTCATTATAAGGTACTCATCTTTCTCTGTATATCTGAATGTCATCAAATGCATTCAGATGTGGATTTTTGTTGTGGATTTTTGTTGATTCAACATAAATCGGAAGCAAAAGATTGTAGACACTTTCTTGTCATATCATGGTTTCGAAGTGTTTTGGTGAGGTGTTGGTTAAGGTCTTTTATTTGCATATATATCTTAGACCCTCTGATAGATTATCATGATAGTATGCTTACAGGAGGTCTGAAGGAACTGAAGGTGTTTGTTGATCTTGCCAGTATATCAGCAGGGGAGGGGGACATGGAGATTGCCAAGGTTAACTGTCTTCATGCTGCCACTACAGGATATGCCTCCCTCATTTTTGACCTGGAAGAAGATTCTGGGTACAAAACACTATTGGACAAGTGCCAAATGCTTTGGAAAGAGTTGAAAGCTGATCCAAATTTGCCAAAGAAACTGGTTTGTAGAATGAGGATAGAAGAATCTAACTTAGCTTACTTTGACATGTATAGTGTGTTATTTGACCAAAAACAATTTCATTTTAAAATACTCATGAAAAACTGTTTAATAACAGTATTAGTACATTATCTGTCAAGATTAGCTTGTTTACATTTTTGGGGAAGGAAATTACCCTTGTCCACATAGGAAATTATTCCTCCAATTAGATATAGTGTAATAGAAGGTTTCAAATGGAAAGAACACAGACCCAGTCTAAATTCCCAGACCTGTCAAACCTTATGATTTGACCATACGTTTTACAGAAATGACCTTTAAAATACTTACTTGAAATAAAAGTGAAATTGCTGAAATATAATTGTTGAAATAAAATTTGGATACTGGCTTGTCTGTGTTTGATTCAGATCTGGATTAAACTTTCATATTAGATTCAGTTATGTTAGTCTGGGAACCAGACTAACTTTACAGGAGTACCTGAGATGCTTGAAATGGCACATATTTTTTCATGCAGAAGGTCTGCATGATCAAGCGGTTGTGTATAGAATTTTCTGAAAATAGCATCCAACATCCATACAAACTCAAGCCTCTTAAAAATAAAAAGGAATATTCAAATCCTTGTGTGAAGAAAGCAGGTATGGCAACTATTATGTTTATTGCACATCATTTCATGCTTTGAGTAAATCTCATGACTGGAAAGATAATTGCCATTGCCATTTGAAATAGAAATAAAATAGAAATAAAATGCAGTGGATGATGTGAGATTGGGAGATCCAAGTTCCTTAGGGTTTTCAACTCCAGTTTATGAAATTGTATTTGAGGTAATTAATGTTTAAGTGTATTCCTCAAAGATTTTAATTGAACATAAGGTTTACTTTCAATGCAGGTGTCTTGAATCACAAATCTACTTTTAAATGCATAGTTTCAAACTTGAAAATTTGCAGAACATGATTTTTTATTGCATTAACTGAAAATGGGTCAAACTTGCTGAAAAAAATTGAATGCACTATTGAGGTCTTGTTACAGTAGGAATGTCCGACTCATTTTACAGGCATATGAGCAGTAGCTGTCTACTTTGCTTTGGGTGTCATTTTCATTTAAAATGTGTTAAAATTACTGTCTGAAAAATTGTCTGCTTTCATGTCTGAAGTTAACATTATGATATTCAGTGCCTTTTTTCAGTACTTTAAAATGATTACATCCTTGAGCCTTTGTTTATTCAGTATCACACTTGGTGTTTTGGAGAGTCGCAGACCATTCATTATCAGTGCTCTGCATTTACATCATTCATAAGTAGTAGTGACATATTGAACAAGACAGTAGTGACAGTTTTTGTGTTACTGTTATTAAAATCTAGTTCTTTGAGTGGGTAAGACTAATTTTAATAATGTCACTATCGTGTACTTCTCACCTCCCATCCTGTTCTGATGTCCCACTTTTAATCTGAGTTCATGTAAAAGAGCATGGCTACTGCACATGTACCGTGATGTGGGAGTCAGACTGGGTCTGTATTTCTTCAGTTTTAACCCTTCTGGAATGTTCTGATTAATGGGAAAAGGAATTTTCTGTGTGGATGAAGGTAATTTCCCAGAAAATTTAGCATGACAATAGTAATGTAGTTATTATTATTAATTATTAAAATTAGTACCTTGCCACCATTAAAATTCATTTTGATAGTGTTGTATGGTGACTGCTGCATTAGAGTCCTTCCTGTTTGAAAATTTATGCAATAGTACTCATTTTTTTACTGGAACTTTTAAGCTTGACACAAGCTATATTTTGCATGAGAAACTTTTGTCATTCATATAAATTTTGTTCAGAAATGTTCCTAAATATCATGATTAGAGTAAATGTTAAACCATGTTTTTAGTGGATTTGTGCATTTCACAAATTTGTGTATATATTTGACAATTTCATTTCATTAGTTTATTTCAAAATAATATCCTTTTTCATCTTTCAGCTTGATACAAATCGTCATCTAGAATGGCTGAAGACTGTTAAACACGCACATGGTTCAGTAGAAGTTACCTCCCTTGCCCAGGCAAAGGCAATCAACTCAAAGGGAATCTTTTGCGTAGGAGCATTGAATACTCTTGCAAACACCACTATGGGCTTGGTGAGATACTTCTTCCTTGATATAATTGGATTGTTATTGGATCAGTATGTCTTAAGAATTTTTAAAAATCAGCAATTGCTCTAATGAACCAGAGATGTCATAGAAGTGGTTGCAAGTGTGTACATTTAGATGACCCTTGTATAAAATTACTGTATATAGTACAATTTCACGATTGAAAGATTAGAAGGAAGACATATTGACCATGAAATGAATTTGACCAGTAAACAAAATCAGTCTGCTCTGCTAATGAAGAACATGCTGAAACATAATATTTTAACAAAATTTAGAATGGTTACAAACAATATATTGAATATAATTTGATGACAGAACTCTCAGCAATATATAATAAACAATGATGAAATGAAACTGGTATGTACTTTATGACTCAATATGAAAGTTGGTGCTAAATTTCCAGTCAAATCCTTTCTCAAGCTAATTCAGAATTTGATTCTTCACATTCGTTACAAGCCCTGACATTATTCTTGCCAAGGCAAGAAAACAAGTGCGATTGATGTAAGGACATCATAGAACAATTGTTGTAGTTCAGTCTTAATTTGAAAAAAATGAAATAAAAAAGAAAATATGGCAATAAATTCTCTTCAAATAAATCTTTTTCAAGTGTTTAAGTTGCAGTTTTATTTTATCTTAAATTCTGTGCTAGCTATTGCACTCTTTCAAACTTTGATGAAACAAGATACAAAAACTGTAGTAGCAGTTTCCCTTTCAAATTTTTTTGCTTTTGCATTAATAATAGGCAAAAATGAAAGGAATGATGATTGTAATTTGTGAATGCAAAATCTGAAAGCATTTTTGGTAAAGCTGTACCGATTAATCATCCGTACTTGTAATCGGGCTGATTATTAAAACAATCGGTATAATCATTATCGTCAGAAATAATTGGTGCTGATGTAAACAGATTTAAAAAATAACAAATTTCCAAAATATAAATTCAATCATAACATTCATCTTGACATGGCTTGAATTTTAAATCAGAATTAAATACAATCCTACCCGTTTATATTGACATCACTTAGATCGACAAGCCGCATATGTCGACAAAAAAACTAAGTCCCAGTCCCTTGGTCTACTATTACTACCAAAGATAAAAAATAAACGTACATGTCGTCAGAAGCCCTTGGTCCCAGCTTGAACATAATCCTTTGTTTTCTAATCATTTATGCCGACAAGCTGCCAGTTCCAACCCATACTTTGTTCAACAGTTAGTTGATCTTGCCGCCAGGCTTTAACTCTTTACCTACTAATGCTACTTTAGTGGCTCACTGCTATGCCTAGCTGCTGGGGTCACTACTGCAGCTGAATTGTGGGCTGACTACCAGAGCCAAATGCTGCTGTAGCCAAATGATAACTTTTTAGCTAATGTATGGTTGGATTGTGTTAGTTATTTTCTCTCTAATAAACTGATTATAGGCTAAAATCATGCATATATAAAAGCTCTAACTACCTTATATCTGTTTGATTATTTTATCCTGCTGAAATCCAGGAATATAACACAAAACACTGCTTGTAAACACTAAAATTAACTCAAAACACTGCTTGAAAACACCTACATTTATCCAGGAATATAACACAAAACACTGTTTTTATACACTAACATTTATCCAGGAATATAACACAAAACACTGCTTGAAAACACTAACATTTATCCAGGAATATAACACAAAACACTGCTTGTAAACACTAACATTTATCCAGGAATATAACACAAAACTGCTTGTAAACACTAAAATTTATCTGGGAGTCTTTTATACTAAGTTATTTATCAAATATATACATTTAATAACTAACACTGTTACCTAGTCACTATGTTCTACTATTTCTTAAGTAATTCCTCGTGATATCTATTTAAAAAAAAAATCTATTTCTTTTTTCCCCTCATCCAAAACGAAAGTTGAGCCGACGCTTTCTGTAAACTCCGTTACTTTTGGCGCACGTGGTTCTCTTGTCCACACTTCGTCGTCTTCATCATCAGTTTCTGTCTCAATTTCTGACAGACTTGATAAAGAAGATATATTAATATCACTACCAATACTTCTTAATTCATGGTGGTCAATATCATCCTCAGAAAAACCAGAAAAGTCGGAATCTGAATCGCTATCGTAAGAGAACGCCATGGTTTCTACTGTCAACTACAAATGCATGTATTAACACACACGCGGTACAGATTTGAAAAAAGGAACCAGAATTAGTAAGAACAATCATTTGTTAACTCTAATTTGATTGGTTGAATAGACTTTTACTTCCATATATTGACCAATACGATCGGTTGTAACAATGACATACAGCGCTGATCTATCCGTCACTAGGGTTTAAGAAGCATGTACGGCAAGCTGATATGTCCGTCACTGGGAGTAATAGTGCTCTGTTTACAAGCGGATCTATCAGTCACTGGTGAGGCTAGGCATATTTATGCAGCGGATATACACGTCAGTGGTAGTGAAAGAGTTAATGTTGTGATGGGATAAAATAAAACCCAATACCCTAGTCTCTTGTTTGGGCCTATAAAGCTGGCCTCTCGTGGCAACTTAAAAAAAGTGAAATCTGATCAATTCTAGCATTTTCCAAAGAATGCACAGAGCTATAGCTAGGATTTTAAAACTAGGAGTTCAAGAGTATGACCAGTAAACGTTGCAGTCTCCTACCAGAAGCAAATTGGGCATACCTGAAATGGCTGTATTTCCAGACAAGTAGAAACAGTGGTTGCCATCGAGTTTAATTTTCAAACTTTGTTAAAGCACTGACATGTAGCTCTTGTTTGTCCATTAGAGTGAGAGTGAATTGTCAGGTCAAGATAAGGTCTTATTCCAAGCACTAAGTTAGGCATCATACATAATGTTCCACGTGAAACGTCAGTTCTAGCAACTTCTAACACTGCTGAATTTGATTACAATATTTGCCAATTAGCCATTTAACCCTTGTTAAAATTTGCAAAAAGCATTTTGTCTAACTCTCAACATGTCTTGATTTTGAGGTCACAAGCACTACTTAGATTGCAACACTTGGAAATGAAAAAAATAATAATGGCAAAAGTTATTCATTTGATGTACTCTTCTTATACACAAGTACATCAATGGGTCATTCTACCTCTGAAATCAGTCATTCTACCTCTGAAATCAGTCATTGTAAATATCAGCACATTTTCTCACCACTCTGCAGCTAGTCAAGTCTTTGATCTTGCTGCCTATCTTGTGGGTCATGTTCTTCAGTTGTACTCTTACAATGACAACATGTACACCTGTGGGTCTTTCAGCCACTGAATTTTCTGATTGTAAACAAGTAAAATGATCAATTGATCAACACATTTTACCCACTCAACAGGTGGTCGAAGCAGGACTAGCAAGCCCTTTAAATTTGCCATCCAGCAAATTGATGCGTACTGAGGACTCCTGTATACGTTATTGTCTGAATCCCAGATATAAAAAATGCGTCCAAATACACGTGACTACGTTTTTCCGAGACCTTTGAAAGTGATCAGTGATTAAAACAAGTTTATTTTGCTGTGAAAGTTTTGTTTGTAACTTTATTTACATTTGCGATGGCTACCAACAGCAGTGTAAAAACGCAAATTAAATTTACAGTCTCTGGAAACTAAATATCTGGCTGTTAAGGAAGTTGAGAGCTGAACATCTCGCAAAGAGGTCTGTGAAATTGTTTCACTTGAAAATAACACCCGTTCAGGAAGGATGATAACTGCTGAGTCTATAAAGAAAGACTACGTTGAAGGTAACTGTGCTCCCCAAATGAAGAAGCAAAACACTGCTACATTTGAAGACATAGAGGAAGCCACAAAATGGTTCAATGAAGCATTTGCGAAAAAACTTTATGTGGAGAACTTCACTGCAACAAGTGGTTGGTTCAGTCGCTTGAATGTTCGTCATAGCATCCAGATACAAAAGTTCTTGTGGAGAATACATGTACTGTTGACAGATTTTCATTTCCCTGTGAATAGCACCATCCCCTTGGTAGCCTCAATAAGATGGGAAGAGACTGACCAAAATCAAGGCCAATTTAAGTACATGTACATGAAGCATATAAATAACAACTATCCAACCATGTTCTAATGCCGACATTGAATATCATACTATTTTCCATATCAGGATGTGATCGATGCAATATTTTATTGTGGATTTTATTACACAAAGGTGACCAGAATGTAATTTGTCAATATACAAGTGTATTCACACTGATTCTGTCTTCATGTACTCAAAATTTCCATTTTTTTTTCTCAAAGTGTAAATGCTACTCACTGACGATGGATCACCCTTTGCAGACGAATATTAACTTTTCTCTTTTAAATCAATGATAGTACTTTATAACAGTTTAATAATTGTCGGGTCACTGAAAGTTACTTTTTTAACATGCCTATGTCTTAGGACATGGAAAAAAATTATTGTTTCATGTCCCAAGATTTACATCTGTTACAGAAGTCAACAAAAAGACCTAAAAACGGTAAAGTTTAGACATTGGTCTGCAGATAAGCCGACCCCCTCCCCTTCTTCCAGGCCTTTATTTTTTCCTAATTATTCAGCTTATACGCGAGTATATACTGTGATAATGAAATAACCGGTCTCATAATCGGTATCGGCAATTTTAATAATCGGCTATACGTGGTATTGGCATAATGGGCAAAAAGTGACATCGGTACAGCTTTAATGTTGAAGTTATGATGATTGCAGAAACAAGATATGATAAGAATTCAATATTTCAGACTGCATGGTTCACACATCTAAATTATAATATAAAATATAAAAGTATTTTAAATGTAAAAATCAGGTATTTTATGTACAGATAAACACATTTATGTAAGATATTTAAAGAGTAATTTTCATCTATCTATGACCAGATAATTTAAAATAGAAATCATAGGGCCACACAGATTTCAAGATACAATTTGCCCTTCTGGATATTTTCTTACTATTCTTGTAATCATTGAAAACACATACTTTCTCATTAATTCTTGCAAACTGATATTATTATTTTACAAACATGCTAGAGGCACTTTTCCATCTTGAAAGGCTTAATAAATAAGAAATGATGATTATTATAACCAGTAACAGTTTTCTTTTTATTAAATTTTGGAGCATCGATAATTCTTATTGGGGTTTTGAATTAAATGGAATTATTATAACCAGTAGTATTTTTGTTTTTATTAATTTTGGAGCATTTGTGGTTTGTGGAAATTTATTTTGGCCATTAGGGGGTTCATCCCTTTGAGTTTTAATTTGTAGACTTAGAAGTAAAAATCACAGGAAGTAGTATTATTATGTACATGTAGATGACACTTCATGCGATGATATTCATTTTTACTAGCCTGACATAAAGTATATTAGTTTGTGATATTATGCATTTATCTGGTTCATGCGGTTATGCATTACTGAATGGAAGAATCCTTACACTGACTAAAAAAGTTATATAAATCACCATGTAAATGGGACAAAGCCAAATAATAATGAAAAAGATTCCAAAAGAAAACTTAAGAACATAAAACCCACATTTAACAAGTTGTATCCCTCATGTAGAGATGTGTTGAGATAATGATGATTGGATATCAGACATAAACACCTAACTTGGAAATACTATCTGAACATTGAACATAATGTATGATGTATTAACATTAGGACTCTACATGTTTTAGTGTATTTATTACTGCTGTCTTTTATTTATACAGTTGTTGAATTGTAACATAACAATGATTCTTCTTTTATTGAACATATGACAGCACTTCACTTGCAGTGAGACAACGTAGAATGATTAATGTTAAGGTGACTTAAGTTTGGAGCATAGATAAATCACTTTGGTGTTTTGAATTAAATGTTTATATTTTTGAAAATGAAGGAGGATCACCATTTTATTATTATTTATTGATTTCTCTTTGACAAATGCTTGAGTAAAGTAGTGACATTTAAAGTAAAATAATATGATCAAAATGGCATGATGAAGGACTCAACACCATCAAGTATAAAAACAAACAAAATACCTTAATTTATTTTCATCTAAGTCCCTTAATGGTATAATCTTTTTTGACTATGAGGCATAACAATAAAGGTGTGACGTTGAGATACTTAAGTTGATATAGTTATCCATTTTCAAACTTATCTCATGTAGTTCATATATCTGTGGGCAAATTCATATACCATATTCATGAGGATTCATTATTTAGTTTTTTTTTTTTTTTACATGATCACTTCTCAAAAATGATAAATATAATTGTTTTCATGTATTATTTCTCTTTGAGAAAAAAAATCAGTTTGTTTGTGTGTGCAAAAGTTACATGAAGCAAAGTATTTTATTTACATTGAATTTTGTTTCTTTTTCTTCTTGATTTTATATAATATACAGGGTTGTTATTATTTTGTCTTGCAGGCTATTCAGAATACCCTGCAGTTGACAGTGCCAGACCATGACAAAGAGTTCCAAGGTCACAGAAAGTACACATTTGAACAACTGCAGGATCTTCAGAGTCGTTTGATGTTGGTGGCAGGGAAGGCAGAGCTGGGAAAGGATGATGTAGATAGGTTTATGTTGGTTAGTAAGAAATGTTTATTAATTAGTCTATTTTGTATAATGAAACTATTGGATTTGATGTACAAGACAAGGATTTTTTTGCTTTAATTATTTATTAGAACATAAGTAAATCTTAAGGCATTTTCAGTGCATGGAATGTGACAAAAAAATAGTTCCAAGGTGAAGGATTTAAATCTATTGTCATGTTATAAGGTGGTGATAATTGATTTTTGTCTGTCCATTTGTTTGTTACCATTTTCATGCCGCATGACAACTTGAATTGTCCATCATCTGCAGGTAAAAGACTTTGTGAATGGCTTTCACTTGCACTAAAGAATAATGCTATTGATTTCAGGATAAAAAGCTGAATGGTCAAGGTTGCTATGACAACAAAGGTAAAATGTTTTTGGACATGTAAATTTGCATGTGAATTGATAAGGAAAAGAAACTGTCCATAACTGTTTTGCTAATTTGCAGTCTGATGATGCACTCATTCAGGAACTGTATTCAGTATGTAATTTGCCAATGCTGAATATTGCGATATATTGTCGCAGAAGTTTTGTCTTGAGACACAAAATGCCTAAATGACTCACACCTTGACAACAGTGACCCACAAATTTACAAGTAATATTGGACATGTAATGCCCATATGACTGGTACCTGACAGCAATGGCTTACTAAATTACAAGTGATATGAGATATGCAGTGCCTAAATGATGGGTACCTGACAACATTGACTTGCTGATTTGCAAGTGTTATGGGATACACAATGCCAAATTGACTGGTACCTGGATAGCAATGATTCATTAATTTACAAGTGGTATTGGATACAAAATGCACAAATGACTGGTACCTTGACAGTAACGACTCACACATTTTCAAAAGTATTATGGTATATTGTTAAGATGGGATCACTGGCAATAAAGAAATCTAAATAGCCCTAAATATACCAGGAAACCTTTCAAAAGGAATATCAGTATGTACATGAAATGTAAGGAATATATCAAAACATTATAATTAATGAAAAAAATGTATTCTTACCAGTTCTGTCATTATTACATTTCAGAATACTTTAAACATGGTTTAAAGACCTTTATCGGTAATATCAGTTTTGAAATTCTGTAATATAATCACACAAGGAAAGATCAGTTCACAAAGTGGGTAGGAGGCATTGCATTTTATGTTGTATCAAATATGAAATATTTAGAAAGGTATGATCTTCATTAAAATGCCCTTCAGGACTTGTCGATCCAAAATAATAAGGAGGAGAAAAAAAACAGGTCTAAATATTTGATGTAAATAGAAGTCTATACTAATTGATTACATTATAAATTTACATCTTTCCCTTTTTAGATAATAACCACCTGCTTTAATGTATCATAAATGATGCTGAAGTTACAGAGCTTGGAAGTTGGGCACATATATATTCAAGACCTGTAGCAATGATCTATTCTGTAACATTAGTTAAAACTTAAAATGAACAGTATGAAGTTAATTTGTTAAATTGATTAATTTGTTTGCTTTGCATCTGATAAAGTATTGGTTACCATTGGGATGAGTGGATGGATGTAATGATAGCTGAGAATAGCTTTGATAATGGTTGTCTTGCTACAGACTAATGTTATTCAAACTCTTTTTTTCAAAACTCAATGTAGGTGTTTGACAGTGTGACAAGACTTGCCAATGTCTTCATTAAACTAAACTCATCTGGATGTGTCCTTTTCAAACATTGGCAGACCAGATTCCTATGTGATCCCAGGCGCCCTGTTTGTGCCTTTATTGAGTTTGGTCAGGGAGCCAAACCTTTAAAGGGAAGACAAACCAGAATAGACGATGTCACTGCAGTCATACCTAAAATAGCAAGATTTATGGAAAATTGTTTGGAGAAATGGATTGGCCATATCAACCAAAAAAGATCAGAATATTTGGAATTGAACTATTTTACAACTGACCAGTTGGTTATTTTACAACAAGAACTGGTGAAAGTTGGTTCAAGCCAAAATCCAGATATCAAAATCTACCCTCTTTTGTCAGCTGTGAAGGATAATTGTACATATGAAGATTTGATAGATGCCATGAGAAAGGCTTCAAAAGATGTGGAGGTAGTGCAGATTGAGGTGGATGAGGAACTTAAGGAGATAGAGGAGGATGAGGACATTGCATCAGATGAAATAAAGGAGGAGGAACAAACTTTTATCAAGGAGATGATCCAGGCAGGATATTCACAGAAGCTTGCAGAAGCTGCTCTTTTGCATTTGAAACCTGATGAGATTACAGAGGGTAAGACTTGTCAGTCTGCTAAAACAAATGGCAAACATGTTCTCTCTCTCTCTCTCTCTCTCTCTCTCTCTCTCTCTCTCTCTCTCTCTATATATATATATATCTCTATCTCTCTCTCTCTCTCTCTCTCTCTCTCTCTATATATATATATATATATATATATATATATATATATATATATATATATATATGTAAAGAATACAAATCATATGACAAATAACAGTGCTTTCAAATGCACTGGATCCAGCAAGGGATTAGGTGCATCAGGGATTGATTAAAATAAATGCGGTAATCTGACAACAGTGTAGTAAAACTAGTATATATATATATATATATATATATATATATATATATATATATATATATATACACACACACACACACACACACACACACACACAGAGATAAATATATATAGACATATATATAAAATGCTTTCCATCTCCCCATAAGATTCAGAGATGTAGAATAAGCATGTTGCATTTTCCAGCATGTTATAAGAGGTAACTCATGGTGTGCTCCCTCATCCTGTCAATATATTTTGTATGTGAGACATGGATCCTGACAGCAGGACTAAAAAGAAAACTCTATGCCTTAGAGATGAGATGTAATCAAAGGATCCTGAAAATCTCTAATGAAGAGGTGAATCTAGACCTTATGAATATCTGTTCTTCACCATAAAGAAATGCCAACTATGATGGTAAGGCCAAATCTCACTTATCTGGTCTGTCCAAGACAATCCTACATGGCATGTGAGGGGAAAGAGAAAACAAGACCTACAGAAGAGATGGGAAGATAACATCAAAGATCAGAATGGCAAGGACTTTGCAAAGCCCCAAAGTACAGTGCAAAATGGAAAGAGATTGTCGTAAAGTCATAAGTGGCACCCTTATGACCGGTCAGGTTACAGGAGAAATGAATGATGAGACACCGTAAAATTTCTTCTGATATGGAGCCCAGTCAGTATGACTTTCCATAATGAACCTGATATTCTTGCTACTAACAATCACTAAAATGTTGATGGTGTTACAATACCAAAAGCATCTGCTGTTCATAAATGTGTTGACAAATCTTCATTTGATTGTGCTTGCACCAGTGTTATCAGGAAATGGAGAAAAAGTCCTTAGAGACTTCATTGCCAATCCCATAATCTTAATATATTCATCACTGTGTAACCATTAGAGAATTAGTTTGAAGTTGGTCATTGAACTCATCCACTTCCTTCTTATCATGGTCAAAAGTTGTGGCATGAGCCTCTGTTATGGTGATATTGAAGGGAGATGCCCTCATGTGAATGGTAATTATCCTGTTATACACTGGTCGACAACCCATTACTACACTCAGAATGTCCTAATGTAATATAAATCCAACTCCATGCTCATGCTTGACCTCCTGTCACTGAAGTAAATCCTGTATCTTGCATTTGTTGATCTCCTTCTAGAATTCTTCAGTTGCATCTCTCTGAGTCCATGGCTGTAACATTGGTATATTCCCATCACTTGGGTTAGTTTCTCATGTTTCCCTACTGTTCTTATATCCTGACATTTCACATTCCATTGGTTATGTGATCTCTTGTCTGTACTTTGATGATAGTTGCACCAGTAACATACTTATCACCTCCATCCTGGTGTTCAGCAGATGGCATGGATATGGTGTCTAGTTGGGCCTAAATGAAAATGATGCCTATCATACATCCATTATGGTCACCAATATGGCTATATTAAAAATCATTATTATAGCTGATTCTTCTGAAGAGAATGATCTGATAGGGTTTTTACCAAGAGATTTATTGTAATATCTTGTTGGTCCTTAATGAAAATTGTGCCTATCTTATATCCAATATGTCTACTATGACAGCCATCTTGAAAATATTTTCACTACTCCTTCAGAATGGATGGTTATTTTGACATGGGTTTTTCACCTATGATGGCTGGTTGGTCAAAAAATGAAAATCATCCCTATCATTGTGGCTACCATGATGGCCAAACTGATCTGGTGGCCTCGTGGTTAGAGCATCCACCGCGAAAATGGGAGGTTGTTGGTTCAATCCCCGGCCAAGTCATACCAAAGACTTACAAAAATGGTACTAACCAGCTGCCTTGCTTGGCGCTCAGCATTAAGAGGTTAGTGTTAGGACTGGTCAGCCTGGTGTCAGGATAATGTGGCTGGGTGGGACATCATGCTACATGTCTGTGGTATGATGCCTCACTGCAGACATCATAGCGATATGACAGAAAAATTGTTAAAGCTACATTAAAAATCCTAATCAGATAAACAAACCATGATGGCCATCTTGAAAATCTTGTTATAGCTTAAGAACATTTGAGATACTGCACATATTGTACTATTGATGAAATCTACTGCTATGGAAAATTCAAGATTGGAAAATAAATTGAATCCCCCCCCCCTTTGTTAATATTGGCAGTTTTACACATTCAGTCAACACATTACCTAAACCAGTTTTACTCAGACTACTGAGGACTACAGCAGTACAATGATCAGTACAATTATCCATGGTTGAGTACAGCTGTCCTCCATTATAATATGATAGTTGGGGCTCATAACTGGTGATCATGCTATATACTGAATAGCGGTATTTTGAAAATGATCATAAATGTTGAATATATTGGGAGGGTTGGAGTTAAACAAAATCTAAACAGTCAGATGTTTAGTAATTCTTTTTGTTTACATAAATTATGTTTTTTCACTGTATGGTATTTATTCGTTTGATTATGTCAAATAATTTTATTTCTGCACAATAACCTTAGTTGTGAGTGTTTTATTCATGTAAATTTACATTGAAGTGTATCATCTCCAGATGTCACCTTATTCTGAGAATTGTCAGTTTAATTTCAAAGAATCCACTGGAGGACAGTTTATTACTTTGTTAAGTGACATCAGATTAATCATATTTTATAGTATGTCTGTCAATTTCTTTCGAAGATGTACTTGTGGTTTATAACATAGATGCTGATTCCTTGTCAGATGTACTTGTGGTTTATAACATAGATGCTGATTCCTTGTCAGATGTACTTGTGGTTTATAACATAGATGCTGATTCTTTGTCAGATGTACTTGTAGTTTATAACATAGATGCTGATTCCTTGTCAGATGTACTTGTGGTTTATAACATAGATGCTGGTTCCTTGTCAGATGTACTTGTGGTTTATAACATAGATGCTGATTCCTTGTCAGATGTACTTGTGGTTTATAACATAGATGCTGATTCCTTGTCAGATGTACTTGTTGTACAAGCTGATGGCTCACATTAAAGAAAAATCAGCAGCATCGTCATTATAATATATTTCATTAAGACAGCTGTTCATCTCTGACATCTCTTACAGGTATAATTTGGTGCTCTGATCATCTGGATGATGATGATATATATGTAGAAGAAGACACAGAGATGGGAGAAGGTTGGAATAGATCAGACCAGTCAGTAATGTCCATCACCGCTTCCATTTTAAACAGACTTGAAGTGGCAAAGGGGTATGGAAACCTTTTACTTTTTTCTGTGATTGAATAAAACTATTCTTGATTTTGTCATGAGGTGACTAGATTTTGATAATGCTTTAGGTAGAATCCATCTATATACAGCAACCAGTAACAGGTGTGTCATAAACATTTGGAGTAATAGTCAATTTGAAGAAAAGGATCCCGGTAGCCTAGCTTAAATTCATTAGTGAAGAGAAAGCACAGAAATATGAAATGATAATGTTACAGACTTTTCTTTTTCCTTGATATGACTAGTTAATACTTATTCTTCTTTGTGAAATATTTTAAAACATTTTTTTTTTAAATATGTGGCAAAAGTCACATTAACATGCAGTATCTCACTGGGTTACCTTTTTTAACATACGGTATCCAAGACCCAGTATTATATTTGCCTATGAGAACAAATGCAAGATTATTGGACACTGATATGACAAAAACACCAGTGATTCCACTAACAATACATTTCCTATGGGATCTGTACACAAGATAATTCAACACTGATGTGACTAAGTTACAAGTGATGTCTCAAATAACAGGTCCAGTAAAAACCAAAACGGTCCAATTTATCTAAAATATCAAAAGTGATTAAGGAAAATTGTATTAAAAAATGTAATTGTTACATAATATGTAACATTATAAAATTACCCTTTAACATACTGCTTTACTTGGTTAGGACTTTGATAATATCCTCATAATGCTACACTTTTTTAAAATTATCACATTCGTAGCTGTACAGTAACCAATCAAATAACACATAATTTTGCCATTTTTAAATAGTTACAAACAATAATGGAGGGGTAGTATTCTGTCTTATTTGGCAAAACAAAATGTATATTTCCTATTGCACTGGTTTTAAAATTAGGGTAGATAGTAAGGTTTTGTATATATTTTTTTTGTATATTAAATATAATGATTAGTATATATAATCTACTAAGTGCTTCAAGTACAGGGCTAAGAAAGCTCAATTAGATGCATAAATCAGTTTTGAGAAATTGTAGTTTTTTTATGTAAAATGTTTTTTTAAGACATGTATATTATAATGATTAGTATATTTAATGTAATAATTACTTCAAGTACTTGTCACAACTGGCTCAGTTAGATGAACCAATTATATTTCCTTAGAGAAAAGAAAGTGCTAGAGTTAGCACCAAGAAACAGGGTCAGTCAGCTGACTGGAATCACAGTTTTTTGGCTTTTTTGAACAAGTCAATTTGTTGATCACATATAAAATGTTAAAAATCATTAATCAAATCAGTTAGCTGGCACAGCATTTAAGTCATACTAGATAAGAGATGTTTTTGGTTTCTTCACTTGCTTACCTACATAAAGATATATTCAAATATTACACAGAGACATGGATGTAGATCCATTAATTGAAGACTTGGAAAAACTTTGGGAAGAATTTCTGACCTCAGTCTCCTCCAGTGTGACTGACTATCTCAGTGTAGAACATCTTGGACTCATTGTTAGAAGACTGGCAGAAAAAGGTAAGAATGTTCTAAATCCATTGCCTAATATTTGATTGGTATATGAAATAAAACAAGAGAAAGAATGGCTTTTGTACTGATAGAGAACAAGGCAGCTCACTGAGTATACAACAGCAGTACCACGTTTAATATTGCAAAGAAACTCTAGTTTTTATAATAATAATAATAATAATGAGGACTTTGTATAGCGCCTAATCTTTCCAAGCTCTAAGCCCTTTACACCATCAATAATGATATGGCTACACTACAGAACAACAAATGACAAAAACAATGAAATTGGAAAACAAAAACATGCTGAAAACATATAAGATACAAAACATGATTAGGTCGCTAAGTTTGTCCCTGCAGTCGAAACAGGTCAGTCTTAAGAGCACTGTTAAAAGGGACCACTGTGTCTTTGTGTCTAATTTCAATGGGCAATTCGTTCCACATCACCGGGTCCTGGTGTGCAAACGAACGTTGTCCATATGACTTTGTTTTCACCTTGGGAACAATGAGTATACGATTATCAGAAGAAGAGCGTAAGGATCTAGCTGGTGTATACACATGGGTGAGGCTGGATAGGTATGTTGGACTGGAGTCTGTCATCGAAATATAGCACATTGAACAAATTTTGTGTTTGATTCTGTATCGAATCGATAGCCAGTGTAGGGTACAGAGCAGTGGTGAGGTGTGCTCTGATTGAGGCTCTCTAAAGATGATCCGTGCAGCTGTGTTTTGAACTTTTTGAAGTTTCTGGAGTAAATATTGTGACGAACCAGACAGAATTGAGCTACAATAGTCCAGTCTTGAAAGTACTAATGAACACACAAGTGTTTTAGTGGCATCAACTGAAAGATATTTACGAATGGAACTAATGCGCCTCAATTCAAGATATGCAGCCTTGCATATGTTCATGACATGTTGGTGCAATGTGGGAGTACTGTCTAAAGTAATGCCTAGGTTTCGTACTGACTGTGAGAATTTAATGTTATTGTTGCTGATATTTATTGCCTGAGGTAAAGGGTGTGAATGAGAAAGTCTTTGTGTTCTGATCAGAATAGCCTCAGTTTTATCATTATTCATCTGCAGCTTGTTACATGTCATCCATGATTTCACATCAGAAATGCACTTCTCTACTCCATAGATGGTAGCATCAACTTCAGTTGGGTGGCTAGACTTGTATATTTGGGTGTCATCAGCATACAAGTGGTGTGACACTGGGTGATGATCTATGACACTTGAGAGTGGCTGAGTGTACAGAATGAAGAGAACAGGTAGAAGAACAGATCCCTGTGGAACACCACAACATAGATCAACTGGGCTGGAGTGTATTCCATTTGCAGATATAACTTGTATCCTGTTGACTAAGTAGGACTTGAACCACTGTAAGGCTATATTCTGAATGCCAAATACATGCTGGAGATGGTGAAGTAATATATCATGGTCTGTTGTGTCATATGCTGCAGATAAATCTAGGAGAGTGAGGACTGTAATCTTTTCAAAGCAGAGAGAATGTCCCTAAATACTTTCAGAAGTTTAGTTTCCGTACTGTGGCAAGGGCGATATGCAGACTGTACATTGCTAAAAAGACTGTTTGAATTCAAATGAGATACAAGTTGAGTAAGAACAACCTTTTCTAAGATTTTTTTTTATATGAATGGGAGATTAGAAACTGGCCAGTAGTTCTTTAAATCATAATGGTCCAGTGTTGGTTTCTTCAGAAGTGGCTTTACGATGGCAGTTTTGAAAAATGATGTGAATACCCTGGATGAGAGAGAGAGATATTAATAACATCAGTTAGTGAAGGTAATATTGGGTCTAAGCACTCAAGCAGCAGTTGTTTATATAATGCATTTATTCACAACTGATTTAGCTTCAGTTGCACTACATTCATTGCTTCATCACTGTATTCTAAACCTCAATTTAACTTTTGTCTAGCCATGAGGCCGATTTATATGAATTGCATAGAGCACATGTACAATCAGGTATATAGCCTTCAAAAACCAGAAGAACATATGGGATGGTTTGTTGTCCTCCATTTGATTTTGTCAGATATGCAACATCCATCTGTCAATTATGTCACACTTTTTATGGTTTTGTTGCTACTAATCCACCTAATATACTCGTAGTATTGCCATGGAACTTCACACATAGGTTCACCCAATGGTCTAATTGGTTCTAGATGAAAATGTTACTGCTCACACATTCATTATGGCCTCCACCATGGTCATCTTACAAATCTTGTTATCTCTACTTCTTCTAAATGGAGAGTCACATCAGCATAGATTTTTCACTGAAAGACTTCTTATGATGTCTCTTTGGTCTTAAATAAAAATGGTGCCAATCTGACATCCAATATGGGAACCATGCTAGTTATTATGAAAATCGTGTTATCAGTAGATGGTCATATCGACATGAAGTTTTCACTGAGACTTTTTAGGAGGACTTGTTAGTCCTTAATAAAAATGGTTTCTGATATTGCTGCCACAATGGCTGCCTTGACAATCTCGTTATTATTACTCTATCTACATTGATGGCCATATGAACATGGGGTTTTCACTAAAAGACTTCTTATGATGTCTAGGTGACCCTAGATTAAAATGGTGCTGATCTGAAATCCATTAAGGCCACCATAAAGTCATCTGGAAAATCTTGTCACAACTATACCTCAACAGAAAGTTCTGTTGATGTGGGAATTTTCACCAGAGACTTTTTCTAATGTCCATTGGGTCTGTTGACCTGGCCACCAGTATGACCACCACACAGTGACCATCTTGTTATCATTATTCCTGCTGAATGGATGGGCATATCAACATGAGGTTCTTACTCAAACATTGCTTATCATGGCTGCTTGGTTCACAATGAAAGCAGTGCTGATCTGACATCTTGTATGACCATCATGGCAGCCATCTTGAAAATGTTTGTATTACTGTGCTGTAAGCCATATTGATACGGAGTTTTCACCGAATGACATTTTATGATATCTGCTTGATCCAGAACTAAAATGGGGTTAATCTGAGGTCTAATACAACTGTCACAGTGGCCTGGTTGAAAATCTTGTTATTGCTACTTCTCTTAAATGAATGGTCATATCATCATATTGTTTTCACTCTAGTTTTATCTACTCCAGTTAAAGGGAAAGTCATTTTGATGTGGGCTTTTCATTAGAAGAGTTCTTTTGGTGTCTGCTTTGTTCTAAATGAAAATGGCTAACCCTCAGTATAGTCACCATTGTGGATTTCATGAAAATATTGTTATATCTACTCCCAAATGGATGGCTGTCTCAAGCATTGGGTTCACTTCAGTAGACATCTTATAGTACTTAGTTGGTCCAGATTGAAAATGATGCCAGTTGTTGATCCAGAATGGCTGCCAATGTGACTGTAATAATTCTTGTTACCACTAGTCTCCCTGTTACAGATCACTACCATGATTTTTATACAAAAAATTTGTAGTCATATCATTATAGATGTTGTAAAGCACTTAGAGCCTCTAAATATTATGCGCTATACAAAGTCCTCGTTATTATTTATTATCTCTCCTCTGCCTGTCTGCATGGGTTGGAGTCTCAAGCTCAACTGATGTGGGTATGTGAGAAATCTCACCAGTAGCTTCCTGTGGGTCAGTGGTTGTTCATATTATTTGTTTTTCTTTGTTCATTCTCCACCAGATATACTGGCTGCCATGTGAATCATATTGTGTACTGAATACTTGCATTCAACCGAACAGCAACAGCTCCACATGGATGGATAATCATTATGACAAAGAGTTTTCACCAAAAGACTTCAAATAATGTCTACTTTTTCCTAAATGAAAATGGTGCCAATCTAACATATAGTATGTCCACCATAGCATCAATTTGGATATCTTGTTATCACTGAAGGATATCCAAACTGTTTCAGCACTCAGTAGTTAAAATAAAGGAGCGTTCTTATCTTAAATTCCTGGAAAATATTTTTACTGGAAGGAGCATCAGCCTCTTGGAGTGACTCCTGTTTCATTTTGCCATGACTCTAATCCAGAAATACAGAAGTCTTTTATTTTTGAATTTATCCTTTAATGGGGTTTTATTAATTATTATTATTATTATTATTATTATTATTATTATTATTATTATTATTATTATTATTATTGATTCTGTATTATTATAAGCCTATACTATTTTTATTGTTATTGATTCTGTATTATTATAAGCCTTGAAGTTAGTGAGCTTCTTTGTGATACTTGATCTGAATGAAGGTTCCTCTTTCATGTGTTTAATGAATAACCTTGGCTCTGTATTAGCTAAAAGGTCTTTCATTCACTGGTTTACATAATGCACTTGATGCTGTTGATATTCTGTTTTTGTTGTTCATTGTATGATTATATGGTTTTAAACTAATCAGCAGGGAAAAAAATGAATCCATAAGTTTAGTGAATTCAACAGATAAATTTATTTCTCAGAGTTGCAAAGGGAACATTTAATAGGAACTTGCATTATTATGAATTAAATTCCAAATAATCCTAGGAGCTCTGTAATATGTCCAAAAGCATAGTGTTTCAAATGAATTCCAGTATTGAATGTGATGTAATGATGTATCAATGGTCATAATGAATCTCACAAATATATTTCAGAATGTCTTTGAATGAATTCACAGTAATCCCCCAATAGAGCTTTGGTTCAAAAAGCTAATGAGCACTTGATAATTACAATGAATAATTTTTAGATAAATGATTCCTCTTAAATTATATCTGAACACAACTTAAAATAATTCTACAGACTGTTGTAAAGTTAGAAATGAATAGTTTTGTTTATCACAACCTAAGAAACAATAAAATGACTTGGATGTGGGTCATAAGTTTGCTTCCAGAACAAATTTAATGTTTAAATAAAATGGTCTTTAAACTCAAATAACAGTAATTTAAAAAAAAAAAATTGATAAATCAACTGGGCCATAACTACACTTTCCTCAATTATAGACAAGAGTCAAGCACATAAAATAAATTATGACAATATTTAATGGTGTATTTTAATTTTTTTGCATTTAATTATAACATTTTTAATAAGATGTAAAAGTTACACAGTAACAGTATTGAAAATGGAAAACCTAACTGCCATAGATACACTTCCATTATATTCCAAATGAGCAATATGGAAAGGAAGACCATTAATGAAAAATAATGAAATTTTATATGAATGCAGACATAAATGTAATGCAAACAGAACACAAATAGAATGAAAATGAAGTGCAGATTTGGTAAAATTACCCGTTTCACACTCAGTATAACCAGCTGATTCATGTGTTGGAGCATCCATTATTGTACTTGATTCATGCACTCTGTCTCATCATTTTGAGTGGTATTATCAAGTATTAAAATTTACACAATATTTATAATTTTGTAACATCAAAAAACAATATTATATTTGATATTTAAAAATGTGTGTGATGTATTAGATCCAATAATACTTATTTATTCTTTATGATATGAATTGGTTAAAAATAGGTCGTGTTGAGCTATTTTAAACAATGAAAGGGTCAGAAAATGTTTGATATATGTTGTTTCAGCTTAGTACCTCATATAACCAAGCAGAATATATTTGATCTGTACTGCATATCAGTAGATAGGGTAAATCACAATTTTTAAATAATTAATTTCTCAACATTTTTTTAAAGATGAAAATTAATATTGTGCACATACTCCATGTTTAAAAATAAATGCATTTTTATCATATTTGTCTGATTACTAAGAAATTGCACAGAAAACCAGTGAATGCATAATATTTCTGAGTTTAAATTTTGATACACTTTTACCAAATTTTCAGATAGCAGACAAATCAACCGACCTTTCCCATCAAGTTTTGTGCCAGGAACACCCAATCTGATCCTCTGTCCAAAAGGTAATCTGTGTTAGAAGAGGTTTTATTGTAAGTATTGTTAGAAAAACATGATATACATGATATACATGTCTTTTGCATATAGGTATTTCATTTTAGCAGTATAAGCATTTGGCAAAATATTGGTCATTGGTTTTCACTAAAAAGACTCCTAATGATATGTAGATAATCTTGTGTTGAATGGTGAGTGGGCATATCATGTGACATTCACAATATTTCTATTTTACATGCAATGGCTTGTGTGCATGTGCATTGTGTGCATGATGCCTTAAACAAGTAAGAATATATTTGTATCAGTACCAGTTTAGTGGTTATGTGTTAAGCATTCCATGAACGGCACAAATAGCATAAGTTCAGTGATCTTTCACAGAGAAATTGGTTTTGAATTACAAAGTCTTCTCTTGTCACTATTATAACTCAGAGATATACAAACAAATATTTTTAAAACCTAAAATCCAGGGAGTTTTCCATAAATATCTGAGTGGCATAAATACTCATCAGTAAAAAGAAAATACAATAAATTCCTGAAGTTAAAAGTTTAGCCTGTAGAGCACTTGTTCCTTCAAAGGACTATAGTTTGTCTTGCTTTTATGTCCTATTGTATGTTTCTTACTAGTCAGTGTTATTTTTAGCTGATGTTCTCTCCACTGTCCTGTCAATTTACATGATGGATCCACACCAACCTCTCCCCCAGGCAGATGAGTTTCTGGTGTGTACACCACAGACAACACTGGATCAGGTAAGTAATTAAATTGTTTTACAAATTTATAAAAAAATGAAAACTTCAGGTTTTACCTGGCTCAGTTGTATAACTTGTTTTCTTCTCTTATAATGACTTGAAAAATAGAAATGTTGCATTTATTACATTTAAAGTAAGTATGCAATCATTGTAGTGAATAATAAGGTACTATATGACCCATATTTAAAGGATATCTATAGGCAGTATGCTTATAAGGATACCTTGAAATTAGATCCATCATTATGTGACAGATCATGTGAAATTAATTGTTTGCAGACATATCAATCATCCAACTGCAAATTATTTTTGGTTAGGATTATAATGGAACCAGAGACTACTATTTAATTTATTAGATTTTTTTGAAGGGGGACTTGTGCATTCATATACACTGCATAGACCAACAGCATCCATTTAGGATAATTTCCTGGACTGTATATTACTTGAAAAATCATCTTCATTCTCTGTCTTGCTTTTTATTTTACATCCTGTATGTAAGTTCTTCCTGTCCTCTAAAATGTGGTTGCATATAGTACATGCCCGGTATTGATCCATTTTTATTTAGCTGGATGTGTTCTGGAGACGGACTGTAGCTGACACAACTGGTAAGATACACTGCATGGTGAACAGTGATCTATTGGACTTTGAGGTCAGTGACCGTGGGGAACAACGATTAGAACAGTACATACAGCAAAGTAAACACCTGGGTAAGAATCATTTCAAGTTGACTTTTAATGCTTTGAAACATTTATTGAATGGTGAACCTCGACCAGAGTTCATATCATGCCAATGTCTTCTGACAGTGGAACATACTCGTGTCATTTGTTCTCCTTCCACCATGTGAAACAATGTTTTTTTACCAGAACTGCATGAAGAAATTGTATGATGAGGTACCATACTAGAAACTCTTGAGGGAATGTGGTTAATATAATAAACCATGTGTTTTAAGGATTTTGTATGTTATCTTTATTCTAAATACATTTGGTGGTTTTGACAACATTTTGTTTTTAAATTTATCTTGCTCTTCATGTTACATTTATTTGAAAGGACTTGTGTTAAATTTCTTGGCAATTCATTTATGCATTTGCTTTACCTTTAGTTGGCACCATATAACCACTATTGCGTTGAGATACCAGAAAACATGACTACATGCATATTTTTTTTTTGTCAAACACTGCTACATACATTCATACTTACTTTGAATACAATTCTGTTCATTACATACCAATTTTTGTATATATTATGGTTGCCACAAACAATAAATTTAAAGGCACAATGAATAATTCAACTGTGAAAATCATGGACCTTCTTTCTCATTAGAACATGTAAATGAATTGATGAGCATAAAAATGTCATTTGATACTCCCGTCTTAAAGCAGGTGACATTGCTCATTCATCTGTCTGTCCCTGAACACTTGCTTGTTCTTCCATAATTAAATACAGTGTAAGACTTAAGGATTGGAAGTAACATGTCTGCATTTTTTATGGATCACTTTTTGTACATATTATGATAAAATTCTAAAGATGCAGTCATTGAAAAATTTTGTATTCATGAAATATTCACAAGTATTATGCACTGATGTTTACTATAGATTCATCTCCATCATGGCATAGTGATGTGCTGCAATAGAAGTGTGATATATTTATTTGTGTATGTTGATCATCATTCATTTTATTTATTCTCTCCTGATAAGCAGAGATTAGTGCATATTTATCATGCGTTTATATCTTTACACTGAGACAGTTATGTTCATTGACCTATACTCCATTATATCAAGTTCAAGGTCAAAGACAATGAGAAAGAATTTTGTACTACACAGGTACCATTAAAGTTGAACATGTAATACAGTTGAATCTGTCCATTTAATGTACGCATTATGTAAAATATTTGGAGATATTTGGAAATTGACTTATGTTTTTCTGTGCATAGGTTATATTTTTACTAAAGCTTGGACGGTCACTTATATCACTTCTTGAACACTTTTAAGTTCTTTTGAACATACATTTTTGTTTTTTATCTCGTTAAATGACAGTTTCTTGTAATAGCAATATTTGATTGCCACCAGATTTTGTACATAGATTTAGTAGAGAAACAGAAGATCTTTAGCAGATTATTAATGTTGTCCAAGTCCAAAGTCATGTTGAGAATTGGGATGGTGACAATATTTGTTACTTTAGAGACCATAAATTGAGACTCTGTGTGACCTGTTTTTTATATTTAAAAATATTAATTTATTTCAGAACTTCAGTATAGACTAGTTGTGGTCTGCAGTACTGAGAATGAGTACAAATCTAGAATCATCACAGCTCTGGACAAATTCAGGCGACCCCCACTGCCGATTCCAGACATTCATCATATTGCAGACTATGTCAGGAGAAAACTTCAAATGAAGGAAGGAAATTCAGCTGCTGTTGTGGACTTTGACAAGTATGTGTGTTTGCATGTATGTGCTTGCATGCATGCAGATAATCTCCATTAAAACCTATGTTTTCATAAAACTATTAAAGCTTCCATATGTTTTTCCTTGTTTATAAAATAAAAAGTAAGTCAAAACAGCCTTGATGAATTTGTCATGTTCACTTTTTATCACTTTGACAATGAAGTTTGCATGATACATGTTTTGCACATTTGCATGTCTTCTTTCGTTTTCCCGTATACTTAAAACTTAGTATGATGCATCTTGAGAGGAGAACCCTGCTATACTCAAACATGATCACTTGGACCTACTTTGCACACATAGGTGCCTTTATTTTCTTCTCAAACATGATCACTCAGATCTACTTTGTACACATAGGTGCCTTTATTTTCTTCTCAAACATGATCACTTGGATCTACTTTGCACACATGGGTGCCTTTATCTTCTCAAACATGATCACTTGGACCTACTTTGCACACAAGACTGCCTCTATTTTCTTCTTAAACATGATCACTCGTATCTACTTTACACACATGGGTGCCTTTATTTTCTTCTCAAACATGATCACTTGGACCTACTTTGCACACATGGATGCCTTTATTTTCTTCTCAAAAGTGAAATATTGGTCTCTGTTGGACATGCTTGATAAAGAAAAAAGGTATGAGAATAAATATATTACAAATAAAGCAGTTAGATTCTAAGCTGTGTAAGAACATTAATAATGGCTGCCAGCTGTAATCTTGAAAATTTGACCTCTAGTTTTCTTGTCAGTACTGCTTGAATACAGCCCCACATCAATGATTATTACAATAAGACATGGCCATTCCACTTTCTCACCCCACACCCCTCAAGCATAGAGCTGACATTTTGTATTGCTATACCACAGTCATAAGCCACACCAGTAGATCTTAATCCATGCCATTTTTTTTTTTGGATAAATATGAATGTTCACTAGAGACACTAATGATATTAATGCTAATACACGTGGACTTAAAATTACTTTCCATACATTAAGAGAATAAGTCTGTACTTGTGATATTTTCAAAAACTCTTCATTTCAGTTTCATGTTACAGAAAGTTTAAATATTGAGTGTTGTTCATAGAACTTAAGAATTGACTTATAAATGATTGAATATATGGTGAAAATGCAATCTGGCTACACATTTTTTAAAGAAAAAATTGAAATATTAATGATAGAAAGAGTATATGGATTTCCTTTATCATATTTTAATGGTTATAAAATGGATACCTTATTGCACAACATTTTGTTCTGCTTTCGTGTTGGTTACATTTATATGCCCAGTTTAGAGGTTTTACATCGCTATCTCGATCCCTTGCATATGCAGATGTATATGAACACCATTGCTTAAAAGTTTTTGAGAATTATACCAGGTTAGGAATTTTGTGAAATTATATAATTTTTTTCTCAAGCTTCACTGTTGATATAATTCCTTATTCAAAGACATAAATAGAGGATTTTTGCAATTTTAAGTTTTTGTTTTGTTAAAGACTGTCTGAAGGGGAGCAAATATCTAATCTTCATATTTCAGATCCAGTGTTCGTGTTGTTAAGTCCTGGCGAGCAGGGGTTGGGAAATCTCTCTATGTTAAGAGAAGTAATGAAAAATTGACGCAACAATATCCTCGCCATAAAATTACAGACCTTGTGAACATCCTCCTCCAAGGCAGAGAGATAAGTGTCTCCCAGGTGACTCAGACTCTTCTGACTCACATACTGCCACCAGGGGCCACAACACCACGCATATTTCACCTGGACATTGCACATGAGGTAATGAATAGTCTCATCTTGAACAATGTTATAGGTGTGTGAAACCAGTCTAACATGCCATATCTTTTCATGCCTCTACTGTAAAGCAGAGAATTTCATGCTTTGAGTACCATTTCACTGTTGTTGTTTTTTTTTGTTCTTCACATTAACTTTAATTTTAGAATACATACCTTGATCAAATCTTATCGATTGCTTACACATAGGTAGGAGTGAAACCTATTGTTTCGGGGTCAGAGGTCAAGTTCAAGGTTTATCTGACTTCATAAAGAAAATTGGTTTGCTCACAATAACATAAGTTCTGAAACTCATACTTTAGCTAAAATTTGGAGATGGCATACATTTGGGAACTTAAAAGACTTAATTAGGAGTCAAAAGATAAAGGATTACAATTATTAAAAAAACTTAGGAGTCAAAAGATAAAGGATTACTGTTATTGTGCCTTGGAGGGAAAACAAATTGTTTGTCCAAAATAACTTTAGTTTCTTACCACATACTATTTCTGGACCAGGAGTTTTACTTCACATACCATGATCAAATTTTTGTTATCATTAGATATGAAATTAGGATGAAGCTTGTCACTTTTGTGTCAAAAGAATAAAGGTTAATATTAGTGTACCTTTAAAAAGGAAAATCATATGTTTATGTTTCAGACAAGCTTGCATTTAATGTAAAAAAGAAACCTTTTGATTTTTTGATTAGAAAAAGCTAAGGTAACTCATAAAAGGGCAAAAAGTGACTGTAACAAAATCTCTATTACACACCTCATAATGGCACCAAACTTTGAGAACATCATGCTGATATAGGAAGGAAGTAAGCTTAGTGTTTCTCCATGATAATTTAAAAATCAATGTTGCTTTGCTCACTTAAATAACAGTAGGTACATCTTTATTGTTTTTAAACAAATTTACAGATGATCTTCCTTGTTAGTAAGGAACCTTGTGTGAATGGGGTTAAATGTCAAGGTCAAAGTGAGTTGGACTTATTGATCATTGCTATCGAGAGTTAGACATGCCCTGCTTGTGGCTACACACAAAACTATTAAATATATGGTTGGAATAGAAAACCCCTTTTAAAGTAATTGTGTTGCAAAAATTGATGAAATTAAATTGGTATTTTGATTTGTCCATCTATGCATCCCACTTATTTACATTTCAGCCATTTACTTCTATACTATATTTCAGGTCCAGGAAGGAGTTGACTACTTACTGTTCAATCTACTGATCCTGGGATGCTTGACAGACAAGTCTGGATATGTATGGAGACTTTCGCCTAGAGATCTATACCTCATAGAGACAATGCCGATAGTTGAATCAATTCAAGCGAGAAAGGTATATTTATAATTTTAATTAAATTTTGATAGGTGGTGCCTGTAAAATAAAAGTCATATCAGCATTATTGAAACTTTATCATAAATGAAATGCCTGTACCACCATTGTGATCTTTTGGTCTTATTTATATTTACAGAAAAGTCAATGCAAGTATAACTGTATGTATTTTATGACTAGCTTCAGAAACATTGTATTTGAGAGTTTAATGCAAAACTTGACAAGCATAAAAGTGTACCAATAACATACAATTATTATGAATTCACACACTTTGTGAATAGTGATGAGTGTTGACACCCACAAATCAGTTTGAAGTTGTGCATATAAATAAAAATGTAATCTGCGCAGTATACATTTTTTGTTAACCTTTAAAGTGCTTGTTGTGACATAATTCATACAATCACTAGAGGTCTCTGTCATCACATGTTAGTTTTCATTTAAGCAACTTTTTACACATTTGGTTACTTTGACTTGACACAAATGGTTAATCAAAATTTTATTAGCACATTGGGCCATGGAACACGTTTTCTGTTTAAACCTTGCATTAATCGTCAAGGAAGTTTGACATGCTGTTTAAAAAATTAAAGTTATTTATACATCCCATAATGGCTTACTTCCAACATGTTTCATCTTAGATAATGTTTTAATTTGACAAATACTGCTGATGATAAGTGATAGCAATGAATTTTTAAGTTTTTTAGTGTATCAGGCATTTGCAGTTGGAAAGTGTTACTGGAAATGCCAGTGACTGTTGCTGGATGGATGAAATCAGATGGCATGCTGGTTAACCTTTTATTCATCAGTATTTTGAAATTAATTATAGAAATCAGATGGCATGCTGGTTAACCTTTTATTCATCAGTATTTTGAAATTAATTATAGAAAAGGCAAAATACCAATCCTAATTAAAACAAACAGGCAATTTAAAAGTTGAGTGCAACTTTCTTTTCTTATGTCCAAGGATTAAGCTTAGAGGGATCTTGTGCGTGTTACACAAGTTTATAGCACCTTCAAGAATTAAGATATATCGAATAAATAAGAATCTAAAAATAAAATAAAAGTAAGGATATTTGATCAAAATACCTGTCTAAACAAGCAGACTATGGTATTGATAGACTTAAGACCCTAATATAGTATTATGGAACAGACAATAAATCTGGGACAGAACATACATAGATAATGGACAGATTGACCTCAGAAACAGTCAACAAATTATTAATGTGTATACAACAGAGAGAGATATCTTTAGAAGGATTTTAATTTCATTAGGGTTCTCACAGATGGAGCAGGAACAGAGATATCTAAGTGTTTGGTAAATATTGAACTGTAGCTAATTTATATCCCCTTTTATTTTGCTCCCTTATATTGGTGACAAGTGAAGAACTCCCCAATTTACATAAAATTCATTAAGCATCTTTGGATGAGGAAGAAACATGTCTGTTTGGAGTTTAAACAGGTCAAGGTCACTGTTACATCACATTCCTGGAAATAACTTTGTGAATGGTTTGCATTATTGGTAAAGGCTGTTCCATTAAAACTTACATGGGACCCATGGAAGGCACTTTTAAAGTACAGAATCTATACTAAAATGATAAGAAATTCTAAATTGCATCTGAGTGAGTACTCACTCAGATGCAATTTAGAATTTTCTTATGATTTTATTATAAATTTTGTGAAATCAAAGTACCCTGGCATATGTGTTTAAAAAACTGCCTTCCCTGGGTACCATGTATGTTTAAATGGAACAGCCATATGGAAGAAGTCTCGTAATTTTTAAGTCAAAAGATAAGTGACATAATTTTACACTTACTGTGAGGAAGAAGACTGTCAATGTTGGACTCAAAAAGTCAAGTGTCAAGGTTACTATAATTGAAAGAAGAAAAATGGCTTCTGCACTATAAATTTAGTTCCAGATCACAGACCTTGACCAAACGGTGTGGTGGTTTCACTTGGGATAAGAAATAACCAGATGGTTTGGGGTCAAAAATGTAAAAGGTCAGGGTCACCATGACTGAAAACAAAAAACTGATTTCTCTAAAGTAAGATAAGTTCTGCATGTATCACAGACTGGATCAAACTTAGTTTATAGTTAAACATGGGATATGGTACAAAAGATCAGGCTAAAGTCATTGTGACTGTTCAGCCCAACAAATCATGGGCAGAAAATTGCAGTTCCTGACTACATTACCTTCACCAATGTTTGTTGATGATTTGCAATTTAGTCTGCAGTCAGAATGTCAAAATTCAAGGTTGCTGTCAATTACTTAAATGGGTTTTGCAGGAAACACTTTTGTGTTTAATTAAGTCTCTTGATCAATGTTTATAGATGACTTGCATTAAGGGTAATAGCAAAATCTAGATTCTGTGTTCTAAAGGTTAGTGGTCATCATCTTGAAACAGTAATGGTTTATGCATAGAAAGTTTAGTTCAAGACCTTATTCCTTGACCAAAGGTCCAGGTATTGAGAATTGTTAGCATCTCCAAAGTTGTCCAGTACTAGCATGTACTTGCAAGACTATTAAACTTTGATAAGTCATTTATGGTACTCTTGTTTTTAAAAATAATATCTGTCAAGAAGGTCATTTGTTTTTAAAGTCTCCATTTGGAAAGTATTCATCAGTGGCAGTATGATTTTTGAGAAGCAGAAGTTTATTTTCACTTTTCAGCATGACAGACATGTGCATATTATACACAGCTTTTGAGTGAAAGAAACTAAATGAATTTCCCATGAAACAATAGTCATTATCTGCACTAGATGTGTTTATGTTACATCTGTGATGATGATGACAACAGTGATGAAGATGATAAGAGTAACTTATTGTCTTGCCTGCTTAAGCAGATAAAGAGAATAGAAGAATTCCTTGTATGCCTTAATCAGAAAAGCAGAATCTTGGCTAAGTGTCAGACACAAAAATAACAGGATATAATACCAAGAATCTTCTTTTTCTGGCCAGTTTTCTGGACAATCAGCACAATCCAAGTTGTAAAGTTCTAAAAATACCATTGTGTAGATTTTTGAAAGAGTCAGTGTTCATTAACTCTTTCCCACCCACCCCAACTTTAATATTTCCAGATGCCAATCAGTATATGAAATAAAATAATTATTCCACTTGTATAAACAGGGAGGAAATGCAGGTTATGTCCATCATGTGTTTGACTTCCTACCATTCCTGACCTGCCGGTCCCCTCAAGAAAGTCTGGATATAATTACCAACAAATCAAAGCCAAGAGGTGAGAACATTTTTAATAATCTCATAAAGTTTCTTGCATTTTTACCATTGTCTAGTTTCAATAAAGTTTGAGGTATATTTTACCTATTCAAACACAGTTGAAAATTATGTTTTATTGCCAGTAGTACAATACCTACTATTAATGCATTGCTATCTCTTTTCTTGATACTAGTTCCCAAGTCCAAAGTGTATATTTTCTCTGCCAGTTGGAGATCTAGAACAGAAAACAATATATATCTCATTATGACTCCATAGTTAATTCTGGTGTTTGGAATATTGTCCACCTTCTCCTTGGACTTCATGTAGTTATTGTGTGTGTTTGTGTTTTTTATTGATTTATCAATCACAGTGGGATCATTCTGAGCTGATTCATTGAAAATGTTGGGGGGCCCCCGAGTGGCCGAGTGGTCTAAAGCACTCTCCGTTACAGATCAATGCCATTTCACTTCTGTCTGTGTGGGTTCGAGTCTCAGATTTGGCCAATGTGGTTATGTGAGAAAGCCTGCCAGTAGCTTTTCGTGGTTCGGTTATTCTTTTCAGGGATTTTCCCGGGCTCTTCCTCTACCATTAACCCTTAAAGTGCTGCATTGTTTTTGCAGTACGAGGTCCCTCAGTGCTGAATTGTTTCAGGGGAGAAAAGAAGAAACTGCACAGTCTTTAAATTGCCTGTATTTCATTAAATATACACTATTGATAGACAACCCCTATATAAAAAATTATGGTGCTTGTCTATACTTTAAGATCAGCATCAAGACACATGTGTAGGTTTAACATATTTGCAGGTACAGGTGTAAGTAAATACAGGTAAAATGACAAGTTTAAATTGTATTTCATCAGTATTTTTGTTTGTTTTTGATGGAAAAGTTCAAATATATCTACGAAATGTTATATTCTTTAGTAGTTCATCCATGCACATGTTATGTCTGTCACAATGTTATATATAAATTGTGAAAATCACAGGTAAAGGAAAGTTGACAGTTTTGCAAAAATCCACTCCATGAATGTCAGAGGTAAGTTTAAACCCTCTAGTAAGCAATTAATGTTCATGAAAAACTATCACCTGTTATTTATTATAATATCATCAAACCGAGGTCCATATCTGGTGATTAAACCTCAGCAAAGGCTTTATTTTAGTTCAATCATTGGGCTGATTTTGTGTGAAGAGTCAACTTAATTGTTCTCATTGTCTGACAGGTGTAAATTGCTTGGAATAGCTTGAAATCTCTCTTTGCTGAAGTATGCGGTTGATATCACATCATCAATAGCCCATTAGGAATCGAGAACAGACATATGTACCAAACCCATTGTTTTAATCGATGTGAAAACGTTTTAAATGTTCAGGTGTGACAGGCCACCATTTCTTCATGCGACTTTTTTCCTTCAAGTCTGCCCCATGAACTCTCTGATCTGCATTACGATTTGTTTGATCTACTATCAGATGCAATAACTCGTCATCTAAGAAAAATTCTTCAGTAGTCCGTAGGTTCATTATTCACCATCTTGACATTTAATTTTGAATTACCAGTGAATGGGGGTTGACAGGCGCGCCATCTTTTCACGTCAAGCGAGCATGTACATCCGACTCCAGTTCCACGTAAATTGCTGGCTCAAAATCATTCATGTGTATTTCCATCAATACCTTGCTTGCTCCAATAATGTCATTTTTCTCAAATTATTCAAAATCACTATTAGCATCACTATCAGAAGCGAATATTTATTGCAAGAAATCACCTTCATATTCAGCGTCGGCCAGTTTAGCTTTGCACAAGTACCATGTGTTTAAAAGCGAGCATTTGTAAAATTACATTGTTAATAATATAGTAAAGTACTGCAGAATGCTTGTTCCGGGCCTTTTTAAACCAATCAAATATAGTTTTGCAGGCATTTATGGCAAGATGAAGTTATAGAATGCGATCATTGTTGCTCACCTCGAAAGCGACTATAGTCGCGACAAGCACTTTAAGGGTTAATACTGGCCGCCATGTATAGCCTATTGTGTGCTGCAAAATGGCGTTAAACCCCACAACAACAGCAACAACAATTGCAAATATTAGACAGTATGTGAATTTTTAATTGCATGCTTTATTGCAGTACTAGTTGGATGACAGTTCTTGTACATTGATGATAACAGTGGTTTATTGGTTGGTTAACATACTGAATGGAAATGGTGCTGAGCTGACCTCAACAAATACAGCCACAATGAATATGCTTATCCTGAGCAGATGGTCTTGTCAGGGCAGTCATCAACTTTTTCTGATGCTGTCCAGTTTTTCCTTACATCCAGTATGGCTCGCACAAATACTTATTTGAAAATCTCATGGCTCAAGAATATTAAGAAATGGTTTCAGCACTTGGCAGAAAAAAATTAAGATATGGTCTCAGATTCATGGAAATTCTTTTCAGCCATACGAGTGTCAGTCTCTTTGAGGGATTTATTTTATTTACATGCCTAACTCTGTAAATAAAGCTATTCAAGTCTTACTGTAATCTCCATGTCTGTTCCACTATCTGTCCATCCACCTGTTTTTTTTTATATTTCTGCATGATAGTTTTGTCATGGATTTTTTATTTTGACTAGAGCAAGCATGTGGCTTAATGTTGATGTGACCTCAGATGACCTTGGTAGTCAGTATTCTATGAATATTTTATGAATGTGCATACCCTGCTTGTTCATTCTTTTATACTCTGGTTTTCACATCATAGCTTTTCATTGATAAAGTATAGAAATTTAACTTAATATCTTGCTCATTTTATTATGACATGATGTTAGATGACATTGTTAGCACTTTGCAGTGTCATTTGAAAGAGTTATAGGCCTGATTTTCATTCTTGCACACTTTGGTTTCAGCAGCATAAATTTACCTGGAATTATTTGATTTCATCCTTTTGGTGTATATTGCTTGATAAGATCTTGTATAAAACAAAATTATCTGCTTTCTACATCATTACCAGATGGTGTTATTTGCCTTGTATGTAAATATTTTCAAAACACTATTATCTAAGATATAGTTCTATTGTCTTTTCATGCACGGGTGTTGTCTGCCAGAGTTTTGATCAAATCAACTGTATGTTTGTCATTATGCTATGGCACCAAATACAGGTGTTTGTGTGACTATGAGTGAATACATTTAAAGTTAATTTTAAGCCTACAACATCGATAATAACCTTGGTTATTGAGATATTAAAAGTGTTTTATGGTCTCAATTATAGACATAAAATATAACCCAAGTAAGCAGCATTATACAGTTATAAAGTTACCTACTCACATAAGCATATAAAATTGCTGGAAGTTCCTGCTTGAAGTAAAGAAACATATACTTTTGGAGGTAGGGCATGGCTGTTAAAATTTAGACTACCTATTATGGTTTTGGCTGCCTGTTACTAATCATTGATACAGATCTCCCATCTTTTGCTATTTTTATTGAACTAGCTTTGAAAGGAATCACCTGCTTTATTGTGCATGTTCCAATATTGTAATTTTAATTGCAGATTTCAAACAGGAAGATCCACAGTTTGACCCAAAGGAGTTTACAGGACAAACCTTCCAAAGGCCCTACCAGTATTTAAGTCAACTTGACCAAGGACGAGGAATCAGTGATGTAGATCCCACTGTCCCCTCGGGAACACCAGCAGACTGCTTGAAGGTTCTTCTAAAGTAAGTTGGAGAAATATCAGTTTGCAAGTATGTAATATTTTGTAGGTTAATAGTGCAGGTTATAAATTGGGCAATTCATAATGACCTTGTGCTTAATGTTAGCCTGCATCTGCAATGTCTTAAATTCTACAGATAAACATTGTAACTTGGCAACTAAGTTTCACAATGTAAAGTTAACTAAAGATGATATTCCCAGGTCAAAATTGACATACAGCCTAATAAAAGGTCACCCTGTTATACAACAGAAAGGGAGGTTATAATGACAACTCCATACAGTTTATTGAAGTAACTTTATATTCTTTGTTTCTGTTATGTAGGCTGCTGTTCTGTAATTTATCCCAAAATGGTCCCTATATTGGAACACAGTACATGTATAGTATAACTGTCAGACATTAAGTACAGGTTTTTGTAATAAATGGTATATAAACTGGACATTGAGATTAAGAAAATGTTTAGAAAGATGGATTAGCACACCAAATTCTGGATTCAGAACTTCATTTGTAAAATCTTTCCAAAACATTACATTCTGACTTTGTTGAGGACGGTTTACTTTTTTCTTCTTCCAGTAATGTGCTGGGTTCCTCTGGAACATACTTGCACATGTTGTGAACTATGTACATGTGGGTTGAGGTCCAAGTGCAGATGAAAACCTGTCAAAAACGTCCCTGGTCTTGAACAAAGTGATTCCCATGCTAACCCCTGCTCTGAAAGCATCAATGGAATTGGTGTTGACTATTGTAGCTTAAGATCAAGATTATACATGGGATACATTTTGGATGAGGATATAAATGATTTTGAAAAGTGTGAGTCATTATAAATTTGATTTAAATTATTTGGCAACTCATAAATGAAGTAAGCAGCCTCATGAAACAAATTCGACAATATATTCAGCTGCCAGCCTGTTATGTACTGGATGATGCACAAAACTAAATTTCTGATATTAAAAACATAAGCAAAACTTAAGCTGAACAATACTGTGCTTTACAGCAGTACGCTTTCGATATTTTCATAATTATTATTGATATTAATAGCTGTTAATAATCAAAGTCACAAAATTGATAAAAAAAAATACTCTATTAAAGATTATGAGAATGTGTACCTCTTTATATGAATTAAAGTGTATCTTGCATAATTATTTTGATAAATGTCAGTGTGCTCTATTTAAAAATTCATTTATTTTCTATAAAAGGTATGCAATAGTTAAGTTGGCTTTATTTTGACATCTATTTATAACACAATGTTCATTTAGAATGATGACACAAGTTAATTTAGAATGATGACACAAGTTAATTTAGGATGATGACACAATGTTAATTTAGAATGATGACACAATGTTCATTTAGAATGATGACACAATGTTCATTTAGAATGATGACACAAGTAAATTAAAATTAAATGTTGCAGCTGATTACAGTACATGAAGATACTGACATCACAGTAACATCTGTATATGGTCAAAATTTTTGTTAAAATCACAACCTGTAGAAAACATCTAAGGTTGTGCCTTTGCCTAACTTGTTGATTTTTCTTCAAAATTTGAAGTTTTACCTTAAATTGAAACATAATTTGATAATTCGTTTCTGCTGCCCATCTGTTTTGTCTTTATGACTGTTTGTCTGTCTAGACTAAAGTTTTACAGCAGGAATTAAAGTCCTTCTATAATATTTTGATGTTGAAATCTCTTGAAATACTTCATTTTTTCAGATTCCCTTTCACATTGAAAACCTTGCAAAATCAAAAATCTGACAATTCATTATCAATATCCCAGGTATTACAGAAACATGTTTTCAGGCAGTGTGGGATAAGTATTTTCTAGTTTTTGGCCTTCTAGTCACATTTAGCATAAAGTTAAATAAAACGTCAGTTAAAGCAATCCAAAGCTGCCTTGTAGTCACCCATTCTGAATGGAAAGTTTCAGATGCCATCTTCAAATATATAAATCTGCATGTTCATCACACTTGACAAAGTATGTGGAATGGAAAGTCCACAAACTAACTGAAGAACATCACACTCACTTTTTGAGAGTTGCATTCCTCATATAGAACAGATCAAAAAGGTATTGTGGCAGTTGCATGTAATAGGACATACAAACCTGACTCCAGTATATGTTTTTCAGGATAAATCTTGAACAGAATGTATACCCTGCAAGTGTCCACTAACAGTGGAAGACATTCTGTGTGAATTTGTTTATTTCCATCCTGTGAGAAAGAAGTATTTTGATGTAAAATGCTTGCAGAAACTATTTATATTAAGGACATACCACCTGAACAAGTTTTTAAATACATTTTTGGAGAAGGTCACTTTTTAAAAAATTTGTGTAGAATTTATTTTACATTTTGTGAGCTTAATCGTATGTTGGCACAAGGTATTTACTGAATTTCTGTAAAGTTCTCCTTGCATTCTACGAATGCACCAAGAGCACCAAAATATTACACTGAATAAAACTTTACCTGTTGTTACGTATATTTGATATAAGTCATTTATATTTATTTTTATTGTCTGTTTTGTTAGATTAAAAATTAGCATTTTAAGTTTTAAGATTCTTTTATTTGAGGGGGTGGGGTGACCTTTACTTTACAGAATAAACACCAAGTGTTGACCTCATTTCTGAGCTGGTATCAGAGTTGTAAACAAGGTTTTAAAATGATTCGTTGATTCCAAGGACAAAATGGAGTAATGTATAAACATCTTTCTAATTTAGTTGGGTCATACGATGTTTGCGTGATTTCTTGAACATGAGATTGTTCTGAGAGATTCTGGAAGGTCGTGACCCCTTTCTTGTTTATATAAAAACAGGTATATAAGTGATGTTTTGGAGCGAGATATTTAGTAGTTAGTCTGGGCTTTGGAATACAAAGATATGTGTGTTATTGTTTGAGTGTAAATTATTTCAAATTCGTTTGGGATCAAGAGGAATTTATTGTGTTATTTATCTAGAAATTACTTGTGCTCATTTGGATTATAATAAAACTAAAACTGACTTCATCACGTGACATCGTCGTCCATATTGGATTACATCGTCAAGATTCGAACCGGGAACTATTAGGACATTTTATTATCAGGACTCTTGCAATTCCACTAGTGGATTATATTGTGAATTCTTTTTGGATTAATTTTTGGATTTGATTCTCTAAAACCGTAAGTTTATTTATTTTTGTTTATGAAAATATTTGTACTTAATAAATTGTTTGTTAAATTTTTACAAGCTTGTTATTTTCACTTCTTTCTGTGTTGCTGTTTATTCGAGCCTAAGCACGTAACATAGAAATTGGGAGCTATCATCCAAGATTGAGATAAATTGGAATTTGGCTAGAATTTTTCTCAGAAAACTTTTGTTTTAAATTTGAATTCCCCTAGTTTTTGAAAATTTTAAGTCTTTAGTGAGACTGACACGCTTGTATAAAATGACATCTAAAGTAGAAATATTTCTTTCTAATCCTACCCAGGAACAATTAGATCTTTTCAAAAAAGATGAGTTGATTCATCTTGCCAGAAAATATGATCTTGCTGAAGTCAAGGCTTCTTTAACAAAACAAGATATCAAAAAGATTTTGGTCCAATATTTAGTAGAAAAGGATGTTTTGGAACAAAGTGCTTTGATTTTGGTCAGTAAGTCTGCATCAGACACTGACATTAAACTAAAGGAATTAGAATTAAAATTCAAGATGGAATTAGAGTTCAAGAAGCTGGAATATCAGGAAAAGGAGAGCGAGAGACAGGAAAGGGAGAAAGAAAGACAATTACAATATAAAAAAGAGGAGAGAGAGACAGGAAAGGGAGAAAGAAAGGCAAATTGAATTACAAAAAGAGCAGATGCGGATTGATAGAGAGAGGAAAAAGAAAGGCAAATTGAATTACAAAAAGAGCAGATGCGGATTGATAGAGAGAGAGAGGAGGAAAGGGAATATCAAATTACAACGAAAGAAATAGAGCTGGCAAGTGAAAATCACCATCATACTTCAAATCCAAATTTAAATTTTGATTTAGCAAGGAATATTAGATTAGTGCCCCCTTTCAGAGAAAAAGAAGTAGACAAATACTTCATTCGTTTTAAAAAAGTTGCAGAAAATTTAAAGTGGCCAAGAGAGAATTGGACTCAGTTATTACAATGTGTACTTACTGGTAAGGCTAGTGAGATTTACACTTCACTATCTGTTCAGCAAAGTGGTGACTTTGATGTGGTTAAAGAATGCATTCTTAAGGGTTTATGAGTTAGTCCCTGAAGCTTATCGGCAAACATTCAGAAATTACAGAAAAGAAGCTGGACAAACTCATGTCGAATATGCTAGAGAAGAAGAGCAGTTGTTTGATAGATGGTGCTTAGCCAAGAAAGTCGAACAAGATTATCAAAATCTCAAGCAAATTATATTAATTGAAGAGTTTAAAAACTGTGTCCATAGTGATCTTAAGTTTTATCTTGATGAGCATAAGATTGAAACCTTGGAAAATGCTGCTCGAGCTGCTGACGAATATTCTTTAACACATAAAGTTCCTTTTGTTAACAAGACTTCTACTCAACAGTCTTCTGGCAGAAAAATATTTCTGCCTAATACAAGCCCTTCTAAAACTCAAACTAGCACAACTTTCAAAAATCAAACTTCAGAGAAGCTTGATTCTAGATCCTTGTCTCTTCCGACATGTACCTATTGCAAGAAAAAAGGACATGTTATTTCTGGCTGCTACACATTGAAAATTAGGCATCAGAATCAAGACAGACCTGTTCCAAATGCTCTTATTTCTAAGAGGTCAAACTCATGGTCATGTATTGAAAGCAATACATTTGTTGGGTCTAATAAATCCCAGTCTGATTTTATTATGGAGAATTATGAACCATTCATATCGAAGGATTCTATATCACTCTTGGGTGATTCAGCCAATCCCACCCCTATTAAAATTTTAAGGGACACAGGAACTTCTCAGAGTCTTTTATTATCAGTTACTTTGCCTTTTTCTGAGAAGTTTTCTTCTAATGAAAGTGTTCTTATTCAGGGAGTAGAGTGCAGCTTTGTTAATGTTCCTCTCCATTGTGTAAATTTGTCATCAGACTTAGTGTCAGGACCTGTGACAATTGGAACAGTCTCGGCTTTACCCGTAGAGGGCATTCATTTATTGCTAGGCAACGGTTTAGCTGGAGACAAGGTTGTGGTTAATCCACTTGTAACTGACAAGCCTAATTTGGATCAGAAAGTTGATTCAATTGAAAAAGGATTTCCTGATATATTTCATGCTTGTGCAGTTACCAGAGCTATGGCAAAGAAAGCTCTTGAGAATGATGTTGATGAAGTCAGTATTCCTTTAGCTGACACGTGTATAGGTCAGGCTTTTGATGAGGTCACTTTTACTCCTTGTTTGGATCAATCAGAAGGTATTGATCATAGTGATCCTCTTTTGACAACTCATTCTCTTTATTCTAATCAGGGTGATGATTTTGAGAGTGATGTTACAGGAGGCAGCATTCCTTCAACTGACACTTGTATAGGTCAGGTTTTTTATGAGATCACTTTTACTCTTGGTTTAGATCAATCAGAAGGTATTGATCATAGTGATCCTTTTTTAATAACTCATTCTCTTAATCAGGGTGATAAACGACAGTCACTTGTCGTCGAACAGGAAAAAGATCCTGAGATCTCCTGTTTGTTTCAAATTGCCATAAGCGAGACTGAAGCAACTGAAGTTCCTGTCTGTTATTTCATTAAAAATGGAATTCTTATGAAAAAATGGAGACCTCCCGACGTACCTGCTGGTGATGAGTTGTCGGTGAACTATCAAATAGTAGTTCCAAAATCTTACAGACAGGAAATACTTAATCTGGCCCATGAAACTCCTTTAGCTGGTCATTTAGGGATTAATAAAACTTGTCACAAGATCTTGACTCACTTCTATTGGCCAAATCAAAAGTGATGTTACCAAATACTGTTGATCTTGTCATACTTGTCAAATGGTAGGTAAACCCAATCAGAAGATACCTAAAGCTCATCTGCAACCTATTCCTGCCGTTGATGAACCATTTAGTAGAATTATGGTAGATTGTGTTGGTCCCTTACCCAAGACCAAGTCAGGTAACCAATACCTGTTGACCATTATGTGTGCATCAACAAGGTTTCCAGAGGCAATTCTGTTGAGAAATATAAAATCTAAAACAATAGTAAAAGCTTTGATAAAGTTTTTTACTCAGTATGGCCTTCCCAAATCTGTTCAGTCTGATCAAGGTTCAAACTTCATGTCTGGAATTTTCCAGCAAGTTATGTATGAATTGGTCATTCATTAATTCAAGTTAAAAATGAAACTGTGGTTTGAAAGAACTGAAAGGGAGAGAACTTTTGAGTCTGATAATGGAGTTGTGTTACTCTTGTTCATTCTTCATACTTTTCTTCAGATTACCGTAGATATGGTACTAACAGCTACCTCACTAGGCAGTGAGCATTAAGAGGTTGGTGTTAAGACTTGTTAGCCTGGTGTCACGATAATGTGACTGGGTGTGACATCATGCTACATGTCTGCGGCATGATTCCCCAGTGCTAGACATCACTATAAATTGCTACACTGCAGACATTATAGCAATATGAATGAAATGTTTTAAGTTACATTAAAAAACCAATCACACACACACACTCTTTCTCTCTCTCTCTTACTCAAGTTTCCTAAGCTCTATTTCCAATTTTTAATCAATTTTCAGAGCTTGATAGACTTAATAATGAATCCTTAAGCATTTCCATACAGATTTTCCTTTTTCACCAAACTAGTTTTAATTCTCTGTTTTAGCAAAGATGACATTATCTCAGAAAGACAATAGCAGCATACTCCAATATCTTAACTTTTCTGAGACACTCAAATCCTTCCTGGGTTGATGGAAACAAAATACTCCACCCTAGATGACATTGTGAAAGCTTGTTGGTTTCACTCTGTAAAATAAAAAAAATATGACCTATGAAAATTGCAAATTAAAAATTATTAAATTTTAAAACAAGTTCAATTTACCTTAAATATTTCTGAAATTCATATCCTTGACATGCCCCCAATTTCTATTATGTCTTTATGTTGAAAAGCAAAGTAACAGAAAGAAGAAAAGAGGAAGTTTTGTGAGAGAAACTTACAGTACTATGAAGGCGAATCCAAAATAATCCAGAAAAAGTTCTGTTAAAATCCAAAGAATAAAATGTTTTGTATAAATTTCTGAACTGGAAATGTACTGGTCCACCAAGAATTGAGATGTCAAAAAGGCATCTAGAACTCCTTTAAACATTAAACCTAATAAACTGTTCCAAAATATTAATTAAATTTTATTGCTTAGTCATGGTGTTTATTATGGCGCAATATATCCCATGTGACAGATCGTACTAATCAATCTATCAGATACCCATTCATGTAACTCATCCAGTCACCTGACAGATTTGTCCAATGGCAAAATGCTGAATCTTGTATACATATTTGCTCATAATTTTTCTTATTAGTAACTGTCAAGACGTACTTAAAGCATCTATTTATAGATCATCAGCAAGTTTACATTCCTTAATATCTTTAAATAGACCCTATACATGTATGCCACCAGCTAAAGATAATCATTACAACTGTGAGTAAAAGTTAGGCAAAATCATGTACAAGCAGTTACGAAAATGTAGATACAGTGGGACCCCGCTATAACGCACCCTGTTATAACATGAATTCGGATATAATGCGGTCGTGGCATGGCTCCCGAAATTTTAGGTACAGTGGAACCCCGCTATAACGCGATGATCGGGGTCCATAAAATCGGATCGCGTTAAAAGCGGGGTCGCGTTAATGCAGGGTTTTACAATATTTAACTTTTTTCCGAGAACATATACGTGTATACATGTACAATGATCAAAAGTCGGCTTATCATCAGATGAATATTAACTGGAATGCATTAATTAAGATATATTCAAAATAATCGATGGCTAATATATTTATAGGTTATTACTGTGCATTAAAAACATTTACTAATTTTTATTTGTTTGAACGATAATACAGATTGACCGATAATACCAGACTATCGCTATATCATGAAAAGTCTATCAACATCGTATGCTACGGTGCCGTCGTGGCATGCAGTTCATCCATAATGGATGTAATTTCATTGAAAATCGTACAGATTTAAAATATTCAATAATTTTGTAGTTCGTCGTGTAAAATATAGGATGAACAAAACATTGAAACCATTTACTTGCCGTCTGATATCATACGGTCATTGCATGCAGCTATTCCCGGGTCTACATACGGTGTCTGTACAAATTTCATACCGCTAAAATTTTATCACATGCGACAACTGCAAGAATAATTAACAATCAACGCATGATTTCAGCGTGCAAATAACTTTTTTTTCAGGTTTTGTGAACATCAAAAGAAACATGTGAAAACTGCTAAATTAATCGTTGCGCAAAGTGCAAAGTCAGTGTGGTTCCAAATTTAAATTTCATCATTTCTTGAAAAATATATCCAATGACGTTTGCTTCTTTGCTCAAGGCATACAGTTTCTCTTTAGCAGAAAACGGCTTGCGTTTTTGAACTTGCTTTTCCATAATAGTAAAATATTTTTTTTATGTAAGCAAACAACGTACATGTACACAGATAAAGCTCGATAACTAAGTAATGAAGGCCTGCAATGGTTACGAATCACTTTTTATATAAAACAAAATTAAGCTGAACGGATGTACAATTTCATACCCTTTTAATTTACAGATAATAAAGTGGATACTATTTACTTTCAACTGTTTGTTGTTTGATCACACCGCCAAGCACAGCATACATGTTGGCGGCTTTTGTCCTTTGATGTTTATTAAATTGTGCGACTCTTGTATCAACCACAGCTTTGTCTGCTGCTTGGCTGTGATTGCAGTTAAATAAGAAGCCCATGTCGGCTATTGTTTGAGCAACGACTGTATACGGAATTCATGGAAGACAATCACAAAGACGATTTACTGGCTTTACTCATGGGTCCGTAATAAGTAACACTTCCGATAATGTTTACTTCGGCTTAACAATTCAAAAACCTAATGAAACCAGTTTCCTCTTCTAGAGTAGAATACGGAGCTTCACCACAACCTGTTCAAATTGATAAATTTCAGAAGCCAAGCGTTGTACACACTATTTCTCGTACGTTATGTATATCGTATTATTTTAGAATTCATACACGATCATTTCTCCAAAATCACTTAAAGAACCTGAATAAATTGTTAAGTTCCGATCGTTTATTATTAAAAGTCATACGCGAATTCTTCCACCAAATTATAATAAACGTTTTACACACTATTTCTCGTACGTTTAACAAATATTTTCACGGTCCGATAAAAATACAAGTAAATGAATTTCAAATTTCAGGAACCATGCCATGATCATATTATTTTAAAAGTCACAACTAATCTCATGCCCAAAATGAAGTTAATTTCTTGTTTTTTTTTTTTTGTTTTTTTTTTACTTTTCTTTAATTTTTTTTCTCCATGTGTGAATGAATATACGAAATTTCGGGAGCCATGCTACGACCGCGTTATATCCGAATTCGCGTTATGGCGGGGCGCGTTATAGCGGGGTTCCACTGTAATTTATTACAGGTATTTTTCTCAAAAACCCCCCAAAAATCTCTTAAGTATGAAAAATAAAATACGTCAAGAGTTTAATTATCATTCTCATACTCGTCCAAAAAGTGCGAAAAAGAACGTGTAGAAAATGTATTATCATTTTTTGGAGGAAATCACACACAAATTCGAATATAAAATATTCGTTGTATGACTCCTAAAATTTCAAAAATTAACAAATTTCTTCTAGTTTTGTGCCAAAATAAATATCGGAAATACGAAGCAATTGCTGGGCCAACTGAGAACTTTGATTTTTATTTATTGTTGAAAAATGACAGCTCATAAGTGTCAATATTACTATTACTGATCCCTGAGCAATGAAGCCATCGTGTCTACTTTGTTTTTGTCTTGAATGCATTCCGAATACAATGGTTGCTCTAATAATCTCCGATATATGTTCTCTTAATTTCATACACAACTAAGCAACAGCCAATGCGGCAGTTGATAAAAGATTCTCACCAGAATGTATAAATCAATTAATTTAAGTACATTGTTTATCATCAAAGTGAACTGCCGAGCTGAACTTGTTCAAATCAGGGGGCAACGATTTATACAGCATCAAAGAAACAAAAGTCGCCAACATGTGCACGTGGCTTGGCGGTATTGTTTTATGCAATCTGTTGACTAGTAAATTCGAATTCTGCAACTGAGAACTATAATTGACTTTGCCAAGAGCAAACGTGACATTAGCAGAATGCAGCTAGAAATCACAGAGTTTTTAAAAAAATAATAACTATTGACAGATGAGAAATGTAATGGTATAAAATGTATACAGACACCGTTCATTAATCTTCGGACATTGGACATCATTCATTATGTGCACCTGTTACATAATTTTTTTTTTTTTTCTTTTTATTGAATTCAGTCACATAATGATCTGTGACAAAATTATTGAATATTTTACATCCGTTTGTGGATATTTTGAATGGAAATATTTGTATTATGGATTCAATGTATGTTACAAGATTCGCTGGTGAGTACACGGTGTTGATACTTCTTTTCATGCAATAGATTATAAATGTATATATAAATTAGACACGTGTATGTACCAATGCATGGTTCTCTGAATAAAGTAATATATTTTATCTGTAATTTCTGTTACCAAAGCAAATGTTTTTCTCATTTAATATATATTGATCAAAAATGGTTATTGTGTCATGCATTTTCGCACCCGTCTTTATTTACACCCCCCCCCCAATTAAATCCAAAACTGTGTTGGTATTGTACATGGTTGCTTATAACACGGTTCGGTTCATAACACGGTCGGATTCTATGGCTCCCAACTACCGTGTTATAGCAGGGTCCCACTGTATGCATAACTAGAGGCACTGACCCAACACCTCAACATAAATGTCCAGATATCAAAAATAGGGTGAGAAGGGTCAGTGAAACTCATTAAAGTTTTAATGCTACTAATATTAGCCCTAGGAAGCTTCTTTTTATTTGCTAGTCATCATAGGTCACTAACAGAAGCCGACTGTCCTTTGGTCTCGATGAGTTTGAGCAACTGCTTAATCCATTAACTGTTTAAAAGTGTGAATACATGTTTTCATGCTTACAAAACGTCAGTTGTGTGTTTCAGAATTACAGGTAAGCTGTCAGTTATTAATTTTATTTAGGAGTTGTTTCTACTTATAATGATATAAAAGTATTATGTGTGTGAGAGAGAGAGAGAGAGAGAGAGAGAGAGAGAGGGAGAGAGAGAGAGAGAGAGAGAGAGAGAGAGAGAGAGAGAGAGAGAGATGAGTGTATGTATTCAGTTTTAGAGTAAGAGAGAGATAAATAAGTGTGTGTAAACAGTTGTAGTTTTCTTGATTGTTACTAAATAGTTAAACAAAATACATGTATATACATATTCTTACTGCAATTAATCATACCTGTGAAATAATAATAATAATAATAATAATAATAATAATAATAATATTAATGCAAGAGCTGTTTGGTTCATAGTACATAAATTTGTCTTGAATCAAGTTTGAGATCTGTACCTGTCTTCAGAGGTCATTTGTCTACAGTATAGAAAGGCCACGTTTGCCTTTTCCGATGGGTGACTGCTTTTGACAGGTTTGATAGTATATAACAATATAAAATCTCATCTGAAGAGGTCATACAAATAAGCCAGTCAGTCAGTTAGTTGATTATTTTCTTTACCTTAACTAGACACTGTGGAGTTCCTGATCCTTCTTGGGCAGAGCTTCATCATTTTGTCTGGTTCCTCAATACTCAGCTGAGAGACTTTAAAAGGTCTAGTTTTTGCAGTGCTGCTGTGGCAGAAGATCTTCCAGGTTTTTCCAAGTTTGTGCTGAGGTTCCTGATCCAGATGTCACAGGTATGATCATTTTTACAGATTAATAGTTTACCAACCTTTTAACTGCTCTCTGTCGATTAACATGCTTTGTCTAAATGTGCAGTATTTGTACTTGGTGGATATGTGTCTTAACCCATTTTATCCTGAATACGCCCGCGGTCGTAATACCTCATTCTATCCTGAATACACCTGCAGTCGTAGTATCCCATTTTATCCTGAATACGACTACGATCGTACTCTACTACGTATGTGTGTAGCGTCTCTAGAAACACATGGTATACATCACAAATATTTGTGTACTTCTTCACCTACACAGGAAATGGTTAAAGCAAGCATGCGCAGTGAAATTGTTTTTAAAAACGTGGTTGGAAAAGAAACGGTTGACTTGAAAATTGATCGATAAAATGATGGACCACAACTCGGATAAACATGGATGCTGATAGCGAGGGTAGCGACATTGAAGTAGAGGATTTAGATGATTCTTTTAAAGATATTGACTTAAAAGATGGGTTACGATTGAATAAAGTTGATGAAAAAAATGACGCATAACTTCATGCACTTGTTGATAACCGTTCAGGGAATGAAGCCGACTTTGAAGGCTTTCGAGAGGAATGACTCCGGGATGATTTTTTGATTCGGTTCCAGCCAAGATTTAAATTGTTAGAAGGAGTTATTGAACATTTTTATTCACCATTAAAGTAATATTTTTATTACTAACATAGTGATGATGCGGACTTCAAAATTTGTACTGATTAATTATCTTACTGAAAGATTTCAATGAATAATTTGCGAGAATTTTTATGAGAAACTGCACGCAGAAATACATGTATCAGAATGTGAAATAAAGAAATTGTACCACATGTCATGTTGTCCAGTTTTAGTAAAATTATTATAACTTTGAAAGTAACAGTGCTAGAAACTTCAAAGTTAGACCAAAATACTAGAAATTGAATTCTCTTTATTTTCTTCCCATACTATGAGGAGCATTTAATTCATCTTCATGGATAATAAAATTCACTGAACATCATGGTAAGTATTTTTAAATAAAAAAAACATTCTTGCAAGTCATATTTCAAAATACAGTTGTGAGCATGTGCTTTGGTAAATGATAACAAAACATGAATCGCAGTGTTGCAAATTGTATTATCTTTTCAGAGATATATAGTTTTATATACTTTATAAAAGAAATAACATTGTAGTAACATTTTTAGTAAACCTGGTGAAGGTAGTCAGAATTGATACAGCTACTGCTGTATGATGCTCCGTTTTACCACAATGTATTTAGAATTGCTTCTCAGGAATCAGGCACTGCAGTTGAAATTGGTAAACAGGATAAAATGGGTTAATCACATTTTTCACATAGAAAAAATGACAGCAACAAGAACAAGTACAGGAATAACAACTATTTGTACTTGTTTTTTGACCCTGTATATCCCCAGTTTGACATGGTTTCATTCATAGGACTCCATCATAAAAAATGAAACTATTATTGATGGATACATCACTAAGGGCCGCACTTGCTACAGTGTACTTGGTAGGCTCTTCAACAGAAGAATGTAGGTGTGGAGATACAATCAACAGAAGAACTTAGGTGTGGAGTTACGATCAACAGAAGAACTTAGGTGTATAGATACAAAATTTGGACATGGTGGATGTTTAGAAACCATAATGTATCTAAATGATGACATCGAATGCTCGAAATCCCACTCATTTTAGACTATCAGTTTAAAGGTTTGTCATTAATTTGCTTGAAAATCAGTGTTTCTTAGTCAAGTTATTCTACACAAACCACCATACATTCAGGGGCCATAATGCTTTTAAATGATGTTGTCAAGTGCTGGAAATTAAAATAACTCATCAATAAACTGCTGTATTTGGTTGAAATCCAAAAACCTTTGGTGAAATTATTCATCATCCTGAGAACAGACACAGGGACATAACTTCATGCTGAAAATAAGACTTTTTGAGCTCTCATTAGTGTATAGCCAAATCCAGCAATTCCCATTAAAGTTTTCTTTCCAAGACCACATTTTCTTACAGATGGATGGACTGATAGTGCATTGGACAAATTAATGACTGTAGGGTTACACCAAATTGTCGAGAGAAATCCTAGTGAAATTTGGTTATTAAATTCTTCACTGTCTTCAGTTACTAGTTTAAACTTTTGCAGTCATTCTTGGTTAAACCATTTTAGTAATGAAGTGGAAATTTACAGTCAGTTACTACTGAGACCATTTACGGACATATTTCGCTAAAGATGAAGTGATAATTTCAAATGTTTGAAAAATGAAAACATTGTACAGAGAAGGAAACCAGTTTGATCTGCACTCACTGGGTGCAGTTTTCTCCAGGTACAATATATGTTTTAAAATTGCATTGCAAGTTTTCAAATTATTTTTGTTATTAAAAGGACTTCTCAACAAGGTCACTACAAATGAGTGAGGAGTCACCAACTACCATGATGGAGATAGATAGAAAGATGCAGGAGGAGGAAGAGGTCACTGGTGAGGCAGCAGAGGAAATTCTGGCACAGTACCAGATGAGGAGAAGATGGGAGAGCAGGTTGGTAATGTCAGAGTGAAAGGCAACATAAAGCTTAGTCTGTACAAATTATGAACATGTATAAAGTTGAAATGGTAATTTTAAACCTGGAGTGTAAAATGGTGACCTTGAAGTTTAGATTGTGAGGTAAAATGTTATCTTAATTGTCAAAATGTGATATTAGTCAAAGAATGTGATTGCTAGGATTGACAGTAAAATTGTCATTATAGTTATATTTTGAAATTTCAGTTCATCATCACTTTTCTCCCATAATTGTTTTTTGTCTATACATTTAATATATTTATTTATCTTTATAGAATTTTCACATCTCAACATTTGTTGGTTTTTTTTGTACTTTATGTTGGCATCTTTTTAGAATTGTTTCCCTTCCTAAAGTTATTGTGCAATTCTTCATTTAACATTTTGTAAAAACTTTTCTTGCCATCATATAGCTATGTACTATGCTTAAGGTACCATAAAATGCTACTACATACATAGCTCTGTATGCACTGCTTACAGGATTTTGTTAAAACTAAGTAGCCTAGAATATGGCTGGTGTAGATCAGCAATAAAGAGTAAACCTTTTCTCTTGTCTATTTTATGGGAAACGTCTTGAAAAGTTTTCAAAAGAGGGGTAATTTTAGAATTTGCTTTTAACATTGGAATTCCCATTCTCCTCTCACTTGTTTGAAAATTGTATTGAAATGTAGAATAACAATAAGGGCAATGTAGATGTTCAATACAGTTTTTTCTTTCTCTCCTTTGGACCATTTCTTGTTGTTGTTGTTGTTGTTGTAGAGTTTAACGCCATTTTTCAGCACATGATAGGCTATACATGGCGGCCAGCATTATTGGCGGAGGAAGAACCCCGGAAAAAACCCCAGAAAGAACCACCAACCCACGAGAAGCTACTGGCAAGCTTTCTCACATAACTACATTAGCCGAATCTTAGACTCGAACCCATGCAGACAAGGGTGAGATGGCAGTGATCTGTAACGGAGAGCGCTTTAGACCACTCGGACCATTTCTTGCACAAATTTTATTATTGTTTTTTTAAAAAAAAGAGGGATTTGGGGAGTTGAGTTTGTCATTGGTTCTCCTCTCACATTGCTTGGTGGATTTTGGTGAAACTTTTCAAGACTAGATATTTAGTTGTTGCCCTATTTGAAGAAATGTTTAGAAAAATTGTCAAAAAAGTGGTGATTTTGTGATTTTGGCTCATCATCACTTGTAAATAGCTTGAAGATTTTATTGAATATGTCAACTAGTTGGTGTAAATATGCTACAAGATGTTTTTTCTTTTCTTATTCTCTCCACTTTCAAGTCATTTTACTGAACAATTTGCACAAATAAAGAGGTTAATATTTAAATTTTAAATTTTGAGAAAAAACATGATTCTAGGCTTAAGTGTTTGATATTGTGTTGTCTTGCTATGTTTCTTACAACACATATTTGGTTAATTTTTGGTTAGTTAAAATATTAAAAAGAGGTTTATTTTAATGACTTTGATTTTGGAATAAGCTTGTTATCATTCTGCACCCAAGCTGCTTGATAGAAAACATGCCTGATGTATGGGACATTTCTGTGACTGCATGCACATTTAGTTCATTAATTAGGTGCAAGTTTCCATTTCCATTCCATTTATATTCATAAATGAAGTTGCTTCAGAAAATTAAGGCATATTATTGTTTCCATCTGTGGGATACTTATTAGATTTCATGGTAAAATAGCAATTGCTGACTAAAAAAGTATTCAATCTTGGGGCCATTTTCTTACAGTTTTGAGAAACCTTGTCTCATGCTTTGAAGATTTCTGATGATACAGAGTTTGAATATCTGGTGAAAGTAATGTGTAAATATGTTAGCTCCTTTATTATCAGGTATTGGGGTAATTAATGTTGGTATTGGTAATCAGGTATTGGGGTAATTAATGTTGGTATTGGTAATCAGGTATTGGGGTAATGAATATTGGTATTGGTAAACAGGTATTGGGGTAATTAATGTTGGTATTTGTAATCAGGTATTAGGGTAATGAATATTGGTATTGGTAATCAGTTATTTGGGTAATTAATGTTGGTATTGGTAATCAGGTATTGGGGTAATGAATGTTGGTATTGGTAATCAGTTATTGGGGTAATTAATGTTTGTATTGGTAATCAGTTATTGGGGTAATTACTGTTGGTATTTGGTAATCAGGTATTGGGGTAATTAATGTTGGTATTTATAATCAGTTATTGGAGTAATTACTGTTGGTATTGGTAATCAGGTATTGGGGATAATGAATGTTGGTATTGGTAATAAGGTATTGGGGTAATTACTGTTGGTATTGGTAATCAGGTATTGTGGTAATGAATGTTGGTATTTGTAATCAGTTATTGGGGTAATTAATGTTGGTATTGGTAATCAGGTATTGGGGTAATTAATGTTGGTATTTATAATCAGTTATTGGAGTAATTACTGTTGGTATATTGGTAATCAGGTATTGGGGATAATGAATGTTGGTATTGGTAATAAGGTATTGGGGTAATTACTGTTGGTATTGGTAATCAGGTATTGGGGATAATGAATGTTGGTATTGGTAATCAGTTATTGGGGTAATTAATGTTGGTATTGGTAATCAGGTATTGGGGTAATTAATGTTGGTATTTATAATCAGTTATTGGAGTAATTACTGTTGGTATTGGTAATCAGGTATTGGGGATAATGAATGTTGGTATTGGTAATAAGGTATTGGGGTAATTACTGTTGGTATTGGTAATCAGGTATTGTGGTAATGAATGTTGGTATTTGTAATCAGGTATTTGGGGTTAAGAATGTTGGTATTGGTAATCAGTTATTGGGGTAATGAATATTGGTATTGGTAATCAATTATTGTGGTAATGAATGTTGGTATTGGGAATCAGGTATTGGGGTAATGAATGTTGGTATTGGTAATGTTGGTATTGGTAATCAGTTATTGGGGTAATTAATGTTTGTATTGGTAATCAGTTATTGGGGTAATTACTGTTGGTATTTGGTAATCAGGTATTGGGGATAATTAATGTTGGTATTGGTAATAAGGTATTGGGGTAATTACTGTTGGTATTGGTAATCAGGTATTGTGGTAATGAATGTTGGTATTTGTAATCAGGTATTTGGGGTTAAGAATGTTGGTATTGGTAATCAGTTATTGGGGTAATGAATATTGGTATTGGTAATCAATTATTGTGGTAATGAATGTTGGTATTGGGAATCAGGTATTGGGGTAATGAATGTTGGTATTGGTAATGTTGGTATTGGTAATCAGTTATTGGGGTAATTAATGTTTGTATTGGTAATCAGTTATTGGGGTAATTACTGTTGGTATTTGGTAATCAGGTATTGGGGATAATTAATGTTGGTATTGGTAATAAGGTATTGGGGTAATTACTGTTGGTATTGGTAATCAGGTATTGTGGTAATGAATGTTGGTATTTGTAATCAGGTATTTGGGGTTAAGAATGTTGGTATTGGTAATCAGTTATTGGGGTAATGAATATTGGTATTGGTAATCAATTATTGTGGTAATGAATGTTGGTATTGGGAATCAGGTATTGGGGTAATGAATGTTGGTATTGGTAATCAGTTATTAGGGTAATTAATTTTGGTATTGGTATTCAGTTATTGGGGTAATGAATGTTGGTATTGGTAATCAGTTATTGGGGTAATGAATGTTGGTATTTGTAATCAGGTATTAGGGTAATGAATATTGGTATTGGTAATCAGTTATTTGGGTAATTAATGTTGGTATTGGTAATCAGGTATTGGGGTAATGAATGTTGGTATTGGTAATCAGTTATTGGGGTAATTAATGTTGGTATTTGTAATCAGGTATTGGGGTAATTAATGTTGGTATTGGTAATCAGGTATTTGGGTAATGAAAGTTGGTATTGGTAATCAGGTATTGGGGTAATTAATGTTGGTATTGGTAATCAGTTATTGGGTTAATGAATGTTGGTATTGGGAATCAGGTATTAGGGTAATGAATATTGGTATTGGTAATCAGGTATTGTGGTAATTAATGTTGGTATTGGTAATCAGGTATTGTGGTAATGAATGTTGGTATTTGTAATCAGGTATTGGGGTAATGATTATTGGTATAGGGAATCAGGTATTGGGGTAATGATTGTTTAGCTCATAGATGATAAGAAATGTAATGGTCTTTTGTCGAACATCTGCATTAGATGCATCATCCCAAATTTTGTGCTGGTCTTCTTCTTCTTATCTTTACCAATCACTGCCATCTCAACTCTGTCTGTGTGTGTTTGAGTCTCAGGCTCAGTCAATGTGGATATATGAGGAAGCTTGCCAGTAGCTTTTTGTCAGTTGGTGGTTGTTGCTGGGGTTCTTCTGATTTCTTACTCCACCAGTTATACTGGCTGCCATATATAGCCTATCGTGTGCAGAAAAAAATGGTGTTAAAACATTACAACAACAATTGCTTTGATAGACTCTTCTGCATAATGTTAGATGTTTTCAAGGAGCTTAGAGTTGAAGAATGTTGGATGAAATGCCTTCATTAGTGATTGATATATTGATAATTGTAACTTTCAAGTCATGTTTACTTTCTAACGAACTTTTCTTCAGATAATTTTCTTCCATTTTCCTTCACAGCCCTCATCCATATCTATTTTTTAATCCTGATGGACACACTTTCACATTCCTGGGATTTAACATTGAACGCAAGACAGGAAATTTGATAGATCAGGAAACCAATCAAGTGTTGGAGACAGAGATCATGCCACAAAATCTGTATGACAGTCTGGTTCACAACAGAGTGCCAATACAAGAAGATTTTGATTCCCTCCCAAGGTTTGAAAGATTTTATTTTTTACTTTTATTTACTGGAAATATTTTGATAATATATATTTGTTTAGATTGTCTTTTCTTGCTTATTTATTCTCTCTTATGTGCATTTCCTTGTGCTTATGTATATATTGTTTTTGAGAGAATTTAGCTGATAAAGAAAATTAGCTTTTCACTCAAAGACATCTTATTAAATATCTTTAGTTTGAAACAAAAATGGTACCGATCTCTTATCTGATATGTCTGCCATGATAGCAGCCTTTTTTAAAATCTTGGATGAGTACAAGTATCTGTGTTTATTATTGAGGATCTGATTTGCTGAACTTGTCAAGACTTTAGCAACTCAGTTATGATGGTATTTTTTTATAAAACTTTTATAAACCAGGATATAGGTGTTCTTGCATATCATTTTGTATCCACTGTAAGACTATTTCTAAACCAGCTTTAACCAGACTTGGTAAATATCCTAATATCATCAAATTGTTGATGATATTTTTTGCTTAGCTTTTGGAATGGTCTTTCATCTGTTGTCCATCCATCCATTAGCACAAGTTTCTTTGCCAATTGCCATTAAACATTTCATACCACATCATCTAGTCATTAGTGAAAATGGTGCTGCTTGGACATCTAATATGGCCACCATAGCAGTTGTCCTGAAAATATTTTTATGGCTACTATCACAAGTCCTGCACACCAGTCAAAATAGCATCAACTCTGAAGCCTGGGGACATACAGATGGAGTTTGATCTGTTTGGGGCACCAAGTGCTGGAAGTATATGGCAAGCCTAAAAAACGAATTGTCCTTTGGCAGCATGTCATATTAGTCTTGGAACAAATTTCATTAAAATAGTTATTCAGGACTGGCCCTTTTTGATGATTTGAGTAGTTGCAGAATTGTCACAATTCACCAGAATTCTTTTCTTGGACCACTGATTTCCCCATTAACACCATCAGTCCTGCACACGTGTTAAAATTGCACAAAATATCCAGAAATGTTTGTATTCCATGCCACTGAACAACAGTGGAAAAACGATATGTTATAAGATGGTCATACTTCAATGAATGCATATGAACTGCTCACTAATAACCTATGCAAAGAGCAGTACCATTGATGTTGACGGCTGTAACGATCTGTGAATGCACGAGACTGCCGAGCTGTGCATGCATTATACAGAACATGTTTGTATTTCCCTGTCACTAAACGCCAGTTAAAGAATGAATTGTTGAAAGATAAGAACTGATGTGCTCTCCAATAAACCCATCTGAAGTGAAGTGTCTATATGATGTAGACATCAGTACTGATCTGTGCATCTACAAGACCTGAAAGGATAAAATTGAAAAACAGAACCAGGTAGTATGACGTATGAAGTGCTATGATGATGTGCAAAAACAACCTGCAGATCTATTTCTCAAAGGGATATGACTTTCACCTACCCAAGACCCAAATAGTACTGTCTGATACACCATGCATAGCACCCTGATGCTGCCCTAATCTTAAAAGTTTTGAATAAATGATGATTAAGATTGCATAGCACAAGCAATATGTGCAAGCCTTGGTTGAACTCCTGTCTAGTTATAGGACCCCCTCCCCCCAAAAAAGTAAGAAAGAGTGGTCCCAAATGCCACCCCAGTAGTTGTAAATAGTGACGCAGTGCACTGACGGGGCACTGATTTTGTACTTTTTGGCACATGACAGGCAAAAGGGGTACCCTTGGAGTGTTTGTAATGTGTAAACTCAACTAAACTAATGACACTGATCTGAACCCGAGAAAACTTAAGTTGGTTTTCCTCAACCAGGTTGTCTGTCTTTTCTACTGACCACAAGAATGCATGAAGTGCAAGGAGAAACATGGACTTAAATAGAGCCATACAGATGGCATTGTGAGTGAATCTAAGAAAGACTAGAATTAGTATTTTATAGTATATATTTATCAATGGTAGTCCATGATTAAATGTTATGAAGTGTTTGAAGAAGATTTTTAAGAAAAACATAAAACAAAAAAGAAATTGATAAGTTCAGGGATATTGTTCAGTTTCTGTACATAACCAATAGCTGAGACATAGGTAGATACAGTATATACTGCATAGTGATTTTTAAAAAATATATGAAATAAACATTGCCAAACTGGTACATGGAGAAGAAAGAAAAGAAAAAAGTGGTCTGGAGTTTTAAAGTTGTTAAAATAATTGATGTAGTGTTTCCAAATATGCCTGTAAGCTTCCATGGTACATGGAGAAAGAGCACTTCTTACCAATTTTATTTATCTCAGTCATTAATGTCAGAAGTTCCGGTACCTGTACTGGAATATCCTGTGCATAAGGTTAGGGCTGGAAGAATCGGTGCTCTTTCTTGAATTTGTTGGTGAATATGATGCACTGTTCCCACGAATGGCAAGAATTCTGCCTCGTTTATTGCAACTGACAGGGACATCCATCAGCAATGATTTTGCATGCTCTAAAGAATAGTGTGTCAGATTGGTCAGTCCCTTCCTCATGCTACTATTACTAGAGTCAGTCAAGGATCAAAACACTTTCAGTAAACATAGCCAGAGTATTTTGCAATGTTTCCCACATGGATGTGTTAAAGATACTTCCCAGTTACACATGGGCAAACTTGTCTGTTCTGAGACCTGTTTGATATCATTAACACCGTTGCTGTTTCATTCCCTGAACAAAGGATTTGATGAGATTTTGATACTCCCAGGCTGAAATGAATCCCTGGAATGAAAGGTTTTTGTCTGGCAGTGACCAGTTATCTGGTAATGTCACATTATAATTGACCATTGCTGGTTAGCAAGAGGTTTAATTCGACTGTAATGGCGCAACAACAAGAAGATGAACAGAAAGTCAGTTTGCACAATATAGAAAACCACCAGATTCAAATCCTGCACAAATCCCACAGAAACGTTTCAGCACAAATCCCTAAGAAAAGTTTGATGCAGAGACTTAATCGGTTGTCTTTACCTTTGAAAGGTCAGTTATTTGATATCCTACATTCATTGTCTGTACCTTTGAAAAACCAGAGAAATGACTGATCACCTGGCACTATATATGATGCAATGTTACGTCAGATTATATGATATGGTTGGCTCTTTGAATTCAGCTGGCAAAAACGGCATGAAGACAGCAAGTAAGAGGCTAATAACAGTCTATTGCATAATTCCCAGTCAGCCTCTCAATTTCAACATCTATATCCCAGTTTTAGTTACTGACTGAGCCTTATAATCTGACATTACATTATCTTACCACACCACTAGTTCCACTCTTAATGGTCATTATCAAAGAAACCCCATTACAAAACCAGCAAAATGAACCTTAAATAACTTCAGATCATCAAGTTGTGCATTATCTAAATTTGAATTAATTATCATTTTAATTGGCTTGGCTTGTTATCTGTCTGGGGAGTTACTTTGGATTTTGCTCAGCCATAAGGATATATTTTAATTGTGGTAATAAATAAGATTGGTGCTTGTTAATGAGAACCTTGTATAGTTTTTACCTCTTTCAATATAGAGATTTTATTTCTCATATTTTCTAATCAATTATTAAATGGTTTTTTGTGATGAATATCTTGGATGACTTTGATTATGAAGAGACTGTGGATGTTAATTATGTCTTCATCATTTTAATTGACTTTTAATCAGAATATAGTATAATAGGCAAGATCAAAATGATATAAAGTTTGGGAGGTAATTTGAAAAGAATATAGTTTTTATAGTATTTAGTGTATTGGTCAACTCTTAGGTTTTCTTAAAGCCAGGTAAGTGATACTACTCTTACTTTGAGACTCTTGGTAGCTGTTCTGGTTTGTAAGAGTTTTAATGCAAACAAGTAAAAATTAATTTGATCAAACTTAGTTTGTGGGTATATCGGATGAATTCCTTGAAGTACATGTATCTTGATTTTTTGCAGAATTTGTTTTTGTTCTTAAAGAATATTGATTATAGATATGACAAAACATATGCTATAGGTGGTAGGTATATCTTAACATTTTCTGAAACAGGTTAATTGATTTTCCATCCATGCTGTCAGGTTCAAGGTGAATGTCCATTTCAATGAACTTTGTCCTGAACTTTAAAGTTATGTTAAGAACAAGTTAATTCATAGAACCAAGAAAATATTGTGTTATTAAGTTTGGCAAGTTGGAGTTCCTCAAGAATATCAGAGGCTTCATCACTTAGCAGTTGAAAAGAACAAAATGACAAAAGAAAGTATCATATTTGATTCCTGCAAATTCTGTTCAACTAGTGGAGCATCTCTTGTTTGAGGGTCTCTTTCTTGTCATGTTTAGTTTGGATTTCTCTATATGAACTTTTTATTAAATTTGTATTGGATGCATCTTTGTTAGGAAAAGTTATACAATTTTACAATCCTTTGGATTGTAGTTTTGAACAAAATAAATCAGGAAAAACTTTTCTGAGATAATCTTAAAAACTGAATTAATAAATGTGGCCCAATTTACACAGAGCATCCAGCCAAATAAAATTGTTCAAACTCACCTTAAATGACCTGTCATATTTCAGACCAACTACTTTAAACATAAATAACAAGATTTCTTAAAATGTAGTTGATCTGCACTGAAACTTTCTTGAACAAGGCCACATAGACAGACAACAAACTTGAACAAGGCCACTTAGACAACAATCTTGAACTAGGCCACTTAATCATGCAACAATCTTGAACAAGGCCACTTAGACAGGCAGCAAGCTTGAACAAAGCCACGTAGACAGGAAACAAATTTTGAACAAGGTCACTTACACAACAATCTTGAACAAGGCCAGGTAGATAGGCAACAAGCTTGAACAACACCACTTAAGACAGGCAGCAAGCTTGAACAAGGCCACATAGACAGGCAGCAAGCTTGAACAAGTTCACTTACGCAGGCAGCAAGTTTGAACAAGGCCACTTAGACAACAATCTTGAACAAGGCCACTTAGACAACAATCTTGAACAAGGCCACTTAGGCAGCAAGCTTGAAAAAGGCCACTTAGACAGGCAGCAGTTTTGAACAATTGAAAAAATGGCACAGCTGGATGGATACTGTTAGAATGGTCATTGTTAGGTAAATGTGCCAACTTCTTTTGTTTAATGCATATATATATATATATATATATATATATATATATATATATATATATATATATATATATATATATATATATATATTTTATGGGGTTCTAGAATAGCCTATAGAGCTTGCAGGTGATTTCTTTAAGTTATATTAATTTAACAGTAAATGGTAAACATTCACTGAAAAACTGCATGATCCTAATTACTTAGCAAGGTGCTACTTCATTTGACTTGTAATTCATTATGACTCTTTGGTATCTTGTTTCAGGGAGAGAAAAATAGAAAGACTGTGTCTTGTGATGGGAAATGAAATGCCTCATGACCCTGATGACACCTATGAATTGACAACAGACAATGTCAAGAAGATTCTGGCCATCTACATGAGATTCAGGTGAGACTAATATTCAAGACTGTGTTAAGGGATACCAGGACATGTAAATTCCATTCATGGAATTGTTCTATTTATCTTCTTTGAGGCTCTGCTGAAATAATGTAACTCTAACTGGGATATTCTTTGATAGATGATTTTTCTTGTACATTTAATAAGGAGTGATGAGCAGCATGCTCATATATATGTCTCCCCTTAGCTGTCCATTGATATCCAATGATGGAGATAAGCATGTCCATGTCTTGGGTTCTTCCACAGCAATCCACAAAAAAGTGTAAGAGTAGTCTCATTCAGAAAATATATATGAGACCGACACTCTATCAAAAAATCATCAAAGATATGCATATTTAGATGATGGCCATAATATTTACCATTTTTCTCAGCTATCCATTGTTACGTGCTTAGGCTCGAATAAGCAGCAACACAGAAAGAGTGAAAACTAACAAGCTTGTATAACTTGAACAATGAATTTATTAAGTACAATTATTTTCATAAAATAAATAAACTTACGGTTTTAGAGAATCAAATCCAACATTAATCCAATATAGAATTCACAAAAATAATCCACTAATGGAATTGCAAGAGTCCTGATAAATAAATGTTCTAATAGTTCCAGGTTCGAATCTTGACGATGTAATCCAAAATGGCTGACAATGTCACGTGATGCAGTTCTTATTTTATAATCATCCAATTGAAATTATGAGCACATGTTTTCTCCTCCAAATAAATAAATAAATCCTCTTGCTTCAATGAATTGATACAATGTCCAGTACAAGGTAATTAAAATTATAACTCAAACATAAAACACAACTATTAACTTTAAAAGCCCAGATTCTACTCATATTAGCTTCCAAAACACAGCTATATATATGTAATTCCCTCATAAACAAAAAGGAATCATGTGATTCTGGAAGGTCATAGAAAGAAGCTACCTTCACCAAGTCACGTACTAAAAGAATGAACCAGAAGAAAAATCAGCCACTAATTACTAAACATGAAAGATATTTTTGGATCTTGCCAATCATTTCCAAGGTTTGTTTACACTCTCAAAAGAAGGGTCAGAAATGAGGTCAACAAGCCAAGGTCAACCTGTGTTTACAGCTAGAGTCTAGGTCAGCCTGAATTTTCCAGAATAATGTCCCAATTAATGAATTTAAAACCCAATATGACAAATTTGGATCTGACAATAAAAATAAATAAATTAAATCAAATATACGTAACACCATAAATTAAATGACCATTTGCATTCACAAGATTATGTCATTCAATGCATACAGCTGCAATAACTCTAATAATAAGTTGAGAGGATAGTAATTTGTTGTGATATGTATCATCAAATGATGTACATATATTCAGAATTAACCCTCCATACCATTTGAGTATGTATTTTGTCAGTTACTTCAGATATGACTGAAAACTAATTCTTATTGTTCTGGGTGAGGCTGAAAACCAATTCATAGTATTTCTGGCACATAATTGGGACTGAACATTAATTCAGAGTATTTTAGCACATACATGAGGCACCAAACTGAGTCTTATTATTCTAGATTATTTTGTTCATAGATGAGACTTAAAACCATATCTCATTGTTTTATAGCATTTTATTACACAGATGAGACTGAAAACTTATTCTTCTTGTTTTATAGCATTTCTTTACACAGATGAGACTGAAAATATATTGTTCTAGAGTATTTTTATTACACGGATGAGACTGAAAACTTATTCTTATTGTTCTAGAGTATTTTTATTACACAGATGAGACTGAAAGCAAATTCTTGTTCTGAAGTTTTCTATGTCCTTTAGTATCAGACCATTTATTGATTAACTTTAGGTGAATAGGTTACGGAAACCTAGTTATCATGAAACTTTTGATTTCTTATGTCTACAGCTGTATTTTTTGATAAATAAAAGCAATTACCAAATTGAAAATGCGTATAGAATAGTTACATACTTATTGTTGACAGTACATGATATTTAGGATATATATCTAATTGTTTTATTTAAAAGTTTAAGCATAATTAAATCAAATCAAATAAAAATATTAAAATATAAATTACTTAAGTGTGGGCATCAGAATTGATGTAAAAACTATATTATTCCAGTTTTGAATAACTTTTGGTACTTGTATTTTTAACCTCTCTTTGTGGTTGACAAAAAGTATTTAACTTTTTAATGTCCCAATAATTTGAATTTAAAATAATTTCCAACAAGAGTGTTTGAAATCTTAGAATTTGGTAGGTGTAGGCCAAGGAATTAAAATTTATGTAGATTGGTTCTGTCATTTTATCCTTTATATTTAGTGAATGTTTGCATATTAAATGTACATGATATAAAACTATCGAAATCATAATTTTTTCACAACATGTACATGTAAATATCGATTGTTGATAAAATGGCAGCTTGTTATTTTTTATTTAAGTACGTTAGTATTTGCATCATCATGGCATTTTTTCCGAAGAACATGTGTTGTATTAAGTTCAAATCACGTTTTTGTTTATGATCATGAAAACTAACTGGTTTTATTTAATGTGCCTGAAAATTGGGATCAAGAATAAAAGTTACTGAACAGTATTTGAAAACATCTGGTGCAAACAATTATTGAGGAAAAAATGTAGGGTATTGACAACTTAGGATATTGAAAGACTTACGTTATAGATAATATTTTGTCATCTTTTTCAACTAGATGTGACATTCCTGTGATTATCATGGGAGAGACAGGGTGTGGCAAAACCAGACTGGTCAAGTTTTTGTGTGCACTACAGACCCCACCTGGAACTGATGTGAAGAATACGATACTAATGAAGGTTAGTGAAGATGTTTCATACATCCTCAGTTAATGATGGTTTATTATCATTATATTAAGTCAATATGGTGTACCACATGAAACACAAGTCAGGTTTAAACATTGCCTTAAAATCATTATATTAAGTCAGCATGGTATGTCATATAAAACACAAGTCAGATTTAAACATTGCCTTAAAAACATTATATTAAGTCAGCATGGTATGTCACATAAAACACAAGTCAGGTTTAAACATTGCCGTAAAAACATTATATTAAGTCAGCATGGTGAGTTATATAAAAGATAAGTTTTTGATAAATAGTTTACAGTTCCAGATAAACAGCATATTTGCTTATTGTACACAAACTGATTGACCCAAAATGCACATTTTATCTTTAAATGCATTCCAATTATGCAAAATAATTTCATTTGTATCATTTAGTCCAAAGTTGCCATTGTATTGTTCCTGTTATAAGCACATTCCAGTTTTTGGTGCCTTTAATCGGTATAAACTATGCTGTCAAGAAACAAACTATTGTTGAAGGATCTAGTAGGTGTATAAAAGGTGGGATAAGTCCAAGAGTATTTCCTGTTATTGTTCAATCAGTGATGTTGAATCTTTTGTTGCTACTTATTTTTGACTTCAATTTATTAATTTAAGCTTCAGTTTTTCAAGGCAAAGTTTGACTGTTTTTTTCTGTCCCATTATGATAGTAGTAGCGCAAATAGTATCACTCTTATTATTCTGTTTTTCTCAACTTTCATAGTCCGAGACAGAAGAGCTTTTTTGTGAACTCAGTTAAAGAACTTTAGATCATGTGTAGCACCAGAGAAAACCTCAGAGCTTTATAAATACATTTTTGATGCTATAGTTTAAGCACGTTATGTTTTTTTTGTTTTTTTACAGAATATTAATGTCTTTACTTTAGTCTTATAGTACTTGTTATTTATGTTTTTTGGAAGGGTTTATCTTATGTTTTTATAAGTAGTTCTTTAGATTTACATTTTTAGAACCATATATATACAACCAGTATTGTGCTGACATGCTGTTTTATCCTGATACATAAATACTATCTGTGCGTCAAATTAGGAATTTCATTTCTGCTTTACACAGATTAAAGGTATAATCCAGTATTTAAAAGCTCGATAAGAATTTTAAAATCAGTTCTTCATATTTCTGAATCATACTAATTAACAGATCCCTCATGGGATTGAACTTTTCATTAGTTATCTTTGCACTTAGTAGTTTAGACCTTCATGTTGTCATTTAAAAAAACAATAAATTATTTATTATTTTTCCCTCAATAGGTGGATGGTGGCACAACAACTGCAGACATAAAGAGGAAAGTAGAGGAAGCAAGGAAAATTGCTCAGCAAAATACAGTCCGGTATGGATCTCACATGTACACAGTGCTTTTCTTTGATGAAGCAAACACTACAGAAGCTATTGGAATGATCAAGGAGATCATGTGTGACAGATCCGTGGAAGGAAACCATTTAGACCAATCCCAGAACCTCAGATTTGTGGCTGCTTGCAACCCATACAAGAAGTGAGTAATTAATATTTTTTTAAAAGCCCAAATAATAGATTTTTACTAGGCAGTAATATTTCTGAAGTGGAATACTTTATGATGGGAGTATAAAAAGATAGAAGATTTGAATATGCTTCCATAAAATGTGCTAATTATCTTTAAATTTTATCTACAATTTCCTTGAATCTGTTCTTGTTCCATACATTAACATGCAGATTTTCAACTCCTCTGTTTTTGCCAGGTGAGACATGAGCATTATTTTTCTAGAAGCAGCAGTTAAAGTATCGGTTACATGGGCATTGCTTTACTGTCAGTGGTTACAGTAGTGTTAACAGTGTAGAAGTTTTGCATGAAAGATTTCGTGTTCAGGTTGTTTCAGATCAGATGCATGTGAGATACTTTGCTCTGTGGAACACTTTTTAGCATGGCTGATTGACAACCAGGAGAACATTTGTGATGGTCTGCTGGCATCTTTCATCCATTAGCAATCACTACACCGTCTTATCCATCTAATTCTGAGGTCTAGTTAGTCTGGAATAAAATGGACACATTTACTCTGGCTTTCTTGAAATAATTGTTATTGCTTCCATTTTGGAAATGAATGATCCTATTGACATATGTTTTGTTATTGCAACATTATGTTTTGATGTTGGTCTAAGTTAACATGGCTGTCACTGTGTCCATCTTGAAAGTCCTCTGACTGCTATTAGTCAGAATGGATGGTCTAGTTGACTTGGTAGTTTTCACTATTATCTTATTTACTAAATGTAGTTTATCCTAAATGCATATGGTGCCTATGTGACCCCAAATATGGCCTCCAAAAATAACCATCTGTGAAAATTCTTTTACTAGTGCATTTACTTTTAAAGAAGAGACTGTCTGTCTTGTCAGCATTGGCTTTTTACAATGGCACCTGGTGGCCCTCTTAGAAATCTTGTTATTACTACATCTTCTATATATATGGTTATACTCATTTTCACTGAAACACTTCAAATGAAAGTGGTATTAATCTAAAGGTATGGTGATTTTGGTGTGAAAGGTCAAAGGGCAGTCACATCCAGGCCACAACCACGACCAGCTTGGTCTCCATTTTTACATTTTTGGAGATTGGCTTCCCTTACTTCAGTTTGGGTTGGGGGCAAGCGTGGCAATGCCTACATTGACTAAATCCTAGATGCAGCTCTGACTGATGATAGTGTTGTACCCATTGTCAAGAAGAATAAAAATCAGATTGCATTTTGCAATTTTTTTAGGGAGGATGACCATGGTACACTCAAAAGATATGAGTTAGTTTATGATTAGAACATTGAGAATTCAATCCCCCATATTGTTTTCTCAATTTAAAAAATGTGTGGGATGCCCTTCTTTTAGCACCAGTTACTCCAGCAAGGAGGCAAGATATATAGCATTTTATACAGTGAATCTTATAATGTTAGAAAACAATATTTATAATACTTATTGATAACTTGGTTACTTTTGGCATTAAAAGAGAGAGTGGTTTGGGGTTTGAAAACATATCTGACATTTTTTGAAGAATTTTTATCTGTGTTTAAAAATTTATTTGACAGTTGCATGGTGTCCTGAGATTGATTCATTTAGAATAACTGACATGCAGTTTTGATAATTCTCAAGCATTTTCAAACAAGAAATATATGATAAGCAAAAAGAAACATCGTGAGATATTAAAAATATTTTTGTCTTACGTTTGATGCTATCTTTGTAATCCACCATTCCAAATGTCCTCATAAGTCAATGTATCTATAATAACCACAGACACCCTGAAGCCTTGATAAAGCGTCTGGAGCAGGCTGGACTGGGATATCATGTGGATGCTGACAAAACAACTGATAGACTTGGTAATTATAGAAAGATTCTGATTTATCGTGAATATTTTTTGTCATGTGTATAATTACATTTTAAAATTTAAAGTCGGATACTGATCTGATCTGGTTTTAGATCATGAACTGTTAACAGTTATTTGAAGCCTCAAGAAAATTCTCAAAAACATGTCTAATTTGTTTGTATGCTTGAAGGTTTCTAATTGTTTTCATGTTTTCCTTTTATATAAACAATTATAATTCATTATTCTTGAGTGACGCATTTTCACACTTTCAGGTTCTTTAATATTTTGAAATTTAAGCATTGTATAATTTGTACTATAATCATAAAAAAGTTTGGACATTTATGTGTAATTTCTCCTGTATCTTTCAAACAAATAAATAAGATTTCAGTTAAGTGAATTATCGTCAGTAATGCAACTTGCATGATACAAAAGCTAATATATATCATAAGAGGCCAAAAATGCTGAAAAAGTTTTTATCCAAAATTTTAAAAATGCCATGAATGTCATACGGTAAAAGTATCATATCACTATGTTATAAGTAATACATTATTTAGAACATTTTTTTTTAAAACCCAACTGGCCACTAGGTCAAATGAATGTATGGTATGGACCTGTGTCTGTTTTGTATCTTTGTCCATCATTATCTGTTTGTTACCATTGTGGAGGCCATGTTTATGTTGTGATATTGATCAAGGTTTGAATATAAGCTTATTCCATCAGATTTTGAACTAGAATAGTTAACATTGAATAATAATGAGTATTTTACACCTGATTGGCTGAGCGTGTTATCACTATGTAGGCCATATTTCATTCAGATTTTGATCAGATTTCAAATGTACACTAGTATCACGATCTTTTGTAAGTTGAAAAATAAGGAAGATACATTACCGTTAAATCGTGCATTTGATTGGCATTTCTTACCACTATTGAGATCTCTAATCTAATTTTTGTCACACTTGGTAAATAGACTTAATATCGCAGTCTTAATATGAGCAAGGTCTACTCATACACAAGTACTTGGTGAGGTGGACCACTCTGGTGGCCTATGTGGTTAGAGCATCTGCCTTGGATGCTGGAGGTTGCAGGTTCAAACCCCGGCTAAGTCATACTTAAGACTTATAGAAATGGTAACTGCTTCACATGGTGCTGAGCATTAAGAGGTTAGGACTGGTTGGCCTGGTATCAGGATAATGTGTCTGGGTGGAACATCATGCTACATTTCTGCTGCATGCCCAGTGTTGACATCATTGTAAACTGTCACAATGCAGACATTGTAGTAATATGACTGAAAAATTGTTAAAGCTACGTTAAAAATCCAAATTAAACACAAACACATAGTGAGGTAATCTTGCATCTCATAAAGTAAGCTATTTACCATTCACAATACAGTGTTCAGTGATCTGTGTTGCTAAATAGGTTAATATCACCAAGATGTTCAATGCTTTTTTGTTTAAGAGTGAGATCTCTGCATATGTAATGAGGTTAATCTTGCATGTAATTGAACTTCTTATCACTCAAGAGATGGTATTTTTGACCCGATTTGGATCCGACTTGGTACTTTTTTATTATCAGGATTTTGGATGTGTTTTATGCAACATTTGTGCAATTTCAAGAGAAAATCTTGAATCTGATTGTTTGCTTATTATCACTCAGAATTGTTATCAGAATTGTTTCCAACATTTAAAATGTTTGCATATCATCAGGATGTTGGATGATTTGGATTATTAGCATGATGTAAATATAGTTATACTGTAATATTGTATTTGATTGGCTGAACTTTATGCCACTCTGAAGCTGTGACAGATTTGAAAATAAGTTGATCTGCTCCCATTATTGAGGTTCGAATGTATTAATTGATTAAAGCTTATGTTTCTCATCAAATTTTGATAAAACTTAGTAAAGAGGTTTATATTTTTAAGATCTTTCTGAGTTGAAATATGTACGAGATTTTTGCATATTATTTATCTCTTTATCTTTGAAAATAATTTGATCAAACTATATAGTTAAATAGGTAAAACTGACAAATTGGAAACTTGGGAGATGGATTATGGATAAATGTGTTCTTAAAAGTTGATAAGCATATTTAGTTAAATGTTCTAGTCAGGTGAAACATATAAGGTTGATTTGAGCCTCTTGTTTTTGAATTTAATTTCTTTTTAAGTACAGGACAGTCAGATTTATCCAAGCCTCAGTTATCAGGATGACTGATTTATTGGCAGTATTTATTTCACTCTCATAAATATTTGGTATCACCTAATCTCACTCATCAGACCTCATGCTTATCCTAAAAGCTTTTCTGTAAGTTTGCATCTTATTTTTTTCTCTCTTGACATGTTTAATTATATGATGCTACCATAAGAGCTTCCGTGTCATATTCACAGGTCGAGTTCCTATGAGAAGATTGGTATACAGGGTACAGCCACTACCACAGAGTTTGCTGCCCCTTGTATGGGACTTTGGTCAGCTAAACACACAGATTGAAGACCTCTACATCAGACAGATGGTCAGAAGATATGTAAGTACAAAGTATGAACTATCATGAGCAGATATGCTTTATACTTATAAGCTCTTCTTATACCATTTGTAAACTGAACACTTAAGATATGGCTGTCAGAGAGATGGTTTAGAGATGTGTAACTACATTGTAGCAATTGATTTGACTGGTTTCAGCTCTTTTGCGAATTTACAAAATATCTCACTGTTTATATTAGATTGGCACGCTGTCTTTGATCTAAACAATATTTGTTCATAATGTGTGGAAAAGGACTCTGTACTGTTAGCATCCTTGTCATATTGATGTTAAAAGTAATGAAAGGGCCTTTAAAGCAGTCAGAGCTGCCAAATATTTGCCCAGTTCTGAATTTAAGATTGCATGTAGTGATGTAAAATGTTACTCAAATCACATTTTCTTTATACATAGCAAAGTGTTTTGGATGAAACATAATTTATGCAAAAATTTGCTTTTCCCATAAAGGACAACATTGTACCATAGTTTTAGTGTATTGATGTAATCCTCTCAAAAGTAAATACTGTAGAAATAAATATCATCCTGTATTATGTTAACAATATTGTACTCAAGGTCTTAAAAGATATAACAAACAAAATGTTAAACCAACAATTTAATTACAACGTAAACAAACAAAATATTTCCCTAAAATGCAAAGTGAAAATTTAAAAGACACAGTATTGTGAATTAAATCCCAAATAATCCTAAATGTTATATCACGATGTCCAAGAATGAAGAAATTTCCAAATGAATTCCAATAGTCTTGAATGTCCTGGTATGCCAGTAGTCTTGAATGTCCTGATATATCTACAATGTAATTCAAAATGTCTTTGAATGAAATCAAAATAATCCCTATGTAGTATTTTAGTGCAAAAGGTCTAAGTACTTTTTAATTTCCAGTGAATAATTTAAATAATTCCTCTGAATTTATGTCTGTACACAACTGTAATCTTAATAAATTCTCACTGACTGATCATAAGATGAAAATGGAAAGATTGATTTACCACTATATTACTTGTAAATATTTTCACTTGATCTATGATGCAGATACATTTTTGGAAGAAAAAAAAATTATATCAGTTTCCACCAAATTGTAAACAAATTCTTATGTTTGGCCTCAAATTCAAATTTCAGTAAACAGCTGATTTCATTTTTACAAACATGACTAGAATCAGGTACCTAAAAGCTTTACCCCACCCCCATTACAGACAAAAGTCAAGCACACAAAATACATTAAATATGGAGTCAGAAAATAAATAGTTTAAATATCATCCAATATTTTCCCAATAGTCTGAAAGTAATACTCTATAAATATTATAAAGTATTCTTTCAACAGTCTGAAGGTAATACTATATAAATATCCAGTATTCTCTAATAGTCTGAACGTAATGCTTTATAGATATCATACAATAATTTCTCATCAGTCTGAAAGTAATATTGCATAAATATCATGTATTCTCTCTGCAATCTGAGTGTAATACTGTATAGATATCACCCAGTGTTCTCTCAAAAGTCTGAAAGTAATATTAATATCATCTAGTGTTCTCTCAGCAGTCTGAAAGCAAATACTGTATTAATATCATACTGTATTCTCTCAACAGTCTGAAAGTAATACTATGTATATATATATATATATATATATATATATATATATATATATATATATATATATATATATATATATATATTATATATATATATATATATATATATATATATATATATATATATATATATATATATATATATATATATTTTTTTTTTTTTTCTCAAATGTTCTCTCAACAGTCTGTAAGCAAATACTGTATTAACATTATCCAGTATTCTCTCAACAATCTGAAAGTAATACTCTGTAAATATCATTCCAGTATTCTCTCATAAGTCTGAAAGTAATACTGTATGAATATTATCCAGTATTCTCTCATAAGTCTGAAAGTAATACTGTATGAATATTATCCAGTATTCTCGAAACAGTCTGAAAGTAATACTGTTTAGATATCATACAGTATTTTCTCATCAGTCTGAAAGTAATACTGTACAAATATCCAGTATTATCGTAACAGTCTGAAAGTCATACTGTATTAATATCATCCAGTATTCTCTCATAAGTCTGAAAGTAAATACTGGATAAATATCCCGAGTTTCTCAACAGTCTGAAAGTAATACTATGTATATATATATATATATATATATATATTATATATATATATATATATATATATATATATATATATATATATATATATATATATATATATATATATATATATTTTTTTTTTTTCTCAAATGTTCTCTCAACAGTCTGTAAGCAAATACTGTATTAACATTATCCAGTATTCTCTCAACAATCTGAAAGTAATACTCTGTAAATATCATTCCAGTATTCTCTCATAAGTCTGAAAGTAATACTGTATGAATATTATCCAGTATTCTCTCATAAGTCTGAAAGTAATACTGTATGAATATTATCCAGTATTCTCGAAACAGTCTGAAAGTAATACTGTTTAGATATCATACAGTATTTTCTCATCAGTCTGAAAGTAATACTGTACAAATATCCAGTATTATCGTAACAGTCTGAAAGTCAGACTGTATTAATATCATCCAGTATTCTCTCATAAGTCTGAAAGTAAATACTGGATAAATATCCCGAGTTTCTCAATAGTCTGAAAGTAAAACTATAAATATTATACAATATTCTCCTAACTGTCTGAAAGTAATACTGTATAAATACTATCCATTATTCTCTCAAATTTCTGAATGTAATACTGTATTAACATCATCGAGTATTCTCTTAACCATCTGAAAGTACATACTGAAATACATATTTCAGCCTGAAATATCTTACTTAAAATCTCTTATTCTATATCAGATCCGAAATGGCAAGCTTCCTGCTATACAAGGACTGATTAAGGTAATCAGTGGAGTTCTGACTGCCTCCCAGGATTTCATGAGACAACAACAGGTAGGTAGTTATTTTACTGAATGAACACAGGGATTGGGTTTAAAATATTGATGCTAGCCTTAGTTTATGTTAGAGGCTTGGTTGAGGCTTTTATCAACGATTAAGACTGAGATCTGTTTGTAGCAAGTAGATCTGATAGGCACTGGTCAAGGTTCATGTTCTGCCAACCTTTGGAATTCCTCATCCACTAGTATTTAGTAACCTATGAGGCAAAATAATGCATTTCATGCAATGGAGAATTTACATTATAAATGATATGATCCCAAGAAAACATTTTCATTTTTGTGAACATGAAAGATGCTATTTGAATCTGTGTGTGACTGAACAACACCTTGCAAATGTGACTGTCTGATCTCTTTTTTGTTGGACTTCAATCAGGTTAAGGCTTTTATCAAGTTCTTGTCTTTATTATTTAAACAGTGCCATCTGAATCAAAAAATCTTCTTAACAATTTCTATACAAAAATGTAACTGAAATTGGGTATTAGTGTTTGTTAAGTCTGTTTTGATGGAAGCTCAGCATGCCTGTCAAAATATGCATGTCCATATGTATTTCCCCATGTCTTATATTTATAAGATAATGCTAATTACTACAGCTTTTAACCTACCTAATGCTTGTGAGACAAAGGGGAGTCTCTTGTTGTAAGATATTATTCATGTGGGCTTTGTTATTTCTCAGATTTGTCTGCTTTATTTTATTTATCAGTGGGCATTGATGTTAGTATTTGGCTACATCAGACAGAAGATATTTGTATCTTTTGTAGGAAGAAAGTAAATTGAAATAATTATTCAGTAAATAGAACTGTTTATTTTATCAGTTTGTCTCAATTTAGTGAACCAATGACATGGAACTGCAGCTGAAAGGTGAACAGTTGCCATATTATATTTTCTCAAAGAAACCATCAGAACTTTTTTGATCAAATTTGGCATTTAACATTCTGTCTTGGAGAGTTTCTGATCATCTTTTAGATATGGCCAATATAACTTAAGTATAAAAAACACATTATATGACTTTACAAACATTGTTTAACAGAATTTGATTAAATTTGATATAATGGACACTGGCAGGAAGACTGTTACAGTTTACAAACGATGCCTATTTACCTTTGGATATTCTTCAGAACCACTGAACAGAAATTAATTCTAATTTATAGCATGGAGTACAATGATGCTGATCTACCATTACTTTAAAGAAAGAAAGACAAACCAAACATCTATGATGTTTCAAAAACTTTATTTCAGAACAGAAGATTTTATATATGATCTTTAAATGTAAATTATCAGCTTCTACATACTTGGCAAAATTTACAAAAGTTCTGCTTCATCAGCAAAAATGGTTACATTTATAAAAAATTGCAAAAAGATGCTTGCAACAAATTCTCAAAATCTGCACAACAGATTCTGTCAAATTTGGAACAAAGCATACAGGCATTGATGGCATGCAAAACACCTAACATAATTCAGTCTTAATTTACTGAAATCATGCTTTTATGAAGAAATCTCACCGAGATTAAAAATATGTCATGTTATTACAAAAATGATAAAAAACATTTCAGCAATTGATAATGCCAAATAGAATTTGACCCAACTTGACACAAAGCATTCTGGCATGCATTAAAGTTTAGATGTTACAAGAGATTCCAATACACAATCAAATTTGGTCATTAGTATTGGAATAAACAACAACTGGTAAACAAATTCTTTAAAAAAAATGCTTAACAGAATGTGATAAAATTTACAGAAAGCATTCTGGCATTGAGTGCAGCTTTTACAATTTCTAAACGAGTTCTTCTCCAAAAGTTTACTATACATGATATTAGGCATCCTGGCATAAAAAATCCTATTCAAATGTAAACCAATGACGTTGATCCACCTTCAAAAATGGTCACATTGCTAAAATTTGGAAGAAAAAAATAAACAGGTGAAACAGTTGGCCTAATAGTTGAGCATATTAAAGTACACCTGGGCAATGCACCTGAGAACAGAAGTGGAACAGAGTGCCATGCAAGAAAATGCCCCAGATAAATGACATGGTGGATAGAGGGGTGGAGGGTGGTTCTTTCTGCAGATAATTTTAAGTTAAATGCAGCATTGACACTGAAAAGCACACATCTCTACAAGCATCCTTGATATTGTATGACTGACTTGAACAATTGACACCTTTGCCTTTTGCTATGGGTGGTTGCTTTAGACAGGTTTGATTAGACTTGTATATTCATATTACATCTACCTATGCATTCAGTTTCATATTCATATATATTTATGTTGCATATACCAGTATATTTAATGTACTTGTTATGTTCATGTTATTTGTGTATTCATGTCACATATACCTGTATATTCATATTCATTTCACATATTTGTTCAAGACAAAATTATAGATAAATATTTCAATGTTTTAGGGATTAAAACCTTTGTGCAAATTTTGTATGAATTTTTCTTGATGTTGTTTTAACATTAATATTGAATGATGTATAGCCATGCATTTTGCTTACATACCTTTTTCAAGGATGAGTGTAGCTTTGTGTCCTTACGAGATGTTGAACGTGTTCTAAATGTAATGAGCTGGTTCTATGCACAATGCCAAGAGGGGAGAACTCTGTTTAACAGAATGGATCAAATCATACAGCCTTATGCTAGGGATAGAGAAGACATGGAGGAGGAGGAGGAGGAGGAGGAAGATGAAGATGAGGAGGAGGAGCAGCTAGACGATGAGACTCAAGTAAGAAATGTGGTTTAATTTTAATCTTTAAAATGTCGTATTAGACTGGAGATTTCATTATATAATAGATACAATATGCTGTTGAAGGAGTACTTGATATGAAATAGGCCTTTGATATCCAATCATCCTTTTAAACATCATCATCTTGAAATCTGTGTACAGAACACCAAAATGTTCAGGGTGCTATGTATTTCTGTCTGTATCTTGTAGTATCTTTTAGTTGTGTTTTGATGTGAAATAGGCCTTTGATGTACCACCACCACCACCACCACCATTATCATCATCATCATGAGGCAAGCTTTCTCACATATCCACATTGGCCAAACCTGAGACTTGAACCCATTTCAGGTTCGGTCAATGTGGGTATGTGAGAATACTTGCGAGTAGCTTCTCGTGGGTTGGTGGTTCTTTCCAAGGTTTTCCTGGATTCTTCCTCCACCATTTTTTATTGGTTATCATGTATATCCTATTATGTGCTGAAAAATGGCATTAAACCCTACAAAAACAAAAACAACAACAACAAATTTCTACATATGGAACACCAGAAAGGTTAAGGTGGCTGTGCATTTTTGTATTGTAGTCTATTTTGAGTTGTTTTCTTCTTGTAATGGATGTACATTCTTTGTGAAGTGTTTGCATTTAGCTCAGTGCTTTGTATCCAGTATACATATTGTTACACCTGAAATCATAAAACTTGTTGAGGGGACACACCTTAATGGTTAGTGTACTCTCATCAAATAGATCACTGTGCCAGTATTTCGGTTCATTGAATTTAGGTTAAATATCAATATGATTATTGTCACTATGAAAAGAAAAGAAAATTGAACTATAGTGTTTATCAATTTATAAACATAATTATAAGTATTTTTTGAAAATGGCCAATGTGTTAATTCCTCCTATCTCCGATTCCACATTCTACCAGTTGCTGCTACTTCATGAACTGTCTTGTATTACTCAAAATAAGAATTATTGTTTAATTTATTTTAAATTGAACATTGGACAAAAATGTCTTTCATAACTAACTTTTAAAAATGTGATTTTAAATCAGCATGTATGTTTAGGAAAACACTGGAAATTTGTACTTTTGGTGTGCAGAGCAACATATTTTTCAAATTGTGTATGACTCGAGAACATGGTATTTTATGCAAAAATGTGTACTTGATAAAAATCCCAAGAAAGTCTTCAGAAGTACCCAGACCCTGGATGAGTTTTCAACAAGAGACATAATTGATGCAGGAATTTATTCAAATGTGATGTTTATATCGTGTTAAAATACTTAACAGTGCATTTACTGGTTTGTAAACTTTGACGTTTCCCTCATACACAATACTTTTGTTTCTGGCATTGCTTTTTAACCAAGGAAGTCAAATCTTGATTTCTGAGATCATTGAACTGTAGTACCTTTATGAACCACATGCCCACCCACCCATTCCCAGCTTCTCATCTTATTTCCTTTGACCTCTGTAAAGACTGACCAGTCATATGACCTATACATCATCTTGCATGGTCCCTAAGGTTATCAGGATTGGTCAGTAGTTACCTGCATCTTCCTTAGAACCTGATTTGTTAATAAGCATTACTTTTCAGTTTCCATATTTTGGTTACAGATGAGGTTGCAGTACTTAAATTGATCGTGAATGTTATGCTTTTAAAAAAAAAATTGAGTTGGATTTTTCATGAAACATTGACCAATCAGAATAAGTTCTATTGCTTTCTTAGTATCTTGTTCAGTCAAACGTTTTGGGACACGGTTCACATAGTATTTATACAGTTAACATCAATAAAGGGGCATAACTCCAGAAAAATAAAAACATAGGACAGAACAATATGTGCATGTTCAGATATGGTTATGTGGATGAAAACAATGAAAATATTTGCAGTATCAAAGTCAGAGTTACCATGGTTTCATTTACCTAGCATGTGTTAATTTTTTCAGGCTCATTTCTGTCTTTTCTCAGAGTTTATTGAAAACTTTCCAAGTATTTGAGTGTTTCTTTTTGTTTTCAGATATTGATTTATAATAAGATATTATCTTTTTCAGTTCTACTTGATATTTTTTCTCTCCATGCATTGTTGCCCATACCCTTTAATAGGTGCGATATTTTCATGACATCATTTCTAATGTTAGCCAGTGCAATGTTTTCATGGTATCATCATTTCTAATGTAAGCCAGTGCAATGTTTTCATGGTATCATCATTTCTACCAGTTGGGCTGGATTGCATACTTTACCTGTGTATTTTCAGTGGTGCATATTTAGAGACTACATTTGTAAATAAGTCAGTCCACAACCGCAAAGCTTCATTGACATCGTAGAAATTTTAAATATTTTTCATAGAACTTTGTTTAGGTGATTCAGAAACTTTTCTTTGAATGTTTGTAAGGTCTGTATATGATACATGCTTTATGTATTTGTTCTTATTTGTAAGATGGTGGTCACTAAGATCAATATTTTGTAATTTAACATTTGCCATATTGTCTGATAGGTTAGCATGAATGTCACCAATTAAAGTGCTTGATATTTTAGTTACCTTTGTGGGTTCATATTGTTACGTGCTTAGGCTCGAATAAGCAGCAACACAGAAAGAGTGAAAACTAACAAGCTTGTAAAACTTGAACAATGAATTTATTAAGTACAATTATTTTCATAAAGTAAATAAACTTACGGTATTAGAGAATCAAATCCAACATTAATCCAATATAGAATTCACAAAAATAATCCACTAATGGAATTGCAAGAGTCCTGATAAATAAATGTTCTAATAATTCCAGGTTCGAATCTTGACGATGTAATCCAAAATGGCTGACGATGTCACGTGATGCAGTTCTTGTTTTATTATCATCCAAATGAAATTATGAGCACATGTTTTCTCCTCCAAATAAACAAATAAATCCTCTTGCTACAATGAAATGACACAATGTCCAGTACAAGGTAATTAAAATTATAACTCAAACAGAAAACACAACTATTAACTTTAAAAGCCCAGATTCTACTCATGTTAGCTTCCAAAACACAGCTATATATATGTAATTCCCTCGTAAACAAAAAGGAATCATGTGATTCTGGAAGGTCATAGAAAGAAGCTACCTTCACCAAGTCACGTACTAAAAGAATGAACCAGAAGAAAAATCAGCCACTAATTACTAAAAATAAAAGATATTTTTGGATCTAGCCAATCATTTCCATGGCTTGTTTACACTCTCTAAAGAAGGGTCAGAAATGAGGTCAACAAGCCAAGGTCAACCTGTGTTTACAGCTAGAGTCTAGGTCAGCCTGAATTTTCCAGAATAATGTCCCAATTAATGAATTTAAAACCCAATATGACAAATTTGGATCTGACAATAAAAATAAATAATTTAAATCCAATAGACGTAACAATATTTTTTACAAGCTTGACCTACTGATTCAGTGAATTATTCTACTGTACTGTTTCTTATTGGAGTATTCAGTTACATCACCTAGTATATACATTTATTTCTCCTATGAAAGAATATTTCCTGTTTAGTTATAAAAATTATCATTCCAAATTCTCTGGATAAAGGTTGCCTGTAAATTAAATCTAGGAATGACTTTCCATTATTTTGAGAAATGTCCCCCAAAATATTCTCAATTTCTTGTGTCTACAAGTCACTTTACCTTTCTGCATTATATCTTCTGTGAAGTATACTGCAGTACCTCTCCCTGCTGTACTTCTGTCCCTGCATAATGTTTATTTGAAGCCTTGACATTTAAATAGTTTATCACTGTAGTTATTATTTAATTTGACTTCACTGAATCCTAAAGCATTTATATAATTCTCCTTGGAAGACAGCATAAACTTGTTTCTGTCTGTTTTTCTCACTTGTACCTTGTACATTTAAGTGACCTAGATTAAAACCTTTTTCTTTTGCTTTCATTGTTTATTATATTTATTATATTTATGTTATCATGCATAGGGGCTGTCTGTGAGATTGTCTCCATGCTTCATCAGGTATGAGGGCCCCTCAATGAGCTTATCTCTATACTACATCATGCATCGGGGCCATCAGTAAGATTGTCTCCAATGCTATTTCAGGTATAGGGCCCCTCAATACTTTAGACTACTCAGCCAATTGGGGCTCTCTCTGCCCCTCAATGAGATTGTCCCCATACTACATGCATAGGGCCCCTCAGTGAGATTGTCTCTGTACTACATGCATAGGGCCCATGTTACGTGCTTAGGCTCGCATAAGCAGCAACATAGAAAGAAGTGAAAATAACAAGCTTGTAAAATTTAACAAACAATTTATTAAGTACAAATATTTTCATTAAAGAAAATAAATAAACATAAATGGTTTTAGAGAATCAAGTCCAAAAATTAATCCAAAAAGAATATTCACAATATAATCCACTATTGGAATTGCAAGAGTCCTGATAAATAAATGTCCTAATAGTTCCCGGTTCGAATCTTGATGATGTAATCCAATATGGACGATGATAGCACGTGATGAAGTCAGTTTTAGTTTTATAATAATAATCCAAATGAAAATCTATGAGCACATATTCTTTCCAGATAAATAATAAAATAATTCCTCTTGCTCCAAACACAATTTCCAGTACATGGTAATTAAAAATAACGCAAAAAGAAGACACAACTTAATATTATAAAAGCCCAACTTCTACTGAATATCTCTCTCTTAAAACATGGTTTATATCTCTGTTTTTTACCTAAACAAGGGGTCACGTGATATTCTAGAAACTATCAGAACAAACCTACGTTCAAGAAATCACGTAACTACCATATGACCCAACTAAAATTAGAAAGATGTTTGTACTTTACTCCATTTTGTCCTTGGAACCAACCAATCATTTTTAAAATAAAGCTCTATGTCCTTGGAATCAACCAATCATTTTAGAAGCTTGTTTACACTCTGAAGCAAGGTCAGAAAATGAGGTTAACACCTGGTGTTTATTCTGTAGTACAGGTCACCCCCTCCCTTCAATGAACGAATCTTAAAACTTAAAATGCCAAATTTGAATCTAACAAACAAAATTAAATGATTTAAATCAAATATACGTAACACCCCTCAGTGAGATTGTCTCTACTACATGCATAGCACCCCTCAGTGAGATTGTCTCAGTACTACGTGCATGGGCCCTCAATGAGATTGTCTGCATACTACATTTATCATCATTACATCCTGTTTTCATATTTAAATGTTCATATATTCAAGTCTGCAAAGTTACATGTAAAACCATATTTCATTTAACTGTTGTATTTACAATAGTGTCCACTAAATTAACATAGATTGTTAGTCGAATGTGATACTCTGTTTATTTGTTGCACTAAGACATACTGTGATACTCTGTATTGTTATGGCACTCAGTATTTAAATCAAGGCCTTCACTTGACAAAATATTAAATGTACCTTATTTTTTTTGTTGTAGAATGATGTGCTTGATGATGTAACCAGATCCCTGGTTCTAGCTCTAGGTGTTTGTTACCATGCCTGCCTGAAAAACAGAGAAGATTACAGGAAACATGTTGCACCATTTTTCAGGGCACCTTGTCATCTCCCAAATGGGCATGCTCAAATAGAAGAGAACATTTCTGTGTAAGTTTATATTCTTTTTTTACTTTCTTAGAAACATACCATGCAGCCAGCCTGATCTGTTTTGGGCAGTTTTGATGTACAATAAGAATTTACTTTACTTTACTCTGGCCCATTGTTTGTTGCGATTCTTAATTTTTTTTTGGTAAAATGCCCATTATTAGTATTTCTCTTCTTCTGTTTGCAGGATTTTTTTGTATATAATCCAAATTTTTTTTTTTTTATTACTGTGGACCATTTTTGAGGAATTTTATTGAAAAATTGTAAGATAAATGATTTTTGAGAACTCAGCTCAACTGGTTTATTTAGTGTTATGCTGCATTTTACAATAATACTGTAGGATTTATACAGATGAACAAGCAAGTTTCTGAACTTTTATTGCTCCAATGGTATTGAGATAAGGAGAACGTATATCATTTGACATGTATACAAAAACATATAGAAAAACATCCCAGATATGCTTGGATATCTTTTTTTATATAAGCAATAGTTCAATATATGTTGTATTGAAGACAATTACCATGTTTTTTTATATAAGCAATAGTTCAATATATGTTGTATTGAAGACAATTATCATGATATGTATTGTTATACAACATGACTAGTGATGATTATCTGTAATTGAAATACATTTTAGTGTCAGCTGCATTACTATTTATTTCAGGAAATATAATTTTTTTTACTTTGAATTGTAATTGATCCACTAGAAAAGATATTTGGTCAGTTTAATTTATGCACAGGCCAGCACATGGATTGATACATTCCAACAGCCGCTTCATTTTCTTTAATAGGCACTAACAAGTAATGCATATTACTAGAACCAATAAGTGGGACATTTTACTGAATGCTTAGTGATGTACAAGTTTAACCGTTTCCACGGAACAGTGTCAGGTGCTCCATTAAAATATGTAGTATCAGTGCAGTGTGTTCATGAGTGAGTTTTTTCTCTTAATAAGTTCAGGTTGTACCTGCAGTATATTTTGATCATTTGTTTACACATTATAATTCACAGATGCCAGAATGTGTTCCTAGAAAATGTTTCACTGGAGAAGAACATTGCCAGAAACACGGCTCTTAAAGAGAATGTGTTCATGATGGTCACTAGTATTGAACTGCGGATCCCTCTCTTCCTGGTAGGAAAACCAGGCAGCTCCAAATCCCTGGCCAAAACGATTGTGGCAGATGCTATGCAAGGGAATGCAGCCCACAAAGATCTCTTTAAAGAATTTAAACAGGTCTACCATTGAATTATCACATTTTTTTTTCATATCTACCACTCTCATATACCTGTAAGACATGTAGAGATATTTAGACATGATGCAAATCAAGCCAGTAAAATAACTATACATCCAACTTGTTAGTACAAAGTACGATTTATGCATTAATATTGTTCTGTTTAATGGGAAATTTAATTATTTTTTTTTAATTGTATGCACCTTACAAATATCTTAAAGAGTTATTATTCCCAATTGTTGACTCAGAAAATTTGACAGAAATGTCCAGGAAATAAATAGCAGATTTGTAATATTATTTTGTCTTCATTGTAACATCACAATTCATAATCCTAATTTCAGGTCCAGATGGTTTCCTTACAGTGCAGCCCCCTATCAACACCAGATGGAATTGTGGGAACTTTCCGTCAGTGTGCACAGTTTCAGAAGGACAAGGACCTAAACAGATTTGTGTCTGTGGTTGTTTTGGAGAAAGTTGGGCTTGCAGAGGACAGTCCCAGAATGCCTTTAAAGACACTGCATCCTCTCCTAGAGGATGGTTGCCAAGGAGATGAGGAACCACTGCCACACAAAAAGGCAGGCCAAATTTAGTTGTTCCATTATTTTCATTTATTTTACACACATCTACTACTCACCCAACTGTGGTGCTTCAGGTGCCTGAGTGGTCTAATGTTTTTGTCTTTACAGATCTGTTTTGCATGAATTCAAGTCTCAGTTCAAACACATTGGTATATGAGAAAGCTTGACAGTAGCTTTCTTTGGGTCAGTGGTTCTTCTCTGTGTTTTTAACCCACCAAATATGCTGGCTGCCTTGTTTAGCCTATCATGTTCTGAAATGTGATTGCCTGTTGTCCTAATTTGGACTTCTGCAGCACATCCTTGGTAATGATAATTAGATTTTAACCAGATTTGGCATACAACTTTATATTCAGTAGACCTGGGACAAATTTAATTTTCAACAGTAATGTGAAAAGATTATTTAAGGAGTTATGGCCTTGATGGTCCTCTTTAACTTACAAAGGATTGTTTTCTTTTGAACTACAATAAGGTATGCAGTTTTATATTGATAAGGCCTTGAATAAGTTTGATCTCCAGAGTCTGATGCTGCCATCATTTACAGGAATTCAATTCCTTGTCCTCTTAAACATTGGTTTCCATTAGCATAACTTGACCTCGGATTGTTCAATTTTAACCAAACTTTATGCAGCTTTATAATCTTGAGATTTCAGATGAGTTTGATTTTCAGATGTCAACTGCCCATGAGATTTATTATACAGTTACAAATATCATTCATTTATGGAATGATAGTTAATTATTTCTCACATTGGATTTTGCATTATCATTTTGTAGACTTATGGCCCATTGCAACTAGATACATTCCATTTTTTCCATAACAATCATCTATTAAAGACCCTGCTGTTCAGGTGTATAAATTGATCTATTTAGAAGGCACTTGTCTCCAAAAGCTCAAGTTTCTTTTTATGCCTTACTCCAAACATTTTTCTTTGTATTATGGTATCATTTTTATATAAGAAATATTTCTTTCCACAGGTTGCCTTTATTGGGATCTCCAACTGGGCTTTGTATTATTGTATCATTGTTTATAAGAAATATTTATTTCCACAGGTTGCCTTTATTGGGATCTCCAACTGGGCTTTGTATTATTGTATAAGAAATATTTATTTCCACAGGTTGCCTTTATTGGGATCTCGAACTGGACTTTGGACCCTGCTAAGATGAACCGTGGAATTCTGGTGCAGACGGAGGTTCCTGACTTGGAAGAACTTGTAAACACTGCAGAGTTAGTTATATTCTTTTGATAAATTTCATATCGTCATTTGAAGCCCAATAATTTCAACCTGTCAAGGATTCTGAAACTGATAAAACCTGCCTCATGAAGCAGTATATCTTAGTGCTTTTCTTTTTTTAATGCAAGTATTGATAGAGAACTCTAAAGAAGTCTAGAGAAGTGTTAGCTTCAAACCTTTTATTATCTGGCCCCTTCTTAGCAGCAAGATATTTTACAGACCCACATGTGTTAATTGTTGTAATTTTAGGCTTCATTAATTGAGAAAATACAAAATAAAAAATCTATTATGAACTCAGTACATGTAAATTAATTCACATTTATTCTTGACAGCAACAAATAGATGCATTTAAAAAAAAGTAGTATCTGTGTGAGATGATGTTTTGCAGCTTTCAGGGATGTCAGTTGAAGCAATGATAGATTCAACCTTAAATTTCGCTCCACTAACAGCTTGTTTCACTTCTTTGATATCAATGCAACAAGGGGACAAAATCTATTTTCACAAACATATATTTTTAGGAAAAGGTATCAGGTACTTCGCAATGTTAACCAGACAGTTCTGGGTTCACGGAATGTGCATGTAACCAGAAGTCAGCCAGGTGCTTTTGTTGAAGACTAGATTAAGGAGTTGTCACATGAAAGTTCTGTTAGGCTGACTTGTTCTTTCAGTGTCAGAAGACAGCATTATCAGTACTCACAAAGGGGTTTCTAATGCATCATAACTTGACTCAATAACAGGAAAGTTGTTGTTGTTGTAGGGTTTAGTGCTATTTTTCAGCACACGATAGGCTATACATGGCGACCAGTATTATTGGTGGAGGAAGAACCCGTAAAAAAAAAAACGGAAAAAACCATTGACCCACGAGAAGCTACTGGCAAGCTTTCTCACATAACTACATTAGCCGAATCTTAGACTTGAACCCATGCAGACAGAGGTGAGATGGCAGTGATCGATAACGGATATCGCTTTAGACCACTCAGCCACTCGGGGCCCCAACAGGAAAGTACTTATGCAGCTGTACTTGGACACTTTGCAGGTGCTCACTTATGTTATAGTTTACTTTGTCCAAAAAGGCACATTTCTGATGTGATTAAAAATCTGAAAGAAATCGAAATGTTTTGTACTTTGATTGGTACAATCAAATGAGACCACATACCTAATTTCTTGATTATAGCTTCTATTTTGTCATGAACTTTGAACACATTTACAGCTTTTCCCAGAAGACTTAGGTTGAGTTAATTTAAGGGGCTGAAAACACTAGCTGGGAATGCCAACTTAACTAACCAAGAATTGTCATTCAAGCAGTGTGAAAACTGAAAATTATAGTGAAGCAGAAGATTCCTCACTTCATCTCGCAACTTGAATAGGTGAGTGAGAACCTTCCCTTGATAAAGTTATAAAGCCACAAACATTCTTGAAATATAAATTCTGGGCTTTAATAATTTGACCAGTTTTCATGGATTCCTCTAGACCCATCCAACTCTGGGGGCATTCTCTTAATTGATAATGAATCCCTGTGGATGCAGTAGTGAATAAATTTTGCTTCTGGTGACTTTCACATCATGAGCAACAACCCTCAGTGCATCAGCCTGTCATGGCATGAATCCACCCAGTGCTAAATTCTGAAAGCTACATTACCATTGGCTAACTCGAAGGTTACCAATACATGACCCTTAAGCTGATGTCAGATGATAACAGAGGACTACCAAATATACATCAGGCAAATTATGGGCTGTTCACTGTACCTTTTTCTGTTTTTATTTACCTTTTTGTACAGTTTTTAAATTATAGACAATATATTGCTTTTTGGTATAATTTTTTTAAAACAAAGAATATCATAGATGCCACAAAAACGGTCTCCGATATATCACACATGAGCATGGAATGAATTTTACTTTTCTGAAAATTTAAAAGGGTTATATGTAAGGCTGTTGAAAATATGTAAATAAAACATTTATGGTGCTATATCTATTAATAGTGACATTTAAAATTTTTGGGGTTACTAAATTTTGTACATGAAGTGATAGCAGGAAGATCTAAATTATCTGTAATGAATTTTTGTGTCTGGAAAGATAAGGCTGGAGTTTGATGCAGGGGTGTAATTTTTGTGCCTGGAAAGATAAGGCTGGAGTTTGATGTAGGGTGTAGATAAGAGATGTGCTATAGTAAGCCATTGGAGTAGCACTATTTCAGACACCATTTAAAAAACAACACAACAGTGTTTTGCAGGGCATGTCAATGACTTATAGATCCTGAAACACAAGTTGTTAATTAGGCTTGGATAAAAACTTTATTTCTTTGTGGGATGGAACCTATACCACTGTGTTCAGTGCTAGCCATCTTTGACCATGCATTTGACCACAGACAACTACATTATTTAAACAAGACATTTTAACACATTAACCCCTAGCGCCATATTTATGGGGCAGATGGTAGTAGCCTACTTCCATGGTCTGTAGCGTCAAGGTCATACATGATAGACTAAAGTGGGTGGTATCATTGAAAAGTAGACAGATGTAGCTCTACAATGATTGCAAGTAATCAGGACATTTTAATTGCATTACAAAATACAGAGGGAAAAACCGAAGTTTTTGGACCCATTTTTTTTTTTCACCCAAAAATCGCCCATGGTTGGATTACGAATTTGTGTCCAGATTTTAGACTTTATGACCTCAGATCTACGGCAGACCAGTCTGAGACGCACACAGACAGGTGAATCTGTGCAAAAAGTAGGATAAGGTGGACATTTTGAATAAAGAGTCTTCTACATATGAAAATTATGGGTCCGTTAAGCAAAAAATATATATAAAAAAATAAAATAGAAGTCTGATTTTTGCCCTTCTGCTCATGCGCCAGCAAACTAACCAATGAAAAACATTTTCTGTATCATTAGTAACCATTTGTCTAATGGATTATTGTTTGGAAATCGATGTATTACGATGTATTCAGAAATAGTCCTCAAAATGTGTTTCCTACTCGTATTTCATGCAAAAACAGCAAAAACCTCCAGGGGTTAATGTGTTAACTCTTATTAAAGCTGTGGGCTTTTACTTGGTTCTTTCATTACTTTTTTTTTAAATCATAGACATGGCTAATTCCTAGTTGTTTAGAAATTTGGCTAATTGCTTGGTGTAGAAAAAGTTTCACCTGCTTTGCTTGCAAGTTCATCAGAATATAAGAAAACGTTTTACTGATCATTTTGTTCACAGATTCTAAGTCAATGACAATTTTCATTTTAAGTAATGCCATATCTGGCAGTTCTTATATGCTTTCTGTTTCGTACAAATATCGATGGCCAAATAAATCCATCTGTCTACCATACCATCTGGCTGGCTCACTGTTAAGTTGTTATCCATGCAGTAATTAGGTTGTGCATTATAAAACATTTATCTAAAGAAAGTTTAAAAGGGTTGTTTAAATTTACTATTTCATAACAACACACACTATATATATATATATATATATATATATATATATATTTATACCACATACATTAAAAATAACATGGCATTTACAGTGTTGGTATAAAGCAAATCTATATACCAATACTATTGGTATATCAAATAGTGATCCGCCCATAGCGCAATAATACGAATATATAAACATTCTTTCTACTGTAGGCCTATAGCTCTATGAAGAATTTCTACTCATTCATTAATCATAAATGACATAAAAATAACGACACAAATATTAATAGTCCCTGTTTTCTAAATATTAAAATGGTACACAATTTCATCGGAATCCTGTCTTTTTCCTCTCCCCCTCTCATGCAAAATAAGCACATATCTGGAGTGAGAGAGAAATATATTGCGCTGGACGAAAACATTAAAGCTGAACTTGTACCAAGTAACCCACAAAAGTAACAAGCGTTGTGGATTTTTGCTTCTGTCATACGACGATGTCTCTGGACCTATGAATGATGGCAATGTTAGTCAAGACGTACAGAGAGAGAGAGAGAGAGAGAGAGAGATGTTTAGTCTGTATAATCAATAATTAAATCAAAATGATGACTTAGTTGAACTGTCAATATATTAAAATATTTTAATTACCTCTTGTTGGTTCGTGATTCCAATTCGTTTATATTCCACGCGAATTTCCATACGACAGTAGGTCAATGCCTAACAGTACATGCATAGTCTATAATTAGATCACCGTGTTTGCAGTGCACTACTTTTTTCATTAAAAAAAAACAACACAACAACATATTTTATGTTTAAATAATGCGTGTGTCTTATATTGATTTAATAAATGTGAATAAACAAAGAAAATGAAAAAAAAAAAACAATCACTTTATCAATTTGAATATGTGATTGTGAATAACAAGAAAAATTGTAGAACTAGATTTTGTAGCAGACAGCCACTTGGTTGTGAGGAGGTCATTTACTCGGGCAATATATCAGGAGCACATCGTAACTCCAACTTGCAAATATTTGTATTTGTATGTGATATAAATAAAATATATGTATAGTATGTATGCTGTATCATTGATATACCACTCGTTGTATAAATTTTTCATTAAAAGGAAACTCGGGCAAGCCTCGTTTCCTTTTAATGAAAAATTTATACATCTCGTGGTATATCATTGATACAGCGTACATACTATACATATATTATATATATATATATATATATATATATATATATATATATATATATATATATATGTAGAATTATAAATGTTTATTATGGTTCTTTGTTTCAGAGGGATCTGTGTCACCAAGAATCATGTTTACAAGCACGTGAAACAATTCATTGAACCCCTGGCCACATCCTACCTGGCTCTGTTTAAAGCTTCAGCCAAACTTCGGGAATTCTTTGGTCTCAGAGATTTCTACAGGTTTGCACCTATTTAGATAAAATATAATCTTCTTATTTACACATTCAGAATAATTAAGGTAGTCCTATATTGGGGGATGAATAAATGATAATAATGACTTCAAAGGTAAATTGTTAATCAAAAGAAGTGGATAACTTTTTGTTAACTTTGTGTTCTTTAATTCATTCATTGGACTCTCAGAAGCTGGTATTGTCTAGTATGGCAAATCTAGTTTTCCTTATTTTTATTAACTGCTAAAGATAGTTTACTATAGAATAATTCAGGCTGATTTCTTCAGCACATGGGAGCTGTGATTTTGGTTAGCTGTGTACTTAGATCATGTATAGTTTCCACAACTAAGATACCCAAAGAAACTTTAGCCACATTTCATGAAAGTAACATAGAGGTATGCCAACATTCTCACCATTATGCATTTTGCAAATGCTGACAACTTCACCTTACACCTGTCACTCTCTCAGAAGTATATAATATCTGTAGAGTGCCCCTTAGTAATAAATTATGGCCTATCATGTATTAAATGTGCTCTTAAGACAACCAACTAAACTGAAAATATCAGACTGATTTCAGCCGTGGTTTCTTTTTTAATTTCTTCTGAACTATTGGTATTATCAACATACTAGAATTTTCACTTTTAACGATATGTAGTGGATCCTACATAAATATAGTGAAATCTGACTATACAAAATGGCAGCCTTGATAGTTGAAATATTGTTATTAGTACTTCTCCATAATGGACAGTAATGTTCACATTAATTTTTACTTAAGTATTTCTTTATATATGTTATTGGTATTCAGTAAATATGGTGCCGTTCTGATCTCCAACAGAGTGCCCATGCTTTTTACCATTTTCTTCTATTTAATTGTAATGTTTTATATCTTTCAGTACTCTGTGCTTATGCTTTATTGGCAGGCTTTATGTTCCTAAATTTGTTTAGGCAATTTTTCATATTTTTATTTTTATAACTCCGATCAACATCATCTGGACTGTGTTTAAGATATGCCATTATACACAAATGTAGAGACATCTTGTTATGGCTTCTCTTTCTTGACAAAATGTTATATTTATATGAGGTTTTCACTGAATCACAAATATGTAGTTGGTTATAATACAACTTTGTTTTTCTAAACTACCATATGAACACGTTTGAAGAAGTGTGTTTCAGAAAAATGTTATCAAACCCAGTTTGTGGATATATCCAAATAATACCTAAACTGCGTACCAGTTTATTTGTTATAACTTAAGGGGTTTGGAACTATAATTGCATGTAAATTCATCAAACATTTATTAGATATTAACCAAACTTTATGCGTTAAGTGTTCTTGTCAGTATCTGAGACAAGTTCTTTGATCTATCCATTACATGAGTTTCAAGGTAATTTATGTACAACATATATTTTGTGTACATATCTTTTGATGTATAAAAATGGTTTAGTACTTAGTAGTTAAATAAAATACTCTAAAAGAAGAAACAGACTTTTGATGATAATGATGCCAATGAATCTTTTTTGGCCAGTAGACCATCACTCCCTTTACATGACTCTTGTTTATTATTAGAAAATACATTTGTTACAACTTGTACTTGAAATATTTTCATTCTTGACAAAGACTAGTCATTTGCGTAGATTTCTTGTGAGTTAGGACTGTAGTGCTTTATGTGTTGATAACCTATTAATCCGTCCTCCACTACAGCCAAGAAATGAATTGTATAATTAACAAATACAGAACAGAGGCAGTATTCTAGCTGCCATTTTGGTGTATATGCAACTGCTGGATATCGGCATCTGGATAACCTTTGACCTTTCATGAGACTACCTGCCATTAGAGATTACAGACATTTAGTTGACACTTTATATTCTCTGACACTGTCTTTAAGATTTGTCTGTCATTAGAGACCACTTTGGGTTTTCTAGAGATGATCTCTTTAGACATTTTCACTATGTTATAAAATGCAGTAATATGATTAAATCAGTTACATTATTTCTCAGTATGTGCTTGTGTATGTTTCAGCCTCATGAAGATGATCTACTCCTTTGTCGAACGAACCAACAAACCTCCAACATGGTATCAGCTTCTTCATTGTATAAAGAGGAATTTTGGGGGACTGGACACCATCAACCCCATAGCAGCATTTGCCACGAAACTGACTATGATGGACCCTTTTGTAGAGGTTGGTGATGACAAATTTGTTTAATTTTTAAAAACAAGTTTTGGTTGGCTCTTTTGACAATTTGTAGAGTTAATTCTGACTGCTTGTTCATATATAGGGAGGCCCATTGCCATAAGTCAGAACAGCGTACAAAGCACATTTCAATTTTAAAAAATTATTTTATTTGATGAATTTTTGTCAGCTAGTATAAAGTACTACAAACTATGCAACATTCTAAATTCATGTGAAAAAATCACCATATTGTCTCTGATACTGTTTTAGATAATGCTTCCTAAAAATGACACATTTCATTACAAAACATATCAGGAATAGTCAAAATTTAACATTTTTGCTATGTTTGTTGCTTTGTTAGATCTTTGCACTTTATTCAAAGTCTATACATTTTTTTTTAGTTTGATCTTGAAATGTGGTACTATGTATCTGAGAAAAAAGAACAACTATGTTAACTTTACTTTTATTTACAAACTGGATTACAAATCTGAAAAATGACAAAATCTTTCAAAACATACAGCAACCAAAATATTTCATAAATTGTCTCACTTTGTAGGTTATCTTTAAACAGTTTCATCGATGCATACAATGCTAAAGGAAATACTACTTTTTTTATTTACATCATTGCAAACAGGTCGATAAGATGGTCATGAAAATGTCACAATATACATTTTTCCTTCTATCAAAAACATTGTATCCTTTACTCTACTGTTACCATGAACATGGAACATCTTTTGTATTTCTTTGATTTTGACACCTGTTGTACAAAGCACATAGAGCCTTACATTCTAACAGTAAAATGACAAAGTTCATGATGGCTCAGGTGGATCAAGTGTGAACAAACTTTCCAAAAACTGAAATGGCCAGTTTGGAATTGGATGACTAGAAGGCATCCAATTCCAAACCAAATATCACCTTTTAGAAACACTGGTTGTGCATACACATCTGAAGGACAATTTAGCTCAAAAATTAATTCAACATGTTTAAAGTGTCTTTTGAGTTTTGTTGATAAATGAATTTATGAATGTCTGAAATTAATATGTTTCTTTAATTTCTAAAGAGCTTTAAACATTATTTTAGCCAGATACTGAAAAATTTAGATAATGAATTGGGGACAAAAATGAAGTCCTTATTATTATAATTGCAAATGCTCTAAATACACTGACATTTTCAATTTCGTTCATATCATACTCACTGAAAATTCATTAATCAACCAGTAATGCTTATTAAGACGTTTGATTGCCTTGATTTTAGATAAAAACAGAGTGGTACAGGTCTGCAAAATGGAATCAAACCTTCTAATACTGAAATTGGTATATATACTGGGTTTTAAAACTATAAATTAATGAATAACTGATTATATTAATTAAATTAACAGTAAATAGGATAATAAAAGAGCACAAATTAGAAGAAATTTTGTTTAATTGATTTTTCATGGTTATGTCAATTCATTGTGAAACATGTATTGCATTTTCCCGGTAAAGTCGCATCTGCAATGAGAGTTTAGAAATGTTATTATTAACATGCTTTTTAAGGGTTGTGCGAATTGTTTCCACTGAATGAATGCTGAATTACATACTCAGTAAAAATGTGTAATGTAACAACCTATTATCACTGACCTACCGTAAACATGTGATGAGCCATAGTGACCATTTTACTCTGGGCACTCAGTTATCTTGAAATCTTTAATTTGAAGTGTGGTGTATTAATGCATGCAAACAACATGATTTGGGGCTAATTTAATGCAGAAAGAAAAGTTATGTCTATCTATCTGACTAGTGTACTACTTAAAATATCCAGAAATACTTGAGTAAAAACTAAAATAACATACCCATTTCTTTGTTCTTGCTTGAGCTTTGTAGTGTGAATACTGTGAGAAAGATCATAGCATCAGCTATACGTTAAACCCAATTTTATTGGTTACAACTAACACACCTCCATGCACAGAGCAAATCAAATTGTCCGTTTTGTAAGAAATGAGAAACATCAATACCGTGTATTAGTGGGTCACTGACCCAGCTGCAGTGGACAGTCATAGTGACTGAAAACAAAACAGCAGAGTACCTATTTAAAACCTGTCATAATTACTTTATTTGTAAAGGGAAAAATGATAAAATTTTCAAGAGATAAAGAATGGAATGAAAGCAAGATTGAAATGGAACATACATCAGATCAGAACTGAAGACTCCTTAGATCAGCAGATCGTAACGGTTCGATTACATATGTATTTTGTTTTATTACAATATAAGAAATTATTTTTGGGACAAAATTACTAAAAAGTCTTGATACCCCAGTTTTCTGAATATTCAGATTTTATGATAACAAAAGACTTTGTACATATTTTGATAGTAGAACATGTAAAATCCTACTTAATGTATTGTGAAAAACTTAGAGGTCAGAGTTAGTTACTATGGTGACATGTAGGATGGTATGATATTACTCACAAATCATATAATTTTGAATTTCTTACTTTCATCAATATACTTTTTTTTAGCAAAGAGAAGGAGATCCAGACTGTACAACGAAAGGTCTAATCAGAGCCTGTCTGCATAATAACAACAATGCACAGGAGTTAGTATTCTTTTCATATATACTATGGAAGGATATATAATTGTGTTTTATAAAATTTGCAAATATTTAAAATACTGGTTATGTTTGATGTTATAACTTTTAACACTCAAATTTGAGTTGTTTTCTTTAATGGTCATGAAAATTGTAGAATAATGTCATGCTACTATACACAGGTGTACACTATTATCAGTATATCATTTTAGATCAGTGTTTATTTCTGTTGGTACTTTTTCAGTGTGCCAGTACTTTGTTTCTGTCAGTAAGGAATTTATGTAAATTACCGTGTAATCTTGTTACAGAATTATTGATATTACGATCATGTTACAAATTTTGATAACAAAATAATTTGAAACATTATTACTAATTTCTTTGTAATATAGTTGTGTTTGTCACAATTTAATTTAGATATTAAAAAATGTAGCCATGAGTGTCAACACCTCCTGTTTTTCACATGCCCAGGTACAGAAAATTAAATTGTTGTCCAGAATATTAATGTAAAACACTGTGGTACATATTGTGGTATGTTAAAAAATACAGCAGTATTCTGCAGTTTAGATATATTCATGATAACCAGCTCAACAGCTATATCAATTTTTCTGACAGAAATTTCATTGCAGTTTGTTTTCAGTTTGTTTCTACAATATATGTTGATGCTAAATTTCTCAAAGTAAGATATCCTTGCAAACAGAAAAATGCATCATTACGAGCCATGGGTGACAATGTGCTATGCTCCTTTATCACCTTTGGCTGCCTGTGTTAAAAATGTCCTTGTTTTTCATGACTGAATAACAAAAAAATATATCAGCAACAAACAGTGCAACAACCTCCTACACATCAGCAATAGTGCTTACTTTATTGATCAATCTGTGACTGTTTGGAAGAGAAACTTTGACTTATTCAGATAGCATGAAAGGCCATGTTGGATCTTGGTGGTAAGACATTTTTTCAAATGCTTACAATGATTGGTTAAGCAGGTTTATATAAATTCATGAGAAACAAGGATGGCACAGAACAGGCAACCAAGGGTGATAATTAATCAAAGAAAATTGGTGCCCTTGGCTATTGACTGACAAAAATGGCAATACTAAGATAGGTTAAATGATAATGAAAATTGAAAATCATGGGGATATATTTTGCATTGAAGAGAATTTGTCTTGTGAAGTGGTATTGTTTCCTGAACAAAATGAAAAAGAAAATAAATTTAACATTTTTCATGAAGCAATACAGTGATATAAATAATGAATCTGATCAGAACAATGAGTTTGACAGGAATTGTCTTCATCTCTCAGATTTTAAATCTCAAATAGAATGCTTTCACCAATATGTTCATTTTAGGCCTGATTGCAAATAGACTTGGACCCTAAGTAATGAAGTTTTGAATCCATGTTCCTGTCATCCAACCTGTGTGATTTAACATAGTTTCTCAGCATTGTTGCCTGCAGAGTTGTGCAAACATGTGTAGATCTATGATGAAGTATGTTACATATTTGAGAAAGTAGTAAGTCAAAGTGGTCTGTATTTTAAGTTCCGGTGATTTGAGTTCTGTATTTCCACATGGTTTAAATTATAATACAGTTTTGTTGTCATTAAATTTGATTTTTAGGTGTTCCATCAAGAAACAATTCAGAGAAATTTACATCCCTGTAGCCTGTGTCATGCATCAGTAAATTGTATTTGGTTTTGCAATTAGTTTAATTAGACACTTGACTTTAGTGGCATTTTTCTTGATGTGTATAGTCTCCTACAACATTGCTTTGGAATCAAGCTAGACACCAATTGACATCTGTTTTGTTCTATTATACCTTGAATTTGTGTCTGGGTTAATTTTAAATTTTGTCACACATAAAATTCATAAATTTTATCAGATATTTCAAAAAGTGAGCTAATTGTGCAAGATCAGAAAATGTAAAATGGGTACAATTTTTTTTAGTTTAGTTGGAATTGTTATATTGCTGTATATTCAGTTATTTGCTTCACAGTCATAATGCTAGCCGAGTATAAAAATCAGTGAATGTAAATAAACCCAAAAAAACTGGTGTTCAAAAATAACTTGCTTAGCTTTACTATTGAACAAAATTTTCCATCAATCAAGCAAACTTCCAGCCTCACATAGCAAAACTTAATATGCTAATATAAGACTGATTTTATTCCAAATGAAAAGGGAGTTCTGACAGGACAGTTACAAATTTCATTTATTTCAAATCATAAAAAATTAACATATCTATTGTGAGCAACCAGAAGTAAATCTAGGTTCGTTAAGCAAATTGAATTAGAACAGCAAAGAACTTGGTGAATAGCATAAGAGTTAAAACTGGGCAAGCCAAAATTTTAGTATTTGCTTACCTGGACATTTTAGATTTTGGATATTTAGAGGTTTATAACTCTTTCAGGATTACCTTGTTCTGATTTACATAAATTTTGAATCATGATAAAATTTTATGTATGACAGTACTAAATTGGTGGAGTTCAGCTTCAGCTTCAACAAATTTGAAAGTCTTTTCATTTTATTTATCTTTAGTGACAGTCGGTATTTGTTGCTGTTGACTGAGAACTATGGGGCTCTTACCATTATGCATCAACTGATTCCGACCAGTAATAACATCATTACCATATTTGGAAGTAGTTTTCCTAGTGATCAGGAATACACCCAGGTAAGTTTAGAATGCCTCATCAGTGTGTGTGTGTGTGAGAGAGAGAGAGAGAGAGATGCTATTAATTTTGGACCCTATTTCACCTACACTGGCCTTATGAAAATTGGTATGGACATGCATCCAAACAACAGTTAGTCATGTCAAAACTAGGTAACTGTGACCTAGTTTTATCTTTGAGTAACTTCTACGTTTGTAGCAATCCATTCACTACACCCATACTGTCTCTGTCAATATTTCACCAAAACTCCTGAAAATTTTGATGTGGCTGTATCTCAACAAGAGTAGCTCATTGTTACCAAAACTAGGTCACTGTGACCCAATTTGTCAGCTTAAATAACATGTACTTACAGCTATCCATTCATTTCAATTTTAATATCTTGGACCTATTTCACATGCACCATGAAAATTGGGATGTGGGGCCATCTCATAGAGTATCTCGACCATATACAAACTAGGTCACTATAACTTTGACCATATTTCAACTACAGTATGTGAATGTATCCTAAGAAAGAAACCCAGCCATACCAAAATTATGTTACTGTGTCCCAATTTCCTTGCTTGTGCGACTTTTGTATTTGAAGTTGTCCATTGTTTGCATCACTTTTGAAAACATGGGCAAAATTTCACCTACAATCCTGAAATTAAAATGTGAATGCATTTCAAGGAGAGTAATTCAGTAATTATAAAGCTCAGATAGGACACAGTGACTTAATCTTTATGCTCAAGTGACATTTGTATTTTTATCATTTTTTCCTTACATCATTTGTAAGTCTTTTAATCTGAACTAATCAGAATGTTTTATTGCATCTTAAAGGGTAGCATATTGGAATGCCCTTTCTCATGACCTAGCTGTAGTCAGGAGATAATTGGTTTTAGATCTGTCCTTTCTTATGTAGCCAGGTGATAATTGGTTTAAGATCTGTCAAGACTGAATTGACTGTCAGGGTGTATCTCCTTGTAAAGCACTTAATTCTGATTGCATCAGCACCAATCTGTATATTGTTAGCTGTTTTACAAGAAAACTGTGTTGATTAGCATTTCAAGTAAACACATTTGTTATTAATCAGAATATTAAGTTGTTCTTGTCATAAGGATGGGTCATCTTTCTATTTTTATAGATCATTTCTTGTTTTCTCTTAAATTGTTCAGATTGTATATGTTACAAATTAGACTACTTAGCCCAAAGTTAAATCAAGCCAAGCTAATTGTTTGTTATGGATCAATTCCTTTTACTTGTAGTTCTCTACTGGCCATAGACTAGGAGAGCTTAAGGAATGGCTTGTTGCCTGTTATCTGTTGTTCAATTTGCTATTGCATCTGCTCCTAGAGGATTGCCATGAAACTTTATACCAGCATTCATCCCATGATCTGTTTATACCAGCATTCATCCCATGATCTGTTTATACCAGCATTCATCCCATGATCTGTTTGGTCATAATTGCAAAATTGTGTTGCTAGAACATCCAGTGTGTCCACCACAGTGGCCATCTTAGAAGTCTTGTAAATGCTACTTTTCCTGAATTCAGAGTTATGTGATCATAGATTTTCACTTCTTATGGTTTTGGCCATAAATTAAAATGGTATAGTCTTAGAAATCTTGTTATTGCTACTCATTTTCAATGTAAAGTCATATTGATGTGAGATTTCAACCAGAAGACTTCTTATGATATCTAGTTGGTCCAAAACATTGATGGTAATCAGATGTCCTGTATTACCACCAGCTTGAAAATTGTGTTATCACTGTTTTTTCTTAATGGAAAGATATCAACCTGGCATTTTCACCAGAAGATTTCTTAAGATGTCTAGTTATTTTTAAATGAAATTGCTGTTACTAAGACAATCAGTATAGTCATCAGAATGGCCATCTTAAAAATCGTGTCACTACTTAGAATATTGATAGTCATATCTACATAGCATTTTCACCAAAAGATAATTTTGTGATTTACTGTTGGTCATTACCATGTCAACCTTATATCCAGTATGGCTGTCACAGTGGTTAATTTAAAACTCGGGTTGCTCAAGAATGTCAGACAGTTTCAGCACTCAGCAGTTAAAAAGATAAAAAGATTTTATTGTATAGCCCATTGTGCATTGTGTGTCCATCAAGAATTGCTACTTTAAACTTCTCAGAAGATACCAGATCAGTTTTGATCAAATTTGGCAGAGTTTCCTGCCAGGAAGGGCCTTTAGATATTAACAGATGCTGTCAGTTTGCCATCTGATTTTGTCTATCTTTACTAAAAAAAAAAAAAGAAAAATGTTGAATGGCATCTGCAAAATGTTATGGAATATTTTTTGATCAGATTTGAAATTAATCAACTTGACATGAAGATTTATGCAGATGATAATGATCTGCCTTCAAATATGGCCGTGGTTGCTAAAGAAAGAAAATACAATCCATTATCCATCAGCAATTGATGTTGTCAACATGTTCACAAAACCCACTCATCCAATTTCATAGTGTTGATTGAGTGAACATTGACAACAACATTTTCATTTTACATTTGTACCGTATTTTCCAGCGTATAAGTCGAGACTTTTTGACTTGAAAGTTCGGTCTTTGTCTTATACTCCGATTCGACTTATATATGGATTTTGTCATTGAAATTGCATCGACTTATATATGGATTACAGTATCCGGTATGCTATTGATATTGCTCTATAATCGGCATAATCGAAAACAGGTCACATAGAAGTACAAATTCATGTTAAATTACTATGTCAATAAATTGTCATAAAATAATATGACTGCATTTATATTAGTAAGTTTTGTCATTATTTATTTTGCATTCTGCGTGTTTTTTCTTATTTCTCAAACATAAAATAAAAGAGAACAATTACCAGTAAAAACTTCACCGGGCCGCATAGCACACTTACGGTCTATACTCTATAGTGTACTGTACTAATTCAAAGCATATTGTTTGTTCCTAAAAAAAAAAGATATGAAATAACTGGTCCATTAATATTTGATTTTCCAGTATAATGTTGGACACACGTGAGCAATTACCGGCATAGCTTTTTTTATTGATCCAATTGATCCTACAAAGGGATGTAATCCATATTAACTCGAGCGTTCTATGATTATTTATAAAATAATGTAGATCATGCATTCTACTGAATCCCCCAAATCATATGTTTCTAATTGTATTTGACCAAGTTTCTCAAATAAATTACCGTAGGTTTAAACTTTCATCTGGAAGGAATTATCATAGCTCTTGTTGCAATGGATATTGCCGGTAATATGGAATATCATACGACGATACCATCAATATTCATGCAACCGGAAGTTACTACCGGTAGTATAAAATACAAAGCCAAGTTATTGACCTGGCCTCGTCTTATACTCCAAATCGACTTATATATGGACGAAGGATGGAAAATTTACAAAATTGGTCAATTCGACTTATACTCCGCATCGACCTATAGGCCGGAAAATACGGTAGTTAGGCTGTTCAAACTTGGGTGTGTCCATGTCTGTATGTATGTAAGAGAGGGACCTCAATGTATATTAGTTCTGTTATGCTTAAATAAAATATTAATTATTATTGTTATTAATACTAGTAGTAGCAGTATGTGGAACAACATATGTCCAGATTGGATATACAAAATGGATAAATGAGAGCATTTTGGTTGTCTGGTTTTTATATGGTTGCCATAAGGCGGAGCATATTATGTTGTGGTGTTGCCTGTCCATCCAATCATCCACTCCAAATTTTGTTTCTGTATAATAATTATCCACCATCTACAGTTACCAAACTTTGAGGATGGCTTGGATTTGGGTAAGGAAGATGTACTCGTTTGGGGGTCAAAAAGACACTGTCAGTATGAAGAAGACAAACAGTTTCTGCACCGTAACAGTCATTAGAAATCCAGACCTAGATTAAACTTTATGGATGAACTTGTACCAAGGATAAGGAAGAATCCTATAAATGTTTGGTTTATAAGGTCAGCAGCAGAGAGGGTGAACCTCACAACTTTTCGAGCGTCGATTCGATGATCTAAGGCTTCCACCAAATAGTAAAAAAAATGGCGTCTATTCGATAAAATAAGATTTCCTTATATACGCCATTGTCGTTGTCATTCACCCTCTCTGCTGCTGGAATTTTCAGTTTTGGGTTAATAATTCTTTTACGAGTTCAACCAAATATTTGATCGAGTCCGATACGATATCGTGTCCGAGGATCATGTAAATTTATTGTTACAAATCCATGCGGGGTGGACTGAGCATGACTAAAGAAATTTTTAAATTGATTGAAATCCATATCGGAACACCATGTCTGCCAAATATTTCGTAGCGTATGTGTATCAACGCCGTTAAACACAGCAAGAATATTACAGTTATCTCTGATCACTTTTGGAATCTGAGTGTAGCGTTGAGTGACATATATCACATCAGTGTTTTTGTGACGCCCCCGGGAAAATATTCTAGCTGGGGTTTTTTGATTGTCTAACATCACATCGTCGTATACGACTAAATTGTTAATGCTCCCATCAAGGTCATCCACGGATGGCGCCTCGTCAATATCAGTTATAAAATCAATGGTATTCTCACCTTTAATTTCTGATGCATTCTCGTTAAAATCCTTTAACACTTCATAGCATCGTTGATCATCTACGCTAGGAGCAATTAAATACAACTTATCCCACTTCATCCATCTCATTATTAAATTGAGCAACAATTGAGTCTTGCCGGATCCAGATGGCCCGATTATAATTGCACGGATAGAGTTTGGTAGCGCTGCATGATGCTTAACTGGTTCTCTTATTTTAGTCGCTGAAAAATCAATTATATTCATATCTCTATACATAAATTATGGATCTATATTGTGTGAAGTGTAAAACGCGTACTAGCACAAATGATGTGACGACGGTTACAACTAAAAATAACAGATCAGCACTAACTGGTAGATGTGCAACATGTGGTATAAAAAAGTTTAGATTTATTTCTACAAAATCAAAGATTTTACAATCCGGAGATGTTTTAAAAAAAAACGAGGAGGTGATATCGCAGCCAAATTGGCAAAGCTCCCTGGAACCCCATGGGCAAAGTACCCCGGAGAAAAGCACCTTCCAGGATATAGCTACTGTGGTCCCGGAACACGATTAGATATCAGACTTGATGATCAAAATCAACCTCGATCCGGCGAGTATCCGATAAACGCTATTGATAAGGCGTGTCATGCTCATGATGTTGCATATAAAAGCAGCAATCTGCAAAACAGGCATCTCGCGGATGTGAAATTAATTCATGCGTTAAATGCTATTCCTGATAAATCTTTTAAAGAAAAGTTGGCTTCGTGGTTGGTAAAATCAGCTATGAAAGGCAAATTGATGATGGGTGCTGGTAATTGAAAATGCTAGCATTTTAATATGGAATCAATTTATTATTCCCCAAGAGGATACTGGAGGGGTAAATCAGCAGTCCATAAACTCGCTAGCGCTGCAAAAGTGAAAAAAACTACAGCGGCGGATTGGTTATCCAAACAGGCACTATGGCAAATTTATCTACCACCGCCTAAACAAATTCAATTCTCGCATTTTGATGTGACTGCTCCTAATGAAGTTCATCAGGCTGATATATTATTTTTGCCACATGATCGTGGTTACAAATATGCGTTAACCGTAGTTGATATTGCAAGTCGATACAAAGAAGCAGAACCGTTAAAAACAAAATCAGCCACTGAAGTTGCTTCTGCATTTGAAAGGATTTATCGACGAGGTCCTCTGCACTGGCCAAATCTATTGCAGGTTGATCCTGGCAAGGAATTTCAGGGTGCGGTTCTATCTACAATGAAAAATCATAATGTCACCATACGACGAGGGCATACTGCGCTACATCGCGATCAGGCCATTGTCGAACGATTTAATCGGACGATTGCTGAGCGGTTATTTGGATATCAATACGCAAAAGAATTCATTCAAGAAAAGCGATCCCGTGAATGGGTCAAAAGGTTACCAGCTGTGATTACCGCACTGAATAATGAGATCACTTGAACAATCAACATGAAACCTAGGAACGCTATTAAAAAGAAGTCTATACCCGTACAACCACAAAAAGATTTTTCTGGAAACGCTAGCGTTTCCGAACCAATTCTTGGTAGTAATGTCACTGTTAGGTACTTATACGAACCAGGAGAGCTTGAAGGTGGCAGAAAAAGGGCTACCGATCCTATTTGTTAGTGGCAAGCACATAACCAAAGTGCGCTTGCCAAACGATGCGTCCATATTTTCAGCGGAAATCAGAGCAATAGACCTTGCTCTGAAATTTATTGAACAAAAGCGCATTTTAAATAGCATTATTTTCTGCGACTCTCTGTCAGTACTTCAGTCACTACACCATAGAAAACTGGATAATCCATTACTAGTCGATATTCTCGTCAAAAACTCTGAGCTTAGTAAGTCCTGCAACATAGTATACTGTTGGCTACCTAGCCATATTGGTATTAGAGGTAATGAAGAAGCAGACCGGGCTGCTAAGATGGCTCTATCCCAAGAACCATCGGATTTTAAATTACCTTTTACTGATTTTAAACCTTGTATCAAAAAGTACCTACGTCAGAAGTGGCAGGCGTCATGGGATGATGCAGTCAATAACAAACTTCATGCCATCAAACCAACCCTGGGAGAATGGACTCCTTCCTACAGAGCTATCCGTAGGGAGGAGGTTGTCATTGCAAGAATCAGAATCGGTCATACATACATTACCCACTCCCACATACTGAAAGGTGAAGATCCACCAGAGTGCGTTTCTTGCAATGAGCCATTCACTGTTAAACACTTTATGACCGAGTGTTCCGACCTGCAACCTACGCGTGTTAAATACTATAATGTACATGACATGAAGGAACTTTTTGATACAATACAAATCACTTGTATTTTAGATTTCCTAAAGGAAGTAAATCTCTATTTTAAACTATAACTTGTATGCCATCACGTAGAATATTTTTATCTAATGCAAATATCACCTTTTATTTACAACATCTTATCATCAACATAACACCATTTACATCTCCCGTTGATTGGGAAGCTTCATATTTTCCTGTCACCAACATCTTACCATTTTATATTGTTTTTCATATCGCTGGTCGATGTTAAACCTTTCTCATTTTTGAACATCTAACCTATTGTATGGCGCTAAATAGCCTAAAAGTGCTGGTGCGCCGTTAAAATTCAAGCAAACAAACAAACAAACGATCAGGCCATTGTCGAACGATTTAATCGGACGATTGCTGAGCGGTTATTTGGATATCAATACGCAAAAGAATTCATTCAAGAAAAGCGATCCCGTGAATGGGTCAAAAGGTTACCAGCTGTGATTACCGCACTGAATAATGAGATCACTTGAACAATCAACATGAAACCTAGGAACGCTATTAAAAAGAAGTCTATACCCGTACAACCACAAAAAGATTTTTCTGGAAACGCTAGCGTTTCCGAACCAATTCTTGGTAGTAATGTCACTGTTAGGTACTTATACGAACCAGGAGAGCTTGAAGGTGGCAGAAAAAGGGCTACCGATCCTATTTGGAGTGTTACTACACACAAGATATCTACTATAACACGATCAACTGGTAGACCAGCAATCTATAAACTGGATTCAACTGCTCCTCAGCGAGGATTTACTCGACAACAACTACAGGTAATTCCCGAGGATACTCAATTACCACCGCGGGGTTTTAATTAGCACCCGATGCCAGAGGCATTGTGCTGGCACCCCGGCGTCTGTTGCACTCAAGACAAGTCAACATCACATTGTTTCTGACATGACCGAGACTGTTATTTTTTCTGTCTACGGTAAATTGGCGAGGATCTTTATCCGAATACTGCCAACGCATTATACAATTGCAACTCGCGCAGTGATTATTCTGTTGTTGCTTCAGCGTAGTTATTAATTCAGCATCAATGTCAAATTTTCTATTATTTTTTTTATCCTGTTGTTTATAACCAGAGAGTTTTTTTCTGATTATATCCTTGACGTTGTCGGCGTTGATTGTGGTGTCATCATCGCCACTGGCTTCGCCAACGACAACTCTTCGAAGCTGATTTATTCTTCGTACTCTGGATACTGCGAGATAGACTAAATTCGACCATTCGATGCGATTATCTACCATCCAAACAATTGTATCTGATATAGTTAATCCCTGTGAAGAATGTATCGTCGCTGCGTATCCTAGCGTCCATGGGGATTTATTAGCACGCAATGCATTTTCGACGACGCTGATATCAACCAGCACAATATCATTTAACACGAGAATCTGCTTTTCACTCTTCCCTGGAATATCAACTTCAATATTCTGCTTTCGTGTATCCGAAGGCCTATAACAAAACGGTACTGGAAGTGTTGCAAATTTTTCTTTATGCGTTTCAAATAACTTCATCTGAAGTGTGTCTCTGACTATTTTTCTACTTGCTACTATCAAATCATTTGGTCTCCACGTTTCCCAGAAATCATTCATGGGAGTTTCTGAAATTATTTCACGCGCTATTTCGCATTGGATTTTATCCGGTTGTAATCTAATCAGTGCTTTGAACTCGCGTAATTGTTCATCAAGTGATCTATGGTCGGTATTAATTTCTTCATAATAGTCTACAGAACCCTTTAGCCATTCATGTGGAGATCCACCGACAAATGGTGGTGGTTGGCCGTGATCACCGCACATGACGACTTTTGTGTTTTTGTTTAACAACCACTCGAGAAATGTTTGTAATACTCTCAACGATACCGTGCATATTTCATCCCAAATTATGATTTCAGGAATGAATTTATCACCCATTCGATCAGGGGTCCATTCATCGCCTTTCCATCGAAAGAAACTATGATAAGTACAGGCATTTACCCCTCGCTGTATCATCTCTCTGGCGAGTCTGTGAGTCGGTGTTAACACAATCATGTTTGTGAAATCCGTAGGATTTTTCCGACGATATAATTCAATTGCACGAGTTGTCTTTCCTGACCCACCACAACCGTTTAAATAAACTGTCTTGTATCTACATATTGGATCAGATACCGGTGGTGCATTAGAAAATTCTGATTGAATCTCATCACATTTTAAGTACTTTTCATCCATGGTAACATCTGCCGATTCACAATACTCATGTAGCGTCTCCTTTTTAAATCTCCAACATCCCCACGCTTCCTCCTGGGATGTGAATTTAGCTACATCTGATTTGTATTTATTGTGTATATACATCGAATCAGTAGCTACTCTAACCGCGGTATTAGGAAATCTATTTATCATCGAAAATAAATTGATAGAAGCATAAGCTAGCATAGAACTTCTCAAATGTGTGTACTGGGAATTATATCCATCACAGTAGGTAACAACCGTACCCAATTTCTCACCATTGGATAGAAAAGCATCCTTACGGGATACAAGCTTTCCCTGTTTCGTTAAATCCGTTACAAGAAAATCGTATTCAGCGACGTCTATGATCAACCGCGAGGAAAATTTTGCATTGTCGTATCTTCCACCCTGGGTAAATTTACCGATTATTCTTCGTCCAAAATCCTTTGCTTGTTCTTTTTTAATTTCAAATAACTTTTTAGACCAATTTATGATTTCTTCTTCATTGAAATCAGGGAATTGTTTTCGCAATTCGCTAATTATACGATCTAGATCGGGTTGTGGTAGCCAAACTTCTTTCTGAGCTCGATAGCATATAATAGCTTCGGAAACAATCAACGATATCAGCATGCCACAATCAATCATATATCGTAGTAACACTATTGGCATCCAGGCCTTTTCAGATAGGTGTCTACCGAGCCAAACATAACTACACGGATGTAACCCTGTAGCGAGTTCAAATGATATCACACGAGCGAATCCGGTTAAATCAAAATCAGGTAATGGTCCATTAATTGCAACACGAGTCATTTCATGCGTGGGGTGTCCAAATCGTTTAAAATAGTTACTACATTCTCCATACCCGAGAAAACTTCCAGGATAACACGCGGATATATCAACTGAAATCATACCGTCACGATGGTATTTTGTATTCCACAGTCTTCCATGACCAAATTCGATGCAACTCAATTTAACGTCCTCGAGAAAATCACTTCGTGTTGGACGCCAGGAGTTTTTTTCTCTTGCGAAGTGAGCTACCACTGAAGAAATAGTAAAACTATCCGTGAGTAGTTTTTCATGGAAACTCTCTGGTGAAAAATCATTAGCGATTTTTTTCATTCTGTTATCTAATTCTTCAACGCGATATAATTCACCATTTGGTCTTACAAATTGATCGAATCCTGATTCGGAACCAGCACTGCTAAGTAACCACACTGACACAGGGTCCTCTTTACACAACGCATGAATAGCATCAAATAATTTCTCTTCATAGAAAACATCCCCGGAAAATTCCGGGGGGATATATCTCACGATTCGTTCTCGTGGAAATATTGTTACCGCAGGTGTCCACGCGTGTTCGTTATGATCAATAATTTGTATTGGCGCTCCTTGTAATCTATATTTCGGTTCGTGTAATACTTCCCCGGTTATTGTCGTTACTGATATTGGGAATTTTAATAATGTCTCTAATTTAGCTATATCAGAAATCTTTGCACCGTGCTGTTTCACTGTCAGTTCCCATTCTGTTATTTTCCTACGTCGCAGATCAGTTAGTTTATTTCCTCGGGATGCATTTGTGAAGTGTTCCATTACCCGTGTTGCTACACAATTGAGCCTTAACGAAGTCAATGGTGAATATTTCATAGGAGCTAGTTTTGCAATATCGGGTTTATCATTTAACGGATATATCCCATAAACGATTGCTGTTACGGGATAAGATCTTTCGTAGTATGGTTTGTCAATTCCAGTTAGAATTCCTGGTTTGGAATCTCTACTTACAATGACAGTTTTTTTATCCTTGAGGATTGGTTCAAATTTATCCCTGATAATCCATTTGCCTTCGACTTCGATAATGAATTTTATTCTGAAAAAATACTTTTGTTGGGAATTGCTTTGTTTGGGAATTGCTTTGCTTGAAATCTTTTGGATTTCCACCTTTGGATTTCCACCTTTGGATTTCTCATGGGAATTGCTTTGTTTGGGAATTGCTTTGCTTGAAATCTTTTGGATTTCCACCTTTGGATTTCCACCTTTGGATTTTACGCCAAGGTGTGAAATTATCTCAGCTGCTCTTTTATCGTTCATAGTAGCATCGATGATGGGTACATTGACATCTTCATCAATAATTCGAAATGTCGACCAACAGTATGCTGCACCGTCTCGGTAGAATTCATTAAAACACTCCCTGATTTTACCGAGTATAGTTCTATCACCGATTAGACGTTTTGGTGTATCAGAGACTCTATCAAGATTGAATTTAGTATTTTTCCAGGGCTTAATTTTCGATAATCTTTGGAACTCCCTAGCAAGATTGAATTTAGTATTTTTCCAGGGCTTAATTTTCGATAATCTTTGGAACTCCCTATCAAGATTGAATTTAGTATTTTTCCAGGGCTTAATTTTCGATAATCTTTGGAACTCCCTAGCAAGATTGAATTTAGTATTTTTCCAGGGCTTAATTTTCGATAATCTTTGGAACTCCTCCATGTTATAATTAAAACAAGTATTTAAATAGAAAAATATAGTATAATGAATCACTGCAAGTGGCTTATGATTGGATCAACAACCCCGTGTAACAAATCATGCAGAAGCGAATTCTGTGGGTATCATATGCAAAGCGTGAGAAACGGTTCAAAAGGTCCTCTCCCATGCCTCCAATGTGGGGTTGGGGTAAGGGGAAAATCGCAGTTGTGTCTTGCTTGTGGGGGTAAACGATACAGGGAACTAAAACGCTATTATGACAAACGAATCAATGACTCTGTCCTTGATAAAATCAAGGACAAAATCATCAAAACCCCGCAAGATTATATCAAGAGGTTTATAATAAATTAGACAAATAGTATTATTATACAAATGAGCCAAGATTTCAGACCTCATCCAGTGCTTGTTAATTACGAAGCCTCCAGTGATGGTGTTGTCAGGCACCGCAGACTAAAAAAAACGGTTGGATATCTGAATAATATGGGTTATTTGTTGTTTAGTGCTAGAAATAAAACATATCTTTGTCACAGAATTATTTTTGAATGTCATAACGGATTAATCGAAGACGGATTTGTGATTGATCACATAAATGGCGTGAAGACTGATAATTGTCTTGAGAATCTTCAAGCCGTCTCACAAAGTCTGAATGCAAAATTAGGTGGAACAGGCAAATATGCAAAACGTCCTAGGGGAGTTAAATCGTTTGATTTAGAAACCAGCGAGGAGAGAATCTTTCATTCGATAAACGAAGCCAGTAGATACTTTGACATTTGCGTGCCTTCAATTCGATTTGTTGCACAAAATTTAATTAAAACATCTCTGTCTAAAAAAAATGGTCATAAAGTAAGATTCGTATACACCTGAAACGATTCAAGGGAGATAAATCCCCATGGACAAATCCAACCACTCAAAACACTCTACCTACTAAGTTCCCTTGTATTATGACGTCAAAGGAATTTGTCGCCTGCTATATTACCTGTACTTGACTAGGCGTGCCCACGTGACTGTAATGGAGATCGATAGAGAATAAAACTTTTTATTGTCGCTTGTGGGCTAAAACTGTATTATTTATTTAAGTTAACTCGTTCTTTTCAGTACAAAATTTTTTATTTATCTACATATCTCATGTGTGGGGGGGGGGGACTAGCAGTAAAGCAGACAGCTAACTCGTTCTTTTCAGTACAAAAATTCTTTATAATCTAACGCATTACCTATGTTCGCTCAGCCGGAACGCGAGTGTTTTCTATTCATTGAAGTAGGTGGGCGTGGTTAAAATTCCTTGTATACAGCTCTTTGTGAATGTATTTTATCTAGAGGATTATAACAGAGTAAAATGTTTTATTTAACAACTAAAATATTTCTCATTGTTGCAGCATAAAATTGTCTGTTTTAAAAATCTCTTATTGTTAAGTATATCAGAAGATATATATATTAAAAAATCTCTATTCTGTATGACAGCTCCGTGGTGTAATGGTATATCGTGTTTGTCTTGTAAACATAGATCTATCAACTACGTGTTCGGTCCCCATAGCAGATACATTATTTGATGGCGAAACGGAAGATGTTTTTTCTATTAATTGGGGGGGAGGGGCGATCCCCCTCAGCCAAACCAACATTGTAACTCATGCTATCGCATTCTCGGTAGCGTGGGTTGGTGTTTTTTTCCAACTCATGCAACCATGAATTTGATTTCATGGGTTGCCATGTTGGTTTGGTTTACCACGCCCACATCATTACATCACAAATTCCATCATCGTTTCATTGAATATATCCATCCTTAATTAAGTACATGTTGTGACGTCACCCCAAGCATATCTTCTGGGCGGTCTAAGATGGCGTTTGCCACCTTAGGCCTCCCGCCGGAGATGTATGTTTCGGGTCCCCTTGGGCTTACTTGGATGCGAAGGCAACCAAGGAGTTCCAAAGATGTGTTGTCGTAAACCTCTGGGTCTCTCTGACGTCATAGGGCGCCAGCGAGATTGCCAAATGAGTGTTTTTTTTTTTTTTTTTTTTAATAATTAGAGATACAGTATACTATATTTATATAAAACTATAAATAATGGATATCAATGATGTAAATGCTATAATTGCTGAAATCTCAAATTTAAATAATAAAGGGGTATTATTATCTGAAAGTCTCGACTGTGACAGGATTACCTCGGAATATGAAGATATTGAATATCAGTCTAGTAAGGGTCGTTATGTTTTACCTAGGATGTACAGGCTCGTGAAAGGAATTCAAAAATCCATCAATGCTTGTTTGTACGGTAACGACATTAATGTATTCATAACGCTATTTAGCACCGTTGAAGCAATACGTCAAAAGCTCGGCCAAGAGTATCAAAAACGAGCTGAAATTAGTTCTAAGGTTCGTGATCTTAGAAAAATGTTAAACAAGGAAAAACCCGTATCTTAACCACGTGGGTGTTACTAAAAAAAAAAAAATGGGCTTTCGTAAATAATGTAAATAATTTATTTATTTTTTTTTTAGCGTTTTTTGTAACACTTACATGGGATTTTCTCCTGAAAGGATACTCAGCAGTCTGGACTTGCCCATGCAGTTATGTGCATAATGGATGATCTGGTTGTAGTAGCAAGTTATCACCGCGACGCCTCCATTTTCACGTAGTTGTTCTTGTTGCCGCGTCGTTAACACAAATCGTTCATCGCCGTTCTCAGATATTACAATTCTGAAACCCCCAGCGATGTTATTTCTGAAACATTCGCGGATAGCGTCGTACAGTTTAACCCTGTCGAAGATGAATACGTTAGCTTGATGGTACATTATTTAATAACTAAGTTATTTAATAACTAAGCTTTTAATTGTGATAGTTTTACATTTGAAAATTTAGTTCACAAACAATATATGGTTGGTGAATCGCTTACAACTAAATTAGCCCGAGAGCGGCTAGCAGCAATTAAAAAGTTTATACCGGTTCGAGACAGACTTCGCGAGAAACTTCAACAACGACAACAAGCGCAGACTGACTTTTCTGTGTCAAGTGAACAACTGTTTACTCCGATAACAAGTGCGACCAAAGATGTGAAAACAGCAACTGAACGAGCAATATATGGAGATATTCCTAAGGAAGGCAAGCGACGAGAAGTGCCTGTTCTTGGTGTGCTTGAAAAGATAGCAGCAGAGACCGGACAAACACGCGCAGGAATACAACAGCTATCCAGTGATATAAAAACTCAGCGCGAAATTGAAGAACGCGAAGGTGCAGCTGCAGGAAGAGACTATTCACCTGAGAATATATTTACAGTCGCAGCATTAAATAAAATTGAAGGAATCCGAACGGATTACGAATTAGCTGATTTTGCTAGAAACAATTTTCCAAAGGGTATAAGAGAGAATTTATTAAAAGACGAGTTTAAAAGTTTTATAAAAAGCAAAGACACTTGGGCATCAAAAATATATCTAGCGAAACACGGCGGGGATAAAATCTCAGCGTTGCAGCACCCTGGTTATAATAACTTTCTAGCTGTGGTTAAAGGCGGTCTACAACCACCACCTTATATGGAGGATCCAATCCCGGAACAAATAGACATAAAAGCAGAAGCTGGTTCTAAGAAAACAAGCGGAAAAGGATATTCGATTAAAAATCTAAAGGATTTCAACGCTGGAGTCTTTGACTCTACAGTGACATGCCCTGGTAACATTCTAAGTGATATATCAAGATTAGAGGTTCTCATTGGAGGGAAACGAGCCGGAAATAACTCACCGGAAGTTATTAATGAAGCAGCTGATATCTGTAGACGATTATTTGCCGGCGGTATCATGGACATTGATGTATATCGAGAACTTATTGCTGAATTAGTTGAAAATCACAACGATGACAACGTCATTGATGATGAAAATCTTATGGATGTAAGCGATTGATCATTAATTGAAAAACTACTAGTTTTATAACAAGATGATTATACACTACAATCATGATAAACCAGTAAGCGTCTACGTGGTGAACTCACGATTGCCTGTTTATAGAGCATATTACGGAGATGGTTTCGGCAATACCATTGCGGGGTTATTTACAAGAATGGCTCCCAAGGTGGCGCCGTTAGCTAAACAATTATCAATGAAAGCCATTGATGCTATCCGTGATAAGGGAATCAATTTCGTTGGAAATCTTGCCGGAAAGGCATTTTCTGCCGCGAAAGATAAAATAGCATCATTGGTACGAAAGAAACCAGGAATGACTTCGTCAGTGGTGCTGCCATCAACTACAGTGATGCCTGCAAAAATCAGCAAAGCAATAAATAGTGCAGTGGAAGAAAAACTAGCGCAATTGACTTCGTCACCACCGGTAACAGATAGCGCTATCATGAACGCGATAGCAGGAAGTGGTTTGAAACAAAAAAGAAATTCGAAAAATTTTCAACGACGATGATTATTGCTTTGCAATTCACCAATTGAAAACGCTAGTAATGTTATAAATGTTTAAACGAACAGCTGATCCCGCGTTAGATATGGAAGCCCCAGTGCGCAAAGATGATTCCGTCCGCGATTATCAATACTATTCCTATCATGCAATACAACCCGACCTACGATCGCGAATTGAACTTCAAGTTCAAGATACCAGTAAATACTTTTTGCCATGTGAAGCATTTATTGAAGTAGAAGGAAAACTTGTAACAAATGTTGCAGCTGATACCCCATATGCAAATGATCCAAATATCCGAGTTGGTTTCGTCAACAATGGTATGATGGCGTTATTTGAAAGTGCAAGATATCTCATTGATGGAAAAGAAATTGAATCAATAGACCGTGAAGTTGATGTTGCAACAACAATAATCGGGCTAGCAAGATATTCCGATGATTATACAAGATCGGCTGGTCCATCTATGATGTTTGCAAAGGATATTAATGATCACGCTGATCACATTAATCATACTAGGGTAAAAGCAACACGAGATACCGCAGTTGATCCAGCACCGGCCGGATATACTAGACCGGCTGGTACCTTTGATGTCGTAGATATCAATCTCAATTTCAATTTAGGATTTGCAACACGAGTAGCGATGTTACAAGGACAACAACGATATTTTTCATGTGCGATTCCACTCCATCATATATTTGGATTCTGCAGAAATGTAAGAAAAGTCATCTATGGAGCCAAACACACAATCGCGTTAGTGCGAAAAGGCAATGACAATGATGCAATTTGGCGTACTGGTGCCGATGAAGGTAAAGTTGTTTTGAGTAAAATAGTATTATGGATGCCAGTAATGACTCCATCAATTACCACGGAAGAGCGGCTGCTCTCATTTATGGAAACCGGTGGTAAATCATTGCTAAGTTGGCTAACAACAACGACTGATGCTAAAGAGGATAATGTTAATGGTACATTTACATGGCACCTGGCATCAAAACAAGGCGTTTCAGCTCCACGTCATATATTTATAGCGCTGCAGAATAGGAATCGATTAGGTTCCCAAGAACGCAGTCATATGATATTTGATCGGTTAGGGGTAAGTGAGGTTTCACTGAGAATAAACGGACAACAAGAACCATCTGAGGATATACAGCTTAATTACGGAAACAACCAAATAGCACGTGTGTATCATCGGATGCTGTCATATATGGGTCGTGATCAAAATGTTGATACCGGTTTGCAAATATCGCAACTCGATTTTAAGAACTTGTATCCAATTTATTACTTTTCACTGGAACATCTTGATTTAACAAGGCAATCCGTTGTTGACATACATTTTAGGGCTCGTATAGATCCTGGTGGTGTTGATTATAGAGCGGTTGCTGTTATTCTCAGCGACAAATCAATGTTGTTAGAAGTGGCTGGCGGACGAATGAGACTCGTTGATGCACCAGTAGAAAATCTATGATTGAAATCGTAAACGATTTTCACAATTAGATCAATTGAAAGCATAAATGTGTTTTACAATAAAATGCCATATAGTGTTGTTAGTGTCAAGCTGACTGATGGTCAGGTCAAGAAATTAAAATCAAAATCCGCTAAAGAATGTGGAACCACAATAACGTTAAAACCAGCGCAGATGTCCGGCGGTACACATAAAATATCATTAACGGATCGTCAAATAAAACATTTCAATGATGCAATGAAAAATAAGCGAGGAGTTCAAATAGAATTTTCAAAAGCCGCAGTCGCGAACATGATAAAATCAGGTGGTATATTTCCATTGTTAGCCGCAATACCAGCATTGATTGCAGCGGCTGCCCCAGCGGTGGCGAAAGCGGCAGCGTTGGGAGCCGTTGGTACCGCGGCAGGGATGGCGTTGAAAAAGGCAACTGGGAAAGGATATAAAAAAAAGGGAAAGGGGTTGTACCTACCAGGAACCCCGTATTCATGGTACAGCGGGAAATCCGTGAACGGATCGGGTCTAAGAAGAATACCAGGAACGGTTTATTAATTCAGAAATCTTCGATTTCCGAACCTATGGTTCCCATGTCCAATTTTGATTTAATTGATGCTGCTAAAAAACTAGCGATAAAAAACTTCAGAGGGGTTTTTATGAGAGATCAATTACCGAGAAAACCAAATAACGTTGAAACCGGTATTATCAATCTTGATAACAGCAGCGGATCGGGAACTCACTGGGTTGCATACGCGATTGATCCACGTGGGATTGTCTATTTCGATTCATATGGGTTAGCTCCACCAAGCGAGTTTATGCGGTATATAAATTCTTCGATGAAACTCAAAAAGTTTCCGATTTTTTATTCCACGCTGCCAACACAACAATTAAATGATCCACCGATATGCGGCCATGAAGTATTAAATGTCCTCGCAGAGATTTCATTAAAATCCTTTGGATCTCCGTGGAAACCACCTCATGTTGTTGTAAACGAATACACGAGTGGGAAATTACAAGGATCAATAAATTGAAAACACAAGTTACGCTAACAATAATGATTGATATTTGGGGACAATCTCTGTCAATGTCGGAACCCACCGCGGAAACATCTGCGGGTTCTATCGAGGATGTAAAAAAAATAATTGAAGATGAAATCGCTGAGATGTTAAATTTAATAGATGTTGACCCGAACGAATTAGTTGTATTTCAAGATCGCCAGGGTAAATTGAAAAGCAGTAATATATCCGTGAATGACATTTTGATACGGCAGAGCGATGCCGCTGAAAACTCTATTGCGCTTTATTCCAACGGTGGACGACTTAAACCTGGTAATCTTATTTCTACGATCACCGACGCGATTGCTACCAACGAACGTGAGCTGAATGATCTTATACGAGGTTATAATAATTTTCGCAAAAATGTTATACATAAATTCTTTGGAACCCCGCTTGTGGTTGGCATGACTCTCACTGAAATTAAAGACTTGTTGAATTCATTCTTCGCTAACAAGGAAGCTGGAAGGATGATGACTGCTTCAGAATTCAAGGCAAATTATCTCGAGATTTTTAAACTAATAGAAGATCAAAAACCCACTAACGACATTGTTGGTAAATTCTTTGGAACCCCGCTTGTGGTTGGCATGACTCTCGCTGAAATTAGCGAGTTTATCGGCAAGCACACTCACAATGCCTACATCGCTAATAGTTTCTTTGGTGTCCCAGCTACATCTACAATGACTCTCAAAGATATTAATATGTTTATAGTGAGACAAACAACACTTAATACCATCGTTGATAAATTTCTTGGGAGAACACCTTTGTCTGAAACCACATCGTTGACAGGCCCGACCCTCGCTGAAATTAAAAGCGCTATTGACAAACAAAAGCACACCAGCGATATTGTTAATAAGTTCTTTGAGGGCAGTAGCCTCCAAGATATCACGACGAAATTTTCTAACATCGACAACCATATTAAAACCCAAGCACGGATTAGAATCAACGAACTTCTGGTTTCATTCTTTTCTAACAAGGAGGAGAGTAGAAAAACAATAGATCCTGCCAAAATCAGGGTAAATTATCTCGACGTCATTGACGATATTATTAAACTAAAGGGGGATTTTGAGCGGGTACAAAAACCAGTCAATGACATTGTTGATAAGTTCTTTGGAATTCCACACAACGCGGGTATGTCTCTCGTTGAAATTATCGCGGCCATCAATAAAATAAAAATTCCACATAGTGTAAGCGCCGTTAATAACGTCGTGTACACGGTTGATAGTGGGACCTTTGATTGGATCCGGGGAAATGATAATTATCTTTATGTTGGCCACAGACATACTAGTGTACCAGGTTGCTACCGACTTACAATAATACATCACCGTAAATTTGATTTGGAATTCAGTAATTGGCGTATCACCGGTGTTAACACGCTGACATATATACTAGAGAAAGTACCACAACCTCCACCCCGGATACCAATCCCATTTCCGATTGTTATAACCAATTCCGACGAGTCTGTGCTTAGGGAGTCACTACCCTGGATAATAGAATTTCTATACGGTGTCCCCTCATCAGATCCTAAAACCAGGTCAATAATAGGATAATTGAAAGGAAAATCCTTCGATTTCACAATTGAAAACGCTAGCTTTTTTAAAATAACAATGATTTCATCAACTCAATGTCGCTATGATCAGGTCAGAGAATTTCAGACTAGACTCAAAACCCTCACTGAGGAGTATCAAATAAAAATAAAAAAATACCGACGAAAAATCACCGCAATTGATGTTATTATGTACTCGGTGTCAAGCGTTCTCACTGGCGCCGGAATAATACTTGCATCGGTTATAATGATTGCCCCGGTCGTAGTTCCAATTTGCATTTCTGCGGTGGCTACAATCGGGGGTATATCAACCGGGATAGCAAAAAAGATATCATCATGCAGCCAGAGTAAACTGCAGAATTACTTAATTCAATTTCATATTGCATCAACCGCATATTCGCAGTTATCCCTGATGATATCGTCGTCACTCGATAATACAATTATATCAGATAGTGAATTCTCAGCGATGGTCAGTATTTTTGATTCAGCGATATCAAAATTAGAGCAACAACATGAATATAATAACAATGACAACACCGATGGAATCAAAAAACACGAACCCAAAAACAAACCCAAAAACCAAAATGATCTCAATAATCTCAACCATACCAGATTGTGAGTTCTCAGTGATGGTCAGTATTTATGATTCCGCGGTGTCAAAATTAGAAATACAACATGAGTATAATAACAATGACGACACCGATGGAATTACTTCAACAAATAGTGGAGAACACGAACCCAGTACAAACAAGCATGATATCAATAACATCAACGAGTCCTGAATTTAGTGTGAACTTCCCTTCTCCGATTCCAGTGCGTGAGATCGCGCTGGCAAAATTACGAGTATATCATAGCTGGCCTAATATCAGATCGGTTGCATTTGGTGGTCAGCAACCCAATAACGCACTGGTGTTCTCGTATAAGAATAAACCCGATGGTACTCCAGAGTGGGAAACTGTTTCGTTACCAACTGGGTCGTACCAAATTAAGCAAATCAATGCTGAAATTCAGCGTAGAATAAAATCAATCACTGGAAAAGAATCAAAAATAGCTATTAATCTTCATCAACCGACGCTCTCGTCGTCGATCGAAATAAGCACAGAGGGATACATTGTAGATATATATAACAGCTCGTTAAGAACAGTGTTAGGATGGCCTGAAAAACCACCGGAAAAATCCGCCACCGACTTAACCACGGACGTACAATCATATCATGAAATCAATCCCAGTTATCGAGATAATTTATCTGATATAAGAAAAGGAAGAATCGCCGATAGATTTATATTTACCAACAAAGACACATTGCAATGGGATTTTATCATTAAAAGAACAACCGACTCATCTGTTACTATTTCATTTACGCTAACTGACGTCCGTGGTTATTTTAATGAAATTAAACAATTATATGAAACACAACTAGAACAACTACGGAAAACAAAATCGCAAAAACATGTTGAAATAATAGATCAACTTATATCGGACATGGAATATATCTATGAACTAATTATTCAAACAATAATTAATGACAACAGCGACAATAAACAACGATTCCTAACCGATTACAATATCACAGAGGACAATCTGCGTAATTTCAAGTTTCCCGGGTACAAAGCTGATGAACTAGCAAGAATTGTTAAAACCGATATCAAGGCGCTACAAAAACAAGATCCATCTGTCCTCCTCAAATATAATAATGACCCAGATGGCGGTGGTAGGCATATCGCTCCGTTCAACGTGAATATATCCTCAGTGATTGCGCTTAATTTAGTATGTGATGTTATCGAAGGAAGCTATCAGATTAATCTAGAACAATCAAATCAAGCTCAGCAGGGATATATTCTTTATTCATTTGCACCAACAGCTCCTCCAGGATTCCTAATTATTGAGAACCCAATTAATCCTGTCTACATGCGATGCCATAATAATTCGTTAACGAGAATTAATTTCAAACTCACCGACCAGTCAAATAATCTGATTGATTTACAAGAAGAGGTGTTAGCGATTAGTTTGTTTGTGAAATCCTAAAAATCTTCGATTTTCAACAAAGGATTTTCGTCCTAAAGACTCGATCAAATATTTGGTTGAACTCGTAAAAGAATTATTAACCCAAAACTGAAAATTCCAGCAGCAGAGAGGGTGAATGACAACGACAATGGCGTATATAAGGAAATCTTATTTTATCGAATAGACGCCATTTTTTTTACTATTTGGTGGAAGCCTTAGATCATCGAATCGACGCTCGAAAAGTTGTGAGGTTCACCCTCTCTGCTGCTAGGTCAGAGGTCAAAGCCACTTTCATTAGTTCAGTATGACATAATTGGATCATAATTTGTATACATGGGGTAAGGAAGAAATGTATTAATTTTGGGGACTAAAAAACACAGGTGAACAAATAATATGCCATTTACTGCACTGTTATTAATGAAAGGGATATGCATGTACTCAAAGTTAAGTGCATTTTCTGAGTAGCACATCCATAGTGAGTCTCAAACTTATTTTTTATTGATCTACATTCTAAAACATGTGTGAGAGTCACTAATTTTGCTTGAGATACAAGATTTGGTGAGTGTCTGATACAAAAATTCTGACCCCAAGGTGGAATTTTCCTGTTGAGCTCTGTTTCTAATATTCAAAATCAGTCTAAGCTTCAAATGATATTTAAACATATCATCATTCAAAGGACAGTAGTAGTAGAGTTCATCAAGGTTATCGTAATTAACAATACACAGCAATATAATGATGCATTAAAGAAAGCTTACACATTGAAAAGAATGTGAAGATGTAAAAATCAAAATCCTTCTTATCTTTCTGAGTAAATGAGATGCTGCTGAAATGTTAAAGTACTCACCATCATTGATGCAGAATTGAACTTCCTTACATAAATAATAATGAAACATGAATTTGAAAGAAGTATGGTTAAAAAAAATTGCTTTATTTAGTTACTCATAACTAAACAATTAAATATGTACCTGTTGTTGATATATCAGTGTAAAATTCTTGTTTGACTAACACTAACTTTAACCAAAGCACATTTCAGGATGTCAGTGTGTTGCAATTAATGTTTTATGTTGATTATTCTGAAAAATGCTAAAGTGGTGATTGAAGTCAGATAGTTTTTGCAGGGTCTAGATATTATGATCACAGTAGAAGATTATGTGATGAAACGCTACAGTCACATGATGAAAAAAGATATATTCCAATTTTTTGTATTCTTCATTGGAAAACAGGATCCAACAAAAAAATGGGAAAGTCAAACTTACTGTTGTTACATGATTATCTTGTTTACGGTTAACTTGACACATGTACATATGTGAAATGAGCTGTACTCAAACATTGGAATTTTATGTGCTGTGTGGGTACATAGCATTTTTGTTATTGAGACTGCCGTTTTGTATCTAATGATTGATTATGTAAAAGTCACAATAATACATGTTTTTTTTTGTATGAAGATGATTACCAAAAAACTTGCACCTTGGATCTAGTTGCTCAAATGCTTTTCTTGTGCTTCAAAAAATGCTTGCTTACAGCAGTCTATGTATTATCTGTATAGTATACCTATATTTTAATTTACTTGTTTGAAAGCATTTATTTTTATTTCAGGTTTGTCGTAACATCAACCGTATCAAGGTGTGTATGGAGACAGGAAGTACTGTAGTCCTGCTGAACCTGGAAAATTTATATGAAAGTCTCTATGCTGCTCTTAACCAGGTAAGTGGAAAATTTGTATGAAAATCTCTATGCTGCTCTTAACCAGGTAAGTGGAACATTTGTATGAAAATCTCTATGATGCTCTTAACCAGGTAAGTAGAAAATTTTTATGAAAGTCTCTGTGATGCTGTTAACCAGGTAAGTGGAAACTTTTTAAGAAAGTCTCTATGATGCTGTTAACCAGGTAAGTGGACAATTTGTAAAATATGTAGGTTATTTTTGGGTTTTAAAGTTGGTATGTTCGAGTTTCGTTAGTTTTGGGGAGAACAGAATTGATGAACTCATTGTTGATCCACTAAAAAGGCTTTCTCTGCCAGCAAAGTATCAGTTCCAATGAAGGACTCTTGCTTCCAAACTATAGTTTGAAATTTCATTGACTGATAAATTGCAAAGTTCAAACCATGGTGTCATTTATTTGTGTTATTGCATTTAATTTTGTTCTTTTTCAGTATTATGTCTATTTTGGAGGAGAGAGATATGTGGATCTTGTATTGGGAACTCATAGAGTCAAGTGCAGAGTGCACAAGAATTTCAGGTACCAATCATAAATTGCTATAAAAGCTTTGTTTTCAGTACATTTTTTCAATTTATATACATAAAACGTACTCTGTTTAAACTGATTTTGAGGAAACTATATCATCTCTTTGTAAATTCTTGTTTCACAATCATGTACATGAAATGTGATAGTGAAGGTTCAATATTTGGAGGCGGGGGTGGGCATCAATTTGCTATATGACTGGCTAGCCAGGTATTTTATATTTCACTTACGCATGTGAAAATCTGGTATGTGGATGCATTATCAGGAAAAGTAATTCAGCTATACAAGAACTAGGCTACTGTGACCTAATTTGCACTCAAGTTTTATAATGTCAGCAATCATTATAGACTTAGTATTTTTTTTCCTCATCTTTTCTTGCACCTTGTATGCAGGAGTTCATGTGTTAAAACCCTTACCGAGTCATACCAAAGACTTGTAAAAATGGTACTAACAATTGCCTCACTTGGCACTCAGCATTAAAAGGATAGTGTTAGGACTGGTCAGCCTGGTGTCAGAATAAATATAACTGGGTGGGACATTATGCTGCATGTCTGTGGCATGATGCACCAATGATGTACATGACTGTAAACTGTCACTCTGAAAACATTGTAGTGATATGACTGAATTATTTTTTAACAAATGCAAATCACATGCACACATCTTTTCTTGTTAAAGCTGACATTTGGATGGATATCAAACAAACTAACTCAGTCATATAAAATCTATGTATATTTTCACTTTTGTGCTGTTAAGAAAAAGCAAGTTAAAAACCAACTCAGAATTCTATTATCAAATTATCAACGCAATGCAGAAACATACAAATTCACACACCTAAGATTAACCAGTGAGCAATAACAGATATTTTCCAAATATTCTCATCAAGTGTTCATGAATACATTGGATATATTGAAGTCAGTTAGCATTGACGCTTTGCAAGAATAACATGCTTTGGCTTACTTTTTTGTCACCAGTTTAGTCAATAGTTGGGATCTTTTATATGATTAAAACAACATAATTAACGTCATAAAGAAAAGGAGGCCCACTTTTAGTTTGTTGTTGTTGTTGTAGGGTTTAATGCCATTTTTTTAGCATACAATAGGCTATACATGGCAGCCAGTATTAATGATGGAGGAAGAATCCGGGAAAATTCCCGGAATTGAACCACCGACCCACAAGAAGCTACTGGCAAGCTTTTTCCCATACTCGCATTGGCCAAATCTTAGACTTGAACCCACGCAGACAGAGGTGAGATGTGGCAGTGATCCATAATGGAGAGTGCTTTAAACCACTCAGCCATTTGTGACCTCTCATTTTTTTAAAAGAAATTGAATTCATTATGTTCTCAGTGCACTCATGCACATAGCTGTTCTGGTAGATTCACACATTTTACATTTAATTACAAGAGGACACATTTTTGGTGACTGCACTTAAAAAGAATCAAAAGATAGATCTAGAACACAAATTTCAATGGATAATTTTTTACAATTTAATTGGTATTTATTAAAGTGCTGCCTTCACTTGGTGTGACATTTTCATTCATTGAAATTTCCTTTAAAATTATTAACTATGGTTTAATAAGACTGTCATTTTAAAAGAAAATGTAACAAATTATATGACTTCTTATTAAACGTTGATATTTCATAAAGTTGATTACATTTCTTGGTCCTATCTACCATTTTGATGATATAATGAGCGATTTTGATCTTGATTTTCTTCAAATTCAATGATATCAATTTTTTTGTATTTCTGGTTTGAAAAATGGGATTCACACCTGACCCTGTGTTATAGCGGGTTCATGGGTTATCAGGGTACGAGTTATTGACGGAGTGGTGTAGCGTGTTTGTCAAAAGACATTAGATCAACAGTAGGTGATATCACCTTACATCATGGAGGAACATTACTGTCTACTTGAGAACTAATCATGGTAATTGAAAATTAAGTTAAGTCTCAAAGTGGGATGTTTCTGTTCCTGTTGGACCTTTATTTATTTAAAACAGTAGAAATTTACTTGCTGGATACAGAGTTATTTTTATTTAGTTAAAATTCGTTAAAAAGATATCATATTACTAGCACATAGTGCAGTATCACTGGGATCTGGTAACTGCTGAAAAATACGTATTTGGAAAATCAAAGGAACCTAAAGTTTGTCTTTTGAGAAGGGTCCCGTAATATAACACACAGCATAAAGTATCTTAATCCTATATTTGCAATCTTAATTTAAATTAATTTATGTTAGGACCATAATAACTTCTCTTTAACAAATGCCATTTGTGTTTTTTGCATTGTCTAAAATATTTCTTTCACTTCTTTATCAGTAGCACAGTATGTCACAACTAATTTCCATTAAATTGCTGTTTTTCTAGATTGATTGTGGTAGCAGAGAAGGATGTGGTCTACAAGAAGTTCCCAATTTCCCTGATCAACAGATTGGAAAAACATTATCTAACAGCCAATACCGTCTTGACCAGAGTTCAAAGTGAACTAGCAGAGGAACTTGAGAAATGGGCAAAAGATTTCTCCACAGAAACCACACATATGTACATCCAAAGGTAAATGTAACTACTGTAAAAAAAATTAAGCATTTTGTAACTTTTTGATTGATTTAGTAGACTTTATTAAAATTTCTTTAATTCTGAGTTAGATTTCTGTTGCTTCAATTCCACCAATCAGCCTGAGGTATCAGCTGATATCTAAAATTGAGTTTTAGCCAGTCAAAAGCCTCAATAAGTTTTATCGCTTGTGGCAAAAAATATCGTCTTACTGCTGATGATTTTATGTACAATACAATATCTTGAACACATTTGTTTGTCTGAGAGCACAAGTCTAAAATGGACAAGAAAGGAGTTATCAACAGTATTTTAAGATGTCATCTTGTTGTTTGCTTTCCAAATAAGAAACAGCCTTGAATAAAAACCCAGGCATTGTATTATTTTTTTTATGTCTGAGAACACAAGTCTTAAATGGACAAAAGGAGTTATCAACAGTGTTCTAAGCAAACACAACTCTGCCTTGATAGTCAGGACAAATTGAAAAAAAATCACAATCTTTCTCTCAAGTCTTTGGATATCATAAGTTTTCAGATACTCTTAATATTTTTTTTTCTCAACATAATTCATGCACCCTCTGTTTTCTGACAATCCATAATTTTAATTTCAATCAGTTAACAGTTTGCATTAAGAAACAGAAAAGGTAATTTGACATAGCATTCTTTATTTTAAAAATGGAAATTCTTGCTGCTTTAAGCCATCTATAAAGACTACATTTAAGATTATCAAGTGTTATTTCATTTTTCTTCCAACAAAATGACTGAAAAATGATATTTTATAATAGTTATTATTTCCAAGTAACATTGATTGATAAGCATGATAGAAGAAATTAAGTTGTCTGACCTAATGAGGACCATTTTGGCAGAGAGTTGATCTTGATGACAGCCTTCATTTCTAGGATGTTAATTTGTTGAGGCCATTCACCTGGTTTCCTTGTGCCACTGATAGTAGTGAAGTCTGGCAATGGGAATGCACCCAAATCATGCATTGGTCCCAACTGTTATTTCCACTTTGAGCTTCTCCAGTGGGATTCCCATGGTCAGCCAGGCATGGTTACATGACTGATGTAGGAATGATTAAATCTCAGGGATAATCATGATGGTTTCATAAAGGGGATTTGAAAAGGGGTGCCATTGTGCTCACACTGTCATTTCTAAGGGGTGCATAATTAGGAGTGGAATCAAGTGTGCTGCCACATTGAATAAACCAGAGTTGCAAAAACTCTCTTGATGAAATCCAAGTTCTGTTGATTATGTAAACACAAAGAGGTCACACCTGATTCCATTTGGTTACAAATTCCATACCCAGATGGACAGAATTCCAGGATGGACTTAGTCCTAACATTTTTCATTTCACTAGAAAGCCTACATAGTCTAAAAGAGAGAGGAGATCAGTCCTGCCTTCAATTTGATAGAATGTATGATATGTTTCTGGAGGGTGTTGTTCAGGTAATCTGCCATTATTGTAGATTGCATTGATTGGAACAGGGTGATGATGCAATCCATAATCTCTGTAAAAGTCCAAGAGGCTGATGTTGGGGCCAAAGAGTAGAACTTTGATCTGATAAACTGTGTTGTGGTAAGCGAACAGAGAAATTTTCATGATATAAGGTGGATAGGGACGTGAAAATATGCATCAGTCTGATCAAGACTGATGGTATATTCGTCCATTTGAATCATGAAGTGAATTGATCTCACCATCACAAATCTTGAATTTTGTAGGCACAATGAACTGGTTGAAGCAACTCAGGTTGATTATGGATGTCAGTTTGTTGCTTGCTTTCCAAATAAGAAACAGCGTTGAATAAACCCCTATTCATGATAGTCTATTCATGATGCACAGTCTATTCATGATGCTCAGCCTATTCATGATACACAGCATATTCATGATACACAACCTACAATACAATTCATATCAATACACTTGATGGTCTTTCCATCTCTGAAAGGTAGGTGGTGCCCTTTTATATATGTTGACATAATGGTTGTTATTTCCATTATGCAGATTACAGACAGAGATATAGTTATCATATATTAATATGCAATTCTCATCGATGACAAGAAACAAAAATACTTTCAAATATAATACCTGTCGGTGCAAAATGACTGAAAAATGATATTTTATAATAGTTATTATTTCCAAGTAACATTGATTGATAAGCATGATAGAAGAAATTAAGTTGTCTGACCTAATGAGGACCATTTTGGCAGAGAGTTGATCTTGATGACAGCCTTCATTTCTAGGATGTTAATTTGTTGAGGCCATTCACCTGGTTTCCTTGTGCCACTGATAGTAGTGAAGTCTGGCAATGGGAATGCACCCAAATCATGCATTGGTCCCAACTGTTATTTCCACTTTGAGCTTCTCCAGTGGGATTCCCATGGTCAGCCAGGCATGGTTACATGACTGATGTAGGAATGATTAAATCTCAGGGATAATCATGATGGTTTCATAAAGGGGATTTGAAAAGGGGTGCCATTGTGCTCACACTGTCATTTCTAAGGGGTGCATAATTAGGAGTGGAATCAAGTGTGCTGCCACATTGAATAAACCAGAGTTGCAAAAACTCTCTTGATGAAATCCAAGTTCTGTTGATTATGTAAACACAAAGAGGTCACACCTGATTCCATTTGGTTACAAATTCCATACCCAGATGGACAGAATTCCAGGATGGACTTAGTCCTAACATTTTTCATTTCACTAGAAAGCCTACATAGTCTAAAAGAGAGAGGAGATCAGTCCTGCCTTAAATTTGATAGAATGTATGATATGTTTCTGGAGGGTGTTGTTCAGGTAATCTGCCATTATTGTAGATTGCATTGATTGGAACAGGGTGATGATGCAATCCATAATCTCTGTAAAAGTCCAAGAGGCTGATGTTGGGGCCAAAGAGTAGAACTTTGATCTGATAAACTGTGTTGTGGTAAGCGAACAGAGAAATTTTCATGATATAAGGTGGATAGGGACGTGAAAATATGCATCAGTCTGATCAAGACTGATGGTATATTCGTCCATTTGAATCATGAAGTGAATTGATCTCACCATCACAAATCTTGAATTTTGTAGGCACAATGAACTGGTTGAAGCAACTCAGGTTGATTATGGATGTCAGTTTGTTGCTTGCTTTCCAAATAAGAAACAGCGTTGAATAAACCCCAGGAAGTGTAATATTTTTTTATGAGTGGCCATACCCATAGTATTAAGCATATTTCTAGTAAAAGATAACTCTTGAACTTCATTCTGTTCTCTGGCCGGATCTGAGTATGATGTTTATTTGAAGGAGTTTTGATGCATTCACTGTACATTGAGATCCATTCAGGGTCTACTTGTATTTCTCAAAAAAACATCTAAGATAGCACTGAAGACTCATTTCTTTCCCCATGAAAACATCACTGACTCTCCCTTGTAAACAAGCAGTGAATATATGAAAGTCCGACACTGCTGGGACTACTTGCTGGTTTGCCCATGGACTGGTCAGCCTGGAAACTGTCAGTATAGAAGATGTTCTAGCTACCATCGGTACTGGCCACTCCAAGAGCCTGGCATAACTGACAGATTTCTCACTTTAATTTCTGTCATAATAAGGGCATGTTACTGATTAGATGGATTGATCTGTTATAAAAATCCCCTTAAATCATAGTTGGCTTGACCTAGTCAGTGAAAAGGGACATGTTGGAATGGCTGGACAGACGGTAACAGTAGTGGATCCATTACAAATCAAATGTGTCTTGACTTATAAACCCTAAGACCATTATCAGACATGTGGGGAGTCTTGCACTAAATGGGTTGCCTAAAATTGGGTAAACGCTCCCCCAATAAGTCAGATATGCAAGTGATGATATAGTTGGCTGGCTAATACTATAGCCCAGACTTCCTCTGACCATGTGTTACACTCACTGCATGTCAAAGATGATGTACACTTAGTATATACAAAACCAGAGTCATAGTAAACTTCCATGCTTTGAAGTTACATTTTAGCGTTTAGATGCAAAACAAAGGGCCTGGTAGCTAAAGTGAGTTAAATGGAACCACCATTAAAATGGTCTAAAAGGATGAATAAAACTCACTGACAGGTATTATATTTGAAAGTATTTTTGTTTCTTGTCATCGATGAGAATTGCATATTAATATATGATAACTCTGTCTGTAATCTGCATAATGGAAATAACAACCATTATGTCAACATATATAAAAGGGCACCACCTACCTTTCAGAGATGGAAAGACCATCAAGTGTATTGATATGAATTGTATTGTAGGTTGTGTATCATGAATATGCTGTGTATCATGAATAGGCTGAGCATCATGAATAGACTGTGCATCATGAATAGACTATCATGAATAGGCTGTGCATCATGAATAGGCTGTGTATCATGAATAGACTGTGCATCATGAATAGACTGTGCATCATGAATAGACTATCAAGAATAGACTGTGTATCATGAATAGACTGTGCATCATGAATAGACTGTGTATCATAAATAGACTGTGCATCATGAATAGACTGTGTATCATGAATAGACTGCATCATGAATAGACTGCATCATGAATAGGCTGTGCATCATGAATAGGCTGTGCATCATGAATAGGTTGTGCATCATGAATAGACTGTGCATCATGAATAGATTATCAAGAATAGACTGTGCATCATGAATAGACTATCAAGAATAGACTGTGCATCATGAATAGACTGTGCATCATGAATAGACTGTATCATGAATAGACTGTATCATGAATAGACTGTGCATCATGAATAGACTGTGTCATGAATAGACTGTATCATGAATAGACTGTGCATCATGAGTAGGCTCTGTATCATGAATCATATCAAGTGTATCAATATGTATTGTATTGTAGGTTGTGTATCATGAATAGACTGTGTATCATGAATCATATCAAGTGTATCAATATGTATTGTATTGTAGGTTGTGTATCATGAGTAGGCTCTGTATCATGAATCATATCAAGTGTATCGATATGTATTGTATTGTAGGTTGTGTATCATGAATAGGCTGTGTATCATGAATCATATCAAGTGTATCAATATGTATTGTATTGTAGGTTGTGTATCATGAATAGGCTGTGTATCATGAATCATATCAAGTGTATCCATATGTATTGTATTGTAGGTTGTGTATCATGAATAGGCTGTGCATCATGAATAGGCTGTGTATCATGAATCATATCAAGTGTATCCATATGTATTGTATTGCAGGCTGTGTATCATGAATAGGCTGTGCATCATGAATAGACTGTGTATCATGAATTATATCATGTATAGTGTATCTGTTCAGCCCTAATACATATACATATATTGGTGTGTGTGTGAAATGCACTGGAAATAAGGTGTAATATAACCACAAGAAATATGTCTGTTGCAGAATATTTTAAATAGTATTTTTGAATATGCAAGCGATTACATTGAGTGACAGGTAACACCCCTTTTCTTGAGATGATGTGCATATTGAGGTGACTGAATATATGTATGAAAGAGAATGATGGTTCATGTTTTGATTTTATAATTCCATTTTTTATAGAAATGAGAAGAATAAAGCAGCACGCTCTGTTGGGGAGGTATTCATGGGTTACCATTCTGACACCTGTTCCTCCATTATCTTGGTTGTGTGGCAGAAACATGAAGAAGAGAGTCCCATAATTTCAATTCCAAAGGTAGTTATTAGCTTTGACCTAATATGTTTCCTAATTTTAATCATTGATATGCCCCACCCAAAAATATGGATAAAACAAATAGGGCTTCAATGTGGTTTAAGATTTTTCAGGCATTTTTAACAGAAGATTTATGTCACTTTATGTAAGGATATGTTTGGTGAGTATCATACCATTCTAATAAAACTGCATTAATGTTGTACATACATATAGGTACACTGACATTCACACTTTTCTATGAGAAGATTTATATTTACCCAGTCATAATACCTTCGGTTTACAAACAATGAATTGCAAATCCAGTGCAATCCACTAAAGCAAGAAATTTTAGCTACACTTTTTGAAACCTCGCAAAAATCCAAGTACTATTACTTAATAAGTTGGAGGAGTAAAGATGTTATATTCCATATTTTGTCAAACTAGTTCTTGCAGGATATTTTTGATGCAAAACAAATAGAGTTCTGTAATTTCCACTTAGAGTAAAGTATAAGTCCATAAAATTAACTTATATAAGATATCAAATATGCCATCTGTATTTGCAGGTAAGCTTTCTCTAATAACTTTGTAATAGTCTGTTAGCATACATGTTATTATTTATAAAACATTGCTTATTGGGATTTAGTGCCATATATGTCAGCAATCCTAGGCAATGTTTCCAGTTGTATGTGGATAAATCTTAGTGAGGTAGCACCATGCTAGCAAAATTAGGTGACTTTAACCACCATTTCACACTTTGGTGACTTTGATCAAATTCGGTTTTTGAAATGTTGGGGTGGTTTTGTCATTGAAAGCAGAATAATAATTTACCCAAATTGTATAGAAATGAAGGATTGATTTTTCATCAAGCATGTTTGTATCAGGGAAGAATGATGGTAGGCTTTTCTAATATTCTGTAATTTTTTCATGACCTGTTTTATAGATTCTTGAGGATGCCAAAAAACTGTTGTTGTGGTGTGCCACCCCAGATTCGGTGGTGCGACTTGAAAGATGTAATCTGGCACAGCAGGAAAAGATGATGCTCAAAAAAGTGTACATGAGAGAACAGTGTCATGATAATTTGGCACAGTATCTGCATTTTAAGTTACTCACAGAGCAAACACCAGAGCTATTTGCACAGGTAATGCTAAAAATATAAATATGTGTCTCTATATTTTGCATTAAAATTTTACTTTAATCAATGAATTATACTTTACTGGATCTGTTTCAGAGGTTAATAAAACTTTTCAGCACATGTTTATACTTGGACTCAATATTTATTCTATATTTATACGATATTTTTACTTTGTTTTTGCACAGTAGTGTCGAATAACAAATGAACTAAGAAGCTGTGCTACAATATAACACTTGCAGTAATGGACTATGGTATTAAAATACAGTAATAAAATGAAAATAGATTGAAAACATACATTACAGAGTTTATCGCATGGAACAAGCCTTTTAATTTTGTAGAAATGTTGAAAATTGTGTCATGGGCTTAAGAAGGCTGTCTTCTGTCAAATTATTTACTGACCCTCGACTGAACATAGAGATTTTTGTGTGCCATCCAAATATCAAGTCCTTCTATCACGCTTGTAAGATGTATAGCTCTAACACTAATGAGCCGAATGAGTCCAAATTTCATAGTTATGTACCTTGATTGGGTTTCAAGACATGGTTTTGTTTTGGTGACTGAGCTTTCTGTTTTCAGTTTGTATACCCAGTTTGTACATTCTTGTATAAAAAATGTAATAGATACCACAGGCTAACGTAGACTCCCTTATTTTTCAGATAACAACCCATTCCAAACTCCTGTCAACAGCAGACAAGTCAGATATCTATCAGGCAGTTGGAATTCCACCTGAGAGGATTGCTCTGGAAACTCTTCAGTCCTTCGACACTGAGCAGCAGTTTAGTCGAAAAATCAGGTTAAAGAAAATACAAGTTTTTTGTACTGAGTATAACATCTGTGGTTGAGAACGTGAGTGACTTTAGGTCATTGGATTAATACTGGAAATTAATCTATTTTCATGAGTATCATTTTTTATATTTTTGTGAATGAATTGGGAAAGTGTTTATTATATCCACAATAGATCCTAGTTAGATTTTTAAATTTGTGGCTTTTTAGCAGTCACGAAACCTTTAAAAATCAGTATCCCATTAATAATTCACATTGTCTGCAGTCTGATGTGCTTCCAGTTCATCGCATGATTTGGTGAACTAAGTCCGGTCATAAACTTGAAGTAACTGATATTCATATACATTTTTAACTCAATGGGTTGAAGGCCTTTTAAGCTTATGGTCACATGGCACTTTATCAGTTTGATTAAAATTGTCAGAAGTGTTACTTGGGATAGCCTCTGTAAGACAAATTATTACAAATGGCTTCCCATGCAGTTGTATGGCTTCCATATCAACAAAGTGAAAAACTGCTTTCAGCTCGATGAAACAATAATTGATTGACAGCTTACTTATGACTATAAAACAGAGGACTTACTCTTTGGACAGCTATAATGTACAAGTTATGCTTGGAACAGTTGTTTCCAAAAAATAATAACTTATACAAGTTAGGTGATTAAAGAGTGTTATGTGTATTTGATTTGGGTAATTTATTTTTTGTTTTAATTGTTTGTTTGTCAGATTCAATCTGACATTTTAAGTTTAAGATTCATTCATTGGGAGATATTTTTTTTAAAAAGTGGGATGACCTGTAAACACCAGGTGTTGACCTCATTTCTGACCTGGCTTCAGAGTTGTAAACAAGCTTTTAAAATGATTGGTTGATTCCAATGACATTATGGAGCTTTGTTATTCACACTCTTTTTATGTTACTGTTTATTCAAGCCTAAGCACATAACATAGAAATTGGGAGCTTGTCCGAGATGGGATCAATTGGAAATTGGCTAAAAAAAATTTCTGAAAACTTTTGTTTTAAATTTGAATTCCCCAAGTTTTTTAATTTTTTTAAAATCTTTAGTGAGACTGACAGGCTTGTATTAAAATGACATCTAAAGTAGAAATATTTCTTACTAATCCTACTCAGGAGCAATTAGATCTTTTCAAAAAAGATGAGTTGATTCAACTTGCCAGAAAATATGATCTTTCTGAAGTCAAGGCTTCTTTAACGAAACAAGATATAAAAAAATTTTGGTCCAATATTTGGTAGAAAAGAATGTTTTGGAAAAAAGTGCTTTGATTTCGGTCAGTAAGTCTGCATCAGACTCTGACATTAAAATAAAGAAATTAGAATTAAAATTCAAGATGGAATTAGAGTTGAAGAAGCTGGAATTTCAGGAAAGGGAGAAAGAAAAACAATCACAATATGACAAAGAGGAGAAAGAAAGACAATTTGAATTACAAAAAGAGCAGATGCACATTCGGTTACAAGAAAAACAAATTGATAAAGAGAGAGAAAAGGAAGAAAGGGAATATCAATGTAAAATGAAAGAACTAGAGCTGGCAAGTGAAAAACACCTTCATACTTCAAATCCAAATTTAAGTTTTGATTTAGCAAGGAATATTAGATTAGTGCCCCCTTTCAGAGAAAAAGTAGACAAATACTTCATTCGTTTTGAAAAAGTTGCAGAAAATTTAAAGTGGCCAAGAGAGAATTGGACTCAGTTATTGCAATGTATACTCACTGGTAAGGCTAGTGAGATTTACACTTCACTGTCTGTTCAGCAAAGTGGTGACTATGATGTGGTTAAAGAATGCATTCTAAGGGGTTATGAATTAGTCCCTGAAGCTTATCGGCAAAAATTCAGAAATTACAGACAAGAAGCTGGACAAACTCAAGTCGAATTTGCTAAGGAAAAAGAGCAGTTGTTTGATAGATGGTGCTTAGCCAAGAAAGTTGAACAAAATTATCAAAATCTCAAGTAAATTATATTAATTGAAGAGCTCAAAAACTGTGTCCATAGTGACGTTAAGTCTTATCTCGATGAGCATAGGATTGAAACCTTGGAGAATGCTGCTCGAGCTGCTGACGAATATTCTTTGACACATAAAGTTAATTTTGTTAACAAGACTTCTACTCAACAGTCTTCTGGCAGAAAAGTATTTCAGCCTAATACCAGCCCTTTTAAAACTCAAACTAGCACAACTTTCAAAAATAAAACTTCAGAGAAGCTTGATTCTAGATCCTTGTCTCTTCTGACGTGTACCTATTGCAAGAAAAAAGGACACATTATTTCTGATTGCTACAAATTGAAAAATAGGCATCAGAATCAAGACAGACCTGCTCCAAATGCTCCTATTTCTAAGAGGTCAAGGTCATGGTCATGTATTGAAAGCAATACATTTGTTGGGTCTAATAAATCCCAGTCAGATTTTATTATGGAGAATTATGAGCCATTCATATCGAAGGGTTCTATATCACTCTTGGGTGATTCAGCCAATCCAACCCCTATTAAGATTTTAAGGGACACAGGAGCTTCTCAGTCTTTTATTGTCAGGTACTTTGCCTTTTTCTGAGAAGTCTTCTTCTAATGAAAGTGTTCTTATTCAGGGAGTAGAGTGTGGCTTTGTTAATGTTCCTCTCCATTGTGTAAATTTGCCATCAGACTTAGTATCAGGACCTGTGACAATCGGAAGAGTCTCGGTTTTACCTGTTGAGGGCATTCATTTATTGCTAGGCAACGACTTAGCTGGAGACAAGGTTGTGGTTAATCCACTTGTAATTGACAAACCTGATTTGGATCAGAAAGTTGATCCAATTGAAAAAGAATTCCCTGATATATTTCAAGCTTGTGCAGTTAACAGAGCTATGGCAAAGAAAACTCTTGAGAATGATGTTGAAAAAGGCTGTATTCCTTTAGCTGACACATGTGGGTCAGGGTTATGTTGATGAAGGTATTGATCATAGTGATCATCTTTTAATAACTCATTCTCTTAATCAGGGTGATAAACGACAGTCACTTGTCGTCGAACAGGAAAAAGTTTCTGAGATCTCCTGTTTGTTTCAAAGGGTCATAAATGAGACTGAAGTCACTGAAGTTCCTGTCTGTTATTTCATTAAAAATGGAATTCTTATGAGAAAATGGAGACCTTCTGAGGTATCTGTTGGTGATTAGTGGTCAGTGAACTATCAAATAGTAGTTCCAAAACCTTACAGACAGGAAATACTTAATCTGGCCCATGAAACTCCTTTGGCTGGTCATTTAGGGATTAATAAAACTTGTCACAAGATCTTGACTCACTTCTATTGGCCAAAATTCAAAAGTGATGTTGCCAAATACTGTAGATCTTGTCATACTTGTCAAATGGTAGGAAAACCCAATCAGAAGATACCTAAGGCTCATCTGCAACCTATTCCTGCCTTTGACGAACCATTTAGTTGAATTATGGTAGATTGTGTAGGTCCCTTACCCAAGACCAAGTCAAGTAACCAATACCTGTTGACCATTATGTTTGCGTCAACAAGGTTTCCAGAGGCAATTCCCTTGAGGAATATAAAATCTAAAACAATAGTAAAAGCTTTGATAATGTTTTTTTTACTCAGTATGGCCTTCCCAAATCTGTTCAGTCTGATCAAGGTTCAAACTTCATGTCTGGAATTTTCCAACAAGTTATGTATGAATTGGGCATTCAGCAATTCAAATCTTATGCCTATCATCCTGAGAGCCAAGGGGCATTAGAAAAATCCCATCAGACTTTGAAAAATATGATCCGATCATATTGTTTTGATACGAATTGAGATTGGGATGAAGGCATTCATTTACTATTGTTTGCTGTTAGAGAATCAGTTCAAGAATCTTTAGGCTTCAGTACCTGTCCCACTCAGTGAAGGAATATCATCAGATTCTACTGATATTGAAACGACGAATCATTGTAATTCAGAAATTATGAAAGATCTAGACCAGAAACTTTCACATTTGCAAGTGCAAGAAAGAAATGAACTGAAACAGTTATTATTTGAATATGAGCACTTATTTCCAGATGTTCCTACAAGGACAAACAAAATTTTTCATGACGTTGAAATTGTAAATTCGAAACCTGTCAAACAACATCCATACAGGATGAATCCACTCAAACAGGAATACTTAAAAAAGGAAATTCAATATTTACTGGAGAATGATTTTATCGAGCCTAGTAAAAGTGATTGGAGTTCACCATGCATACTTGTTCCAAAACCAGATAAAACTTTCCGTATGTGCACTGATTATAGGAAGGTGGACAGTGTGACAAAAACAGATTCATTCCCATTACTAATGATTAATGATTGTATTGATAAAATCGGGAATGCCAAGTATGTCACCAAATTTGACCTTCTGAAAGGATTATGGCAGATTCCACTAACAGAAAGAGCAAAGGAAATCTTGGCATTTGTGACTCCAGATGGACTTTACCAATATAAAGTAATGCCATTCGGGATGAAAGTGTCACTAAATACATTTCAACGTCTTATGAATATGATCACCTCTGGTCTAGAAAATTGTGATGCCTATATAGATGATGTCATCATCTACAACGACACCTGGATAGAACATCTAGCAACAATTCGAAAATTCTTTGACAGACTCAACTGATGCATGTTTGACAGTTAATTTATCTAAAAGTGAGTTCTGCCGTGCTATTGTGACCTTTTTAGGACATATTGTGGGACATGGATAAGTTAAACCAATAGGTGTTAAGGTTGAGGCTATTTCTAAATTCCCTGTGCCTGAAAATAGAAAGCAACTGATGCGGTTTTTAGGTATGGCTGGATACCAATTTTTCTATAATTGCAGAACGCCTGACAAATTTATTAAGGAAGAAGTTCTTTGGGACTGAAAAATGTCAGGAGGCTTTTGACAAGTTAAAAGTCATACTTGAAACAGCACCAGTTCTTGCAGCTCCAAATTTCAGTCAGTCTTTCAAATTATCTGTCGATGCAAGTGATGTTGGTGTTGGAGCAGTTTTAATTCAAGAAGACAAAAATGGTATTGAACATCCAGTGTGCTATTTTTCAAAGAAATTAAATAAGCACCAGAGAAATTATTCAACTATCGAGAAGGAATGTTTGCCATTGATTTTGGCTTTACAACATTTTGAAGTTTATCTTAGTTCAGCTCCTTCTTCTATTATAGTTTTTAGTTACCACAAGCCTCTTACTTTCATCGGCAAGATGAAAAATAAAAATCAAAGATTACTAAGGTGCCATTGCGAATAGGTGAAAACTGAGTAAAGATGACAATTAGGATGGTTAAACCCAAAGTTTACTTTTTTAATGGTTTCTTATTTTTGCTAAATAATGAATAAGTAAATAAGTTAATAAAACAGAACATAATTGAGGTACTATTTAGTTATATTGAGGGTTTTTTTTGTTCCAGTTTTGGATATGTTGATGCTGTGATAACCAAAGTCAGATATAAAGTTCAGTTTCTATTTTAAAAAATAGTTCTCAATAGAGGCCAACTGAAATTAAATTTCTGGATTTGTCCGAAAACAAACCAAACCGAAAGTTATAAATTGACTTTCAGCCCAAACCAAAACCGAAACCAAAAATTTCACTACACCTTTGACCAAAACCGAAAGATAAACTGAAGTTGCAGAACACAATAATTTATTAAATAGGCCTGGGTCGTGATGCAATGCTACACTAATTAAAAACGAATCTAGAAGTAATCATTCAGAGCCTGCAGTAAGAGGACTTCACTAAATGTCAAATTGCCTAGTGCTGACTGACCGGCCGATCGACAAGCAGAGTAACAGACACAGCACTAGCGTTGCATTCTGAAAGTTAAAATAGATCTTTGGCTGATGACCAAAAGTCAATATCAGTTTTGGCTGAAACCAAAAGCAAACCAAAAGCTAACTTTTTGGCTTCTGCCGAAACAGAAACTATGCCAAAATTTTGGTCAGCCTCTAGTTCTCAAACTGTTTGGAAGCCCTTGAAAATTCTTTGAAAGGTTTCTCAACTTTCTCAAATGCCTTTCACACTTAGGAAGAACTCATCCATAAGAGGATGGTTCTGATAATGTTGGACAGTTTGGTTATAGTGAACTACCTCTTCAAAAAAGGGGGAGGAAATCACTGGACCATTGTGTTATGGTATGGAGTACTTCCATTGGTGTGGCCATTATCATGTAAATATACAAGTCCGACATCTTGTGCAGGCCCCGTGGCATGGCTGACTTGTTATCAAGGAGATACCAACTTCTCATATGGAGTAGTCTTTCCATCCATCCATCTTCCATTTAGTCACCATGTCAACAAGTACTGAACTATTTGCTACACCTGTGTATCTACTCATAAAGGCAGTGATTGTCAACACTTGTTCAATCAACTAAAAAGGCAGTACAGTCATAAGTCTTTCCTCCAGCAGTTCTAACATTGAAACTAATCCTGAAACTAATTCTGAAAATGAGAGGTTGCAGATAGGTTATGATGGGACAGATCTAGATTAATGATCTGATTGATAGGTTGACAGACATACCTGGGATAATCATAGTGACCCAACACACTGCTCAAGAAGTCTAGGTCACCATTATTCAGTTCATGTTTGGAGAAAGTCATTCATGCCTGGCTCTTGTCAGGGATCCCCTGCATAAAAAAGAGCTATTTCTGTGTTGATTGTGGGGTGGATAACAACATCATGGGCATCCTCCACTTTGAGGTTAAGTAACACAGTTTCAAATACTGATGTCACATTTATGACAGTGAACAACTCTCAGCCTACATCTCCACACTAGCTAACTACCATTTTGTCTGCATTGAAGACAGTAATTAGCAATACAGAACTCATGGAAGCAGAAATATTTGCTGCAACAAGGACCTTTCCAAATTGTTATCCAATTTCTACATATCCAGGCCATGCTCACTCATTTTGTTCCCTAAGTGGATCCTCTACTCGATCATGACATAAATCATCATGTTTGACCAATCTCTTCCATCTCACTGAAGCAGTAATTGTACAAGACTTGATTCCACATGGCACTGGCCTCTCTCTCTCTCTCCCCCTCCTCCTCCCCCCTCCTTGATCGATCCATTGGAAGAAACAAAGCAGCATTACCCAGTATGCACCCTTAAATGCTGGCTTCATCAACTGATGAAGATTTTTGGGTCATTAAGTACAAGTAATTTCAATGATTGCAGTCTTCAATATAATAAGACTTGATTCCACATAGCACTGGCATCTCTCTCTCTCTCTCTGTGCCTCCTCCCCCCCCCCCCGATCGATCCATTGGAAGAAACAAAGCATTACCCAGTATGCACCCTTAGATGCTGGCAGGCACTGGAGAATATCCAGGGTTGTCATCATAGGCACTTAAAACCATTTAAGGCATGAACGCAAAAGGCATAGCATCACAAGGGCTTTAACAGGATATAACAGAATCAAATGAAGATTTTGGGTCATTAAATACAAGTAATTTCAATGATCACAGTCTTCAATATAATGTTTCAGTTTGAGACAGTTTAATCAGTTGCCTGGCATGCTCAATCTACTTTCTACAGCTTAAGTTTGTGTAACATTTCCTAATGAAAAAGAAAGAGAAAGAGCTGCATACTGACCAGCCACTTATAACTGGACAGACAGCTACCAAGCCCCGTTCATGACAGCACAATCTCAGCCTCTGGCATTATTGGAGAAGTTTTGCTAGATCCGCCTTGTAAACTTTTGAATGTAATGCAATAGCAATATGCAGGATCCCACAGGGATCACCATTGCACATGTATAATGAAGTAAAGTAATTTCAATGATTGCAGTCTTGAATATAATGTCACACCTCAGTAGAAGATCCTATGTGCAGGATGCTTAAGGTTTTTCTCATTCTCATACCTATTCTCCCTATTTTAATGTGATTGGGTAATGTATTTGATTTTTGTTGTTGTAGGGCTTAACGCTATTTTTCAGCACATGATAGGCTATACATGGTGGCCAGTATTAATTATGGAGGAAGAACCTGGAAAATTCCCCAGAAAGAACCACTGACCCACAAAAAGCTGCTGGCAAGCTGTCTCACATACCCACGTTGGCCGAATCTGAGACTTGAACCCACACAGACATGAAATGGCAGTGATCCGTAATGGAGAGTGCATTAGACTACTCGGGGCCCCTAATGTATTTGATGGAGAAAAGGAAATTTTGGTGTAAATTAAGTTTGTCCACAAAAATAAATACTTGATTATATTACACTCTATTTCACCCACCATTGCAAAATACAAGTATCATGTTAAATGTTATGCTCTGACTGAGCTGGTTTTATACTAGTTACAGGTGGACAACTAATGAGAAACAGTGGAGTCAATTTGTAAGAGTTATTGTTGGTATAATTTTTTGTTTGGATTTTAGACTTTTTGTCCTGAGATCTAAGGGAGACTTTTTTTTAACTGCATACAGACAGGTAAACCTTTGAAAAAAGTAGGAAGTTGGGTATTTGGAGTAAAAGTGTAAATTGGCCAGGACATGAAAACGAGGGGTCAAATAAGCAAGAAAATAAAAGGAATCTAACTTTTACCCTTCTGCACATGCATGAGCATAATAGCCAATGAAAATCAATGTTGCTGACATAAATAAATCTCTTGGAAGCAAATGAATTTGGATTTATTCAGAAGTAGCCCCCAAAATGTGTTTCCTACTCCCATTTCAGGTGAAAATGACAAAATCATCCAAGCGTTAATGACTTAAAATAACTTTATTATAATTTTATATATGATTCCTTAATTTTTAAATAAACATGTTCAGTATTTCAGAATTAGTTATCCCTTTCATATTTTATATGTAATTATTACATCTATGTTATCCTTGTTAGCAAGGCCACCCTACTTATAAAGCAACTTTCCTGGTGCAAGAGGGATGGCTTTATATGAGGGGAATCAACACATCTTGATTTGTTCTCTATTCCTATCTCTCCATCCCTCCCTCTCTCCCTCCCCCCCCCCTCTCTCTCTATCTCTCTCATGCATTGGAGTTTGTCAGATAAAAAAGGGTTCTAATTGGAGTTTGCTAAAAGGTCAAAGATCTGAGTCAAAGAAGATAATATACTGATCAATGCAGATGATGTTCTCTTCTTTTCAGGTATTTCTTGGAGTCAAACCATGATGAGCAATTACTCCTTGTGGTTCAGTGTGATTCAGGTGACACTAATGCGAGCTTGGTGGCCTGTGCTAGATACTATACCCTGGATGAATACCAACATATGAAGGACAGACGAACAGCTCCCTGCCATGTTGTCTTCATCATACAGCTACCCAGAATTGCAGGGGGATGCTTTACTGGATTCCAAGTTAGTTTTTTATGAAATTTTATAGCAATTTAATTTTTTCATGGTTTCATAGGAATCAGAAACATAAACTCAAGCTTTGCACACATATCAGTAAAATTCAGTTGGCTGGTAAAGGAGCTAGGAGTATGAAACATACTGAAAGTTAAATGATTCTAATTTCTTCTCTAACCAGAGTTACTGAAGATAGTAGTTTTTACTTATTTGATAACCGCAACATAAATGATAGATGAAAGCTTGTCGGTCTGTGTCTTTACTCAAGTGCTGTCTGCATTTGAAATTTTTTTCCCTGAATTTAATGACTTGATAGCATGGAACGTGAAAATATGCCTTCCATTAAAACGATCTCAGGCAAACAATTATTGATCACATACATGTAAATGGGTACATGAAATGAGGTCAAATTTATGTCAAAAATTTCAGTTAACTTTTGGTGCCATTTTCCATTCCAAACTAGTTCTTAATTATCTATTAGATATACTTCTTACAGTAATTAATTGTTTTTATCTGACACTTTATTATCTGAGATCGGTAGATAAAAAATGGAAATTTGGTAATCGTGTCTCTCTCAGCGTCTAACATTTTGAACTGTTCAAAATTCAAGTAACATACTGAGGTCATTTCTGCTCCAGTTTTACAATTTAGAAAATCTTTTCTCTTGGTGATTTTTGTAAGTTGTGTTAACTTCAGTCATACAATATGACCCTGATGAGGTGTGTCATTTGCATAAAACAGCAAACATTCATGAATTAGATATGGAAAAACTTATTTACTATCCCAATCCACCTTATGATATTGTTAAAGTGATTAAAATTAGTGCATAGATGATGATGTTTGTGGACAAGCCAGTAATATCCACACAAGTTGAAACAGATGTCAAACAAAAGTCACAAAAGAATTGGAATGTAGAATAATGAAATCAAAGAGGAAAACATTGACACGCAAGAAATTGCTTGAAGTCTGAACATATACAAAGACTGATAATGTTAAAATTGGATTGATAAGAAATTAATGCAAATAGCAGATAACATAGACAGAAAATGATATTGCAGTTGGGTTTGATGTTGGACAGTTATGATCACACCATTATACCACTTTTTTAAATGAAATAACCAGCTAGCACAATTAGAAAAATACCCACTTTTAGCTTTTATTCTTATGTATTGTTTGGGCTGTGATTGAATATGCTTCAGTCTAATCTCGATTTAAACTTTAGTCTTTCACATATATTCATTTTTAAGGGCATGCGATGACACATTGCCCTTCTATCAGATATGCTGGGTTAGCAAGGAGCACATTCAGTGACATAATGTCTACATCATGCTATAATAAACAAATAATACACAGTTGTTAAATGTTTCATCTCATTTCAGTGTGGGCAATGGCACTCAGTCCATATTGATGACCTTAGAGCACAAGATGAAGAGATGCCCTCCATAACAGAGATGCTTGGCAAGTCAGTGCTGTTACGTGCTTAGGCTCGAATAAGCAGCAACATAGAAAGAAGTGAAAATAACAAGCTTGTAAAATTTAATAGACAATTTATTAAGTACAAATATTTTCATAAAAGAAAATAAATAAACTTACAGTTTTAGAGAATCAAGTCCAAAAATTAATCCACAAAGAATTTCACAATATAATCCACTAGTGAACATGCAAAAGTCCTGATAATAAAATGTCCTAATAGTTCCCAGTTCGAATCTTGATGATGTAATCCATAATGGATGACGATGTCACTTGATTTAGTCAGTTCTTGTTAATCAAAATGTATGAGCACATATTCTTTTCCAGATAAATAATAAAATAATTCCTCTTGCTCCAAACGAATTGACGCAATTTCCAGTACAAGGTAATAAAAAATAACTCAAAAAAAAGACACAACTTATTATAAAAGCCCAACTTCTACTAAATATCTCGCTCCAAAACATCACTTATATACCTGTTTTTACATAAACAAGAAAGGGGTCACGACCTTCCAGAATCTCTCAGACCAATCTCACGTTCAAGAAATCATGCAAACATCGTATGACCCCACTAAATTAGAAAGATCTTTATACTTTACTCCATTTTGTCCTTCAACCAATCATTTTTAAAGTAAAGCTCTAATGTCCTTGGAACCAACCAATCATTTTAGAAGCTTGTTTACACTCTGAAACAAGGTCAGAAATGAGGTCAACACCTGGTGTTTATTCTGTAAAGTAAAGGTACCCCCCCCCCTTTAATGAACAAATCTTAAAACTTAAAATGCCAAATTTTAATCTAACAAACAGATAATAAAAATAAATATAAATGACTTATATCAAATATACGTAACACCTTCCCCCAAAAAATAAAAAGAAAGGTTTATATGATAAAACTTTCTTTGTATCACAAACCAATTTACATCTGAGGTTTAAAAAAAACTCGTATAAATTATACAGTGTATATGATATAATATATTTATACACGGGAAAGAGCATCTGCAATTAAATTATCTTTTTTCAGGCACAGGGAATTTAGAAATAGCCTCAACCTTAGCATCTATTAGTTTAATTTGTCCATGTCCCACAAAATGTCCTAAAAAACGTAACACTAGCACAGCAGAACTCACTTTTAGATAAATTAATTGTCAAACATGCATCATTGAGTCTGTCAAAGAATTTTCAAATTGTTGCTAGATGTTCTATCCAGGTGTCGTTGTAGATGATGACGTCATCTATATAGGCATCACAATTTTCTAGACCAGAGGTGATCATTTTTATTAGACGTTGAAATGTACTTTCTTTATATTGATAAAGTCCATCTGGAGTCACAAATGCCAAGATTACCTTTGCTCTTTCCATCAGTGGAATCTGCCAAAATCCTTTCAGAAGGTCAAATTTGGTGACATACTTGGCATTCCCGATTTTATCAATACAATCATCAATTCTTGGTAATGGGAATGAATCTGTTTCTGTCACACTGTTCACCTTCCTATAATCAGTGCACATATGGAAAGTTTTATTAGCTTTTGGAACAAATATGCATGGTAAGCTCCAATCACCTTTACTGGGCTCAATAAAATCATTCTCCAGCAAATATTGAATTTCCTTTTTTAAGTATTCCTGTTTGAGTGGATTCATCCTGTATGGAGTTGTGTTTGTTTACGCCTCCCAAGGAGTATTTATGATGTAATTTAAGTCATTAATTTTCCTGTCAACTGTGTAGGGACCATAATATTTGGCCTGAAGAGGATTTTGTGGCATTGGTAAGAGAGCCAGGACTCTATCACCAGGCTGAAAACTCCTTTCCTTCGACCTTTTATCATATCTTGATTCATTTTAGATTGAGCAGAGTGCAGATTTGCTCTTGCAACCTCACAAGCCTTTGCCAACTTGTATCTAAAATCAGAAACATAATCAAGAAGATTGATCTCAGTATCTTCATTAGAAAGTAGTTTCTCTTTCAATAACTTCAATGGTCCACGCACAGTGTGTCCAAAAACCAGTTCAAAGGGACTGAAGCCTAAAGATTCTTGAACTGATTCTCTAACAGCAAACAATAGTAAATGAATGCCTTCATCCCAATCTCTATTCGTATCAAAACAATATGATCGGATCATATTTTTCAAAGTCTGATGGGATCTTTCTAATGCCCCTTGGCTCTCAGGATGATAGGCAGAAGATTTGAATTGCTGAATGCCCAATTCATACATTTGTTGGAAAATTCCAGACATTAAGCTTGAACCTTGATCAGACTGAACAGATTTGGGAAGGCCATACTGAGTTAACAACATTATCAAAGCTTTTACTATTGTTTTATATTTTATATTCCTCAACGGAATAGCCTCTGGAAACCTTGTTGACGCACACATAATGGTCAACAGGTATTGGTTACTTGACTTGGTCTTGGATAAGGGACCTACACAATCTACCATAATTCTACTAAAATGGTTCGTCAAAGGCAGGAATAGGTTGCAGATGAGCCTTAGGTATCTTCTGATTGGATTTTCCTACAATTTGACAAGTATAACAAGATCTACAATATTTGACATCACTTTTGATTTTTGGCTAACAGAAGTGTCAAAATCTTGTGACAAGTTTTATTAATCCCTAAATGACTAGCCAAAGTAGTTTCATGGGCCAGATTAAGTATTTCCTGTAAGGTTTTGGAACTACTATTTGATAGTTCACCGACCAGTCATCACCAGCAGGTACCTCGGGAGGTCTCCATTTTCTCATAGAATTCCATTCTTAATGAAATAACAGACAGGAACTTCAGTGGCTTCAGTCTCATTTATGACCCTTTGAAACAAACAGGAGATCTCAGGATCTTTTTCCTGTTAGATGACAAGTGACTGTCGTTTATCACCCTGATTAAAATAAACAGAATGAGTTGTTAAAAGAGGATCACTATGTCCAATACCTTCTGATTGATCCAAACAAGGAGTAAAAGTGACCTCGTCAAAAGCCTGACCTATACAAGTGTCAGCTAAAGGAATACTGGCTTCATCAACATAACCCTGACCCACGCATGTGTCAGCTAAAGGAATACTGACTTCATCAACATAACCCTGACCCACATGTGTCAGCTAAAGGAATACAGCCTTTTTCAACTTCATTCTCAAGAGCTTTCTTTGTCATAGCTCTGTTAACTGTACAAGCTTGAAATATATCAGGGAATTCTTTTTCAATTGGATCAACTTTCTGATCCAGATTAGGTTTGTCAGTTACAAGTGGATTAACCACAACCTTGTCCCCAGCTAAGTCGTTGCCTAGCAATAAATGTATGCCCTGAGACTGTTCCGATTGTCACAGGTCCTGACACGAAGTCTGATGACAAATTTACACAATGGAGAGGAACATTAACAAAGCCGCACTCAACTCCCTTAATAAGAACACTTTCATTAGAAGAAGACTTCTCAGAAAAAGGCAAAGTACCTGACAATAAAAGACTGAGAAGCTCCTGTGTCCCTTAAAATCTTAATAGGGGTTGGATTGGCTGAATCACCCAAGAGTGATATAGAACCCTTCGATATGAATGGTTCATGATTCTCCATAATAAAATCAGACTGGGATTTTTTAGACCCAACAAATGTATTGCTTTCAATACATGACCATGACCTCGACCTCTTAGAAATAAGAGCATCTCGAACAGGTCTGTCTTGATTCTGATGCCTATTTTTCAATTTGTAGAAATCAGAAATAATGTGTCCTTTTTTCTTACAATAGGTACACGTCGGAAGAGACAAGGATTTAGAATCAAACTTCTCTGAAGTTTTATTTTTGAACGTTGTGTTAGTTTGAGTTTTAGAAGGGCTTGAATTAGGCGGAAATACTTTTCTGCCAAAAGATTGTTGAGTAGAAATCTTGTTAACAAAAGGAACTTTATATGTCAAAGAATATTCGTCAGCTGCTCGACCAGCATTCTCTAAAGTTTCAATCCTATGCTCATCAAGATAAGACCTAACATCACTATGGACACAGTTTTTTTAACTCTTCAATTAATATCATTTACTTGAGATTTTGATAATCTTGTTTGATTGGCTAAGCACCATCTATCAAACAACTGCTGTTTTTCTCTTGCAAATTCGACATGAGTTTGTCCAGCTTCTTTTCTGTAATTTCTTAATTTTTGTCTATAAGCTTCAGGGACTAACTCATAACCTCTTAAAATGCATTCTTTAAACACATCATAATCACCACTTTGCTGAACGGACAGTGAAGTGTAAATCTCACTAGCCTTACCAGTGAGTACACATTATAGTAACCGAGTCCAATTCTCTCTTGGCCACTTTAAATTTTCTGCAACTTTTTCAAAAAGAATAAAATATCTGTCTACTTCTTTTTCTTTGAAAGGGGGCACTAATGTAATATTCCTTGCTAAATCAAAATTTGGATTTGAAGTATGATGGTGACCCTCACTTGCCTGCTCTATTTCTTTCATTTTAATTTGAAATTCTCTTTCTTCCTTCTCTTTCTCAATTCGCATCTGCTCTTTTTGTAATTCAAATTGCCTTTCTTTCTCCTCTCTCTCATATTGTAATTGTCTTTCTTTCTCCCTTTCTTGTCTCTCTCCTCTTTCTCTCTATCAATCCGCATCTGCTCTTTCTGTAATTCTATTTGTCTTTCTTTCTCCTCTCTTTCATATTGTAAATGTCTCTCTTTCTCCTCTTTCTCTCTATCAATCCGCATCTGCTCTTTCTGTAATTCAATTTGTCTTTCTTTCTCCTCTTTCTCTCTATCAATCCGCATCTTCTCTTTCTGTAATTCAATTTGCTTTTCTTTCTCCTCTTCTTGAAATTCCAGCTTCTTCAACTCTAATTCCATCTTGAATTTTAATTCTAATTCCTTTAATTTTATGTCAGAGTCTGATGCAAACTTACTGACCGAAATCAAAGCACTTTGTCCCAAAACATCCTTTTCCACCAAATACTGGACCAAAATCTTTTTGATATCTTGTTTCGTTAAAGAAGCCTTGACTTCAGAAAGATCATATTTTCTGCCAAGTTGAATCAACTCATCTTTTTTGAAAAGATCTAATTGCTCCTGGGTAGGATTAGAAAGAAATATTTCTACTTTAGATGTCATTTTAGTACAAGCCTGTCAGTCTCACTAAAGATTTAAAATTTTCAAAAACTAGGGGAATTCAAATTTAAAACAAAAGTTTTCTGAGAAAATTTCTAGCCAAATTCCAATTTATCTCAAATCCCAGATGAGCCCCCAATTTCTATGTTACGTGCTTAGGCTCGAATAAGCAGCAACACAGAAAAAGTGAAAACTAACAAGCTTGTAAAATTTAACAATGAATTTATTAAGTACAAATGTTTTATAAAAGAACATAAATAAACTTACGGTTTTAGAGAATCAAGTCCAAAAATAATCCAATATAGAATTCACAAAAATAATCCACTAATGGAATTGCAAGAGTCCTAATAAATAAATGTCCTAATAGTTCCCGGTTCGAATCTTGATGATGTAATCCAATATGGATGACGATGTCACATGATTTAGTCAGTTCTTGTTTTTATAATAATCGAAATTAAAAATTTATGAGCACATGTTTTTTTTCCAGATAAATAAAATAATTCCTCTTGCTTCAATGAATTGACACAATTTCCAATATAACTCAAAACACAACTATTAATTTAAAGCCCAAAGATTCTACTGAATTGTTCTCTCCCAAACAATAATTTAAATACTTGTTTTTTTACATAAACAAGGGATCACATGATTTTCTGGAAGGTCATAGAAGTTCATAGAACAAACGTACGATCATTTAAAAACGTACGCAAGGAAAGATCCAGATAAGAAAAATCATCCACCTCTCACCCCCAAGAACTAAAAATAAAAAGATGTCCTTGGATTTAGCCAATCGTTTTAGAAGCTTGTTGACACTCTCTGAAGCTGGGTCAGAAATGAGGTCAACCCTATTGTTTACAAATAGATCTAACATTTAAAAATAAATGATTTAAATCAAATATATGTAACAATAGATATATATATATATATATATATATATATATATATATATATATATATATATATATATATTATACACCAATGTATGAAACCAAAGGACATAATTAATTCATCAAGAAACAATACATTTATTTTGAGACTAAGTTTCAATCACCAGTGTTATTGCTTGATAAACAAAGGTTGCAATGATCTGTACCCAGATAAAATGATGGTGGCTTGATTAAACACTGTAACAAAAGAAAAATATCCAGATATGATTCACACCACTTGATAGAGCCCATTCATCTCCAGGCATTACAGATTAATTGGAAAGACAAACAATGTACTCAACCCTGCACTGAAGGCCTTTCGAAAAGATTTCTCACTTGGACATTAGGACTACCGGCATTGTGTATAACAAATAAAAACGTCTAAATTGACTGTGTATGTCTATAATTACTCCCTTTGATAAAAAAATGTTTATTCTTGGTGGCTATTCACATGATTTCATCCCTACATTGGCAGTTAGTGACATGTACTTTAGTCTGGTTTACTGCAATTTACAAATTACATCATATGCTGAACTTGTAAATTTCACAAAACTGGTAGCTAGCCAATTTTTCTTTATTAGGATAATCATTACAATTTATGCCATCATTGGTACAAAGGATTAAATGATGATTATTGGCATTTATCTTGCTATATGGTTGTTCAACTGTAGTGTTATTTTATGTGCGCTTTTTTGCATACTACACATATTCTGAGCTCTCGTGTTTACTACGGATTAAGTCAAGGTTAGTGGTGTTGATTTGATCTGTTTTGTTTGTTTTTTTATCGATGTGGTTGCTCATAGCAGTGTCAGAATGCATATTTGGCCAATACTTTGCGGTCGCTCATAGCAGAGTGTTTATATAATAAAATCGATCCGTGCAATACGATTGTGGTTAGATATGACAGGTGGTTGCTCATAGCAGAGGTCACTCAAGACAGGTTTTACTATACTATGTTTAATAGCCCCTTTATGAAGATAGCTAAAATTTTATGTAGCAACAAATTTTCTTCTTTCTGTCAGTGACCTTGATCTGTGCCCTACTGACATAATTGACAGGGTTCTTCCTAGTCCAAAAATGCAAGAAATCAAACTGTTGATGATCAAGAACTCAGGCTACTGGGTATATTACTTTTATTTTTGCAGTCCGTGACCCTGATTGCTAACCTTTTTGTCTTCAAAATTAATTGAGTACTTCCTTACCCCATGTGCAAGTCTTTCACAAAGTTTAATAGCTATAGATGGTGGACAACTAGAGTTACAGAGCTGAAATCAGATGGGCAAACATCATAATATTACATGTTCTGTCTTATGTTAGGCTTGAAAAAAATGTTAACTGTCTTTCTGAATTTTACTAATGGCCAAAACAACCAGTGTTCATGTTGTTAAATATGAGACAAAAATGGTTTGTCTTAGTTCAGAAATGACCCTTTAAGGACATAAAATATGAATCTGTCCTCACTCACCTTTGATTAAATACACATCCATTTTAGTTCAATTTCTGGGCTTCACAGACAAAACAAAAACAAAAACTGAAAAAATGCAAATGAATTGTAAATAGCAGGTGATACTTACAACTCATGACCTTTTTCTTACTAAATGACAAGTCATTAAAGTAAGTAATAATCCAAACAAGGATAAACATAAACAAATTCCATTTTCCCCTGCCATGACCTCGATGAAGTGAGCAAGGATATGGTATTTGATACACCAGTTAGTTAAGATATATACTTGTGTAATGTTTCATGAGAATCTGTTTAACCAAAAAAGAGTTATGAGCCAGATGTGCAAATGTTAAAAAGACAGATGAATAATGGAAAAGCATACACGTACTATACTACAAAACATAATATGATAAGAATATAGATGGGCAGATAAAAATGACTTCATCATATTAGTAAATAGGGATATTATCAAACTTTGCCCCCATATAATTATGTTGGTAATTTAGGTCACATTAAATATTTTCAGTGATGAGAATTTATGTATCTTTAAGCCTTGGAGTTTGGGGGTCACTGAAAATGAGTTGTCATTTGTAAGCACAGAGGTGAAAGGAAAGTTCTACTACTGTGCAATACAAGCCCCCCACCCCCTCCCTCAGACAAATCTATACCGGTAACTTGATTAACTAACTCTTGTAGATAAATGTATAGATTGTGATGAATGACTTGTGTTTGTTACCTTCTTTTGACCTCTCTATAGTAGTTATCCATGAACTCATTCTGTGTGCGGAACAGGAACTCCAGAACAGAGTAAGCACACTGGCCAGCATCACTTGCTGTAGGCAGAAGTTGGGACACTGGTGTTGTGTCATCCATACGGCGTATACGGTATTCTTTAGGTACAAATACTGCAAGGATTGGAAATTTAAGTTAAGTTACAAGTTTTTTTCTTATTCTGCTGTAGGCAGAAGTTGGGACACTGGTGTTGTGTCATCCATACGGCGTATACGGTATTCTTTAGGTACAAATACTGCAAGGATTGGAAATTTAAGTTAAGTTACAAGTTTTTTTCTTATTTTAATGCATGATGAAATTAGCAACACTGATAAAAGATCAAGTAAGGTTTGTTATCTAATAACTGTAAATTTACTGTGAATGAATGGGATACATGAAATGCCCTCTGCCCTCACCCCTACCCAAGAATAATCATGGATGGTACATTATAAATATGCATGTCTCATAGTTCAATAGTTCCATATCAACGTATCAACAAGAAATGACTGACTGGACAGCACTGACCTATGGGTCCCAATGGCCTTGGTTTCTTAACAAAAGCAATAAGTTCTTACCTCGGCAGAACAACAAAATCATTAATGAATTTTGATGCAAAAAGATGGAACCTGTCAATCCTGGTGAGTTTTTCACAGTAAGACATTTGATTTTTGTCCATAAGATTGACCAGTTTTCAGAAGGTTTAACAAACTATCAATAACTGCTATTATAAAGCTAGAAAATGTAATTAAAAGTTTGATGCATCAACGATACAAATTATGAAAAGTATGTAAAGTATGCGTAGACTTATTTATCACTAATAAAGTTCCAAACCCTATGCAGCTCAATGGCTTGTTACTTTCTCTCAACTTTACATAACTGTTGGAAATTCTTGTCAATTTCACATGACGATGACAATTATATTTCTCGCCATGAAACGGACTCAAATTGGCAATTGATGTCCAATAAATATAGTTGTGTTTTTTCTAGCTTTTTCCACTAGAATCTGAACACTCCTTTTTATTCTTCTGTGTTGATTATTAACTCTTTTCAGGAAGCTTATCTTCCCTTTTTACTTAAACATGCATCGCTTTCCATATGCCATTTTTTAAAATTTTATAATCAACAGTTTGATCATACAGATGCTTCACATGAACAAATAAGTGCCATTTAATGCATCTGGGGAGCTGCTGCAAAGTTAGTTTGGTTCCCTGACTAATTTCTTTAATTCTAAGATGAAACCTGGATCCAAATAAAACATGGAGGAACCAAAACCAATTGTCAAGAATTTTCAGCAACAATCATTTTCCCACAGTTCTGCTAGTATGCCATAATTCCGTATTTTAAGGACCATTTTTGCAAGACTTGCGGCAAAATTGTAAGAGTTGTCAAGTTTTCACCAGTTATTCTGCTGAAACCAGGACTTAAGAACTTTTCATATATGCCAGAAATATTCAAAAGGACAACTTTTGACTGACATAAAAAATACCCAAATTGACAATTGGGAATTTTCACTAAGAAAACTGGTTTCATAAAATATTTGTTTTCACTGAAACTAGTACATGGACACTTGACAGAGTCTTATCAGGTGTGAAATTGTCTTGTGACTTTCTTAAATAGTATAACATTAGATATAACCTCTACCTGGGAACATTCCAGTTCTTATAGTAGACCATTCTATTTAATGGGTAAAAAGGGACTTCTAACAAACAGTGACAGCAAGATGTATGATTGACATCATTTTCATTGAGTACCATCTAATTATCATGTCGACTCATGAAAACACTTTAAGCCATTGTTCTTTACAGTTCACTAATCAGAGTCAAAGTCTGTGGTGTTGTTTTTATATTGCTTGATAATGTGCTGTGAAGGTGCCAGTTTTACATAGGTGATCTACTCAAGCAGAATCTCAAATAGTATATCCTCAATCTCTGCTAGACTGATCCATGAGCCACTGCTTTCTAAGACCACTTCTGCAAAACTCATAAGAATCTTAGGGAGGAAGAAAGACAAAAGGTTTTGATAAAGTGTGTATGAGGACAATATTAAGCAGATTTAAAAGGTGTTGATCCTATGGACTCAGCAGGACCAGGTGATAAATAAAACAGGTCCACCTGACCACTTGTCAAGAATCAAGCCGAGGTCAAATTTGTGTGATGCACTGGAGTACTTTCAACATAATATCTCATCTCAGCTACATGGATTCCCTTCTCCACCAGCAGTGGATGCAATCCATAAAAAAACAGGTTGCATCAATTTGCCATTTATTACAGCATGCAAGAGGGTGCTTCAGGCTATCATAAATATCTGAGTGGTGTTACCGTGGCATTGGTCATAGAAGGCTGTTTGGGGATTTTGTCCCAAGATGCCAGCATGTGAATAATTGATGAATAGCAGACAAAAAATACATTTAAAAAATAATTAAAGCAAAGAACTGTGATTAGAAAATGGCATATATTAACCATAACAAGTGTACCATGTTTCACAGTGATACAGTAAAACATATCAACAGCAGCCATCCATGGGAAAAGGTCAAACTGGCATTTGTACACAGGTGACTAGTGAATGCAGGTTCACCTTTCAAACTTGTATTCTGAACAAATAGTACGCATCAAATAACAATTATATTCATTATTATTAAATGTATTAATACATGTATTAATATTATTTCAGGCAACTGGCATAAGTTCCTATTACAAGAATACACTGTTTAAATTTGACAATCATACATTCTGGTGGAAATGAGTTTCATTCAAAGACTTATTCAAATAATAGTTGTGGCTAAAGTAACAGACCAAGGCCAAATATAAGAAAGTTGTAAAGGTCATAAAAATTAACTTTTTGAAATAATTAAGGGTGTCAGAATTACAATCCACTGATAATATAATGTTGTCTGAATTTGATATTTTGCATTATAAACAGTGTTTACCATATTTACAATATGCTTTCAAACAGCAACAAATTGTTACTTTTTTTGGTGTCCGAATACATATTAAATTCTTCACTTAGGTGTCCGAAAACATACAGGTGAAGATAAATTTTTGTCCCCTTTCCCAATATCAGTAATGGAGTTACTGTTGGCTCACACGACGATATGCTGCCATGAAGTAAAACAAGTAGTTTGTCTAACACCATGGTAAGGATAATGAATGAATAACAGGCATTACTTGCCTATTTTTCTCTTTGATACATGTCCATCCATCAGAAAACACAGATACATGTATTAGAGCCACGATTGTGTATGTATTTTCCAAAAGAACCGCAATATTAGCAATCCTGCAATCCACAGTTTAACCCTCTACTAATCAGTGGTCATTAAATTCTACATTACAAATGCAATCTTTATTTCTGTGTAATCAAGATATTAATACAAACTAAATAAAGAGATTTTGGAATTATAATTAAGATATTTATGACAAAAACAATTCAGTATTGAGAATAGAAATACTGGTACATGTCTGATGGCTAATCTTAGAGAACCAAGCATGAGAGGCTCCATATGGGTTGAGTGTTGTATGCACGCCTAGGAAAGGTAAAAATAACAGGCAAGTTGCAATATATGAGTTGGCATGATTAGTATATTTTTTAATAAAGGTGATCTATTTGTTGTGATTCTCTCTTATTTTATTCCCACCTAGGCAAGGGTTGAGCTTGTTGACTCGAAACAACCAACTGTTCAAAGATTGTTTTGATGCATATCAGAGATTTTGAGGTGTAACGGTGATAATTGTTAATAATATAACTTACTCTTTGACGGGCGTGTTTGGAAACAAAAGGCAGCCATGTGAATTTCATTAAAAGAGTACACAATGTACAAATCAATTAGCAATCAATATTTATAGTCTACAAAGCGGCTTATTGCCTGTAGAACAATAATTATGTTGATATATAATGCCTCAGTGATAAGGGGTTTGTTTTGAGGCATAATGCCAATGACTTTTACTAATCCATACCAACTCATTGATACATCATTTAATGATATAAGACAGGGGTCATGCTTTCTAATCAAAGCCATAACTGCACACCTGTTTGAAGTGGTTTCATGTTTAACAATGTCTACACTGACAACCAATTATATTTTTGTTACCCGAATCAAGCTATTAAAATAAAAAGTATGACTAAAATATCCACCATTATCAAACGTTTATATTCTGGATAGTTAATATTGTTAGTACTGTAATAATTTTGATGGATAAGTTTATTATACATTATGCAATAAGCAAGAAGGCACTGTCTAGTTTGTGGAGCGACTCTCCTTTGCTAAAATCATCTCCAAGGCTAGAAGGCCATCCACAGATGTGACCTCAAATTAATGATTCTGAGGATGCATCACAAAAAGAACCGCCTACGAAAAAAGCTGCTCTGGATGACAAGTCTAATTATCTCGAACCCGAGAGTGCCCCACCCAATTCCAGTCAGTGTAGAGGGAATATGTATATATGCCAAGGAGCTTGTCTCAACAGAATTTCCAGAGAGCTAATTCCATGCCAGTCATTCTTGGGGAGAGAGTTTAACGAAAAGACATGGGTATGTGCTCAGAAGCTGGATCCCTGTTGCAAAATGTTTACTAAAGGAGTTGAAAGAAAACATTGATTTGTTCCACAAGTTTGTGATGGATAGATGTGAGGAGGATGAGTTTGATGATAAGTTTATTATTATCATGGATGAGACACCAATGTACATTGATCTTGTACCAAGAAAAACAGAGGACAAAGAAGGAACAAAAATTTTTTGATTCATACAACTGGAGCAGAGAAGTGACACATTACTGTCATTTTAGCTCTTGCGGGTTCCGGCAATGTATTATCCCCAATTATTATTTTCAAGGGAAAGAGACATCTAGATATGAAGACACCAAAAGGGTGAATTATCACAGTTCAAGAGAAAACATTGATGGACAAAACACTAATGCTGCGATGGATTGAATAAATTTATTTGCCATTCACCAGAAAAAAGTTGCGGCTTGAAATGTTGTGCCAGCATTAATACCAGGATATATCCAAGGTGCATCCTCTTGATTTGAGAATCAATAAACCTGTCAAGAGCTACCTCCACTGCAGCTGGACAGAATAAATCAGGGATGCTACAAATGTATATCAATCATCTGATGAAAGCAGCAGTGGACAGATCAAGACAGACAGCAAACAGACTGTATTGAACTGGGTTTTAAATGTTGTGGACACATTGAAGGACAAGCACACAATGAGAATGAAATCTTTCAAGGTGTGCGGCATCAGTGTTAATCTCAGCAGAAGTGAAAAGGTGCTGATCAGAAATGACAACCAATTAAACAATATGGATGATGATAGTCATATAGAATTTGATGGCTTTTCACCCAAGGACCTAAAAAAGTCTATGGACAAGCTACTTGAAATTGAATAATATATTTAAATATATTACAGCATTAAATCATATTTCTTTCCATTCTGTGATTTTGATATTTATTGTGTATGGCTTAAAATAAAAATGTTTATCTATCTATCAATCTATCTGCATACATACATACATACATACATACATCCGATTAACAATTTTAAATTATATTAGTTCATGGAAGTTAATGGTCACATTAAATAATTAACGGCAAACATGCTGTGAATTTTACATTAAAATGACGCAGCAGATCTTCCTTGATTGTGTCCAAAAACACAATTGTAAAAATATTATAGTGGAGCACTTACAAGAAAATTTCATGGCATTTAAATGTTTTTTTTCAAAATGTCCGAAACCATAACATGTCTGAAAACAAAGTAAATATGGTAAATCAAAAGGAACAGTCCTTTTCACAAAATAAATGCAATGATAAGGATTAACTGTTAGTCACACTGGCTTTATTGCTTGCAAAGTCTAACCTTTAGCTGTTGTGCAGTTTAGCCACAGCTAACCATAGTATGAAAAGGGGTTATTTCTTGGGGGTAAATAAAGTGTGTGACAGGGAGAATGGCACTTCACATGGGAGGGACTCTCCCTTGCTAAAATCGTCTCCAAAGAGGCCAGTCAGGTGTCCACAGAAGTGACTTGAATTAATGATTTTGAGGATACAAAAAAGAAATAACAGACTAAGAAGAAAGCTGCTCTTGATGATGATTGTGATTATCTTGAACCCAGTTCTGTACATGGTCACTATAAACATTATACATTAGAGAAAAAGAGACACGTTTCTGTCATTTTAGCGGTTACAGGTTCTGATGATGTATTACAACCAATGATTATTTTCATGGGAAAAAGACATTTAGATCTGAAAGCACCAAAAGGGTGGATTATTGCAGTTCAAAAGAAAGTATTGATGGACAAAATGCTAATACTGCAATGGATTGAAGACATTTATTTGCCATATACCAGAAGAGAGAAATCACTATTAGTTATGGACTCATTCTGGGAATGCATGACTAATGACACGAAGAAACAGTTGTGGCAAGGAAATGTTGTGCCAGCAATAATACCAGGAGGCTGCACATCTAAGTTGCAGTATTTTGATGTGAGCATCAATAAATCTGTCAAGAGCTACCTCTGCCATAGCTGGACAGAATACATCAGGAATGCTACAAATGCATTAAAATCATCTGATGAAAGCAGCAACGGACGGATCAAGACAGCCAGCAGACTGTATTGGACTAGGTTGTAAATACCATGGACACATTGAAGGAAAAGCACACAATGATAATAAAATCTATACGTAGCTATCTATCTATCTATCTATCTATTGTGTATCGCTTAAAATAAAAGTTTTATCTATCAACATACATACATACATACATACATACATAAAAAGAATTGTTGAAGTGTTAAAGGTTTCAATTATTCAATGTGCATTCATAACAAATTTAATGATCTTTAATGATAAAAGAAGAAAAGTAAACTATTTAATCTACCATTATGTTTATAATTTGCTGAGAACAGCTATAACAATTTTCAGCTTAAAATTTAAGGAATACAAAGCAACCAATAACTGAATGCAAGTAGCCCATTCTTTAAAATTCAGCAAGTGAAGTATTGTCAGTGAGTCTCCGGGATTCAGGTACTGTTAACACTGTTATAGGTAATCCCTTTGTAAGTATGCTGTAGGGTCAGGTGTTATAGTTACATAACGCATGGAGGAAATGGGAATACCTGTTAAGACCAGGTGACCACTACAAAAAGGGACTCAGGTGTAGGTTTAATTGGAGTTTGAGAGTTTTGGAGTCATGCTCTGGAAACAGTTTAACAGACAAATGGATAGATTAATGGATGGAACTCATTTCTATATCCCATGCCAATATCATTCTATACAGATAACTAAATATTGATCTGAAAATGAATAAAACAGAAAGCTATACTACATAATTAATATGATTCCACAATGTAAGGTGATTGTATATTTCAGAATTTACATATAAAGAAACCCATTTCCATCTTACCCAAATGTTCCCTGACAAGGTCCCAAACCTCTGTATACTCATCCAACAATCTTGACAGTTCATCTGAAGAAAATAAAATTAGAATAATTTCCTAAAAGTACTTATAATATATATATATATATATATATATATATATATATATATATATATATTTGAATTTTCAAAAGGCACTCCATACAATAGAACCCTGCAATAAGATAAGTTCTCAAAAGGCATTTATTACAGTAAAATTCCACTACAACATGATGGTCTGGATCCCCTGGTATTCTGCAGAAGTTATTTTTCTGTCTTCAAGTCAAACATATCAACAACTGAGAAATACAAAGTACAGGTAACTAAAAGTACCCTTAAAGAGAAAAAATAACTTCCTAAACATGGCACACTATTTACTTTTACATGCCACGTGTGTCTATTTTAGCAGAATGCAATAATAAACATATTTTTAAAACACTTCAATGTATCTATGTTCCTTGAAAATTTAAAAGAATAACAGAAAGAAGAGGAAAACTTTTGTTAGCTCTAGGAATCTCTGGCATATTCTAAAATGATATAATACTTGTGCAAACATAGACTGACATATGTTTTTCATATTTTCCTATTACATGGCATATCAAACCAATCATTGTGATATGCTTCATGATACACCATGGCTAGCACTATTGACATATATGTTTTTTATACTTTCCTATTACATGGCATATCAAGACAATCATTGTGATATGCTTCATGATACACCATGGCTAGCACTATTGACATGTGTTTTTGATACTTTCCTATTACATGGCATATCAAGACATTGTGATATGCTTCATGATACACCATGGCTAGCACTATTGACATTATGTTTTTGATACTTTTTTTATTACATGGCATATCAAGACAATCATTGTGATATGCTTCATGATACACCATGGCTAGCACTATTGATATATATGTTTTTCATATTTTCATATTACATGGCTATTACACAATGTGCATACATGCCAACTCCTTACGAGGAAAAAGCATAATCCAAGTGGTTAAAAAGCTGAATCCAGGCAGAAAAAGCGCAATCCACATATAACATGTTAAAATTTCAATAAACAATGATTTATTTGCCCCTCTCCTTTTTTAACATCCTTTAATCTTTTCATATGTAGCACTTTTACCTTTACACACATCGACTAGAAACCATCTTGAGACTTTTAGCACCAAAAATTAAAATTCTTTCAAAACGGCCAGAAATAGATGTCACGTGATGCTGCTCTCTTGTCTTAATATTTAGAGGATTCTGTTATATTGTTTCAAGTTCTTTTGGTTGCCTTTTTCTAATTTATCTGGGAAATTTTTGAAAGAAGATATTTCTGCATACATAATTGCATAGACTAAAAGAAAATTACTTTTTAGCACCAAAATATCTTTAGACTGGCTCTGCAACAAATATAAATTAGAACATGGAATCTGCATGTAAAGATTAAATTTTGAAAACCAGTCTGCTCTCTCTCCTCGCTAAGCATACAGATGATATAAATAGAATTTGAGGTCAACAGTAGAACCAGGTTAGCTATAAATAGAACATGATACTGTTAGGAGAGTCCACGGTCAAGCGTACCCTTATAGTGTAGTTACGTAAAAGTCATCTTTTCTAAAATATGGTCTGTGGAATTAATGGAATGTTAATAATGAGAAAACAAATAATAGATTTTTTGGGGAGGTGGATATACTGAAAAAGCGTAATCCATATACTTTTAAGCGTAACATGTAATTTAGTGAAAAAAACGTAATGATTACGCCAAAAGCGTAATGGTTGGCATGTATGTATGTGCATCTACAGTATACATACGTACATACATACAGCACGGATGGTATATATATATATATATATATATATATATATATATATATATGTATGTATATATATATATATATATATATATATATATATATATATATATATATATATATATATATATATATATATATATATATATATATATATATATATATATATATATATATATAGCATGTATGGTATATATATATCCTCGTATCCATACAGCAGCGATTCTGGTGCAAATTAATTTCAACATCTAGTTGACACTGCCACAGTCACTTGATGAGGGCAATGCAACAAGTTCACTTTGCCTACAGCTGGTATTCTACTGTTCTCTAAATAACAAGGGTTGTGCCAAATATTGTGCTTGGACTTTTTATAGTAATGGCTTTGCAAGACAACTTTAATACTGATTTGATGCTGCAATAGCCACCAGATTACATCACTGACAAAAAATCAAGTGTTTCTACACACTCTCAAAGGGGAGAAAATCATACAGGTGTAATGCTGAAGTTTTGTATTTTCACTGCATGGTACACTTAATTATGTTCATATGCTATCAAAAAAGTTAATGAAATATTAGAAAAAATATGATGTTCTAGAAATATTACTATTGGTAGTATGTGTGTGTATTTTCACTGCATGGTACAAACCTCCATCAGAATATTTTCTGAGCATCTCCACTGTAATGGTGGAGGCTTCAGCACGATCCAGCTTTCTCTGATATTTCTGGAAAAGGATTCTCAGCAACTTCAAGATGCTGGGAAGGTAGCGAATTGCCCGCAGATGATGTTCCTATAATACACATTAAAATTTTTTACCATGAACAGTGGCCCTGAACCTTTAATTCGCACTTATAATATTTACCATAACATATTTACTGGAATTAGCAAAATGCTGGCTATGTTCCTATAATGCATGGTAAAAACAAATTATTACCATGGACAGTGGCATTTCTGTTGGAATTAAAGCTTTAATATTTATTTCAATTTAGATGGCAAGGCTGAGCTGTATCTGCAGAAAACAAAAGTACTGACCAATCAAAGTTGTTTTTTTTAACCCTTACATATGATAGCATTCCAAATCGGATCTTGAGATGTTAGAGGAGGCAAATGAGTGGCATAAAAAAAACTGCTGTCAAAGTTAGAGAGCATGGTTGCACAGTCCAAGGTTTTTATAAAGACTTTTCATAGATTTAGATATTAAGGACTTTTACATGTTTTCAGCGAGTATGTATTTCATACTTAAATTTTTAATTATCTCCAAATATTGCTTTGTTTATCACTGCATAGAATGATAGCAATATTGCGAAAAATACCCACAAATAAAATAATCACTCCAAAACAGCAAAAGGATGCTACTCCACACGGAAACTATTCAAGATTATTTGTGTATCATTTAAAACATTTAATATTATCCCATTTTATTTGTGTAATAGTATTAAAAAATTTGCAAATAACAAAATTTGTAAATGCAAAATGTGATACATATTAATTTTGAGCAATTTGTACTTTTGCAAATAAATATATTCTAAGAGTGTTTGCTAAATGTTTTTGGCAATTCAAGACCTTTCAAGGATTTTAATAAGGCAGTAAGAACCATTCTTAGGTTTGAAAATAAGCTTGCACAAGTGAAGATATTGATATTGTGTGTCCAGTGTAAAGTTACTGAAAATCAAGTTTTCACATTGTTGGATGGTTGACTTTTTGCTGAACATGTTTAATGGTCATGGAACCAGAACAAATTTTGTGGCCTAAAGAACCATTTACCACCAACATAAATCAAATCTAGAACATTTTATGTCCTTCTGCAATTTTAGTTACCTGTCTTTAGATTCATACTTTCATTGTCAGATTGTCTAAGATAACACATTTAAAAACACTTAAAAAAAAGTATGCATATGGCAGATTATGGCTATTTATATTTATACTAACATTGTCAAACTGTCTAAGATAACACTTCTAAAGAATTTTTTTTTTTTTAAAATGGGTTTAATGCCAATTTTCAGCACACGATAGGCTATACATGGCGGCCAGTATTATTGGTGGAGGAAGAACCTGAGGTAAACCCCCGGATAGAACCTCCGACCCACGAGAAGCTACTGGCAAGCTTTCTCATATAACTACATTAGCCGAATCTGACTCGAACCCACACAGACTGAGGTGAGATGGCATTGATCCGTTACAGAGAGTGCTTTTGACCACTCGGGGCCCTCACACTTCTAAAGAAACTTACAAAGTATGCATATGGCTATATATATCTATACTAACATTGTCAAACTTTCTAAGATAACACTGCATTGCCATTTCTTGAATCTTTTGATCTGTAAGTGGAATGGTACATGCAATGCAAACCCATTAGAATACCCTGTTGTTTAAATCAGGATAAAAGCATATAATGGCTCTAACTGTCTTTCTTTCTGCATTCATTCCATCTTCCCATTTCTGCAGAATGTTTTCCTTTTTGTATACTCTGACATTTTTCAGTTAAGATCCTCAAACTATCCTTTTTTATCGAGTCAAAGTACTTTTGACATTTTTTTCGAACATGAGGTCTTTTTTCTCTTACCAACATACTGAATGTTTTTGCAAGAACTCGTTTCTATGTTGCCATCTATATCACTGTTAAAATAATCTGCAGCATTTAACTAAAATGCCATCTGTTTATAAAGGAAGTGATTTTGACATGTGATTCACTGGTCATAGTCTGGTACCCTGCTGAGTTTACATTTTTATGCGAGAGAAGCCATTACAAGACTGTCATAAAGATTTTATGTCCTGCATATCTTTTGATGAACCAAACCATTCATCATGGCTGTTAGTTATTGTAATCTTGATAAATATCATCAGCAATAACAGCCAATAAATATCAAAGAGAAAAATTCAACATCTAATATAAGCCAAAAATGATGTAACACCATTTTTGTGCTTAATTGCATTTGTCAATACTGATATTGTAATCTTAACAATTATCAGCAGTAATAATAGCCAGCAGTTATCAAAATGAGGATCACATGGCAGTAAGGATAATTTGATTACTTAACACTTTGTATATCATAAGTCTGATTTGTTTATCAGCATACTGGGAAAAAATGTGGCCATATAATTTTACATTTTTCACACTAATATACTTGACACTGATCACATGAGAGGGGTGGCCATCCTTGAGAGTTACTTTTGAACACAAACTTGTTGCATAAAATGTGGGCATCTGCTTTTTGGGGTGCCATTCAAGAGAGGTACAAATGTGACAGATCCCATCTATATTTCTCTATGACTCCTACATCCTTTTCACCTTTTTAACTGATATCAAATGTTCCTAAATTTGCCAAGAAAATGAAATACCTCTTTTAGGAAAAGATCTAGAATCTTGTGTTGTCCCTGATTTATCTTTTTAGCCTTCATCTGAAACTCAAATTAATGATGTAGGTGTTCCATGGTAATCCGTGATCTGTAGCGCCACATGGATGGAATTTCTTGCATCATTTCAAGAGGAATATTCTCTTGTGGTTGGGCAATCTCATACAAAAGGCACAGGAGTGGATCTGAACCTGTAATTTATTGTATTGGAGTCATGATAGCATACAAATTAGGATTGGATAAAATCCTGTTTGACTTGCATTGGGGTTTCACATACAAAAGGCATATGTATGTAGTGGATCTGAACCTGTAATTTATTGTATTGGAGACATGCTAACATAAATTAAGACTGGTTCAATTGAAGAATGCTACTGAAAATATGCAGTAAATGGAAAAACTTATTTACATTTAAAACTTGTAGTTTTCTCCCTACAAGAAATTTCTGATAAATCTAAATATACAAATACAATCTTATCAATGTATAAATTTTCCACATGTGATTGATACAAAATTATTCAATTACATACAATGCCTCATGCAACATATCTAAATGGGACAGTATCAAATTATTTCCAGTTTAGCTTGACAACAGAATGAATACTGAAATGTTTCTTATGGCACTAATCCATGCACAAATTTCAATATGTATAATAAGAAAAGATATCTTACTGCCTGTATGCAATTATAAACTTCAGGACAATAAATTTTACAACCTTTCACTCATTATTATAAATGTCATAATTCCCAGATCTCCTGGGAAATTACAGGTCTTTAATCATGATTAAAAACGTACTGGCATTTTGGAAAAATTACTCTTTTAGCTGAATAAACAATAATCTGTTAATTGTGTCTTAGCTTAACATGTTCCTGATCCATGTTAGAACATTGTTCTGTGCTGATAATCCCTTTCAAAGTCTGTTATTTAATGGGGCATATGCGTAGCTATCAAAGCCAGCTTGACTGAGTTGGGAAACTGTTCTTTATGGTTGTTATGTACAATTTTCTGCTGGTTTAATGTTTCCTGGATATCTTTGCTCCAATAATAATATACTTCCCTGACATTAACTCGGATAAAGTTTCACTTTTGTGAATCGGTGATTTGTGGATTACTATGCTAGATTTCAAACCATTTCCATAATGCTGTATTAGGGTTTTAAGCCCATCAATGCTACAGTCTGCTTGTTCAAAAATAGCAATTTTAATCAAATAAATATCCTTACAGTTTAATTTCCTTTAGGAATGTTATTTATTCAAGTTATTTTAACCATTAATTAAAAGTGCTATAAAGTTTTGTAACACATCACCACTCATAGTTTGAGAAAATAAAATAAAACTAAACTCTGCTTTTATAATGTCTATATTTTAATTAGGCTTGGTATTCTCTAGTTAATTTCAAAATACTGCTGTTAACTGGCAACATGTCTGTTTTTGTCCATTCAGCATGTACATCAGACTTGTATTCAACATTGTGTTTGGGTTCAAAATCACTTATTGGTATTTCCAGTAACATTTTCCATTCTCTGCTAATATGATACATAAATCACTGTCATTATCATCAGCCAATATTTGTAGAATGAAATCATCATCTGAAAGTCAGCCATCACATTAACCCCTAACGCTGCGTTTACAAGGCAGGAGGATGTAGCCTACTGCCAAGCTCTGTAGCATCGACGTCATGTATGAGACACAAAAGTGGGAGGTATTATAAAACGGCAGACAGATTTAGTTCTACAATGATCCAAAATAATCCAGACATTTTAGTTGCATTACAAAATACAGAAGAATAAAACCAAAACTGTTTTACCCGGTTTATTTTTCTCCACCTAAAGTTTGCCCATGGTTGGAATACAATTTTGTGTCCAGATTTTAGACTTTATGGCCTCAGATCTAAGGCAGACCAGTCTGAAATGCACACAGACACAAAAAATAAAAAACTCCAACATTTTACCTAGGCATTGGGCTAATGGAAATTTGTTTGGAAGTCAATGTGTTAGGATGTATTCAGAAATTGTCCCCAAAATGTGTTTCCTACTTGCATTTCATGCAAAAACAGCATAAACCTCCATGGGTTAATGTGTTAAGCAAATAAAATTTCTCAGATGAATGCAAAGTGAAAACTATGATATCTTTACAGTGTATGAATATTTGGGGAGTATAATGGAAGGGGTATGAAAAAAAATATCACTCAAATTGTTTAAAACTAGAGAATGAACATGCCATGCCATGCCACTTTGAAAATTAAATGGTCTCTACCAAATAAAGACCTGACTTCAGTATATATTTGCTGAAATCAAAATAGAGGCCATTGTCAACTTTGTTATAAGATGTCAATTTCAGCTTTGGAACACTGCGTTTATTGTATGAAGCCATCTGACTTAGCATGTTGTACTTAACACTGGTCTTGCCATGAGCAATTGCAGTTTGATATGTTTCTAATTAATCTGAACTCAACTTATTACTGAAATTAATAATAATATGGAAAAAAAATGTCAAATCTCATGTTCAGAGACTCTGATTTCCAACAAATTTAGGGCATTCTGCATGTATGTATTGTCCCCACATGTATCCTTTTAATTGCTTAATTTTTTAGTGGAGAAAAATAAAATAATTTTTTGTATCATCATTGAAAAAAATAAATCATATGGAAATGATGTCCTTAACCTAATCGTAATGAATTTGATAGAGTTCTTATAATTGCTTTGATGCAAAGTATGCAGGTTCTTAATTGTGACTGTTGGAACATTTAGTTATTGTGAAGTAAAACAAATGTAAGCTCATTTTCTAGACTAGTGTTTGGTATGTTTCTGTATGTGACAATTTGGACTCGCATACATATTTGACTTTTGGAGCAAGAGGTTGTGAATTCAATCCTATTGACAGGAAAATTTCCTTCTTTTTTTTCCTCCATGATGCTATAATGTCTAGTACAGTATTATTTTCCTTATTACTTATGAACATTTCTAGCTATCAGTTTCTGTACATGTTGTTGTTGTTGTTGTAGGGTTTAATGCAATTTTTCAGCACAAGATAGGCTATACATGACGGTCAGTATTAATGGTGGAAGAAGAACCTTGGAAACCCCCCAAAAGAACCACCGACCTATGAGAAGCTACCAGCAAGCTTTCTCACATACCCACATTGGCTGAGCCGGAGACTTGAACCCACACAGATAGAGGTGAGATGGCAGTGATCTGCAACAGTGAGTGCTTTTGACCACCCGGCCACTAGGGTAGCCTAGTTTTTGTACATGTAGATTTATAATCAGTTGATTTATAATATTTTAATTCTGAAGATTGCCTAAAAGTGTTGACCTATCTAGCATCTAAAAAGAAAAATTTAGTTAATGTTAAGAAGCATTTTAGCATCATCAATGAAACTCACATTGGTAAAAACTTCTTCACAACATAAGCAGAATTATGAAAAACTTTCATGGCAGGCACATCTTTTGACTTGGTGTGAACAATGAAACTGCTAACTTAAAAGAGCTAGGCAATCAATGTATTATATTGTTACCAAAGCATGCACAAGAATATGTTTCTAAAAACGTTTTTTGTTATACATGTGACTAATAGAATAAATTGCACAGTAATGATCTGGATTCCATATTTTCATGACAGAGTCAGGAACTTTACTTAAACAGTTGGGGCCTTGAGTGGGCGAGTGGTTTAAAGCGCTTTCCATTACAGATCACTGCCATCTCACCTCTGTATGTGTGGGTTCAAGTCTCTGATTCGCTAATATGGGTATGTGAGAAAGCTTGCCAGTAGCTTCTCATGGGTTGGTGGTTCATCTCGTGCTGAAAAACCCTACAACAACAACAACAACTAAAACAGTTAATGGATCTTGTAATGCTGCAGAACAGGTTCATCTCATTGTATGCAAAAGGAAAATGAACAGAATGCTCAAGTTTACTTAGTGATATAAATATATAGGTATTCATTCATTTGCAGTATTTACATGCAAACAACTGGGTATATGTTCATCCTGGTTCAAGTCAGTTTTGAGATTTTTTATATTGTTGCTTAAAATGTATGCAGGTAAACTGTGAAAAGCAAAAATTAATGTTGATACAATATAGTTCTACAGAAAGATAGCCTAATGATCAAGTGCTGTAGGTCTCATTGTAAATAAAAGTGGTCATTGGATGCGAGTCCATGAGAAAGCATGGTGTGCCAAGCTATTTTTAATAAGATGCTGCAGTAACTCTGAAAGGATGCATGAAAAGATGGACGTTTGTTTTTCTTAATCCTCTCCACACCCATCAAAAAGCTTGGATGAAAAACTGTGTGAGATGTACTCTAGTTGAAAAAGGTCCTATTATTTTCACAGATGTGTCATTATTCATTTCAATGCATTATATGTAGCGACCATAAAATCCAACTAAAATATCTGTACCCATGTACAAATGTAATTTACACCTAAATATCAGTACCCATCAAACAAAATGCAAATGACATCTAAATATCAGTTCCCATTTAATCAAATGCACACCTATTATCAATACCATGGAACACAATGGAATTGACATCAAAATATCAGTACCTATTGAACAAATGGAATTGACACCTAAATATTGGTTCCCACTTATTCGAATTCACACCTAAATATCAATACCCATATATATACCACAATGATATTAATACAAAACCTAATCAGATTTGTGATTTTTGGGTTAAATGACATTTTTCAGAACATGATATGCTTTACATTGCAGCCAGTATATTTTGACAGATAAATAACCAAAGGAAAACACCAACCCCTGAAGAGCTACTGGCAAGCTTACAAACATACCCTGGTTGAGCAGACTTTAACCCACACAGATAGTGGTGAGATATGAGTGATTGGTAAAGGTTATTGCCTTAGACAATGCAGATGCTTGGGACCCCAACTTAAGCAGACATATAAATGGATGGACAAGTGTAGCACTGCATGCTTTTATTTATGAAACTGTCATTTTGTGGAAATGTGGTCCTGAAATTAAACTTTTGAATTTTTTTTAGAAAGATCTTTGAGAAATAACATACTTTTATTATTCTGACTAAAATAAGACTAGGTTTTGCCAAACAAAAAGAAATGCTGTGAATGTTTTGGTACCCAGTGATCTGCCATCCTAATTTCAGCAAGATAGAATTAAAATTTTACACAGTGTCTTCATTTTTAACCAATCATATTTCTAAATTTGTAATTCAACTCAGACTGAAACATTGTAAGCAAAATGATAGCGTTTTTTAACAATATTTTTTTAAGAAGACATAGATAATAAAAGGGATGCATTAGAAATAGATAATTGGCTTAATTTTTTGAACAGCACCACTTGGTTAACACATTAACCCCTGGAGGTTTTTGCTGTTTTCGCATGAAATGCGAGTAGGAAACACATTTTGGGTACTATTTCTGAATACATGTACATTGTAATACAACCATTTAGACAAATGGTTACTAATGCTAACGAAAATGTTTTTCATTGGTTAGTTTGCTGGCGCATGAGCAAAAGGGCAAAAATCGGGCTTGTTTTGTTTTTTTGTTTTGTTTTGTTTTTGCTAAACAGACCCATAATTTTCGTATGGAGAAGACTCTTTATTCAAAATGTCCACCTTATCCTACTTTTTGCACAGGTTCACCTGTCTGTGTGCATTTCAGACTGGTATGCCATAGATCTGAGGTCATAAAGTCTAAAATCTGGACACAAATTCGGAATCCGACCATGGGTGGTTTTGAGATTTTGTATATTGTTGCATAAACTGTAAAAAGCAAAAATTAATGTTGATACAATATAGTTCTACAGAAAGATAGCCTAATGATCAAGTGTCATAGGTCTCATTGTAAATAAAAGTGGTAATTGGATGCGAGTCCATGAGAAAGCATGGTGTGCCAAGCTATTTTTAACAAGATGCTGCAGTGACTCTTAAAGGATGCATGAAAAGATGGACATTTGTTTTTCTTAATCCTCTCCACACCCACCAAAAAGCTTGGATGAAAAACTGTGTAAGATGTACTCCAGTTGAAAAAGGTCCTATTGTTTTCACAGATGTGTCATTATTTATTTCAATGCATTATATGTAGCGACCATAAAATCCGACTAAAATATCTGTACCCGTGTACAAAATGGAATTTACACCTAAATATCAGTACCCATCAAACAAAATGGAAATGACATCTAAATATCAGTTCCCATTTAATCAAATGCACACCTATTATCAATACCATGTGTTACGGCTATTGGATTTAAATTATTTATTTTTTTAATTGTTAAATCCAAATTTGTCATGGTTGCTTTAAAATTCATTTATTGGGAGATTTTTTCTAGAAAGTACAGGTTGACCATCCTTTAATTGTAAACAAGTTTTGACCTTGGCTTGTTGATCTAATTCCTGACCTTGGTTTGGACATTGTCAACAAGTCTCTAACACTATTGGTTAATTTCAAGGACAACATTTTATTTTTAGTTCTGGGGGGTAGTAAATATCTAGAGTACGTGATATTTAGTGAAGGCAGTCTCTTTCTGTGACCTTCCGTGAACTTCTATCAATTTCTAGAAAATCACATGATCATTTGTTTACTTAGAAAAACGGTTATATAGACTGTTGTTTGGGAAAGTTCAGTTCAGTAGATGTTTGGGCTTTATTATTATTAAGTTGTGTATTTATGTTTGAGTTATAATTATCTTGTTCTGGACTTTGTGTCAATTCATTGGAAAAGAAGAATTATTCTATTTATTTGGAAAAAGGACATATGTTTCATAATTTCATCTGGATGATATTAAATCAAGAACTGCATCACGTGACATTGTCAGCCATTTTGGATTACATCGTCAAGATTCGAACCTGGAACTATTAGAACATTTATTTATCAGGACTTGCAATTCTATTAGTGGATTTTTTTGTGAATTCTATATTTGTTGGATTTGATTCTCTAAAACCGTAAATTTATTTATTTTATTTAAATAATTGTACTTAATAAAAATCATTGTTAAAGTTTTACAAGCTTGTTAGTTTTCACTCTTTCTGTGTTGCTGCTTATTCGAGCCTAAGCACATAACATAGAAATTGGAATCTCGCCTTGGGATTTAAATAAATTAGAATTTAAATTTGAATTTCCCCTAGTTTTTGAAAAATTTAAATCTTTAGTGAGACTAACACGCTTGTATCAAAATGATATCTAAGGTAGAAATATTTCTTTCTAATCCTACCCAGGAGCAATTAGATCTTTTCAAAAAAGATGAGCTGGTTCAACTTGCCAAAAAATACAATCTTTCCGAAGTGAAGGCTTCTTTGATGAAACAAGATATCAAAAAGATTTTGGTCCAGTATTTGGTAGAACAGGATCTTTTGGAACAAACTGCTTTGATTCCAGTCAGTAAGTCTTCACCAGACTCTGACATTAAATTGAAGGAATTAGAATTAAAATTCAAGATGGAATTAGAGTTGAAGAAGCTGGAATTTCAAAGAGAGAGTGAATTAGAGTTAAAAAAAACTGGAATTACAAAAAGAGCAGATGCGGATTGATACAGAGAAAGAGGAGAAAGAAAAACAAATTGAATTACAAAAAGAGCAAATGCGGATTGATAGAGAGAGAAAGGAGAAAGAAAGGCAAATTGAATTACAAAAAGAGACAGAGGAGAGAGAAAGACGATTTGAATTACAAAAAGAGCAGATGCGAATTGAGAAAGAAATTAAAATGAAAGAATTAGAGCTGGCAAGTGAAAAACTCCATCATACTTCAAATTAAAATTTTGATATAACAAGGAATATTAAATTAGTGCCCCCTTTCAGAGAAGAAGAAGTAGACAAATACTTCATTCGTTTTGAGAAAGTTGCTGAAAATTTAAAGTGGCCAAGAGAATATTGGACCATGTTATTACAATGTGTACTTACTGGTAGGGCTAGTGATATTTACTGTTCACTGTCCATTCAGCAAAGTGGTGATTATGATGTGGTTAAAGAATACATTTTACGGGGTTATGAGTTAGTTCCTGAAGCTTATAGGCAAAAATTTAGAAATTCCAGAAAAGAAGCTGGACAAACTTATGTCGAATTTGCTAGAGAAAAGGAGCAGATGTTTGATAGATGGTGTTTAGCCAAGAAAGTCAAACAAGATTATCAAAATCTCAGGCAAATTATATTAATTGAAGAGTTCAAAAACTGTGTCCATAGTGATGTTAGGACTTATCTCGATGAGCATAAGATTGAAACCTTGGAAAATGCTGCTCGAGCTGCTGACGAATATTCTTTGACAAATAAAGTTCCTTTTGTTAACAAGACTTCTACTCAACAATTTAATGGCAGTAAAGTATTTCCGCCTAATTCAAGCCCTTCTAAAACTCAAACTAACACAACTTTCAAAAATCAGACTTCAGAGAAGTTTGATTCTAAATCCTTGTCTCTTCTGACGTGCAACTTTTGCACAAAAAAAGGACACGTTATTTCTGATTGCTACAAATTGAAAAATAGGCATCAGAATCAAGATAGACTTGTTCCAAATGCTCTTATTTACAAGAGGTCAAGGTCACAGTCATGTATTGAAAGCAATACATTTGCTGGGTCTAATAAACCCCGGTCTGATTTTATTATGGAGAATTATGAACTATTCATATCGAAGGGTTCTATATCACTCTTGGGTGATTCGGCCAATCCCACCCCTATTAAAATTTTAAGGGACACAGGAGCCTCTCAGAGTCTTTTATTATCAGGTACTTTACCTTTATCTGAGAAGTCTTCTTCTAATGAAAGTGTTCTTGTTCAGGGAGTAGAATGCGGCTTTGTTAATGTTCCTCTCCATTGTGTAAATTTGTCATCAGACTTAGTGTCAGGACCTGTGAAAATTGGAACAGTCTCGGTTTTACCCGTAGAGGGGATAGATTTATTGCTAGGCAACGACTTAGCTTGGGACAAGGTTGTGGTTAATCCACTTGTGACTGACAAGTCTAATTTGGATCAGAAAGTTGATCCAATTGAAAAAGAAATCCCTGATATATTTCAAGCTTGTACAGTTACTAGAGCTGTGGTAAAGAAAGCTCTTGAGAATGAAGTTGAAAAGGGCAGTATTCCCTTCGTTGACACATGCATGGGTAAGGCTTATGTTACTGAGGGCAGTATTCCCTTATCTGACACCTTCGTGGGTCAGGTTTATGTTACTGAGGACAGTATTCCCTTATCTGACACCTGTGTGGGTCAGGCTTATGTTGTTGAGGGCAGTATTCCCTTATCTGACACCTGCGTGGGTCAGGCTTATGTTATTGAGGGCAGTATTCCCTTATCTGACACGTGCGTGGGTCAGGTTTATGTTGTTGAGGACAGTATTCCCTTATCTGACACTAGTATAGGTCAGGCTTTTGATGAGGTCACTTTTACTCTTGGTTTGGATCAATCAGAAGGTATTGATCATAGTGATCCTCTTTTGACAACTCATTCTCTTTATTCTAATCAAGGTGATGATCTTGAGAATGATGTTACAGAGGGCAGCATTCCTTCAACTGACACTTGTATAGGTCAGGCTTTTGATGAGGTCACTTTTACTCCTTCTTTAGATCAATCAGAAGGTATTGATCATAGTGATCATCTTTTAATAACTCATTATCTTAATCAGGGTGATAAACGACAGTCACTTGTCGTCGAACAGGAAAAAGTTCCTGAGATCTCCTGTTTGTTTCAAAGGGTCATAAATGAGACTGAAGTCACTGAAGTTCCTGTCTGTTATTTCATTAAAAATGGAATTCTTATGAGAAAATGGAGACCTTCTGAGGTATCTGTTGGTGATGAGTGGTCAGTGAACTATCAAATAGTAGTTCCAAAACCTTACAGACAGGAAATACTTAATCTGGCCCATGAAACTCGTTTGGCTGGTCATTTAGGGATTAATAAAACGTATCACAGGATCTTGACTCGCTTCTATTGGTCAAAAATCAAAAGTGATGTTGTCAAATACTGTAGATCTTGTCATACTTGTCAAATGGTAGGAAAACCCAATCAGAAGATACTTAAGGCTCATCTGCAACCTATTCCTGCATTTGATGAAACATTCAGTAGAATTATGGTAGATTGTGTAGATTCCTTACCCAAGACCAAGTCAAGTAATCAATTAAAGTTAAAAATGAAACTATGGTTTGAAAGAACTGAAAGGGAGAGAACTTTTGAGTCTGATAATGGAGTAGTGTTACTCTTGTTCATTCTTCTTACTTTTGTTCAAATTAGATATTACGGCTTTTACAAAGTTAAGAAGAAAATGAATAGTTAAGTTATAGTATTAGTGCTCCTGGGATCTAAATTAATTATAGGAGCACCAGTGTATTGAAAGAAATAGCCATGTTAAATATGTAATTAATTTAGTTGTACCTGTCCCACTCTGTGAAGAAATATCATCGGATTCTACTGATATTGGAGCGCCGAATTGTTGGAATTCAGAAATTATAAACAAATCTAGACCAGAAACTTTCACATTTGCAAGTGCAAAAAAGAAATGAACTGAAAGTTGTTATTATATGAGCACCTATGTCCAGATATTCTTACAAGGACAAACAAAATTTTCATGACGTTGAGATTGAGAATTCCATGCAGGATGAGTCCACTCAAACAGGAATATTTGAAAAAGGAAATTCAGTATTTGCTGAAGAATGATTTTATTAAGCCCAGTAAAAGTGATTGGAGTTCACTATGCATACTTTTTCCAAAACCAGATAAAAACTCTCCATATGTGCACTGATTATAGGAAGGTGAACAGAGTGACAAAAACAGATTCATTCCCATTAACAAGAATTGACTATTCTATTGATAAAATTGGGAATGCCAAGTATGTCACCAAATTCTGACCTTCTGAAAGGATTTTGGCACATTCCACTACGGAAAGAGCAAAGGAAAACTCAACATTGAGACTCCAAAAAGTACTCTACCAATATAAAGAAAGTCCATTTCAACGTCTCATAAAAATGTTCATCTCAGGTCTAGAGATTTGTGACGTCATCATCTACAACGACACCTGGAAAGAACATCTAACAACAATTAGAAAATTCTTTGACAGACTCACTAATGCGTGTCTGACTGTTAATTTATTTAAAAGTGAGTTCTGTCTTGCTAGAGTAGCTTTCTTAGGACATTTAGTGGGACATGGACAAGTTAAAATGTTGAGGCTATTTCTTGATAATATAATTGTAGACACTCTTTCCCGTGTATAATTCATTATATTGTGTAATTTATAACCTCAGATGTAAAATGGTTTGTGATAAAAAGAAAGTTTTATCATATAAACCTTTCTTTTTATTTTATGGGGGAAGGTGTTACGGCTATTAGATTTAAATTATTTATTTTTTTAACTGTTAAATCCAAATTTGTCATGGTTGCTTTAAAATTCATTTATTGGGAGATTTTTTCTAGAAAGTACAGGTTGACCATCCTTTAATTGTAAACAAGTTTTGACCTTGGCTTGTTGATCTAATTCCTAACCTTGGTTTGGACATTGTCAACAAGTCTCTAACACTATTGGTTAATTTCAAGGACAACATTTTATTTTTAGTTCTGGGGGGTAGTAAATATCTAGAGTACATAATTTTTAGTGAAGGCAGTCTCTTTCTGTGACCTTCCATGAACTTCTATCAATTTCTAGAAAATCACATGATCACTTGATTACTTAGAAAAACGGTTATATAGACTGTTGTTTGGGAAAGTTCAGTTCAGTAGATGTTTGGGCTTTATTATTATTAAGTTGTGTATTTATGTTTGAGTTATAATTATCTTGTTCTGGACTTTGTGTCAATTCATTGGAAAAGAAGAATTATTCTATTTATTTGGAAAAAGGACATATGTTTCATAATTTCATCTGGATGATATTAAATCAAGAACTGCATCACGTGACATTGTCAGCCATTTTGGATTACATCGTCAAGATTCGAACCTGGAACTATTAGAACATTTATTTATCAGGACTTGCAATTCCATTAGTGGATTATTTTGTGAATTCTATATTTGTTGGATTTGATTCTCTAAAACCGTAAGTTTATTTATTTTATTTAAATAATTGTACTTAATAAAAATCATTGTTAAAGTTTTACAAGCTTGTTAGTTTTCACTCTCTCTGTGTTGCTGCTTATTCGAGCCTAAGCACGTAACACATGGAACACAATGGAATTGACATCAAAATATCAGTACCTATTGAACAAATGGAATTGACACCTAAATATTGGTTCCCACTTATTTGAATTCACACCTAAATATCAATACCCATAGAACAAAATGGAATTCACACTTAAATATCAGTAACCATGTAACAAACTGGAATTTACACCTAAATATCAGTAACCATGTAACAAAATGGAATTTACACCTAAATATCAGTAACCATGTAACAAAATGGAATTTAAACCTAAATATCAATACCCATAGAATAAAATGGAATTTAAACATAAATATCAGTAACCATGTAACAAAATGGAATTTACACCTAAATATCAGTTCTCATGTAACACAATGGAATTCACACCTAAATATCAGTAACCATGAAACAAAATGGAATTTACACATAAATATCAGTAACCATGTAACAAAATGGAATTTACACCTAAATATCAGTATCCATGTAACAAAATGGAATTTACACCTAAATATCAGTATCCATGTAACAAAATGGAATTTACACCTAAATATCAGTAACCATGTAACAAAATGGAATTTACACCTAAATATCAGTAACCATGAAACAAAATGGAATTTACACCTAAATATCAGTAACCATGTAATAAAATGGAATTCACACACTGTTGGACTGGGGAAACCCCAACCCCAAGATCAAAACTGATGGGCAGGAACAAGAATTGTCCAAGTTTCTGGATAGAAATTCTGAACCTCAAGTGAGTTATTCCTCTCCCACCATGCACATCATTGTACATCAAGAAAAGCTTACATTGATAAGATGAGCCTGTACTTAAGCAGCATATGAAATCCTAATTTTCAGTACAACTGATATCTCAGAAGTTCACATCAAACAAGCTGTCCAGTCTTCAAAGAATGGACACTGACTTTATGTGAAATTAACATGTGAGGGACTGAAAGTGTTTTGTTCTCATTCACCTCTTGCACCATGGAAATAATAAACTGCACATTTAAATACCTTTAAAAGACTTGAAATGATTTTATTTTTATATTAACTCTGTTGTAAGACAAAGATTTTTTTCAGAACTATTCATAAAAAGTACTAGTGTGCTAGCTGTGTTAAAGACATATACATATGAGACAAAATCACACTAGGTTTATGCACATGAGACAAAATCACACTATGCTTATACATGAGACAAAATCTCACTATGCTTATGCACATGAGACAAAATCACACTATGCTTATACATGAGACAAAATCTCACTATGCTTATGCACATGAGATAAAATCACACTATGCTTATACATGAGACAAAATCACACTATGCTTATACATGAGACAAAATCACACTATGCTTATACATGAGACAAAATCACACTATGCTTATACATGAGACAAAATCACACTATGCTTATACATGAGACAAAATCACACTATGCTTATACATGAGACAAAATCACACTATGCTTATACATGAGACAAAATCACACTATGCTTATACATGAGACAAAATCACACTATGCTTATACATGAGACAAAATCACACCATGTTAAGCATTTAAGACACAATTAGAAAATATATACCTTTTATAGCTACACATAACACCTAAAGCACTTCCTTGAGCACAGGCCTTAAACTGAGGCAGGTAAGTCATCCTCAGGTCTTTCTATGGAACCTATGAGATCAAGGTCACAAGGTCAATTAACGTCATACTTATTTTTCCGTATACAATTTGCTCTAACAAATATATTTTTCAAAATTTGGAATGGTGTAGATTTAGAATCATTCACAAGAACACAGTTTTTTGAAGACATTTGAAAATTAAAACTTAAACTTGAAATCTGTTTATGGAACACAAATACACCACAATGATAATAATACAAAACCATATCAGTGATTTTTGGTTTAATGACATTTTTTAGAACATGATATGCTTTACATAGCAGCCAGTATATTTTGACAGATAAATAACCAAAGGAAAACACCAACCCCTGAAGAGCTACTGGCAAGCTTACAAACATACCCTGGTTGAGCAGACTTTAACCCACACAGATAGTGGTGAGATGTGAGTGATTGGTAAAGGTGACTGCCTTAGTCTTAGACCACACAGATACTTGGGACCCTAACTTAAGAAGACATATAAATGGATGGACAAGTGTAACACTGCATGCTTTTATTTATGATACTGTAATTCTATGGAAATATGGTCCTGAAATTAAACTTTTGAAAATTTTAGAAAGATCTTTGAGAAATAACATACTTTTATTATTCTGACAAAAAAAAAACCAGATTCAGCCAAACAAAAAGATATGCTGTGAATGTTTTGGTACCCAGTGATCTACCATCCTATTTTCAGCAAGATAGAATTCAAAAATTTACACAGTATTTTCATTTTTAACCAATCATAGTTCTAAATTTGTAATTCAACTCTTAAACACTGTAAGCAAAATAATAGCCTTTTTTAACAATAATTTTTTTAAGAAGACATCGACAATAAAAGGACTGCATTATAGCTTAATTTGTGTAAGTTTGAGATTTTACAATAAGCTTGCAGACTTTGAGAATTTCCTTTTGCAAGCTTGCAATCTTGCACAAGCTTGCAAGCTTGCACAAGCTTGCAGACTTGGAAAAATTCCATTTGCAAGCTTGCGCAAGCTACCTTACTAGCTTGTACAACTTCAACTAGCTTGCTGCAAGCTTGCCGCAAGTTTGTGGAAAGCTTGCATTTTGGTTTGGGTAGAAATAGATAATTGGCTTAATCTGGTGAACAGCATGACTTGGTTAAAAAGTATAATTATAGAAACACATTAAAAAAAAGTAATTCTTTCATGCAAATTTGCTTACAATAGCATTAAAACTAAGTCTAGAAACGGGCAAGTCTTCAGGACCTCCATGAGCATCAAAGTGTATACATATTGCAGCTGTACGGTAGAATCGAGGATGTATTCCCCGCAACCCAGATGCAAACTTAGCTGCATAAACTCCATTCAGGTATGGATCCTCACCGCATGTCTCCTGTAAAATAGTAAACCTGACAACTAAGGACACCTTTTCATTGCAACCACCAAAACTAAGTAGTTACTGCCTGGAAAATTATCCCAACTGATATACTGTTGACCTGAAGCAGCCATTTTGTACAGCTAAAATATTACTGGCAGTCAACTAAAGCTACTTTCAAGAGACACAATTTTATGCATGCAAGCTTCATAAAAGTCTCAAAAGAGTGACAATAATTTTTGTGTGGGATTTGACTTTGACAAACTCGATGAAATAACCAAATTTAAATCTACAATAAAATATTTTGATTCAATAACATTTTAAAGATATGAGCTCTAATTAAAAAATTAATTTCTGCAGTTTTTTTAATAGAAGCACCCTTCAAACGTTTTCCTTTTTTTCCCACATAAAAGAAATTAATATATGTACCTTATGAAGGCTTATAGATCCATATATATCTATTATGATATGTCCAGATAATAAAACAGTAAATGAGAAACCCAATGATTGCTAGAAATATAAAAACAACTTAATTTACGAATGTTTTCAGTCAGACAATGATGTATAGTATTTAATGTTCCCCCTCCTTTTGAAAATTGCACTGCCCCCAAGACATCTATTATAATAACTATGGTATATAATGTGCTGGTAAAAATAATTAAGTTTACATATATTTTACAGGATTCTTTTCATTGTGAAATGTTTTCTTCTTGAAACTGATGATCTCTTTATATCTTTTAAAGTTTTCATTAGTATTGAATACAATGGGACATCAAGACTCAAAATATAAAAAGAATGTAGATGATACGTTATTCCTTTCTAAAATTAAAATCTCTTAAATAAATCCAGACAAAAATATCACTAAGCAGCTTTAAATAATAGGAAACATTTCAAAAATATAATTGGGTCTGAATATATATATTCCATAATATTCTTATATTCCATTCTATTCTTATATCTATACTATTCTTATATTCCATATTATTCTTACATTTCATATAATTATTATAATTCATGTTATTCTTACATTCCATACTATTCCAGCATTTCACACTTATTACATTCATACTATTCTTACATTCCATACTATTCCAGCATTTCACACTTATTACACACTTATTACCTTAATCAATTACATTCATCTAACCTATGTCTATGTGGGTTCGATAATCAGGACAGGCCAATGTGGGTATGTGAAAAAGCTTGCCAGTAGAATGGCAGTTTTTCTTGGGGATTTCATGGGATCTATGAAACTTGTATACATCTTTATATTTAATGTCAGAATGATTGTAGTTATGTGTGGGTTTCCACATAGGTGTATATCTTTATATTTAATGTCAGAATGATTGTGGTTATGTGTGGGTTTCCACATAGGTGTATATCTTTATATTTAATGTCAGAATGATTGTGGTTATGTGTGGGTTTCCACATAGGTGTATATGTATGGTGATGATATAGAAAAATACTAAGTCTGGTAGACTTGGTAATTCCTCTTTTGTTTATAAGTAAATGCATTAAAGATTGTATTCAAATTCGAATTTCAAATAATTTTCTATCGGCTTATATGAAAAGATATTTGATAAACACTTTTTGAAAATACGCCATGCATGCAATGTCTTTAATCCATTTTGAATTACTTTGCTCACACAGTGTTACAACTCTTTGGTCTTATACATGTACTGCAGGCACAAACTTAGAGACCTAATAAAGTTTTGTATCTTATATGTTTTCAGCATGTTTTTATGTTTTCCAATTTCATTGTTTTTATCATTTGTTTTTCTGTAGTGTAGTCGTATCATTATTGATGGTGTAAAGCGCTTAGAGCTTCGAAAGATTAGGCGCTATACAAAGTCCTCATTATTATTATTATTATTAATTATTATTATTACGTGTATTATTATTATATACTGAGTAACAAAAAATAAGCAAAACAAACAAGTTTTGAAAAATAACAAATAATTTCAACCAATAATTTTATTTTCTAAGTTAAAAGTGAAAATCTATGAGGAACTTATTATAAGGTAAACCAACTCCCAAATAATCCTAAATGTTCTATCACTAGTACACAACTATGGAATATTGTGAATAAATTACAAGTCTTGAATATTCTGATGTGCCAACTATCTTCAATGAGTTGATGTATCAAAAGTGTTGATGTACCAAAAGTCTTGAGGTACCAAAAGTCTTGATGTAGCAAAATTTCATCTTCTAGAATGTCTTTGAGTGAGTCCACAATAATTTCAAAGTACATGTAGTTTTAGTCTGAAAAGTCAAATACCACTTTGGTATTACAGTGAGTAATTGACATTAATGATTCCTGTCAAATTATATCCAAACACGACTAAAAGTGATTCCACTGACAAAACTTAAAGTAGGAATTATTTTGTCGACTTCATCTTATATAAACAACTAAACCGAAATAAAATGACCAGAATGTGCGTCACAAGTTCAAACCCAAAACATCTAAAGTTTGTAAATAAGGCTAGACCTTGAACTCAAATATCAGTAAACCAACAACTTATTTGTAACTTTAAACATGACAAAAAAAAGTGTGAATAGTCAGGTCTGCCAAACTTTTAACCTCAATTTTTGGAGAAAGGTGAAGCACACAAACAAATAAAAATAATATAATCCACCTCAATAAACTTCAAACAATGAAGCTATCCAACTATGCTGACAAGATCAGTGGGTGAAATTAGCAATTACATTGTCTTGCCCTGCTTACACCAATTCAGTTTTGTGATTATAGGCAGTATTACTGTAAATATACTAATGGAACCAAAATGCAAAGAAGAAAACTATGGCAAAAATGAAATTTTCGCTTATAATTTTCCACATGTTGATTTCAGGAGTGAGAGGAGGGATTGTACACCCCCCTAAACTCAGAAGGAAAAAAACTCACACGAGGGTGATTCACATGAATGGAAGCACAGTTTTGCAACCACTTGTATGACCCACTCCCAGAGGTCTCGCCAGGATTCCCATGAGGGACATGATTGAAAGCCTTACTGAAGTCAAGAATAGCAAGGTCTTACTGCTTTCCTCTGTGTAAAGATTTGGCGAGCTCATGAACTAGGGTTATGAGCTATGTTTCACAGAGTCATTTGGCATGGAAACCATGCAGGCAGTCTGTTAGACTGCTATAGCAATCTAGATGTTTCATCATGTTGCTGACTATGATGTGTTCAAGTATTTTATAACAGATACATGTAAGGGAGACAGGTCTATAAATGCTGGCATTGAATCTTTTTCCATGTTTTAAGATAGCTGTAATGTTTGCTGTTTTTCACACATTCATAACTATTTGAGAGGTACTTCTGGTAAATATAATTCAAGCATGGTGCACACTCTTCTGCTAGGTCTTTCAGGATCCTTACTGGAATCATGTTTGGTCCTGTCACTTTCTGTGGGTTAATTTTCCGCAACAAGCTGTACACGCCTTCTTCAGTAACTTGGATGTCAGGCATTGGTGGGAAACAGTCATCATGTAGCTTGTTAGATCACATTTTTTCTCTTGTGTGATGACTGCCACACCAAAGTTTTCTCTATGAAAAGGATTTGAAGTAGTTCCAAAATCACTTCTGCTTGTTTGGTTCTTTTTTCTTGATTCAGATTACCAACTTTTATAAAGTTTTCAATATGTCTCCAGTAGGTCATTTTAAGTGTTGTGATCTTGCTTTTGCTTTTTTATATGCTTTCCAAACTTTGTTTTTCCTGTTGTTTTCTGTCTTGCAAACAATTTGCTTCATCTTCTGTGTTGGGCTCTAATAGATTTGTCTATCCATGGCTTGTTTGATTTGCATCCAGACAATGTCTTAGATGGCATAAATTTATCCAATAAAGAGTTGTGAGCATAAACAGGAAAGGACTGACCCCCCCCCCTTTAATGCAATTGTCTGTGTTAACTGATATAAAATCTGTATGTATGGTTTTCATGTTTGCTCCCTATGTCTCACATTTTCTGGTACATTTTGATGAACTCTTTGATTATAAGAATGTCGTCCAATTTTCTTCTGGTCTCTCTAAACACCCCAAGAACACTCCAGTATTGCATATATATTTGCACCTAATCTCGCAAAAACGTACATAGAAGCAGAAAAAAAATAACAGAAAACAAACATTTGGTCATTGTTACTATCAATTATTTATAGTATTGGTTGATGGCCTTATTTCTGATAGTCTACGGAAACAAACTCTTATGCATCAAATCTCTTTTTAAAATATTATATTTTTTTTAACACAATTTCCTCATTAAATGGCAATGCACCATACTTTTCATTTATTTTAAATAGTGTTGTTCCGATTAGCGATTATAATCGATCATCAGTTGGTTGGGCAGATAATCGATTGTGAACTCCATAATCGATTGTGTGTAAAGGGAGACTACTTTTTAGGTGTATGCAAAGCACAAAGGTTAGTAAAACTCCCAGCCACTTAAGTTGACCTGAAATTTATTAATTTCCTTTACAACTACAAATATGAAACCTTATAATTCATAATTAGGAACATATAGTCATTATTATATGGTCAAGTTGTTAAATTGTTGACAATACATTTAATCACATTTTGTTGATTTGTTTCAGTCAAATTGCAACAACTTTTGTAGTATTTATAAATAATGGCAAACAAGAAAAACATGTCCTTCTATACTTTAAATTATAGACACATCACATGTGAATGAAAGAATTTCGGGGCATTGTAGCAGTATTTCAGTTACATACGACTGATCAGCCATAAATGATAAAAAGTTGCGTTCATTTAACAAAGTTGTAGAACAAAATTAACACATAATGTAATATTATTGTCAGGTTAAAGTATACAAGTCATTAAAAGAGATTACTAATGTACATTTATAAACATATTAAACTCTTGATCAAAGATATAACTGTTTAACAAAAATTAAAATGTGCTCTTAGTAACCGATTATAATCGATGATCAGTTGGTTAAGGGAAACCGATTATCGATTATGAATTTCTGACCGATTCCCATCACTAATTTTAAATGTGTATGTACTATGTTAATAATTGTCTAAATCAAGGAATGGAAGAATAGTTAAATTGTTATTGAGATAAACAAATAATTTTACATACAATAAATTTGCTATTTTGTTTCAATTATTTAACGACTTATTTGTGGTATTGCTAATAATTATTTATAAACGTTGATAAATATTCACGTTACTGTACCGGAACACGCTTCGTCAAAACGGGAGTTATTTCCCTTGGCAACTACTGACCTTACTAATTTTCCTGTTACACAAAATATCGCTAAATGTTGGCAGTTTTTGTTTGTTCATTTGTTTGTTTTTGGTCTTTTTGTGCTGTTGTTGAATTTAAAGTGGGGATTATGTAAAGTTTAATGTGGTTTTTTTATGGAGAGTCTTGGGGTGTTTAGTGAGACCCATTTTCTGCACTTGATATTATCATATAGTACAGCACTAACCTAAAAGCTGCTGCCATTCCGATAGATTGTGGAAAAGAGGTTGTATAGCAAGGCGCTGAATCACCATGTATACATTCAGTGCTCCACTGGAATGGCCCTATACCAAGTCGCTCTACTGCATGAGAAGGGCCACCTTCTTTTGAACCCCCTCCTTTGGCCATCTGCTGGGCCAGTTCACTAAGTTCAAGTCTAGATACAAGTTCTTCGACTCGTTGTTCAAACGACAGTGACGTATTTTGAAACGGATATATTTCTCTGACATTTTGAATGGCTGAACTTAAAAAGGGGACGACAATCAATACAAATAAAGAAAAAGTTAATGTAACTTTCGGATATGTCAATTTGCCGGTTCCGCCATCACTCTATCATATGATTACTCACGTGACCAAGTTTTTACTACTATTTTTCTTTACGTCTAATACCGGGATTTATGTTCAGCTCTGACACAGATTTTCGGTAAATATTGCTGAAATAATGTACAGAAATAATAAACTAATAATGACATGGAACCAAAGAGACAAAAAACTGAAGCAATACGTTTCGAAACAAAATATATACATTTTGGACAAACTTTCAAACACACAACTTGTTTTACTGTATGATTGTTGATGCATTAATATAAGCATATTGTTAAGTAGATAATATTAATACGCTAATGGAACAATCAAAGAAGCTACCTGTTAAGTTCTGTTATATAAAACAAAACATGGTTTGGTCTAACTACTTTAATGGCTAGATTACAACTGACTTAAACAGAGAAAACACACACGCACGCACGCGCACACGCGCGCGCGCATTTCTCACACTAATGTTATCATAAGGCGTATAAGGTTACAACTGAGAGCCTGGAGCTGACCTTCGGTGACCTGTAACTGTCAGGTCATTTATAGCTACAAAATGTTAAACATCATTAAGGAAGTTGATAGAAACATCTTTACGCCTAGGTGCAGCAGTTTTGAACAAACTAAAATAAACAGAATAATTCTAGGAAAAACAAAACTGGCCAACAGCTTTGGTAAATATATGGGACCTTTCCCACACAGCATCAATTGCTTGAGCTGTAAACTACCTGAAGACTTGCACCACATATTTAATAACTGTAAGAAGAACCAAAAGGAAAGGAAAATATTTAGATCTAAACAGCTAAACATCTCTGCACTAAGTACATACCCGGAAGTAATTCAATTAAATAACACTAACCCTCAAAAAACAATTCAGAATATAATAGAATTACTTAGAACATCAGGGCTTATCGACAAAATATAAGATTAAAAAATTAAATTACACCAGGACCAAATAACTCAATAATCATGGTTCTTAACCTTATATTTTCAAATAATCACATCCACACGGAATGGGAATGTACAGGATCAGAAGGGACTCCGTAAGGGGAGCCCACCTACACTACGCTGGGTAAAACGTACCACGGATGATACCTGTGCTAACCAAACCTAACAGGATACTGTAACGTTAATGAAATTACCAGGCAAAAAGATAAACATTGAAATATCCAAAATAACAACGTATAGAACAATATAAAATTAACAAACAAGTGTCTAGGAAACCATCTCTCTTCTGTCTGCTCTAAAAACTCTCCTTATATACAGCCTCATTGACAGCATTTATACAACTAAACTATGATTACAATTCACATTAGAACCCCAAAAATCCGGGATATCCTTATGGTCTAAACGTGACCATTAAAAAGAGTCTCCCGCTTTATGGCCTCAAATAGATATTATGAGGTAGTCTCAACATCCAAAGACTATCAGGCCCGGCGACACAATGTTGCAAATAAAGTTATTTACTCTAAGTCAGATCCTTAAATTAATAACATTATAAGGTAGTCAATACCCAGACTATCAGGCTCCGCAGCACAAGGCTGCATCATAAACTAAGCCCTAAGAACTAAGGCCTATAACATGATTTAGATGGTCAAACCTGACCATCTAGCAAGACAGCTCACGCTGCAATAAAAATTCACACAATTACCTTAATTACTCTAAAAACTAAATTTTTACGTTGAATAACTACCAACGCGAGAATAGGCTGTCATATGAGGTTGTATACTCTACTTTAATAACAGCACAAAGTATTCCAAATTGTTAAGGAAGAACACGGCACGGACACGACGGGAGGAGGCAACATCAAGATGGAGGAACAACAACAAAAAGCAAAACACCCAAGAAGGACACAGGGATTCACCAAAAGAAAGAGAGAACTACGGTTACACTCTGTAACACTCCATCAAAAAGCCCTTTTAAGGGCTATTTATACTTACAGAGTTTCCTTTTGGCTCAGAAAATCTATTCGACAATCTCGTTCTTCAAAATCAAACTTGATCATTTTTGGATCTCCACCATCAAAATTAACAACCCATTTAACCTGACATTGACCAACCTACCCATGTCACTTGACATACCTAGTTTACAAAATTTATAGGGAACACACCAAATGTACACTCTGTACTAGACCAAAATTAGAATGTTAGGATGATTAGGAAAAAATATAACTTGAAAGATTGCACAGGTGGCTTACCCAATATCGGTATAATGTGTCAACAACTGGACTCAATTTGATAAAGCTATGGCGTGCCAGTTCACATATCCTTTTCCTCGGCCAGACATCAACACCAGCAAAAGAATAGACGTGAAAAGCATTTTTCACTAGTCATCATTTGGTGCCATTGCACCTCTAGCACTGCAGCTTCCGATAGGTTGATAGGGTTGAGTGCGTGGCTGTTCTATTCCCACTCCCCTAGGTCTCTCATTCATGTCGATAGCCCTTTCTAGGGGCGCGACATGACGACCAAATTAAATAGCATACTTTGTATGCATAAATGCCTGCGGGGATGTGGCACCATTCCTTCCCCTCGGGAAAATCTAAATCACTACCATACTAATTGGTAGTGTAAAATAGTGAACATATGACCCATCGTGGCCAGTTTCACTTAAAACCTTAAATAATACTATACTACAAAATGTTAATACCGTATATTACCACACAACTTGGATAAGAAGTGGTAAAATTATCCTATAATAATATAATTTAGTTTTACCGTTTTCATTGCATCTCTCTCTTGAAAAAATGTTGCTAAACCAAACAACAGGCCTATGAATAGGGCTGTGTATCTCCACTAGTAGCACGATACGGCAGTAGTATAGTGGGGCACCGTAGCCTCAATGGGAAATCCAGTCAAAAACGGCTTGGGGCACTATAGCCTCAAGATTTATAGCCTCAAGGGAAAATCCAGTCAAAAACAGCTTGGGGCACTATAGCCTCAAGGAACGGTGGGCCTATATAGCCTCAAGGGAAATTTAACATGGAAAACTATTTGGGTCTATATAGCCTCAAGGGAAATGGAACAGGGTGGGACTGTAGAGGGACAAGGGAAATATAACATATAAAAAAATGGCGGCAATGAAAGCTACTATCTTTTCGAGGCAAATGAGTGGCCCTGAAAAGGACCGTTATGTGTAATGTTAACGTTGTCTTGTTAACACAGAGGACATCTCACAGATCTTCTTCTCTTCCTTAAACTTCTCCTTACTGGGGGTCCATAGAAGAGAACTCTCTTCAAGCAACCTTGTCTTTCCACATAGACCCTTCTCTTCCAAAAGGCTGTCTCCGTCATATGAATGACACTCCACGCTGATCTGACATACATGGGTATGTCAGTCCGAAACAGCATACTAGACACAAGGGTTGACGATTCAACGTTAGTCCACATCTTCTGATGAGAACAGGTGAAGCGAATGCTGTGTACTGCGGCTATTTATAGGGGAAGAGCGGATCGAAACGGATTGAGTGTATCGACCAATCCAAACGAGCGTTACAAAAGTCAGTCACAGCCATCCAATCGGAAGAGAGTAGGTTGTGACGTCACTATTTCTATATAGAGGTACTAGCGCCTGTGCGCAGTCAATCGATTCAACAGAGTTGTCAATCATGGCGGACACTAAGAAAATGATGAATTGGAGTGAGACAGGAGTAGAGACAGCAAATCATGGGACAGCAGTGACTACTAAAGTCATGACAAATCTACATCCAGAAGAAGTGAATTTTAACTGGGATTTTGTGGATTTTTTAACATCACAAGAATTTATTCCGGAACCTTCGTTGCCTTCTACATCTTCTTATGTACACGTCGATGATTTTAAACAAAGACAAAAAGAAGCATTGGAGCAATTTTTACAACAACAGAAAGTAGAAGAACAAGCTTTTCTTATTCAACAGCAAGAAGAAGAAGAAGCAAGAAGAAGAAAACACCAGGAAGAAACAGTAGCAACAGCAGCAACAGAGAAGAAAGAAGACCAAGGACAGAAAGAAAATAGTGAAAATCAAACAGTCACGACGGTACTTTTAAATATTTTAGTAGAGTTAAGGAGTCTGAAACAAATGTATCAGACTTCTTTATCACGACCGAAGAGAAAAAGACCTTCTCGAGCGAAACAACCCGATCTCTCTGTGACTACGTCTGCCATACCACCGTTAGTGATTTCTACTAAATCATTGACAGGAACCACCAGTCCCGAAGTAGGCCTTGGCCGTGGCAAAGGCTTAAGACAGCTCAAGAGGATTTCGTCCCGTTTCTGAGTTTGTTTTGTTTTAAACAATTAAAACACCAAAGGTCCTTTTCAGGACCACTCCAATTATTTCGAAAAAAAATACTATTTCAATTGCCTAATTCAATGAAAACTCAAAAGTCCTTTTTATTATTTTTTTTAAACCCATGACGTACGTGTGAGTGAATGTGTGAGTGTAGGTTCTTATTCTATCAAATCAAAACCAAGAGACACTTACTTTTTTCTCTTTGGTTTATTCTAGTACAAACGTTACAATTCAATATCAGAACATAACATAACACAATACCACTTTAAAAAGTTCATAGGTTTTTCTTCTGTTTCACTCTTTCTTTTTTTTTTCATTTTCTTTACTGTCACAGCTTTTTCTTCTTCTTCTTCCTCTTCACTTTCGTTTCGTCTTCTTTTCTTGTTTTTGTGAACGTGTCGGGGTTCTTCCTTGGGGGAGTGTACCTCTTCCTCCTCCTCCTCCTGTTCAGAATTTCTTTCCTCCTCCTTCTCCTGTTGTTTCTTAGGACAGTTTGGAGACCAATGTCCTTTCTCTTTACAATAATAACAGGTATCTTGACTTTTGTCTCTATTGTACTCTTTTCTTTTTTTGTCACGGTCTGAGCATTCTGTAGCCAAATGTCCTTTCTTCTTACAGATATAGCAAGTATCTTGACTTTTATCTCGATAGGAGGGAGAGTAGTCCGTCGGCTGGTCTGACGAAAACTTTCGTATGACCCCACGTAAAGCTCTGATGAGAAGTTCCACTTGTGTAGGTTCTTCCATCGTTCTGGTCAATGTGAGAGTGAAATGAATACTGAAAGGTTAGACACTAACCCTTTATATATATATGCACGGATCGGACATGAATATATAGAGGCTATGGTCTTTAAAAGGTAGTCATTTGACTTTTTGCAGACAAGATGAAAAGATCGCATCATGTTGTGGAGAAAGGAAAAGTGAGCAAGAGACAGAAACGTAATGTATCGCCTAGCACAGTAGCTGAAGTCTTGGCTCAAATTCATGCCAGTGATTTTGAAGATGACATGAGTGAGCCCGAATCTACACCCAGACAATCGACTTTCAAGCAAAGTGCACTACCCTTAGTAAACGCTGAAAATTACTATCACATTCGAGAGACGGAAAAGCGTTCCACTCGAAAATTTAGAACAATGGCTTACACGTATGCCGTAAAGTTTAAAGATTTCAAGTCCAATGTACCTTTGGAGAATACAGAAGGGTTCATTACCGAGGTGTGGGATTCTGTGTTAACTGCACTGAAACAGCAATGTCAAGCCAAAGAAGACGATCGCTTGAGACTTTCTATTCATCACGATAATTTGAAATCTCCCGTTTGGATCGAGTTTACTAGCCCATCAGAATTAACACCTTCCAAAGTTATCGACAAAATTCAACATGTGCAACAATCCAATGACAAGTTTCACATCACTGACGGAAAATCCACACTGTTCATGACTCACGTGTCTCTTCCTCAGGGGATCGGACGCAAAAAAGTGTTATTGGTGGACAACCTTCGCAGCATGAAGCGAAGCCTCGTCCAAATTAACAATCCTCAAGACCAGATGTGTTTAGCCCGTGCCATCGTCGTGGGACAAACGTATGCCAACAAGAACGAGACGATAGAATGGAAAAGAGCTTGGAAAACTATTCGACAATCGGACCGAGCCAAACAACGAAGTGAAGCAGAACTCCTGTTACAGCAAGCAGGGATATCCAAAGATACCTCTTGTGGCATTCCAGAAATGCAAAAATTGCAAAACGTCTTGGCTCCACATTACACTTTGAAAGTACACCCTCAAGAAGTGCGTGGTCCACTTTTGTTTCGAGGCCACGATTTCAAAGACGGAAAATACATTCAAGTCTATCATCACGATGGTCATTTTGATACCATTACCAGTATCACTGCATTCCAGAGATACAGTTACTACTGTGAAAAATGTGACTATGGTTATAACAATCGAGAACAACACAAGTATTGTGGATCAAAATGTGAGGGATGTTTGGCCTCACAACCTTGTCTGGACAAAGGACAAGTACGAGTGCACTGCCCTGTGTGCCAGCGTACTTTTGTCAGTCTTACCTGTTACCAACAACATTTGAAGATGCAAGGTTCACAGCAGAAAAGTGCTTGTCAGCTTCTGAGATTATGCCCTACTTGTGGACAAGGCATACGTACCAATAATGATAAGTTTCACGCTTGTCGAGGGAAGAAACTATGTCACATTTGTCGCCAAATCGTGGACTTGGATCACGAATGCTTCATTCAAAAATACCAACCTCAACCAGAAGATACCCAGAAAAAAGGAAATTTTATCTTTTTTGATTTCGAATGCATGCAAGAAACTGGTATTCACATTCCTAATTTCTGCGTAGCTCACCGTGCGTGCGAGCAGTGCATCCAAGAACCTATCTTTAGTCATTGCCCTTACTGCAGCAAGATTCCTGGTGGACGTGAAAAAATCTTTCGAGGGTCAAACACGTTAGCCGATTTTGCCCAATGGATCCTAAATCCCATTGACGAAACGTGGAGTCCAGAAGACATCGAACGTTACGGCAATTGTCATCGCTATGCCACGGTCATGGCTCACAATTTCTCGGGATACGATGGACAATTTCTGCTCAGATACTATGCGGAACAAAGTACCGAACGACCTCAAGTGACTTTAAACGGAGCCAAAATCATTTCTATGCAAGTAGGACAAGTACAGTTTAAAGATTCGATGTGTTACTTGGCCATGCCGTTGAGTCGCATGCCTAAAACGTTTGGAATGACAGAAATGACCAAAGGTTATTTTCCACACTTTTTTAATACTGAAGCCAATCAACATGTCGTTCTACCCCATTTGCCTGAGGCTGACGACTACGACCCCGATAACATGCGCACCGAACAACGAGAAGCTTTCCATGCTTGGTACCAGACTCACGCCTCGGACCCCTTTGACTTTCAAGAAGAAATATTAAAGTACTGTCGATCTGACGTGGACATTTTACGACGTTGTTGTGGAAAATTTCGAGAATTGTTCATGGAGTACGGAGGGATCGATCCTTTGAAAGAAGCTTGTACCATCGCCAAAGCATGTTCCTTAGTATACCGAAAACGCTTTATGCCTGAAAATACTCTAGCAGTCATCAGTCCTCAAACGACAAATTTTGTCAAACGTCAATACTCGGTCAAAGCCCTACGCTGGCTCCATTACTTGTGCGACAAGGAAGACAAATGGATCCAACACGCTCGCAACGGAGGAGGCGAAAAGACCATCGGAACGTATTCGGTAGATGGATGGGACTTAGAAAACCCTCAGATCGTGTACGAGTTTAACGGATGCTTATTTCACGGATGTCCCCTATGCTTCCCTCAGCGTAACACCAAAAATCAGTTTTTACAACGAACCATGGAAGACTTGTACCAGACCACGTGTCAGCGACGTTTGAAATTAGAACAGCAAGGATACCAGGTAGTGGAAATGTAGGAACACGAGTACGATCAGCGTTTGAAAACTGATCCCGAGTTTAAACGCATCGTAGAAAGTTACAAGTTGGTGGACCCCCTGAACCCGCGGGATAGTTTGTACGGAGGACGGACGAATGCTACCTGTTTGCTGTACCAAGCGGACGAGGAGAAGGGAGAAGAAATCAAATACTTGGACGTGTGTTCGCTGTATCCTTACGTGTGCAAATATTGTCACTTTCCCGTAGGACATCCAGAATTAATGACAGAACACATTGACTTGGACCACATTCGACAGTACGAAGGATTGATCAAGTGCAAAGTCTTACCTCCCACAGACTTGTACCATCCCGTTTTACCTCACCATTGCCAAGGAAAACTGATGTTTCCTTTGTGTCGCACTTGTGCCGAAACGTGTAACCAAGACCAACCTTGTCATCACAGCCAGGAAGAACGTGCCTTGACAGGAACGTGGGTGAGCGTGGAATTGTTTAAAGCTCTGGACCTGGGATACCAACTGTTAGAAGTGTACGAAATTTACCACTTTCCCAAGACACAACAATACCGCAAGGGCGACGAGACACAGAAAGGTATTTTTGCAGACTACGTGGATGCCTTTTTAAAACTAAAACAAGAAGCTAGCGGCTATCCTTCCTGGTGTCACACTCCCGAAGACCAAAAGATATTCAAAGAAAAATATCGGGAGCAGGAAGGTATCACTTTAGACCACATCGAGAAAAACGAAGGAAGGCGGTCGTTTGCCAAAGTGATGCTCAATTGCTTGTGGGGTAAAATGGCACAACGACCGTCTTTACCCAAGACGGAGTATTTGTCCGAACCTTCTCGCTACTTCCAGATGATTCACGACAAAACCAAAGTCATCAAACACGTGGACGTCATTCGTGAGGACTTGATCTTAGCCAATTACTAAGAAGAACTAGACTTTATAGAAGCCGACAAATTTGGCAATGTCATCATTGCGGCTTACGTGACAGCCAACGCTCGCTTAAAATTGTACGAAGTGTTAGAACTGCTAGGAGATCGCGTCCTGTATTTTGACACAGACAGTTGCATCTACATTCACCGGCCGGACCAGTGCAACCCTACCATCGAAGGAGACCGATTAGGAGCCTGGACCGATGAACATCCCGACGACAAGATTCTAAGTTTTGCAAGTGGCGGTCCTAAAAATTACGGCTACGAATACCGAGACCCACAAGGAGAAATGCACACCGAATGTAAAGTGAAAGGATTGACTCTCAATTATCGCACCAGTCGAGTGGTGAACTTTGACGTGCTTCAAGAAGCCTTACAGTCCAGACAGGATGAAACGTTTCAAGTGACCACCCACGAACCGCACAAGATTGTCCGTTTACCCACACATCAAATCGTTAGCCGACCTTTGGAAAAAGTCTATCAAATCGTGTACCAAAAAAGAGTACGACTTCCCAATCACTTCACTCTACCCTACGGCCACATCGACATTGGGCAGCATATAAAAAGGGACATTGTCCAAGACCAATAGTTCATTTAGCACTACATAGGGCGAGCGAAACGAAGATGAATCCATTTAAACAAGCATCATTCAAATTTGAGGATTGTAAAACAAATGTACCTTTCCCAAGTGTGAAAAGTACTGGATGGATAAGACCCATGCATTGCAACGGACGTTGTCCGGAAGGAAACTGTAAGTGTCCTTGCGGTTTGCACTGTAATTGCGTTACAGAGTGGTGCGATGTCAAACCTTGCGATTGTAGTAATGCCCGTTGCTGTGGCGTCAGCGATTCAGCAGGATATTGTGGGAATTCTCAAGTAGAGTGCGATGCTGAACCTTGCGATTGTAGTGATGCCAGGCGCTGTGACCTCAGCGATTCAGCAGGATATCGTGGGAACGTTGCTATGACTACTACCCCTATATTTACCCTGGAAAGTGATGCTGTGCGTGTCAAACCTGAGGGATGCGAAAGCGGTGACACACGTTATCGTGGACTCCTAGGAATTTCACCGTACCTACATCGAACTGAAGTGAGAAGAGTCGAATATTCGTTCCCGACAAGTTTGCCTGAATACTGTCACTTTAAAAGTCGACTTCAAACCTTCAAAGATAAATGGCCAAAATATCTGCCTGGACCAACTCCTGAAGAATTAGCCAGAGCCGGATTTTTCTACTCGGACGTAGGGGATAAAGTCAAGTGCTTCAGTTGTGGTGTGTCCATTTTCGAGTGGGAACATAAAGATACCGCTTACCTGGAACATGCTCGATGGTCTCCGAATTGTCAATACCTACCTTTAGTGGGACCAAGTGATTGGAAGTGACACTACTGCTTCATGGCGTTGAACAAACCAAGACCAGTATATAATATAAAACATAATATTCAAGGATTACCACAAGAATTGCAAGAGAAGATCTACAAGGACGTTTGGCAAAGCCTTGCTAAAGAAAAATCTCAAGGGGTGACTGTAGAACTTTTGTGTCGTGAAATTCACAAGAGGAAAGTAACAAAAATTAACGAACGTATTAGATTTCTCTGGATCAAGAGTATCTTTTTCCACTGTTTCCAATTTAGTACGTTTACATCTGAAGATGCTTTGATCCTTCTTGACCGTTACTCTGAATGGCAGCGGGGCGAAATTACACGTCATATTAATCACTTTCGCTTTTGGAGAAGATTTTATTCTGTGCAGAATATACACTGATGGTTTTCGACCTAAAGCAGTATAAAAGAGAACAACCATGCCACAACCTTTATCATTAGTGATCCAACAGATTCCGTGGAAGGATATCAATGAGAAGATTCACACGGTGAAAGATTACGAACACTTATTGCAAGAACTGTGCCCTATGAATTGGGGTCGACGTGTAGTGTGTGTTTTAGTGACTTGCTTTCTGGGATTTCGTTTACCTGCCGATTCGTTGTGGACACTTTACGAACACTACCTACCAAAATAAGGTGGTATGGTGACTCCTTTAAATGCCCACGAAAGACTTATTCTGTTCAAAGCCTTACGCTTTCATCTGGATACGTCTCGACCTCTACAGGAAAAAAAGATTCGTCAACTTTTACGTACAGAAGTAGTGTATGAAGATGTGTGTGTAGCTTGTGATTTACACCCTCATTGGACAGATGTACGTGACTGGAAAAGTTGGAATTTTGAGGCTTGGACAAACGAAACATCCCAGTATGCCCAAGCGTTGTGTTCGTAAAATTCATCGTCGTGTGAAAAAAGTCACTTTTAAACCTGTGTTAGTGACAGTACCAGAAGAAGAAGAGAAAGAATCTGTCACCCAGGACAATCCCTCTGTTCAAGACAGAACTGTCATGGACATTCCCCCACAAAGACCCTTTCGAGAAGACACCTATGTGACTATACCTCATGTAGAGGAGACTATAAGAACATTACACACTACCTCTAGGACACCTTCGTTACCCAAACCACGTTGTACAGTGACTTGTTTATATTCCATTTTGATCGTTTGCCTATGTATTTTATTCCTGTATTTATCCATTTGGCTTTTATGTTTTCGTGTTGTTCGAATTTAAACATGCATTGAAATAAACGTGTCTTGAAAAAAGTATAAAAACCTCTTGTCTTGTCTGTTTTTGTGTCAATACTGTCATACCACTACACGACTATGGCTCACTCTACTATTTCTACTACTCCTTCCTCCTCCACATTCAAAGTCATTGACGAACACTTAGATCATGCTAGTTGGGAAGCCTTGTATCTTCGTCATCCTTTTAACATGTTAATTGCTGGACCGAGCGGTTCAGGCAAAACCGAATTTGTCAAACGTTTGATCGAACATAAACATCATTTGATCGATCGTCCACCTCAACGCATCGTGTGGTGTTACAAAGAGTGGCAATCGTCATACAGCCTCTTGCAAGAAAGTCAAGGTGATTCCATTGTATTTGTAGAAGGCATTCCTAAAGAAGACGAGGGGATCGTGTCTGACCCTAGTCAAACTCATTGGGTCATTTTTGACGACATGTTAGGAGAAGACGAAGAAGAAATTAAACTGTGGTTTACACGTAAAGGGCATCATCGTAATGCCAGTGTCATTTACATTACACAAAATTTATTTCAACAAAGTAAAGCCCATCGTACCATTAGTCTCAATGCTCATTACGTGGCCTTGTTTAAAAGTCCTCGAGATAAATCACAAGTGCAAGTCTTAGCCAAACAGTTAGGAACACCTTGGCTGACTCATGCGTACGATGATGCCACTCAAGCGCCACACGCCTATTTACTCGTGGATTTAAAACCCACTACCCCTGATTATTTACGATTTCGTACCGATTTGTTTCACGACTGGTGCCAAGACGGAGGACCTGTCGTGTACACGTCCTCGTCGTCGACATAACACAATGAAACACTAAAAAATCTATAAAAACCTTGGGTCACTTTGACCTGGTCTCATACATCGTCAACATGACGTCCCTTCAGTCTCATCTTCCCATCAAATTGATTCGTGCCTTGTACGGTATCAGTCGCGAAAAAAATCCACAAAGACGTGCTCACGTCTTAGATGCCAGTCTCAAAGAAGTCTTACGATGGTTTACGGTGACAGCACGTCAAATACTGCAAGGCATCATTCACATTCCACATCAAACCAAACGCTTTTTTGACAGAAACAAAGTAGCCTTGACACAACTGGCCAATCCTCGCATCGACACTCAAATCAAAAAGCAAATCATATTGAAACCTGGAGGTAGTGGTTCTCTAGGAGGTGTCATCATTCGTTCCCTTTTAAAATGGGATCCCAATGCTTCCAAAGTTCACCCCAAGAAAACAAAAAAAGCCAAACGAACCCCAAAGAAAAAGAACAAGGGTAGCAAGACCAAAACACAGAAAAAGAAAAGTCCACAGAAAAAAGCGGTCACCCGCAAAAGAGGCACTTCGGCCAGGACGCAACCTTACCTGCGTCAATCACGACCTGTAAGAAAAGATCTACAAGAACGTTTGGTAGGGACTACGTTACCAGTAGCCTCAGGTGCTTCCACTTCTCCGTTACGGGTGATGCCAGCCAAAGCCAATTTGACACACGTGTTTCCTAATTTGATGAAACATTGGAAATCTGCGTCTCCCAAAACGTCTCCTCCACCGGTGACACCCTCATCCACATTAGCGTCAGTAGCAGCTGCTCACAAAGTACCAGCTCCCAAAGTCAAAGTCCAAGAAAGATCTGGTATGTTAAAGAGTTTACTAGATTTGTCCAAACAAGAACTGTCCCGATTGAATCCATTGCGAACTCCTTCACGACGTGTGTTACCTGCCATGAAGTTGATACGACGTAAAGATAATCAGTGGCGACGCATTCCAGTATAAAAATGACTTGAGGACAACAACAACAGGAATCAATATTTTCTGTACCACTGCTAAACACTCAAGAATGTCTCCTCAAAAACGTACACACCATAACCCTCGACATTCTGCTACCCAAAAAGGAAAAGGAAAAAGACAATTTCGTCATCCCACCAAAAGCTTTAAAACCAAACATCAACGTCCTTCCCTCCAAAGGCGTAGTCCTTTAAAGAAAAAGAAGAGACACCAAAACGGAGGATCCTTTGACCATTTTGGGAAACACATCGTTACCTTTTTGACGAAGCGGTAGTCCCCGAAAAAAGTAAATAAAAGAGAGTGTGTACCAAGTCATTGACACCAGTGGTATTGTGAAACGAACAAGCAAAGATGTCACCTCGCAGAAAACATTCTTATTCACCCCACAAAGGAAAGAAAAGGAAAGGACGTTTAGCCAAACATCGACACGTTCTTCGTCCAAAGGCACAAAAGAAAATACCCATTCGTCAAAAGAAAAAGAGAAGTCACCAAAGGGGAGGATCTTTAATAAGAAAATTAGTCAATTCAGCTAAGAACCGAACTGGCATCTTTAGCGATGCTTTTGATGATTTAGCGAAGCATGCCGTAACCTTTTTGAGAAACCAATAGAAAAAGAAGATAAAAGAGGGTGTGTATCAAATCTTTGACGTCAGTGTAATTCTGGAACGAACAAGCAAAGATGTCACCTCGCAAAAAACATTCTTATTCACCCCACAAAGGAAAGAAAAGGAAAGGACTACCTTCTCGTTTAGCCAAACACGGAGACATGTTGTCCTTCCTGTCCAAAGCCTCACCCCCCATGCGAAAACAAATCATTAAAACGGCCTCCAAAGATATCATCGATACCGTGTGCGAATGTTGTTTGAATGTTTTGAAAGGCACGATACCTTTGTCTTCACACCAGAAAAAACGCTTCGCCAAACATCGACATGTTCTTCGTCAAATGGTCCAAAAGAAAATATCCGTCCGTCAAAAGAAAAAGATGTTGGTGCAACGTGGAGGATTTTTACCCATTCTTGCTCCTTTGTTGGGAGGCCTAATACCAGGTTTGATACAAGGGATGACTCAAGGGATGTCCCAAGGGTTTCCCCAAGGAATGGGTAGAAGATAAAAGGACACTATGGAGCACCACAATCTCAGACATAACCTTTGAAAGCTCATGGAAGGACGAAAACTGACTTTGGTTCCTTACAAACGATGGATGGAATACCATCATTGGCAAGAACAACGAACCCCCCATTTACCACCCAATCCTAATTTGGCTGAGATGTCCCAATTACAACACGAATTGCAATCCTTGATACATCGCCACGATTTATCCGAAACCGAAAAATCGCAAAAGTACGGTCAACTCTTGAAACGACTGCAACTCTTTCATCAGAAAGCTGTGGAACAAACAGCACAACCCACTTTGTCCGATTTTAAGGCTCTAATGAATAGCCCGTCACCCTTACCCTCTACAGTGGTTAAAACAGACGTCACCCCACCATTACCCAAGGAAGAACAACCCCATGATCTCTTTCAAACACCCACTACCACTCCCATTCCTAGTAACCCCTTCCCCCACGCCCCCACGAGAAGAACTCAAAACTTGGGTTAAAAAGATGATGGCCACTCCTTCTTCGACAGAAGTGAAAAAGAAAGAAAGGAAAGCAGAAGTGAAAAAAGAAAAGAAGACCAAAGAAGCTATCTCATTACCTCCACTACCACCACCAGTACCCTCGACGTCAACTCCTGTGTCACATCGGACACGTAACACCGTTTCCAAACAACCCCCATTTCGTCCCACCCAAAGCAATATCCTCGAAGAGTGGGTACCTTATTAATCAAACCATGGAGAAGGTCTTAGCTAGTATTTACTACGATCCAGCTCACCCTGCAGGTTACGGAGGCATTCAGAAATTGTATCGTGCTGCCAAAACTCGCCTGAAAAAGCTCCGTTTACCTGCAGTACAACGATGGTTACAAGAACAAGCGACTTACACTTTACACAAACCCATTCGACGAAAATTTCACAGAAGTCGCACTCAAGTGGAAGGCATCGATCATCAATGGCAGGCCGATTTAGCCGATGTCTCTCATTTAGCCACTTACAATCGTGGTTACAAATATTTGTTTTGTGTCATCGACGTCTTTTCTAAATTTGCCTGGGTCGTACCATTGACATCCAAATCGAGCGGAGAGTTAGTACGAGCTTTGCAACTGGTGTTGAAACAAAGCGGCCGTCACCCTCTTCGATGGCAAACCGACAAAGGCACCGAATTTCTGAACCAAGCTTTTCAACGAGAATTATAAAGAAACGTGACATTCATTTTTTCACCACCGAAAATCCTGAAACCAAAGCCAGTATCGTGGAACGTTTTCAACGTACCTTGAAAGAACGCATGTGGAAATATTTTACGCATCAACACACTCTCAAGTACATCGACGTATTACCGCACTTAGTTCAAGCCTACAATCAATCTTACCATAGAAGCATTGGACGTACCCCACAAGAGGTGACACCTGACAATGAAGTGACTGTTTTTGAGCGTCTGTTTGGTACGTCCCGGACGAGGGCTGTCCCCAAGAAAGGTGGAGAAGTGTTAACCCCAGGAGATTGGGTACGCATTGGTAAAACCAAACGTACTTTCGACAAAGGTTACTTACCCAACTGGACCACCGAATTGTTTCGTGTGACTGGACGAGTGCGTGATCGTCATCCTATCGTCTATAAATTGGAAGACATGAACGGAGAAGTATTAAAAGGAACATTTTACTTGCCTGAGTTACAACGTGTCACCAAAAAGGAAGACGACGTGTACGACATTAAAAGCATTCTCGAACGAAGAACCCGTAAAGTAGGAAAACATCGTGTCAAAGAAGTCAAAGTACGTTGGAAAGGATATCCTCCTAGTTTTGATTCTTGGATTGACGCATCGCAAGTCATCGACTATAAAAAGAAGTGACCATCATGCCCTTCAATACAGCTTCAGCAACCACAGTGACTACTCCTTCACCCAGTTCTTCTCTGCAAGATTTACAAAAGCAACCCTTGTGGGTGTGGTGTGGAGAACGTGTCCCTAAAACGCAAATCGTCTTTTTCTGTCAGATCTTTGTAGTGTATTGTGTCATCGGTGCAGCCATTGCTAATTTGAGTTTGCAACAAGGAGACAAACAATTGTGGACTATTTTACTCAGCAGTTGCATCGGGTATCTTCTTCCCAATCCTTCCCTGAAATACTCTTACAACGGGAACAACAGTAACAATATTGGGAGCCTTGCGTCCAACGTGAGTCATTCTCCTGACAGTCACCCTTCCAATCACAATCCTCTTTTAGTCACTCCTTTAACCACGAGTGACTCCTCGGACAGAACAACATTGGAATTATGAACAACACTATTAACCAATTTTACTTAACGTTACCTAGTGACAGTTCCATGGAGGTGTTTCCTAACAACACGTTGTGCTGTTACACGTCTAAATTACATCAAGCCATGCATTTGGATCAAGATGATCATTGGGAAGCAGCTTTAGTGGAAATAATACACCCGACACAAATCAAAAACATCGTCGAAAATCAAAACACTTTTACAATAGAAGTGTATGACAAGCAATTGCAGCAAGTCTTAGACGAACGAGGCGTCACTGGCATAGACACCAAGAAATCAAATGATCCCTTAACGAAACAACTGTCCACTCATGTGTTCACCATTCCTGCAGGCTACTATTTTAGTGGTCAACATTTAGTGACTACGATTGCAACCAGGTTCAATGCTGTGTTTGGTAAACCCCTGGACAAAATCAAAGAAAGTGTTACCTTTGACTACATTAAAGTGGCTCGTCGCCTCATGATCAAATTTTCAGAGAAGAAAATAATATCTATTACCTTTTGTCCTGAATTGTTTGATATTTTAGGTGGAGACCTCAAGATGCTCCCGAACAAAAAAGAAATACCAGGCATAAGTAGTAACGTGGACTTTGCAAAATATTTTCGATCCCCTTTAGAAATGAACCAAGGTCTCAATTTGATGTTTGTGTACTCCGATGTGGTGGAGTACAACGTGGTAGGACACACCTCTGTACCGTTACTACGTGTCATTCCTTTCAAAGTAGATACCACTACTGCTGACGAGGAAGGTGGAAATACCTATCACGTTCACCGAGAATTTGTACATCCTCATTATTTACCTGTCAGTAAGTCGTATTTCGACAGTGTCAACATTACTATAAAAGGAGAACTAGGACAAAATATTCCATTTACCAAAGGGAAAGTCACAGTGAAACTCCATTTTCAAAAACGATTCTCCAACAACTGAAAAAGTGATGTATCCTGTGTACCAAGGAGTCACTCGACAACGAGGACATGGTTTAGGAGATATGTTTAAATCAGCCTTTCGTTCCGTGGTCCCTGTTTTAAAACCGATGGTGTCACGAGGATTGCACGCCTTGAAAGATGCCGCATTGACTCACGGCAAAGATTTTCTTCAAAATGTTCTCATTGACAAACAAAACCCTAAAGAAGCTTTTTTGAGAGCAGGTAAAAATGTCTTGCTTCAAACGGGTAAAGAGATTTTGGGTCGACGAGAAAGTCCTATAAATGCCCTGAACGGTACCGAGTCTGACATTCCTGCTTCCCTGAGGACACAGCAAGGACAAGGTAGAAAGCGTCGACGAACGCACCCTTTCAAAAGTCTCCATACCTCTAAAGCTAGAAAGACGAAGAAAAAAAGAACCTCTCGAGACTTAGACATTTTTGATTATTAAAAGTAAAAATGATGCACCAAGAATCTTGTGCCTGTTCCAAGTCGGAACTGCATCTCTTTGCCATGCCACCCACGATGATGACCATGCAAGAAGCCCAATGGGTAGAATTTTATCCCGTCTCCTCTTTGACGGATTCAGCTCCCATCGAGTTTGAAATCAAAGGACAACCCGAAGATTACATCGATCTCAACAACAGTTACTTGTATTTAAAAGTGAAAGTAACCAAAACGGACAACACCAATCCAGGAGCCAATGATAGAGTTGCTCCTGTCAATAATTTCATGCATTCCTTGTTCAGCGATGTGGATTTGTACATGAATAACAAACTGATCAGCAGTAGCATGGATACTTACCCTTACCGAGCGTACCTCGAAAATCTCTTGACGTACGGAAAAGAAGCCAAAAACACTCATCTAGATGCTTGCGTGGTATGGAAACCTGACACAGCAGATAAGTTTAACGACACAGCCTTGCCCGTAGCAGCTGAGGGTGACAATCCTGCCGATCCTCACAATGTAGGTTTTAACGACCGTCGAAAGAAAATTCTGCAAGGACGTAGTTTAGAATTGTTCGATCGTTTGCATTTGGACATGTGGTTTCAAGAAAAGTATTTGCTGAACGGGGTAGATATTCGCTTGAGACTGAATCGTAGCAGTGCTGCTTTCCATTTGATGGCTCATACCAACGAATACAAAACCATTATCCAAGAAGCCAGGTTATACGTACGCCGTGTGGAAGTGTTACCTAAAGTGGGAAATGATATCAGTCACACTTTGAGCAGAACGACAGCCAAATATCCGATACGTCACGTGGAAGTCAAAACTTTTACCATTGCCGCTGGACTCCGATCTAAGATCGAAGATCATCTGTTCCAAGGACAGTTACCCAAACGTTTATTCATCGGTATCGTCAGCAATGCAGCCCTCAACGGTGCCCACGATGAAAATCCTTTCCAGTTTAAGCACAGCAGAGTATCCAAAATCGAAGTCAGTCGCGATGGCAAAACTTTGTGTACCCGACCCTTCGAACCCGACTTTGGCGAACAGAAGAATTACTTGAGGTCGTACTTGTCACTGTACGAAGCCACAGGACAGTTAGGAACCAACACCAGTCACGGCATTTCCTACGACGACTATGCAAAAGGTTACACTTTGTGGGCTTTTGATTTCACTCCAGACCAAGGCAGCGACGAGGGACATTTCCACCCTATAAAATCGGGGCAACTGCGTGTGGAACTTCAGTTTGCAGGACCTCTTACCGAAACGGTGAATATTGTTCTGTATGCTGAATTCGATAATACCATAGAAATCAACAGTTTGAGAGAAGTCATTCTAGACTATTAGACATTATGGAAGACCCTTGTCCTTCTTTGAATAGTGGAGAATCCATGGAATGGAAGGTTACAGAAAAAACAGATCCCCAAGACCAAAAAGAAGAGGTAGTAATCATGCAATCCAGATGGCCAGAACAGGAACAACAGTTAGTGGCTTGTTTTGCACAACACTTGGAAGATAAAATGAGAGACATGATTAAAAAAGATTGTTATGGATGTCAAATCGATCATCCCAGTCAAATTCAACACGATAAATGTATGATGATGAGTCAAGAAGAAAAATTGGACGATTATCTGAACGAAGCTTGGAGTCTCATCTCCGAAGAAGCCGTGTTACAGCAGTGGTATAAAGGCTTACGTGATCATTCCTCTCCTCCATTGTTTGCTCGAGAAATTGATCGCATCGAAGCTCTCTTGGCCAAGAGTAAAGAGACGAAGCAAACCATCACTTACTTGTCAGACCGTTTCAAGCAAAAAGTCTGGATCGAATTGATGACTTATCATCACCTGTGAAGAAAGGGAAAAAATAAGGTTACACAACAAACAAATGGATACCTGGGAACTTTATTATCTTTTGAACCGTAGTTCGTACACTGCTTCTTGGAATCCTGTCGTGTGTGCTAAAGATGAACTACCTCATCGCAAACCTCAAGAGAATCAAGCTTATGTCATCAACACAGATGACAGTCATCTTCCAGGAACTCACTGGGTAGCTGTCTACTTTCCTCAAGAGGGTTGTGTGGAGTATTTTGATTCGTATGGATTACCCCCTTTCGAAGATGATATCATTGACTTTATGAGAAGAAATGCCCAGACAACACGATTTAATAATGTGAAATTACAAGGCACAGATTCTATGGTGTGTGGACAATACTGTGTCTATTATCTGCATCATCGCAGTCTTGGATATTCTTTAGAACATTTAGTGACTTATTTTGATCGTCATTCGTCTCGAAACGATGACAAAGTAGATCGATGGTTTTGTGACCATTATGGTTATCTGTTGTCTTTAGCTAGGAAACGTAGTGTACATCAATGGCCCAATGACTTCCAACAGTGGAAATCTCACTTTAATTCACAACGTTGTCAACCATGTCAAAGATAATGTATTATTGTGATATGGAAGAAAAAAAAAATGTTTGTTATTTGAAAAAAATTGTGTTTTGTGAGTTGTTTTGTTATTTGAATAAAAAAGGTTGTGTTTTGAAACCAAATAGTCTGTCGTTTGTTTTACATTTGTATTCATATAAATGCTCTTTGACTTTTCTTTCTATCCCTCACATCAAACTATCCCAACGTTTCAAAACCCTAAACCGCAGAGGGGTGTTTTCCATCACGTCCGCACTTGAACCATATAAAGCAGGGGTAGTCTTTGCAGTGCTGCGATCATTGAAAACGAGGTCATAACTCTTATGAACTCGTTCAACTATGATTATACCACAGCAAAACAAAAAATTAATCTTAAAAAACAAAACATTAAAAAGCAAAATAAACAGGAAAAGACAACCCTTGCTCCTATAACAACACAAACTGAAAAACCCAGTGCAATAATTGAGAAACCAAAAACAACAACCTCTACTCAAACAGAAAACTCAATAGACCTCACAAACAATTTGGGTCTAAATACAATTGGAAATGCAATCTCTGAAATAGGTCGTTACATTAGTAACGCACAAAACAAAAACATTAGTTATTTATCCACCCTCACGAACGGGCTCCATGCTCTTATCCAACATGTAGAGGAGGGTATAAAATCAGGAAAACTGTTAAACCAATATGAATAACACAACACAAGTAGTAACAAATTCTCGCTATAATAATACAAATCTGGTTATATGGCAATGGAACTCGCGTGGTTTAGTGCATAATATTAATGAACTAAAACTAAAACTAATTAACACACTAATAAAACCAGATATAATTTGTATTCAGGAAACTAAAATATCAAATACAACTAAAACATTGCCAACCATTGTAGGATACTCTCCTGGATACTTTCAACATAGGAATGACGGTCAAGGAGGGGGACTGGTTATATATATTAATAATAACATTCCCTCAGCAACAATAGTCCCCATTAATTTGCAAGAAATAAATAACTCCAAAATAGAAATACAAGCTTTACAACTTAATACAGGTCAACTTAAATTTATATTATATAACTTTTATGATCCAGGAGGTGACATTAAAATAACTCATCAATTAGCGCTGAAAGCGCTTAATCTACATATAGGGCAAAATGAAGCTATGGTATTAGGCGATTTTAACTCACACAATATAATATGGGGTAGTGAAGCAACAAATATTAGAGGTAAAACTGTGCAAAGTTGGATTAATAAAACAAAACTGGTAATACTTAATGATGGTACCAAAACAAGACTCAATCCGACAGATGGCACCTTAGCAGCCTTAGATTTAACACTATGCACTCCCAAACTCGCACAAATAGCAACATGGAGTGTTGATCAGGAAGACAGTATGGGCAGTGATCATTTTCTCATAATAACCACATTACAAAACTCTGCCCAACTGGAAAATAGCAGTAAAATTCCAAAATGGAACTATAAAAAAGCGGACTGGACTAAATTCAATCAAAATATTGAAAATGAAACACTTGAGGACATTAAAAATGAAAATATAGATCAATACTATGATAATATAATTAATACTATAACAAGGGCAGCTAATGCCTCAATGCCAAAAACAAAAGGTAACCCTACTAAACTTAGAGTACCTTGGTGGAATAAGGAAATTAGTGAAATAAGGAAAAATAAACGAAAAGCACTTAACAAATTTAAACGTACTAGTAATACACAACATTTAAGAGAATATCAAAAAATAGAAACTGAACTTAAAAATGCTATTAAAAAAGCTAAGCAACATACTTGGCAGCAATATTGCAGTACCTTAGACTATAAAACAAACTCAAAGCAAGTCTGGGACAAGATTAGAACAATAAGGGGAAAACATACAAACAATACCCCCAAAATCAGTAATACTAATAATTATAAAGAGCAAGCTGACTCATTGGCAAAGCACTTCCAAGCTATGAGCAGCAATAAAAATCATACTAAGGAATTTCAGAATCATAGAACTAAAATTGAAGTAAATCATAAAAATACATTTACAGATATGGGAAATAAAAAGTCTTATTTAAATGATAAAATTACAATTAATGAATGGTATCAAGCTCTCAAAACTAAAAAAGATACCTCACCTGGAGAAGATACCATAGGATATACCATATATAAGAAGCTACCACTTAACTTTGTTAAAATAATACTTAATATGTATAATCAAATTTGGGAGACCGGAAAACTACCCACTAAATGGAAAACAGCTGTAGTAATCCCAATTCTAAAACAAAAAAAAGATAGGAATGATGTAAACTCATATCGCCCTATCTCACTAACTAATAATATATGTAAAATTATGGAAATAATAATTAATAATAGGCTTAAATATCACCTGGAAATCAATAATTTTATATCTAAAAATCAATGTGGTTTTAGGAATAACAGATCTACCATAGATCAACTCATTAAATTAGAAACAGCAATTAAATTAGCTTTTAATAATCATCAAAAAAGAAATAGAAATCTTATTGCTGTATTTCTAGATATGGAAAAAGCTTTTGATCTAGTATGGACTAAAGGTCTACTAAATAAACTAAATAAATACGGTATAACTGGTAATATATTTAATTTCATTAAAGATTTCTTAAGCGAACGTAAAATTATAACTAGAATAGGAACTACATATTCCGAAAAGTATGTGTTGGATAATGGTACACCACAGGGGAGTGTACTCAGTCCAACTTTATTTAATATCATGATTAATGATTTAGATACAAACTTAGCCTCCCCCAATATTGACTTATCTCAATTTGCAGATGACAGTGCACTATGGCGCGCTGGAGATCCCAACAATCAAAAACATATGTCTGAAATACAACAAACTCTAGATAATATTGGCTGTTGGGCAGATAAATGGGGCTTTAAATTTTCTCACACAAAAACAGTAGCGATAGTATTTTCTCCCTTTAATCGTAATAAAACATATCCCAAATTAACCCTACAAAATCAAAATATAACATTTGTAAAAGTAGTCAAATTTTTAGGGATGTTCTTTGACCAAAACATGAAATGGTCATATCATATTAAGGATCTAATTAGTAGATGTCAGCTAGATCTCAATCTCATTAGAAGTATACAAGGCACACATTGGGGTGCATGCCAAAATACAATCATGACCCTATATAGATCTTTGATACGTTCCAAGATTGATTATGGGTGTCATATTTATGCCACAGCTTCACCAGCTCTACTAAATAAAATTACCTCAATACAACGTAAAGCCCTTCTCCTTGCAACTAAAGCACTACCATCTACTTCTACAGAAGAATTACAAATCCTTACTGGTGAACCATCATTGCATCTCAGAAGACAGGAAATCATGTTAAGATATGTAGCTAGACTGTCAACTCAAAATGATGAGCACCCCACTTTAAAGGCAATTAAAAAGTGTACTAAACCACTTATTAAAAGAGGTAAATACTCCACTTCCTTTGGCAAACAAATACTTCGCCTCAAAACAAACCTACCTACTGATATATTTAATGTACAAAAAACTAAAAATCCCGTTATAATTCCATGGAGATTAAAAACAATAAAAGTAGATATCTCACTACAAGACAAAGGAAATAAATCACAGGATGCTCATTATCTTAAAATGCTCGCCAATGAAAAGATAAATAATGAATATAAAAATCATGTTAAAATATACACGGATGGATCTAAAAAACTAGACCCTGCAAGAACAGCAGCATCATGGGTTGTACCCGAGTTTACTATCAAACAAGGAGTGCGACTACCCGATTACTGCTCCATATATAGTGTGGAATTTTGGGCTATACTCCAGGCACTGAAATGGATACAACACTCTAACTTAAGTTCTACAAAATTCCTAATTGTTAGTGACTCTTTAAGTGTTCTTAAAACCATTAGTACAAACAATTCTCACAGCAGAAAATTTTTCTTATATTTAGTACAATATCAAATAAGTAAACTTAGTACTCAAGATATTGAAATAGACTTTCTATGGGTTCCCTCACATATAGATATAAAAGGAAATGATTTGGCAGATCAAATTGCGAAAGAAAAACTAAATGAATTGACCTATGAACAAGTACAGTATAGTCATACAGAGATATACAAATTTATTTCTGACATGATCAATAATATATGGCAACAAAACTGGAATGCATCACTAAAAGGGAGATCACTCTATAATAGTATGAAAACAGTCAAAAGGAAAACCACTCCTCTTGGTAAAACAAGAACTCATCAAATCAAAATGAATAGGATAATGGTAGGAAAAACGAAACTGGCTAACAGTTTCGCCAAATACCTGGGACCTTTTCCACACAATATTAACTGCTTTATGTGTAATCAAGTAGAAGATTTGGATCACATTTTTAACAAATGCTCAAATAACATAATAAATAGAAATATCCTTAAAACTAAATTGAAAATAAGTAAAACAATTAAACTATATCCAAAACTCCTTGATCCAAAACAATCAAATATGCAATTAGTTACTACACATATTATGGACTTTCTCGCAAACTCCAACTTAATGCACAAAATATAATACTAGGCAAATAATAACAATACAAACAAACAATCAAACATAACTCATTATAATTAAATTAATTATATTACCATTTAATTTAGGGACTCTAAACTAGCCTGTAACTCTGATTGATGTATGATATGGGGGAGTGTAGATATTGAGCTCAAAATGAGCTTATACGTTTCTCACGGGTCTACATTCACTTACTATTGTCATCTTCAGAAATTACCGCTATAATCTAAATTATAAAATAGGGAATACAATTAAAGGAAGTTTAAATGGCCTGTGACTCTGATTGATGCATAATATGGGTGCATATAGATACTTAGTTCATAATGAACTTATACGTACTTCACGAGTCTATATCTGCTCACTATGGTGCTCTACAGAGATTACCGCTATAATCTACTAAGGACTTTAAACTGGCCTGTGACTCTGATTGATGCGCGGTATGGGTGGGTGTAGATATTGAGTTTATAATGAACTTATACGTTTCTCACGGACCTACACTCACTTAATGCAGCGCTATACAGAGATCATCGCTTGAACTGTTACAAAATAATAATAAATTAATAATCTAAACTGTAGTCTGTAATCAATTACTAACAACATTACTTACCACTTTCCTGTTGGAACAAAGTCATTGGCACTTGATATTCAAAAAGCATAATAGAAACTTTATACAAAGTGTGGTCAGCTTGGGAATATCAATGGAGTTCATGGCGCTATCCTTGACGACAGTGGAAATGTGGAGGACGGACTACAGATTCATAGGATTATACAACAGCCCTTCTCAGGGCTATTAGCTTTAGTTTTTGTTATATTTCAATTTGTTCAAGTTCCTATTGCTGTTAATTGCTTGTCGGTATTATAATTTTCTTGTTGCATGACACTTAATAATATTATTTTAAAGTTAACACTAATTCCATAATAGTCTTGTCTGTTAATAATTACATGTTGTCTGTAAATAATTACATGTTATTGTTGTTTTACTAATACTACATGTAGACATTTCAATTGTTAATAATAGTTCTAATTTTGGCTATTCTTTATATTGTTCTTGTTCCGTTTTCTTTTTTCAATTCTTATTCATTGTTCTTGTTTGTTTAATTCTTGTTACTTATTCTTAATATTTAATTGCTTTATACTATTGTATCTAATATAATTGTTAAATGTTATTATTGTACTTGTCTTGTTACTTTTCCTCACCTCTGTGATTCTTGGGAATAGGGGAAGGCTGGTGAAACAGTAGGGACACAGGTCTTTTCTATTCAGATCGCCTGGATAGGTATACGCACATGTATACAGTCAGGTGTACCTCTGTGTCTAATCCTATCAGTCTCTCTGGGAAGCTAGTGTTGACTCATTTCCCTTCTCTCTCTAAAAATCTCTATGTCCTTGTCTTGTTAAATGTTTATTTTCTATAGTGAATTCTCAACTCGATTGGTAACAGAGAATTCCATTTGGCTGACCAAAATAACCTCTAATATGACCTTTTTGGACCACACCCAATCAAAATTTAAAACTCAAATAAACTACCAAGAACAAACTTACCTAGTCACTTTGACACATTCGTGTAGGTATTTGTTTTTTTTTTTTTTTTTTCTAGGGTAAGGGTTCCTCAAAGGAATTTTTACTGATAGGATGGTGGCGATTATATAGTACACTAAGTACTTACGTTAGGGCATAGTGATAAGTGTTAGGAAATTCGTAACTTGTAAAGCTTGACGCAATTACACAGGTGGCTTACACATAATTGGTATAGGGCCTCCACTAGGAAAACTGGATTAAATTAAAATCAATCAACAGGGATTGCAACCTCATAGACACATACGCATACATTGCAAACACTCACTATGACCATATTAGAATATATAAGGTAGTCTTAATCCAGGACTATCAGACCCCCGCAACACAATGTTGCAATAGTAGCGAGATAGTAATAACATCGAAATAATACACAACACAACAATATAGCATATTCATCTTCACATGTCTTATGGGGTTGCAAATATTAAAAAAAAAGGTGTGGGCCTTTGGCTCTCCTCTGGTTTGTTCGTTTCTCGGTCCGGATGTGCGTTCGCTGCCTCTGCGTGTGGGGCGATGGTTGCAGTACCTTGGATGGATGGACCCTTCGACCTTGGCCTTTTCCGCCCTTGCCTCTTCCGGACATGCCATTACTAACGAAGTGTGTTAACTTCCCTTCGTTACCATTACTACTACGATTGGTATCTAGAATAGGGGTGGGTGTGTGTAGCACCATTCCTACCCACCCTATAGGCTTTCATTTTCCCTGTTAGTTGCTTTTTAGTAATACAGAGAAACGCCTAACACTGACTAAATAATAGTGCAGTTAAGCACTTTAATCCTTAGGGGAGGGAGTGCTTCTTCCCCTCTTCGAGGGAAACAAATGGACACCGATATGGTGTCTATAAAAGCTGCACATATGTCTCTAGTAGACGGTTGCAGCTATAAAACAAACAAGTCAGTCAGCCAGTCTGGCCATAGACATCATTCAGGCAGAGGCAGCGGACTGAGTAGGACGGCTTATCTGGAGCAGGCGACCTGGTGACGTCACAGTTGCAGTGCGAAAGCATGAATCCCGGGCTTTCACAGTCAAAGGATGTTACGGTGATATTATCCCGTCACTGATACAGAAAGAAACATCAATTTGTACAGCGATGGACTATGCAGAAACCTGAAATGGATATTTCGTAACTCCCGACTTGCTCGTGGCTGAAATAGAAATGGAGGGGAGTATGCATAGCGGCAGCGACCTTGACTTCTAGAAGTGGATACCACATAAGTCCCGAACTTGCTTTGCGGCCGGGGTTGATACAGAAGGAAGATAGAGGCCTCTACTTCTATTTAAAGACGGATTGAAGAATAATGGCGCTATAGATGTTGGCTTGCTGCTGTATCGTACTGATGGAACCTTTTTTGCAACATGCCATGGAAATCTAAGCAAGATGGCGGACCTGGGGCGTGCTGTCTGGTGATAGCAGAATATGAGTGACATTGTCCCACAGGACTACATGAGGATATAAGATGCTATTGCCAAGACAGTAAAATACTACCCCAGAGATCCAGAAGTATGATAGAAATTCAGCTGTCATACAGATATAGACGTCACCACTGGACTACGAAGTACGCTGTTCAATGAAAAGATTTTCATTGCCATTACCTTTGCCTGAATAATAGGGGACTCATTTGGTTACGAGTACCCCTCTTTGAACAACTTTCCGTGGCCCTAAAAAGCTAATTAGACCTTATTGGTGCCTCCTCTATCAAATTTAAGACCAAAAATTACCTACCATTGACTACACTATTATATGTCGCTTAGACATTTTTAATTTTCTAAATTTGTTAGGGACTATTATATGTACGCTTATGTACTAGTTTTGTTTGAATGATAGGACTCTAAATAATAATTCTTCAACTTATATATTTGAATAATTGCACAGGTGGCTAACACATTATTGGATGTTAATTTGTCCATTAGTACAACTGGACTGAATTTGACCTTTAGTATGACCTTGTTGTTTCAGGTGTGGGCTGCGTCCTTTGCTGTGCTGTCTTGCTGTTTGCGTGCTCTGGTGTGTGCTGCTGTGTCAACGCCCTCCTGGACCTGGACCTTTTCCTCCTTTGCCGTTCCTGCTCACCAAAATTACTAGCGAAATGAGGAAACAGTTCCCCTCGCTACCTTACAACTGCTTGATTGGATGATAGGGGTGGGTGTGTGTAGGTACCATTCCTACCCACCCCCAATATAGGCTTTCATTTCCCCTGATAGTTACTTTTTAGTAATTCAGGGGAACGCCTAAATCTATAGTGCAATTAAGCACTTAAACGGGAGGGGGAACACCCCTCCCACTAAATGGGTACCGACATGGTACCTATAAAAGTTGCCCAAATGCCCCTAGAGGGCGGTGGCAACTAAAAAACACACATTATCGTATCGTATAGTCTGGCCATAGTCGACAGCGAACGAGCAAGCAGCAACATGGAGCCGTTAACACTAACGCTAGCGATGGAATTAATCCCGGACCCAGCCATTAAGGCTATAATTAGCCTTGGACTAAAAGAGGCGAGTAATTGGAGCCACCGAGCAGCAGGAAAAAGAACAACCCTGCTGCTTGTATGGGATAAGGAAGAAAAGAGAGAAGATAATGGGGGACTCATGTACAGGAGAAAAAGGAACAGACAGTGGAGAAGGCGGGAAACTGGACCTGGCCACGTCGAACCACCCCCCCCCCCAAAGGAACCAGACCCACAGACTGCTGAAAAGGAGCCTGCTGTACAGAGGGATATACCTGGAACCTATATGGAACAGTTAGCAAAGCTAACTACTCACCTTCAGGGTCTAATTGCCATTGGCCCGTCGGTGATGCTAGATAAGGCTATCACCGTTGAGCCTACACCAGAAGTAGAGCCTGAAGTTGAACCACCACCACCACCACCACCAGCCCCTAAACAAACAAAAAGGAAGGGGAAAAAGAGGGTGCTAAAATCTTCCACCCCCACTCATCCACCAGATGTGGCAATTAATCTGGATAAGAAATTGGAAGCTGCTGACGTCACCACCACTATCACCACCACTACCACTATCCCGGAAGAAAAATGGGAGGTACCAGCTAAAACAACCAGAATGCCGGAAAAAACAAAGGAACAACTTATGGAGAAGTTATGTAGTGACCTGGGACTCAACGAACTCTTGGGAAACAAGAAAAAAGCCACTTCTTTCATCTCAGCGGTGACCTACATAGGCTTCCGGTCCCTACAGACATCTCCACCGAGAATCCAACAATGGCGCTTTGGCATACAAATTCTGACCTCCTATTACTACAACATCTTCGAAGAGAGGCCCATGTACCCGTTATTTGATGCTGCAGCGTACTTAGCAGAAAAACATGGACTCTACTTCCCCAGAATTATCCGAGAAGAAAACAAATCTGCAGCCAATTTGGTGGAGATAGAGGGGAGACGAGGTACTTTCAAGCGAGATGAGTACCAGCCCTTTTAAGGGCTAAATTGCCAATTTGCCTTAAAAGGGGACTCATTTGGTTAAGAGTACCCCTCTTTGACTAACTATCCGTGGCCCTAAAGGAGTAATTTGACCGTACATTGGTACCTCCATACAAACTTAAAACCAAAACAAACTACCATTGACTACACTTTTATATGTCACATTGACATATTAGTTTTCAAATTTGTTAGGGACTTCATTCTGTACGCTTATGTACTAGTTTTATTTAGATCAGTAGGATGATAAATACACAATTCTTTAACTCTAGTATTTGAATAATTGCATAGGTGGCTAACACGATATTGGATGTTAGGCTGTCCATTAGTAAAACTGGACTGAATTTGACTTAGGTAGGGCTCTTTCGTTTCAGGTGTGTGCTGCGTCCGTTGCCTTGCTGTCCTCTTCTTTGCGTGCCCTGCTGTGTGTTGCTGTGTCGCCCGCGCCTCCTGGACCTAGGCCCTTTCCTCATTTGCCGTTCCTGCTCACCAAAATTACTAGCGAAATGAGGAAACATTTCCCCTCGCTACCTTACAACTGCTTGATTGGATGCTAGGGGTGGGTGTGTGTGGGTACTATTCCTACCCACCCCCAATATAGGCTTTCATTTCCCCTGATAGTTACTTTTTAGTAATTCAGGGGAACGCCTTAATTTATAGTGCATTTAAGCACTTTTAAGGGAGGAAGTAACACCCCTCCCACCTAAATGGGTACCGACATGGTACCTATAAAAGTAGCACAAATGATCCTAGTGATCGGTTGCTACTATAAAATACACATTATCGGATCCAGTCTGGCCATCCATTGTTTGACTCATCCTACTACGAAGATGTGCTCAAGACTAGCTAAGCTGAACGAAGCATACGTCACTCTACATCGTATCAGACACAATCTGATGCCAAAGCCTGAAGAGATAGAAAATGTGAGGATGCTACAAAAAACGGAAGACCTCATAGAAGAACTCTTCAGAGAGGAAATTCAAAAAGAGAAAGAAGAATGGACTGAGAAGTATAGACTTCAAAAGCAGCAGAGAGAGCAGAGAGAACAGCAGCAGCAACAGCAACAACAGCAGCAGGAACAAGACAGAAGTTTTGTCGACTGTCGTGTGGACACGAAAGAGTTCTCTTTCTCTTTCCGAAGAAACAGGCCTTATCGTGGTGCCAAACGAGGACGCAATCTTAGACGATAAAAGATTGCCATCCTAACACGTACACAAAAAACAGCCCTTTTCAGGGCTACCCAATATTCTCGAAAAGAATTAATCATTCAATTTGCTTATGGTATGTGAGGAAGTTAGAAAAAAATTAGAAGTGAGTCTATAATCACTGTCTCTTTTTACTTTTGTTTTGAAGTGCGTCTATAAGCACAACGTATTTTTTCAAAATAACTTGTTCAATTTATAATTAATATGAGTCAAGTAAAAAAGTGAGTGAGTGTTTTCTTTTAAGTCCGCGTCTTTTTGGTGATGATAGGAATAATGTAAGTTTTTTGGATCTAGGGGGTGTTTTCCATCACGTCCGCGTGTTTTGGTGATGATAGGGATAATGTAAGTTTTTGGATCTAGGGGTGTTTTCCATCACGTCCGCGTGTTTTGGTGATGATAGGGATAATGTAATTTTTTGGATCTAGGGGGTGTTTTCCATCACGTCCGCGCTTGAACTATAAAATAACTAAAAACAGAATGAATTAATATCTCAAACCCAACAAACAAAATAACAGGACCCTAATGCTTACATATAAAACATTACTAAGCCCCTTTAGGACAGGAAAACAAGAAACGGCCAGGACCGGGGTGGGGAAACTGGGTTCAACAAGGAATACCTTTGACGTGTCGCTTAACGGCCCCGGATACTTCCGGCAGAGGTCCCTTGTTGTTGCCTGGCCGCCGCGCCTCACGGACCGGTCGGGGGGAGGTGACTGGGTGTAGAAATGGACAATCCTTGACGTGTCGCTTAACCGGCCCGGGACATTTCCCGCAGGGACCCATTGCTACTACCTAAAAACCGAACCACACACCTGAACTAAACCAAGGGGCCAAAACAAATATGAAAATAGGGTCCCAATAAAACAAAAAGGGAAATAAAGAGCTAAAACACAAACAAGTCATGCTTCCATATAAAACATTAATAAACCCCTCTAGGACAGGAAAACAAGAAACGGCCAGGACCGGGGTGTGGAAACTGGGCTCAACAAGGAATACCTTTGACGTGTCGCTTAACGGCCCCGGATACTTCCGGCAGAGGTCCCTTGTTGTTGCCTGGCCGCCGCGCCTCACGGACCGGTCGTGGTGAGGTGACTGGGTGTAGAAATGGACAATCCTTGACGTGTCGCTTAACCGGCCCGGGACATTTCCCGCAGGGACCCATTGCTACTACCTAATAATCGAACCACACACCTGAACTAAATCAAGGGGCCAAAACAAATATGGAAATAGGGTCCCAATAAAACAAAAAGGGAAATAAGGAGCAATAACACAAACAAGTCATAAAAACATAATCAATTTACCCAATAAATAACACCACAAGAAATAACAAGATGACACCAAAAAATAAACATCATAGGCAGTAAGGATGTAGGTTAACACTCTACTCTCTCTTCTTTCCTCTTTAGACACTATCCCTAAACACCTTCTCATTAGGAGTACAACCAAGTGTACAGTGTTAAAAACATAAGTATCAACCACACCGAAAAGCTTAATTAGAACCAACAGATGCACCGAGAACGGAGCAACTTAACCAGGTAGAGAAATATGATAGAGACCCCAAATCAAGAACATATAAGGTAGTCTAAAACTCCAAAGACTATCAGGTCCGGCGACACAAGGTCGCACATCAAATAGAAAAAGGAAGAACGAAATTTAGATCCCGTAAAATTAGAACATATAAGGTAGTCAAAAACCCAAGACTATCAGGGCCAGCAGCACAAGGCTGCAAAACTAACTAAATAACATAAGAAATATGGCATAATTAGAACCCCAAATAGAACATATAAGGTGGTCAAAGCCCAGATCATCAGGCCCAGCAACACAAAGTTGCACATAACAAAATTAGGAAAACAACTACACAAAAATACACATCGAGCACACAACATTATAAAACACTGTTACATAAACGTTGTACACTCAAAAGCAGCACAGAGTATATAAATAGGGATAGGGTACGTCCAAAGAAGCAGCCCTTGCCAGGCACTTCGCCTCGCCCGCAAAACCTGCCGCAGCAACTACACGTGCTTAGCACGTCCTCAAAAAACCAGACAGAAACAGAATGAATTAATATGAGTGTGTGCTGGAACTATTCCCACTCATATACGTGGCCCTACAATCACACAGTAGTAGCTCAATAGCTACTCCGATGTGACGGCCCAAGTAAATAGTGTTCCATGAACACATAAATGCCTGCAGGGTGGCGGCTCCATTCCCACCCTCAGGATAAAGTAAATAACCGTCTTTTGACGGATAAAACAGTGGTAAGAGCCCTCGGGACGAATCACTTTAAACCCATAATATCAATCAATGAATTAATATGAGTGTGTGCTGGAACTATTCCCACTCATATATGTGGCCCTACAATCACACAGTAGTAGCTCAATAGCTACTCCGATGTGACGGCCCAAGTAAATAGTGTTCCATGAACACATAAATGCCTGCAGGGTGGCGGCTCCATTCCCACCCTCAGGATAAAGTAAATAACCGTCTTTTGACGGATAAAACAGTGGTAAGAGCCCTCGGGACGAATCACTTTAAACTCATAATATCTATCTATCTGGGACCAAGCACTTAAAACAAAAAAAGAAACTTCACCTGGGGAAGATAAAATAGGGTATATAATTTATAAGCAATTACCACCAAATATAGTACATATAATAATAAATTTCCTAAATAACATATGGGAAACAGGAAAGTTACCAAAAAAATGGAAACATGCGATAGTAATACCTATCTTAAAACCTAATAAAGACAGCCATGATGTCAACTCTTATAGGCCCATATCACTAACCAATAACATCTGTAAAATCATGGAAACTATCATCAACAACAGAATCAAGTCACACCTTACTAAAAATAACCTCATCTCAGAAAATCAATGTGGATTCAGAAACAAGCGCTCCACCACAGACCAACTTGTAAGACTTGAAACTGCTATTAAACTAGCATTTAACTCACAACAAAAACAGAGCAGAAACCTCATTGCGGTTTTTCTCGATCTCGAGAAAGCATTCGATCTAGTATGGACCAAGGGCCTTATAGCCAAATTAAATAATTATGGCATTACTGGACGAATGTTTAACTTTATTCAAGATTTCTTAGCAAACCGCACAATTACAACTAGGGTAGGGGCAACTTACTCTGAGAAACACTCACTTGAAAATGGAACTCCACAAGGCAGTGTACTCAGCCCCACCCTCTTTAACATAATGATAAATGACTTAGATAAAAATTTGGCAACTACCAAAGTTGAATTGTCACAATTTGCTGACGATGGTGGCCTATGGAGAGCAGGAAACCCCTCCAACCACAAAAACATCTCTGAACTTCAAACCAGCCTAAACAATATTGGAAACTGGGCTAATCAATGGGGATTCAAACTATCGCACCAAAAAACGGTAGCCGTACTGTTCACCCCATATAGACGAAACATCAAATACCCTAAATTAACAATACAGGACCAAGAAATAAAATTTGTTAAAGTTGCAAAATTTCTGGGTATGTACTATGACCAACATCTCACATGGGCATACCATATAGAGGACTTAGTTAATAGATGTAGTCGGGATCTAAATCTGATAACGAGCCTAAAAGGCACACATTGGGGTGCTGACCAAGAAACATCCCTAAAATTATATAGAGCTCTGGTAAGATCTAAACTAGATTATGGCTGCCAAGTATACTCATCGGCACCCATAACACAACTCAAAAAATTAGATCAAATACAAAGATCAGCACTATTAAAGTGTACCGGAGCTCTAAAAACAACATCGACAGCCGAGCTACATGTCTTAACGGGAGAGTTGCCCCTTTACTTGAGACGGCAAGAGCTCCTTTTAAAATATGTAGCACGGCTGTCCACCCACCCCGCCACACACCCCACCCTCCTGGCTATAAATAAAACCAACATCCCAATCAGGAAAAGCTTGAAACAAAAACTACCTATGGGAAAACAATATCATCTCTTAAAGACAATAATACCAGTCGAACTAACTCCTCTAAATAATAACGTAGTGTACGAACACGAACCTTGGAACAACGTACAATCTAAAGTCAACACCTCCCTCACAGAAAAAGGCAATAAACAAAATCAAGAACAAACTCTCAAAATAGAAGCCTTAAACATTATAAATACTCAATACCAACAATATACCAAAATATATACGGATGGATCTAAAATTACTAACCCATACAGAACAGCTGCTGCAATGGTCATACCAGAGCTCAACATACAAATAGGCAGACGTCTCCCAGACTACTGCTCTATTTACACAGCTGAATTCTGGTCCATCCTCAAATCATTACAATGGATTGAAGAATTCAAACCTAATAAGACAGTAATTATTAGTGACTCGCTTAGCGTCCTATCTTCAATTCAAACAAATACCACTAAATGTAGGGAAGATTTCCTCATTCAAATAAACGCCAAACTAAAACTACTAAATACCGGAAATACTATTGTAGAGTTCCTGTGGATACCATCCCACATTGAAATTAAGGGTAACGAAATGGCCGACAAACTGGCTAAGGAAAAACTACACGAACCGAATTTCGAGCCACTGCACTATAGCACAACCGAACTCTACAGTATAATAAACACCCAAATAGATATAAAATGGCAACATGATTGGGACAATAGTACAAAAGGGAGAGTGTTGTACACTACTGTTAAGGAAGTCAACAGGCACAAAAAACCGCCCAAGGGCTCTCCTAAAGAGCAGACAATCATTAATAGGGTAACTTTAGGAAAAACCAAGCTGGCCAACAGCATGGGAAAATATATAGGACCCTTTCCTCATAATATAAACTGCCACCATTGTAATACCCCGGAAGATCTACATCATATCTTCAACAATTGCAGTAAAACCAAACAAGAAAGGGACAAATTTAGATCACAACAGCAGAATATAAAAGCCCCATATACATACCCAGAAATTATACAAAATACCAATCCCAACATTTTAATGACACACAAGAATATGTTGGAATTTCTGCAAAACATAGGAAAAATAGGAAATATATAAATTATCCATCAACATCCTAACCCCAACAAATAACAAAACAGGACCCTAATGCTTACATATAAAACATTAATAAACCCCTTTAGGACAGGAAAACAAGAAACGGCCAGGACCGGGGTGTGGAAACTGGGCTCAACAAGGAATACCTTTGACGTGTCGCTTAACGGCCCCGGATACTTCCGGCAGAGGTCCCTTGTTGTTGCCTGGCCGCCGCGCCTCACGGACCGGTCGTGGGGAGGTGACTGGGTGTAGAAATGGACAATCCTTGACGTGTCGCTTAACCGGCCCGGGACATTTCCCGCAGGGACCCATCGCTACTACCTAATAACCGAACCACACACCTGAACTAAACCAAGGGGCCAAAACAAATATGGAAATAGGGTCCCAATAAAACAAAAAGGGAAATCAAGAGCCATAACACAAACAAGCTAGGCTTACATATAAAACATTAATAAACCCCATTAGGACAGGAAAACAAGAAACGGCCAGGACCGGGGTGCGGAAACTGGGCTCAACAAGGAATACCTTTGACGTGTCGCTTAACGGCCCCGGATACTTCCGGCAGAGGTCCCTTGTTGTTGCCTGGCCGCCGCGCCTCACGGACCGGTCGTGGGGAGGTGACTGGGTGTAGAAATGGACAATCCTTGACGTGTCGCTTAACCGGCCCGGGACATTTCCCGCAGGGACCCATTGCTACTACCTAATAATCGAACCACACACCTGAACTAAATCAAGGGGCCAAAACAAATATGGAAATAGGGTCCCAATAAAACAAAAAGGGAAATAAGGAGCAATAACACAAACAAGTCATAAAAACATAATCAATTTACCCAATAAATAACACCACAAGAAATAACAAGATGACACCAAAAAACAAACATCATAGGCAGTAAGGATGTAGGTTAACACTCTACTCTCTCTTCTTTCCTCTTTAGACACTATCCCTAGATACCTTCTCATTAGGAGTACAACCAAGTGTACAGTGTTAAAAAACATAAGTATCAACCACACCGAAAAGCTTAATTAGAACCAACAGAAGCACCGAGAACGGAGCAACTTAACCAGGTAGAGAAATATGATAGAGACCCCAAATCAAGAACATATAAGGTAGTCTAAAACTCCAAAGACTATCAGGTCCGGCGACACAAGGTCGCACATCAAATAGAAAAAGGAAGAACGTAATTTAGATCCCGTAAAATTAGAACATATAAGGTAGTCAAAAAACCCAAGACTATCAGGGCCAGCAGCACAAGGCTGCAAAACTAACTAAATAACCTAAGAAATATGGCATAATTGGAACCCCAAATAGAACATATAAGGTGGTCAAAGCCCAGATCATCAGGCCCAGCAACACAAGGTTGCACATAACAAAAATAGGAAAACAACCACACAAAAATACACATCGAGCACACAACATTATAAAACACTGTTACATAAACGTTGTACACTCAAAAGCAGCACAGAGTATATAAATAGGGATAGGGTACGTCCAAAGAAGCAGCCCTTGCCAGGCACTTCGCCTCGCCCGAAAAACCTGCCGCAGCAACTACACGTGCTTAGCACGTCCTAAGACAACCAGACAGAAATAGAATGAATTAATATGAGTGTGTGCTGGAACTATTCCCACTCATATATGTGGCCCTACAATCACACAGTAGTAGCTCAATAGCTACTCCGATGTGACGGCCCAAGTAAATAGTGTTCCATGAACACATAAATGCCTGCAGGGTGGCGGCTCCATTCCCACCCTCAGGATAAAGTAAATAACCGTCTTTTGACGGATAAAACAGTGACAAGAGCCCTCGGGACGAATCACTTTAAACCCATAATATCAATCAATCATAATAGGGGATGTAGTCAGCGGCGACATCGAACAAGCAACATGATATTGACAGCGCTAGCGGCGGATATTATACCCCAACCAGCTATTCAGGCCATTCATGGCATTGGATTGGACCAGGCTACCAACTGGAGCCTAAGAGCAACAGGGCAACGTACGACCCTGTTGCTAATATGGGATAAAGGGGAAAAAGAAGACAAGTCAAAAACAGGAGGGAAGCCCAAGTACAGAGGGAGAAGGGATTCAAAATGGCGACGGGAAACCGAACCAAAGCGGCGGCGGGAAACCGAGCCTGCTCCACCCACCCCTCCACGTGCGGCTCGAGAAGACGTGTGCTCCGAGGAATCACAACATGATTCATCTGTACCTGAGAGCCAAACAAATCTACTCGAAGCTCTACGAGTAGTAGAACAAAAATTACAGGATTGCCTGCAGGAAAAACCTAAGACGAAGGAGGTGGCCACGTCAACAATGGAACCGGCACCTGTAATTCCAACATCTCCACCCGAACCAGCCCCGAAAACAAAAAGCAAAGGAAAGGGGAAAAAGAGGGTAATCATAACATCTACACCCTCTACACCCCAACCAAGTTTGGCAATTGACTTGGACAAAAAGTTCGAAGAGACCACCACCACTACTACTCCAAAAGAAAAATGGGAATCACCGGTCAAAACAGCACGAATGCCAAATCAAGACAGGGAAAAACTTATGGTGAAGCACTGCAGCAACCTTGGCCTATCAAAGCTCTTAGAAAATAAGAAGAAGGCAACCAGCTTCATATCAGCAGTGACCTATATTGGATTTAGGTCGCTGCAGACTTCGCCACCCAGAACCTCACAATGGCTCTATGCAATCAACATCCTGACCACCTACTATTATGACGTCTTTGAGGAACACCCATTTCATCACCTCTTCGATGCAGCGGCCTTCATCGCCTCCAGGCACGGGCTATATTTTCCCAGAGTCACCCGGGAGGAAGAAAAAACCGCCGCACAAATAGTAGAGAGGGAGGGAAGACGTGGTACCTTTCGAATTGAGGAGTACCAGCCCTATTAAGGGCTAAATTGCCATATTACTTTTCATAATAGGGGCCTCATTTGGCTTCGAGTGCCCCTCTTTGAACAACTATTTGGCCCTGAAAACACAAATATGACCTTTTTGGTATGCCTTCGACAAAATTCATAACCAAATACCCCTACCATTGACTACACTTTTATGTGTCGCTTAGACACTTTAGTATAAATACAATAGGGACTAACGCATGTACACTTAGTACTAGTCCCTATTTTTGGTTAGGAAAATAGGTAATATTTTATAACTCAGATATTTGGTTAATTGCACAGGTGGCTTACACATTATTGGTTGTTAGGCTGTCCATTAGTAAAACTGGACTTAATTTGATAAAAAGAGCGTGCTTGGCTCTTCGCACCACTGCTTCCCGCTGCAGTAATATCTCGTGCTCGCACGAACTTACTATGCGGAGAAAAGCGATATGAGTAAACTATTTTGCTCTCGCTTCGCTTCACTGCTATTGCAGAATGGTTAGGCACTCTGAATACAAGATGGATTGGGTGGGTGTGTGTAGGTTCTATTCCTACCCACCCTACGGCCTTACATTCACCCAGAGGCAGTTCAATAATTGCCCCGTGGTGACGGCCTAACTAAATAAGTGCTTACTTATAAGCACATAAACGCCTGCAGGGTGCGCGGCACCATTCCCACCCTCAGGATAAATTAAATAACTCCCCATTGGGAGATAAAACAGTGACAAGAGCCTTCGGGACGAATCACTATAAACCCATCTTATTGATTGAATAGGGGATGTACTTTGACCAGCATATGACGTGGTCTCATCATATAAAAGACCTAGTTAAAAGATGTAAATCGGACCTTAATTTAATTAGAAGTATACAAGGTACTCACTGGGGTGCCTGTCAGACAACAATTACTACATTATATAGATCACTAATCAGATCTAAAATTGAATATGGGTGTCAAATTTATGCTACGGCAAAACCCACACTCCTTAAAGAAATTACACAAATACAAAGAAAAGCCTTGCTTATAGCAACTGGAGCCTTACCATCAACATCCACAGAGGAACTACAGGTTATAGCTGGTGAACTCCCACTTACTTTGAGACGAAAAGAGATCATGTTAAGATATGCTGCTCGATTGTCTGCTCATAAAAATACTCACCCAACACTTATCATTATTAAGAAGTGTACTAAACCTCTTGTTAAGAAAGGAAAATACTCAAACTCATGTGGTAAACAAATAAATACAATAAAAACTAAATTACCTGAGGATATATTTAAAGTACAGAAAGTTATACCACCTATTATAATCCCATGGAGATTCAACAAAATAACTGTAGATTTCTCACTCCAAAACCTAGGAAATAAAATTCAAAATTCTCATCTTATGAAAACAATTATAAATGAAAAATTTAATTGTAAATATAAAAATCACATAAAAATCTTCACTGATGGCTCTAAAACAACTAATCCTGCAAGAACAGCAGCAGCATGGGTCATACCACAATTAGATATATATGAAGGTATAAGACTGCCAGATTATTGCTCAATCTATACTGTTGAATTTTGGGCTATACTGCAAGCCCTTATGTGGATCAAAAAAAATAAACCTTCCAAAACTCTGGTTGTGAGCGACTCACTCAGTGTTATGACTACAATTAATAACAATAATTCTTATAGTAGAAAAAACTTTTTATATCAATTACAATATCAAATTACTAAATTTCAAACACAAAATATTATAGTAGAATTTCTATGGGTCCCCTCACATATAGGTGTTAAGGGCAATGAGTTAGCTGATAAGTTAGCTAATAAAAAAATTAATAGTATATATTATGAACCAATACAATATAATCATACTGAAATGTACGGACTTATCATTAATATGATAAACACTATATGGCAAAATACATGGAGCTCATCCAATAAAGGGAGAGTACTGTACAATATTAAAAAGATTGTTCAAAGAAAATCACTAATATTAGGCAACACCAGGAGAGAACAAATTAAAATGAATAGGATAATGATAGGAAAAACAAAATTAGCTAATAGTTTTGGCAAATATATAGGAACATCTCCACACAATATTAATTGCTTTAACTGTAAACAACCAGAAGACTTAGATCATATATTTAATAAATGCCAAAATAACCTTTTATACAGATTTAAACTCAAAACCAAACTTAAATTACAAAATATAACAAATATATATCCTAAAATACTCGACCTAACTCAACCTAATATTCAATTAATGTCTAAAAACATTATTGACTTTCTTATTAACACTAACTTAATTGATAGAATATAAATAATATCAAATACAAATAAAACTCCAATTAACAATTAGTATCACTTATAATACATAACAATTAGTATCACTTATAATACATATATAGTATAAACTAGTCTCAAAACCCATTACTGGCTTGTATCAAATAAATAATTGGCCTGTGACTCTGTCTAAGTGGTCCTATGATGGGATGTAGTATGGAGTTCTTATGAACTTCTACGTAACTCACGGGCTGCATTCACTCATAGTTACATACTGTTAGAGTTCACCGCTTAATATGAATTTTATCACTGACTTAGAATAAAATAAATAGTTGGCCTGTGACTCTGTCTAAGTGGTCCTATGATGGGATGTAGTATGGAGTTCTTATGAACTTCTACGTAACTCACGGGCTGCATTCACTCATAGTTACATACTGGTAGAGTTCACCGCTTAATATAAATTTTATCACTGACTTAGAATAAAATAAATAATTGGCCTGTGACTCTGTCTAAGTGGTCCTATGATAGGATGTAGTATGGAGTTCTTATGAACTTCTACGTAACTCACGGGCTGCATTCACTCATAGTTACATACTGACAGAGTACACCGCTATATTGACAACTAATTGTAATATTAGACTGAGATAGCCCCATTACAATACCTAAACAGAATAAAAGTTAATGGCAGTTGGCATTTCAAATTACATACAACATGTGGACATTCAGTGGAAGTGTAAACTCTTGGACAATGGAGAAATGGAAATTGCTGCTATCATTGACGACAGAGGAAAAGTGGGGAACCAGTCTACTAAATAAAACAGCCCTTTTCAGGGCTATAGTCTTGTTCATGTTGAATGTTTATACTAATTATTGCTATTAAATTTTCCTGCTTAATGTTTACCTTAATATTAATATTTTATACTAATCATAATTATTATAGTTTAGATTAATGTTCATGTTAATACTAATATTTTCTATTAACCACAATTCTTACAGTTTATTTAAATGTTCATGTTAATGTTCATACTCTTTCTTGCTCATAAATTCATACTAACAATAATTCATGTTACTTTATGTCGTCTTGTTTTTGTCTTATATGTTTGCTATTCCTCCCCTATTTTGTAATTCTCGAGCATAGGTGAAGGTCAGTGAAACAGTTGAGACACAGGCTCTTTTCTGTCTAGAAATCGCCTGGATTGGTGTACGCGCATATAGACAGCCTGGTCTATTTTGTGCTTACGAACAAGTATACAACTAGGTATACCTCTATTCTTAATCCAATCTGACTCGCTGGGAAGCTGATATTGAACCTTATCTCACTCTACTTCTTAAATCTGTGTCTTGTATTGTTATATGTATTCGAAACAGAGAATTCTCACACTAGATTGGTATTAGAGAATTCCATTTGAACAACTTTTCGCTCCAACTCGAATATGATTTTTTTGGATCCACACCCAACAAAATTCATAACTTATTATAACCTACCGAGACTAAACTTTTCTAGTCACTTTGACTATTTAGTGCAAAATAGTACTAGGGTGAATTGCCCTCTTTAGAAGGGTTTTTTCACCGGTTTATAGGATGGTGGTAATCTTATAGTACACTTTGTACTTACTTAAGTAATACTAGTATAAGTGTTAGGAAACTCGTAACTAAATATTATCTGGACTCAATTGCACAGGTGGCTTACACTCAATTGGTATAGGGCCTCCATTAATACAACTGGATAAATTGAATAAATCATTACATCTAGTAACCTCACAGACATACACAATGCGTACACACTTAAGTCCCTATTAGAATATATAAGGTAGTCTTACCCCAGGACTATCAGTCCCCCGCAGCACAAGGCTGCAACAGTTATTAAAATATAACAACAAAACAGTACATATCACAACAATATAGCACTTGTGAGGTTACACTAATAAAATGGGTGTGGGCCTTGGTACTCCTTGGGTTTGTTCGTCGTTGGGTCCGGGGGTGCGTTCTCCTCCTCTGCTTGTGGGATTGCGGATTGCGGTGCCTTGGATGTTCTCTGCCTTGCCTTTGCCTCCTCTGCCTCCTCCGGACATGCTGCAAAATAGAGGTGTGGATTGACCTTACCTACCTCTCCTGGGCCTCCATTTACATTGATAGTTACTTTTTAGTAATTCAATGTAATGCCCTATTAAGACTCGCAAATTTCTAACTCCCCTCTTAAAAAGGGGAACATCAAATGTTCAGTGACATACTGGATATAAAAGTTATACAAATGTCCCTAGTGGACGGTTATAACTATAAAAATCAATTAATTAATTAATTAATTAATAGGGGAACGAACATTCCATCATCATCAAGAGGAGAGCTCTGAAGAGGACGGACCGGTCTTGGAGCACGGAGAGCTAGCTGACCAAGGCAGTGAGAAAAGGCGCCATTTAGGACTGCGGACCAAGAATACAGCCATATGAGCGCCTAGTGTTAATAAATAACACCCACTGTAACCTAGGCCAGCAGCCACGGCAAAAAGATTCAAACTGCAGAAAATGGATGACCTAGGCAAATTGGCGGACGGAGAGCCACGTGGAATTCAAGATGGCGTTTACTCTCTGAAGGATTCCGCGGGCCCAGTGACGTCACCTGAAAATGCTTCGCAACGTCATACAGAGGCATTCATCCATGAGTATGCAGGACTAAGAGGGAAACCGGCTAGAAAAGTCGACCTACTGCCGAGAAAAGACGTCCAGGAGCGTGATGAAAGGGACTTGCCATCATGAATCCGCTTGAATGGTGAAATAGGGGACTCATTTGGTATAGAGTACCCCTCTTCGACTAACTTTATGACCCTGAAAAGACTAATTTGACCTTTTTGGCATTGCCTTCAACAAATTCATAACTAAATACCCCTACCATTGACTACACTACTATATGTCGCTTCGACATTTTAATTTTAATTAATAGGGACCTTGTATGTACGCTCATGGTACTGGATCCCTATATTTTGTTAGGATGTTAAATAAATATTTGTAACTCAGATATTTGGCTAATTGCACAGGTGGCTTACACATTATTGGTTGTTAGGCTGTCCATTAGTACAACTGGACTGAATTTGATACATGAGCGCGTGCTTGGCTCTTCGCACCACTGCTTCCCGCTGCAGTAAAATATCGTGCATTCACGACTTTACTATGCAGACAAAAGCGATATGAGTAAACTATTTTACTCTCGCTTCGCTTCACTGCTATTGCAGAATGGTTAGGCACTCAGAATACAAGATGGATTGGGTGGGTGTGTGTAGGTTCCATTCCTACCCACCCTACGGCCTTACATTCACCCAGAGGCAGTTCAATAATTGCCCCGTGGTGACGGCCAAACTAAATAAGTGCTTCTAATAAGCACATAAACGCCTGCAGGGTGCGCGGCACCATTCCCACCCTCAGGATAAATTAAATAACTTCCCATTGGAAGATAAAACAGTGACAAGAGCCTTCGGGACGAATCACTATAAACCCATCTTATTGATTGATTGATAATAGGGGAACATCATCATCATTCATTCAGGCGGAGAGCTCCCAAGTGGACGGACCGGTCTTGGAGCACGGAGCGCTAGCTGTTAAAGGCAGTGAGAAAAGACGACATTTAGTACTGCGGACCATGAATACAGACATATGAGCGTCTAGGTGTGAAAAACACCCCACTGGTACCTACGACAGCAGCCACGGCAAAAAAATATATTCTGCGGGAGCTTGGAGGACATAGGCAAATTGGCGGACAGAGAGCCACGTGGATCCAAGATGGCGTTTACTCTCTGAAGGATTCCACGGGCCCAGTGACGTCACCTGAAATGACTTCGCAACGTTATACAGAAGCATTAATCCAAGCGACTGCGGAACTAAAAGGAAAACTGGCTGAACAAGTCAACCTACTGCCGAGAAAAGACGTCTAGGAGCGTGATGTGTGCTTCTTGCCATCATTAAACTTGCTTGAATGGAAAAAGGGGACTCATTTGGTATAGAGTACCCCTCTTCGACTAACTATTTGGCCCTGAAAAACCTAATATGACATTTTTTGGCACTGCCTTCAACAAATTCATAACTAAATACCCCTACCATTGACTACACTACTATATGTCGCTTCGACATTTTAGTTTTAATTAATAGGGACCTTGTATGTACGCTCATGGTACTGGATCCCTATATTTTGCTAGGATGTTAAATAAATATTTGTAACTCAGATATTTGGCTAATTGCACAGGTGGCTTACACATTATTGGTTGTTAGGCTGTCCATTAGTACAACTGGACTGAATTTGATGTATGAGCGCGTGCTTGGCTCTTCGCCTCCCTTGCTGCCTGCAGCAGTTAATTCACGTGCATGCACGCCCAATAACTATGCAGATACCGGCGATATGAGAAAACTATTTTTCTCTCGCTGTTCTTTACTGCTATTGCAGAGGTAGGCACATACAATGAATACTGAATGGGTGGGTGTGTGTGGGTTCTATTCCTACCCACCCCGGCCTTCCAATCACACCGCGTCAGTACAATTATTGACCAGATGTGACGGCCAAATTAAATAGTGATCTGTGATCACATAAACGCCTAGTGGGTGCGCGGCACAATTCCCACCCACAGGATAATTAAATAACTTCCCATTGGAAGATAAAACGTTGCTAAGAGCCCACGGGACGGAGCAACTAAAGCCCATTATTCTATTCTATTCTATAATAGGGGAACGGCAAAGGAGGAAAAGGTCCAGGTCCAGGTGGCGCGGGCGGCACAGCAACACACAGCAGGGCACGCAAAGAAGAAGACAGCAAGGCCACGGACGCAGCACACACCTGAAACGAAAGGGCTATACCTAAGTCAAATTCAGTCCAGTTTTACTAATGGACAGCCTAACATCCAATAATGTGTTAGCCACCTATGCAATTAACCAAATATCAAAGTTGAAGAATTATTTATTTATCATCCTACCGCTCAAAATTTCTAGTACATAGTGTACATATTTTAGTCCCTAACAAATTTAGAAAATTAAAAATGTCAAGTGACATATAATAGTGTAGTCAATGGTAGTTTGTTTTAGTTTGAAGTTTGTATGGAGGTACAAATGTAAAGTCAAATTTCTTTCTGTAGGGCCACGGAAAAGTTAGTCAAAGAGGGGTACTCGTAACCAAATGAGTCCCCTATTATTCAGGCAAATGAAAACACCATTGTAAACGCAGGCTTCGTCATCGGGGTGCAGTGGGTGGAAGACACAGAGTATCTCATGTGTCCTCCTATTATCCCTCCTGGCTGGTTAACTTCTATCTTCTACTTCGCTGAACACTGGGTTGTCGAAATGTAATCCCCGTGAGTACTCTTCAATGATGATGGCTCTATGATAACCTTATGCTCCGGTGGCCATCTTGTTTCTCCACGTGGCATCATTTCTTTGTTCAGCTAGTATGGATTTTACAGCAGACTAACTTCTGGTGGCTGGTATCCTCAGTGGTGAAGTTATGCAGTAGAGTTTATCTCGATACTGCTCCTCCTTATTGCTCCTATGGGTGCCTTCTTTGGGTATCACTCCTAAATGGCAATATTTATCCACTGGGTCCATGCTCACTCTGGTCAGCTCGCCGTCCCGGTCCTGCCTGCTCCGTGTTCACCGCCTGAATGAAATGACTAGCGAAATGAGGAAACATTTCCCCTCGCTACCTTACTTTGCTCGATTGGATGATAGGGGTGGGTGTGTGTAGGTACTATTCCTACCCACCCCAATATAGGCTTCCATTTCCCCTGATAGTTACTTTTTAGTAATTCAGGGGAACGCCTAAATATATAGTGCAATTAAGCACTCTTAACGGGAGGGAGTAACACCCCTCCCACCTAAATGGGTACCGATATGGTACCTGTAAAAGTAGCACAAATGATCCCAGGATCGGTTGCTACTATAAAACACTCATTAATCAATCAATAATAGGGGACTCATTTGGTTACGAGTACCCCTCTTTGAATAACTTTCCGTGGCCCTAAAAAGCTAATTTGACCTTATTGGTATCGCCTCCAGCAAATTTAAGACCAAAAATACCTAACATTGACTACACTAATACATGTCGCTCAGACATTTAAGGTACTAAATTTGTTAGGGACTTAATATATGTACGCTTATGTACTAGTTTTATTAGAACGATAGGATTGTAAATAATAATTCTTCAACTTAAATATTTGAATAATTGCACAGGTGGCTAACACATTATTGGATGTAAAGTTGTCCACTAGTATAACTGGACTGAATTTGACCTTTAGTATGACCCTGTTGTTTCAGGTGTGGGCTGCGTCCTTTGCTGTGCTGTCTTGCTGTTGGCGTGCTCTGGTGTGTGCTGCTGTGTCAACGCCCTCCTGGACCTGGACCTTTGCCTCCTTTGCCGTTCCTGCTCACAAAATTACTAGCGAAATGAGGAAACATTTCCCCTCGCTACCTTACTTTGCTCGATTGGATGATAGGGGTGGGTGTGTGTAGGTACTATTCCTACCCACCCCCAATATAGGCTTCCATTTCCCCTGATAGTTACTTTTTAGTAATTCAGGGGAACGCCTAAATATATAGTGCATTTAAGCACTTTGAACGGGAGGGAGTAACACCCCTCCCACCTAAATGGGTACCGACATGGTACCTGTAAAAGTAGCACAAATGATCCTAGGATCGGTTGCTACTATAAAACACTCATTAATCAATCAATCAAAGCCACAGACTGCACACACATTCAGGCGGTGAACACGGAGCAGGCAGGACCGGGACGGCGAGCTGACCAGAGTGAGCATGGACCCAGTGGATAAATATTGCCATTTAGGAGTGATACCCAAAGAAGGCACCCATAGGAGCAATAAGGAGTAGCAGTATCGAGGTTAACTCTACTGCAAAACTTCACCACTGAGGATATCAGCCACCAGAAGTTAGTCTGCTGTAAAATCTGTACAAAGCTGACCAAGAAATGGCGCCACGTGGAGAACCAAGATGGCCGCCCAAGCACGAGGCTTCGGCGTCACTATTGTTTGGGCGAAAATGGAGGGGATACACGTGGAGCAAACAACGTTTCGACGACCATAATTCAGCAGCGGACAAGATAAAAGTTAGCCAGATAGCAGGGATAGGAGGCCACATGAGAAACTCTGTGGCTACCACCTACTACACCCCGAAGACGATGCCTGCGGAGCAAGATGTGACCTTCACATTGCCATTTCACTTGCCTGAATAATAGGGGACTCATTTGGTTACGAGTACCCCTCTTTGAATAACTATTTCGTGGCCCTAAAAAGCTGATATGACTTAATTTTGGTACCTCCAGCAAAATTCATAACTAAAAACAAACTACCATTGACTATACTACTATATGTCGCTTAGACATTTTAATTTTCTAAAATTGTTAGGGACTTAAAATATGTACACTTATGTACTAGATTTTTAGAACGATAGGATGTTAAATAACAATTCTTCAACTCTAATATTTGAATAATTGCACAGGTGGCTAACACATTATTGGAAGTTAGTTCTGTCCATTAGTAAAACTGGACTAAATTTGAAATAAGTAGGGCTCTTTTGTTTCAGGTGTGTGCTGCGTTCGTCGCCTTGCTGTCTGTCTCTTTGCGTGGCCTGTGTGTGCTGCTGTGTCGCCCGCGCCTCCTGGACCTGGACCCTTTCTGCCTTTGCCGTATCCGCTCACCAAAATTACTAGCGAAATGAGGAAACATTTCCCCTCGCTACCTTATTTACAGCTTGATTGGATGATAGGGGTGGGTGTGTGTAGGTACTATTCCTACCCACCCCAAAGGGCCTTCATTTCTCCCGATAGTTACTTTTTAGTAATTCGGGAGAACGCCCTATTTAAAAAATAGTGCATTTAAGCACTTTTAATCCTGAGGGGGGGGGAGTAGCGACCCCCCCAAAGGACCTAAAATGGCCACCGTCAGGGTGGCTATAAAAGATATACAAATGCCCCAAGTGGGCGGTTATATCTATAAAAATCACATTATCGATCGATCGGCCACAGACTGCAGCACGTCCTAAACAACCAGACAGAAACTGAATGACTTAATATGAGTGTGTGCTGGAACTATTCCCACTCATATATGTGGCCCTACAATCACACAGTAGTAGCTCAATAGCTACTCCGATGTGACGGCCCAAGTAAATAGTGTTCCATGAACACATAAATGCCTGCAGGGTGGCGGCTCCATTCCCACCCTCAGGATAAAGTAAATAACCGTCTCTTGACGGACAAAACAGTGGTAAGAGCCCTCGGGACGAACCACTTAAAACCCATAATATTGATTGATTGATTGGCCACAGACTGCTCACACATTGAGTCGACAGCGAACGAGCAAGCAGCAACATGGAGCCGTTAACACTAACGCTAGCGATGGAATTAATCCCGGACCCAGCCATTAAGGCTATAATTAGCCTTGGACTAAAAGAGGCGAGTAATTGGAGCCTCCGAGCAGCAGGAAAAAGAACAACCCTGCTGCTTGTATGGGATAAGGAAGAAAAGAGAGAAGATAATGGGGGACTCATGTACAGGAGAAAAAGGAACAGACAGTGGAGAAGGCGGGAAACTGGACCTGGCCACGTCGAACCACCCCCCCCCCCCCAAAGGAACCAGGCCCACAGACTGCTGAAAAGGAGCCTGCTGTACAGAGGGATATACCTGGAACCTATATGGAAAAGTTAGCAATGCTAACTACTCACCTTCAGGGTCTAATTGCCATTGGCCCGTCGGTGATGCTAGATAAGGCTATCACCGTTGAGCCTACACCAGAAGTAGAGCCTGAAGTTGAACCACCACCACCACCACCACCACCAGCCCCTAAACAAACAAAAAGGAAGGGGAAAAAGAGGGTGTTAAAATCTTCAACCCCCACTCATCCACCAGATGTGGCAATTAATCTGGATAAGAAATTGGAAGCTGCTGACGTCACCACCACTATCACCACCACCACTACTATCCCGGAAGAAAAATGGGAGGTACCAGCCAAAACAACCAGAATGCCGGAAAAAACAAAGGAACAACTTATGGAGAAGTTATGTAGTGACCTGGGACTCAACGAACTCTTGGGAAACAAGAAAAAAGCCACTTCCTTCATCTCAGCGGTGACCTACATAGGCTTCCGGTCCCTACAGACATCTCCACCGAGAATCCAACAATGGCGCTTTGGAATACAAATACTGACCTCCTATTACTACAACATCTTTGAAGAGAGGCCCATGTACCCGATATTTGATGCTGCAGCATATTTAGCAGAAAAACATGGACTCTACTTCCCCAGAATTATCAGAGAAGAAAACAAATCTGCAGCCAATTTGGTGGAGATAGAGGGGAGACGAGGTACTTTCAAGAGAGATGAGTACCAGCCCTTTTAAGGGCTAAATTGCCAATTTGCCTTAAAAGGGGACTCATTTGGTTAAGAGTACCCCTCTTTGACTAACTATCCGTGGCCCTAAAGGAGTAATTTGACCGTACATTGGTACCTCCATACAAACTTAGAACCAAAACAAACTACCATTGACTACACTTTTATATGTCACATTGACATATTAGCTTTCAAATTTGTTAGGGACTTCATTCTGTACGCTTATGTACTAGTTTTATTTAGATCAGTAGGATGTTAAATACACAATTCTTTAACTCTAGTATTTGAATAATTGCACAGGTGGCTAACACGATATTGGAAGTTAGGTCTGTCCATTAGTGAAACTGGACTAAATTTGAAATAGGTAGGGCTCTTTTGTTTCGGGTGTGTGCTGCGTTCGTCGCCTTGCTGTCTGTCTCTTTGCGTGGCCTGTGTGTGCTGCTGTGTCGCCCGCGCCTCCTGGACCTGGACCCTTTCTGCCTTTGCCGTATCCGCTCACCAAAATTACTAGCGAAATGAGGAAACATTTCCCCTCGCTACCTTATTTACAGCTTGATTGGATGATAGGGGTGGGTGTGTGTAGGTACTATTCCTACCCACCCCAAAGGGCCTTCATTTCTCCCGATAGTTACTTTTTAGTAATTCGGGAGAACGCCCTATTTAAAAAATAGTGCATTTAAGCACTTTTAATCCTGAGGGGGGGAGTAGCGACCCCCCCCAAAGGACCTAAAATGGCCACCGTCAGGGTGGCTATAAAAGATATACAAATGCCCCAAGAGGGCGGTTATATCTATAAAAAACACATTATCGTATCGTCGCCACAGACTGCTGAAAAGGAGCCTGCTGTACAGAGGGATATACCTGGAACCTATATGGAACAGTTAGCAATGCTAACTACTCACCTTCAGGGTCTAATTGCCATTGGCCCGTCGGTGATGCTAGATAAGGCTATCACCGTTGAGCCTACACCAGAAGTAGAGCCTGAAGTTGAACCACCACCACCACCACCACCACCAGCCCCTAAACAAACAAAAAGGAAGGGGAAAAGAGGGTGCTAAAATCTTCCACCCCCACTCATCCACCAGATGTGGTAATTAATCTGGATAAGAAATTGGAAGCTGCTGACGTCACCACCACTATCACCACCACTACCACTATCCCGGAAGAAAAATGGGAGGTACCAGCTAAAACAACCAGAATGCCGGAAAAAACAAAGGAACAACTTATGGAGAAGTTATGTAGTGACCTGGGACTCAACGAACTCTTGGGAAACAAGAAAAAAGCCACTTCCTTCATCTCAGCGGTGACCTACATAGGCTTCCGGTCCCTACAGACATCTCCACCGAGAATCCAACAATGGCGCTTTGGCATACAAATTCTGACCTCCTATTACTACAACATCTTCGAAGAGAGGCCCATGTACCCGTTATTTGATGCTGCAGCGTACTTAGCAGAAAAACATGGACTCTACTTCCCCCGAATTATCCGAGAAGAAAACAAATCTGCAGCCTATTTGGTGGAGATAGAGGGGAAACGAGGTACTTTCAAGCGAGATGAGTACCAGCCCTATTAAGGGCTAAATTGCCAATTTGCCTTAAAAAGGGGACTCATTTGGTTAAGAGTACCCCTCTTTGACTAACTATCCGTGGCCCTAAAGGAGTAATTTGACCGTACATTGGTACCTCCATACAAACTTAAAACCAAAACAAACTACCATTGACTACACTTTTATATGTCACATTGACATATTAGCTTTCAAATTTGTTAGGGACTTCATTCTGTACGCTTATGTACTAGTTTTATTTAGATCAGTAGGATGATAAATACACAATTCTTTAACTCTAGTATTTGAATAATTGCATAGGTGGCTAACACGATATTGGATGTTAGGCTGTCCATTAGTAAAACTGGACTGAATTTGACTTAGGTAGGGCTCTTTCGTTTCAGGTGTATGCTGCGTCCGTGGCCTTGCTGTCCTCTTCTTTGCGTGCCCTGCTGTGTGTTGCTGTGTCGCCCGCGCCTCCTGGACCTAGGCCTTTTCCTCCTTTGCCGTTCCTGCTCACCAAAATTACTAGCGAAATGAGGAAACATTTCCCCTCGCTACCTTACAACTGCTTGATTGGACGATAGGGGTGGGTGTGTGTGGGTACTATTCCTACCCACCCCCAATATAGGCTTTTATTTCCCCTGATAGTTACTTTTTAGTAATTCAGGGGAACGCCTTAATTTATAGTGCATTTAAGCACTTTTAAGGGAGGAAGTAACACCCCTCCCACCTAAATGGGTACCGACATGGTACCTATAAAAGTAGCACAAATGATCCTAGTGATCGGTTGCTACTATAAAATGCACATTATCGTATCGTATCGGCCATTATAGGCAACATTCAGGCAGAGAACATGGAGCGAGCAGGACCGGACTACACAGAGCTGACCAGTGCCCTATAGCAGAGACACAGAAATAATAAGAAGACCATAGGCGTGCTTATCAAATAAATAAAGGCAACCATAGGTGCTTCAAGTAACCAGATAGCGGTGACGGGAAACCGAGCCGGGGCGACGGGAAACCGAGCCATGCTGGAAAACTACTGTGCTAACTCAAGCTGGACACCATTACAGCAACCTGTAGGCTATTTCTACAAGACTGGGCTCACAGGAAAAATGGCGGCTGCCGCGTGGAACAAAATGGCGGACACTACAAGAGGCCAAGCAGGCGTCACTAATGTAGGGTCCAAAATGGCGGAACTACACGACAGCGAAACGTCTCCTGAACATCACGCCGGTACTTCTAGAAAACAACAAATGCAGTTCAGAACATGTGCTGCAGTAGCATGGACGAGTAGCAGACCATGGAGTCGTGAAAAACGTGCTACACCCGTTACCTGCCGGACACGATGTAGAAACAGAAGACACATTTGACGTTCATTTGCCTGAATAAAAGGGTACTCATTTGGTATCGAGTAACCCTATTTGACTAACTTTATGGCCCTGAAAGGAATAATTTGACCTTATTGGCACTGCGCAACAAATTCATAACCAAAATCCCCTACCATTGACTACACTTTTATGTGTCGCTTAGGCACTTTAGTTTAAATACAATAGGGACTTACGTATGTACACTATAGTACTAGTCCCTATTTTCCATAGGATGTTAATTAATATTTTTTATAACTTAGATATTTGGTTAATTGCACAGGTGGCTTACACATTTTTGGTTTGTTAGAATGTCCATTAGTACAACTGGACTGAATTTGATATGCAGGTGCGCGCTTAGCTTTTCATCACCTTTCCTCCCTGCTGCTGTAATTTCTCGTGCTTGCACGACCACATTACGCCGGCATAAGCGATATGAGAAAACTAATATTCTCTCGCTTCACTGCTATTGCAGACCAGTGGGTCATAGACTGAGAGGGGTGGGTGTGAGTAGGTTCCATTCCTACCCACCCTATGGCCTATGGCTTATGGCCTTACATTCACTCAGTAGGCAGTACAATTATTGCCCCGTAGTGACGGCCGAAGTCACACCCAGCGGCAGTACACTTATTGCCCCGTGGTGATGGCCTAAGTAAATAGCACTCTATGAGTGCATAAATGCCTGCAGGGGATGTGGCACAATTCCTTCCCCTCAGGATAAAGTAAATAACCCTTTTTAAGGGATAAAACAGTGGAAAGAGCCTATATGGACGATTCACTTAAAACTCATCATGTCAGTCAGTGTCGGCCATTATAGGCATCATCATTCATCGTCAAGCACTCTTCCGGTCAAGACGTATACGTGTACAGCGACTATAAAGCCAACTGGGTTACCGCTCGAAAGAAGTGGGCCTGGATAACAAATAGGAGTTGTACCAAAGAGATTTAACCGCCATCAATCTACAATCTACAATCTACTGTCTACACATCGCACAAATTTACGTTCTTCATTAGCAGCCCGCCAAGCAGATTTCCCGACCTGCAGAAGGGGACTAGCAGCCCGCGGTGCAGCCCGCCAAGCTGTTTTTTCAACAGAAGTGGCCCAGCAGCCCGCCTAGCAGCCCGCCAAGCAGTTTTCTCTACAGAAGTGGCCCAGCAGCCCGCCAAGCAGAGGAATAAACGTCTCCACCTCCTCTGCTAATTATTAGGACTGGGAAACCAAAAAAGTAGGGTATCATTTATTAACATAAACCTTCGGGTCTCATATATACATTATTGTGCTGTATAATCATTCAACTCATCTACTCTAAATAATATCTATTTCTCCTTCTACTTTTAATTCCTTACATTTAGAAACAACACATTCAACCTTTATAATTGTAGTTAGGTTAAGTCCATTGGGCTATCTATATAATTGTTTTCACCTTGCTACTAGTTATACAGTAGTATATAAATAGTGTGATCAGTATTCACTTACTTCACCATGTCTCGCGAAACAAGGTCGAAGGTCAAGATGAATACTAACCGCTATATGACCAGAAAGGTTAATAATCTTCTCAAAATGGCCAAAGAAATAGACTGTACTCCCACCCCTACCCCTACCAATACTACCAATACCAACAACAGCCCAAACACTACCACTACCCCTATTCTTCCCAACAATGGGAGTGGTAACACAATTGGTAACGTCTCCCCGGCTAACAAACCAATTACATATGCAAAAGCTGTGGGCTACTTTAGCCCTAGCATAACAACAAGAAATGTAATTTCAAGAGACTTAAAAGTGACATATCACACCCCATCTCACATCCCAGAAGTCACTCCAATGAACCAAAACCAAAAGCTTCAATCAGAAGTATTGGATCACAACCAAGCATCCCCAATTATCAAAACATTTACCACTCCTTCCACGGTCATGGTTTCTCCTGAATTAAACAAGAGAACGATGACTGACAAACAATTACCAAACAGTGGTACTAGTGCACTGGTAGAATTAAACTTACCCCCAAATCACACCCTCCCACTGCAACCAACAGTAACATGGATACAGGAAACTCAACCTGTACTCATGGATGAGGACGACGAGTGTTACTCGCCAGGACTCTTAAACACCATGGTACGTTGCATGAATAAATGCAACAAACATGTAAACAGCACAAATGGGAACCAAGATACTGGTTCAAATTTAGTTGCAACAAATACTCCCAATCCTAACACTGACCATGATGAAAATCTAGTCAGTACAATCCCCTTCACTCAAAACTTCACTCAAAACTTATCGATTCACACCGTATCCCCTCCTGTATCCCCTCTCGTAATCCCTCCCGTATCCCCCGTCAATAAATATAGCCTCACCCCATCCACTAAAACCCAGATGTCCCCCTTGTCCCCCTTATCACCCTTGCTCTTTGACCCCCTAACCCAAATGCCCCCTCCAACTCCCTCATTCTTCGACCCACCCACTGCCCATATTATTTCTCCAAATACAACCCAAACTCAAACATCAACATCTCCTTTGAATACACTGGCCCCTCTTACAGAAACAAAGGGGAAAAAACCATTTTATCACAATAGCCAATCATCGGGACCCTCAGAGGAAACCACCATTGAAGACTTAATATCAACAACGGAAGAGGACCTAGACACTGAAGAATACATCAAAATGCTCTCAACAAATACTGACAAAGAAAAACCAATCAAGCACAGAAGAGAAGCGCCAACATCACCTTCAAGCTTTAAGAGTAAAGGGAAAACCCCAAAGAATGGCATACCTAAAGCAAAAAACACTAAAAAATCACCATATACAAAAAGTGACAACAAGAAAGGTCCAGATACAAAAGTCACAAATCAAACAAAGAAGGCTCCAGCCTATCAGAAGACAACAGGTACCAAGTACCACAGCCCTGAACATACCGTATTCATTACAAGCGGTAACTCAAAAACATTCAATCTCAGTGGAAAAAGTATAGCTGCAGCACTAACACAAAAACATAGCGGAACGTTCGAAATAATAAGGCCTCGAACAAATTATATCATAGTGCGCTGCAGCACATTGTCACAAGTTGCCAAATATATGGAAATGGAATCAATTGGAACAATGAAAATTCAAGTATCCAGACATAAGACGGTAACCAAAAATATCAAAAATAGCAAAAGTACAGCTTCCACTAACAAAACTACTCCCAAGAAAAATACCTCCGTTGAATTACCACCTCCTGGAATGGAAAACAACGGCAATAAAGGATCTCAAGTAATCAACAAAGGATCTCAAGTAATCATACAGAAGGAAAAGAAAACTACTTTGGTTACTAAATCCATATTGGAACCAAACAACAAAATGTATTCCAAAGGATATCAAAAAGTGTTTGAGCTTCCAAAGAGGTATCTCCATTTGACAGATGAAGAAATTGGGCAGGAACTTACACTACAGGGATCCGACCTTAAACAAGTTACCAGACTCCGATCTACAAAAGACCATATATCAAGGAAAATAATGCTGGAATTTTACACAATAGCTCCAATACTTGTTTATTTTTATGGAACCAATTATCTGCTAGAAGACTACATCAATAAACCAAGATTTTGCAATAAATGCAAATCATGGGGCCACTACACTTTTAGTTGTAGAAATAAGCCAAGATGTGGAAACTGTGGTGGTAATCACAGTGATCCCTGTAAACATGATGGACCCAGATGCCCCAATTGTAAAGGACCCCACGGACCAACGGCCGAAGATTGTCCATATACCATTAAGGAAATGACAATAGTTTCCATAATGAACAGAGAAAAAATCCCGTATAAGTTGGCCAAATCCAGTTATGAGGTAGCACAGAAACAAACTGCTGCAAATCCTCAGACAACAGACATTAAAGACCTCCAAAATGTTACAGCCCCAAGCACCACTGCTTTATCCAAAACCAAAAATCTTACTCAAAAGGGTAAGAATCCATTATTACCCCAGCCCTCATCTATGCCCTCAAAAAACCTAAAACAAAATAAACTGACTTCGTCAGAGATAAAAAATTTCGTTCAAAACAATAGAAATAGAGAAACCAGTACTACAAATCCTAACGTGCTAGAAACAAAGGATTTATTAACTAGTACTGTTAATAACATAGGGGATAAGATAAACAATATAAACATTAACATTAATAGCGGGATCGATTCCTTTCCCCATGTAACAATTTTTCAATACCTTAGTGATCTTTTGCTGGGGATTGTTCAGGTCTCAAATTACCAGGGGGTACCTAGTGTACCATACTTTAAACTATTAAATGATCTCCTTGAAAAACATTTGCATATTTAAATAGGAAATAGCTATAATGTAATAACTATCATAATTTAGATGGACGAAAAAGGGAAAAATAAATTAACTATCTGGCAATGGAATAGCAGGGGTTTAAACATAAATAAACCTGAATTATTAATTAAAATTCAAAATTCCACTAAAAAACCTGACATCATTTGTATTCAGGAAACCCACACTCACAGTTCATCAAAATTTCAACCAATAATTAAGGGATATTCCAAATATAAATACCTAACAAGGGCTAGTGGATTAAAGGGAGGTGGGTTAGGAATATTTATTAGCGACCTACTACCCAATACTTATTTTTGTACTAACACTAGCCAGAAACAAGATAATTCTACAACAAACGCTGTAGAATATCAAGCAGTACATATACACGTTGGTTCTTTTTCATTTGAACTTCTTAACGTGTATGACCCTGGTGGAGCAGCTCCAGCGCTCTTACAAAACTATTTGCAGTTAAATAGCTGCATAAAAGAATACATGATTTGTGGAGATTTTAACGCCCACAATAAGTCATGGGGCGGTGATCATACTGACAAACGAGGCTCACTGATTGAACAATGGGCACTCAAAAGAAACCTTGTCATACTAAATGACGGAACAAAAACCCGTCTATCACCAACAAATGGCTTCCTGTCTGCATTAGATCTCACTATTTGTACACCCAGATTGGCTGCAATCACCAACTGGGAAGTAGACAGAGAATCTACACTAGGTAGTGACCACTATCCAATAGTTATTGACATACACCTGTCAAAGCCAATCGACCCGAATAAAAAACCTTCCAAATGGATTTTAAACAAGGCAAACTGGATGAAATTCCGGACCCTACTGGAAAAGAAGACAATACAGGATCTACAATAACAACATAATCCAGTGTATCAAGGAAGCAGCCAATAATAGCATTCCTTCCACGGGAACAAAGATTACAAATAAACAGCCCATACCTTGGTGGAACGACAACTGCAAGATGGCGATCAAGGATAAGAAGAAAGCCCTCAACAGATTTAGGCACACTGGCAAGTCAACGGACTTCAATGACTACAAAAACAAAGAAAAATTAGCAAAACAGATCATCAAAACATCTAAAGAGACATCATGGCAAAACTACTGCTCCACTTTAATAATCAAACAGTCCAATTCCAAACAAATTTGGAATAAAATTAAATCCATGAAAAAAGGAATTAGTACGACTATACCAAATATCAAAGGAGCAATAACAAACATGGAAAAAGCTACAGCGATAGCATCTCACTTTGCAGGAATGAGCAGCAACAAAAACCACACTGCAAAATTCCAAGCATATAGAGCAAAAGTGGAGGAACAGCAGTCACATCTCTTTATGGATAGAGAACCCAGGAACCCTTCTCTAAACGAACCCTTTACTAGAGAGGAATGGACAATTGCAATCAAACCCAAAAAGTCAACTTCACCAGGAGAAGACAATATGGGATACGAAATATATAAAAACATCCCAGCCAACATGGAAATAGCTCTAATTGCTTTAATTAACCAATCATGGACCACGGGACAAATCCCTGAGAAATGGAAACAAGCAATAGTAGTACCAATCCCAAAAGCAGACAAGGACCCAACCGAAGTTTCCTCATACAGACCCATCTCCCTCACGGACACCATATGTAAAGTAATGGAAACTATGATTAACAACAGATTGAAACATCATTTAGAGAGTAAAAACCTTTTATCAAACAACCAGAGCGGCTTCCGGAATAATAGATCAACAATAGATCAGCTAGTCCGACTGGAATCCCAAATAAAACTAGCATTCCACAATAAAAGGAAAAAAAATCGACACTTGACTGCAATTTTTCTAGACCTTGAAAAGGCATTCGACTTGGTTTGGACCAATGGCCTTATAGCCAAACTTAACCACTACGGTATAAATGGTGAAATGCATGCCTGGATAAAGCAATTCCTGTCTAATAGACGCATCAGAGTTAGAATAGGAGATACACTCTCTGAGGAATTCCTACTGGAAAACGGCACACCTCAGGGTAGTGTCATTAGCCCTACGCTGTTCAACATTATGATTAATGATCTGGAAATCAACGTTGATCCCAAAGAAGCAGACCTCTCGCAATTTGCAGACGATAGCGGGCTATGGAAAGAGGGCGATCCAACAAGTCAAAAAGTTATTAATAACCTCCAAAACAGCCTCAACAAAATTGGAACCTGGGCTGACAAATGGGGGTTTAAACTCTCCAAGGGCAAAACAAGGGGTATAATTTTTTCTCCAGATCAGAAAAAAACAGTAGAAGCACCAAAACTATACATTCAAGGGGAGTTAATTAAATTTGAAACCTCGATCAAATTCCTGGGTATGACATTCGATCAATACCTAACATGGAGGTACCACATCCAAGATCTGATTCGCAGATGCAAAAAAGACCTCTCACTCATGAAAAACATTAAAGGTTTAAAATGGGGATCTAACCAAAAAACTCTTCTGACAATCTACAGGGCCCTAATTAGATCTAAGCTGGACTACGGATGTCAATTATACGCATCTGCTAAACATAGTCTCCTGGGAAAGCTAGATCAAATACAAACCACAGCATTACGTATTTGCACAGGTACCTTGAGAAGCACCTCAAAAGAAGAATTGCAAATCATCACTGGAGAAATGCCATTATCACTTAGAAGAGATGAGCTAACTCTTAGATATGCGGTCAGAATCTCAATTCACAACGCAAACCACCCCACCAAAACAACAATTCAAAAATGCAATAAAGCCTTTAGCAAGAAGCTAGTACCATCCCATCCATCCGGGAAAAGGATTCATACCTTATGCAAAGAGCTTAGCATTAACAACCTTCAAGCTGTTCAAATCGCCTATCCGGACAATACTCCTTGGATGAATATACCAATTAACATTAACTTTGAAGCCACAACATTTGGACCCAAAGAAACAATGGCGAACGTGATAAGATCTAAAATCCTCCATAACTTAGACGTCAACTACAAGGACTATATCAAGTTATACACCGACGGATCCAAATCAACAGATCCAGATAGAACAGCTGCAGCAGTCACCATCCCAGAATTAAATATAACAATAGGGAGTCGGCTTCCTGACTTATGTTCCATCTACACTACAGAATTCTGGGCAATCTTAGAGGCACTGAAGCTGATCAAAATTTATAAATTTCCAAAATCACTCATTATTAGTGATTCTCTAAGTGTCCTCAAAACACTTGAATCTGGATGTTCAAAGGAGCGAAGTAACTATCAAAAGCAAGCTAGACTGATTATCAATGACTTTGCTAACCTTAACCAAACAATTGAATTTATGTGGGTTCCATCCCATATAGACCTGTTTGGTAACGATCAAGCTGACCATGCTGCAAAAAATAGCCTCAACAACATTGAAATTGTACATATAGAGTATTCGGTAACTGAACTATATAACGTCATTACCAAAAAAATCATGTCTAAGTGGCAAAAACAATGGGACTCCAGCCATAAAGGACGTAAACTATATTCTATCCAAAACCAAGTATCCAGAAATGTTATTGGAGCAGAAATTAAACATGCTCATCTCGAAAGAGTCTTCAATCGTATCAAAACAGGAAAAACTCTACTAGCTGGAAGTATGGGCAAATATAGTAAATCCAACCCTGGAAAAATTACTTCTTGCCAATCCTGCAAACAATTAGAAGATTTATCACATGTTTTTAATGTGTGCCCAGCGTACAGAGTAGCAAGAAATAAACTTGCAAGCTCCCTTATAAAAATAGGCTCGAGTACAACATACCCATCATTCCTTAGTCCCACAAATCCTAATCCTAACCTAACTGCAGAACTAGTCTTAATATTCCTTCGGGAAATAGACAAGGCTGATAGTATTTAATTTAACATTACATCCCAACTTACCCCACCCACCCCCACACCTACCAATCCCCCTTTTTTTTTTTTTTTTTTTTTTTTTTTTTTACCCAAACAGGTTCATCACCTAAAGTCGATTTAACGGATATGCGGTCTGTATGCTGTCAAGGAAGTACACGAGGAGGGTGTTAATAAACTGTCTCAATGACTGTATGCAAAGGCAAATTATCACAACCTTCCTGTACGACCCGGTACAGCACCATAGACAGTATATACCACACGTCGACGAATAACTTGAACCATTTATACCATATAATCAGGCATCGATTAAATGGACACTCCTGCTGTAAGCTATCGAGGAAAAGCAGGAGGATGGGTATACTAATCAGTTACAATGACTGTGTCCAAAAGGAGTTTATATCAACCCTCTTGCTTCAACTGGTGTAGCAATGCAGAAGGTATCGATCCAAACATCGATAAGCCTGAATAACCCAAAAATCTAAAATACCCCATCAATGCCCAAAAGATAATTAGGCAAACAATCTCACGTACCCTATAATTTACTTTTAATTATAATGTAACTATAGGACTCTATATTTCTATACTTACTTACTTTCTTACTCTAACTCCTCTACTCTGGCATATATTACAATATGGCCCTCAATAGATGTATAAGGTGGCTAAAACCCATAGCCATCAGCTCCGGCTACACAAAGTAGCAAAATAAATACTGGATAAGACAAGTAATGACCTCAAATAGAAATATAAGGTGGTTTAAACCCAGAAACCATCAGGTCCCGCTACACAAGGTAGCAAGCTTAAATTAATGAAGTTTTATTATAATAGAACCCAAAATAAATTCTATAAGGTGGCTAAAAGTCCAAAGCCATCAGCTCCGGCTACACAAGGTAGCAAACTAATTAATCGTTAAGATAACTAAGACCTCAATTAATTCTATAAGGTGGCTTAAAGCCCAGAGCCATCAGGACCAGCTACACAATGTGGCAATAATAATAAGTATAATTAAATATGCCATTTTACTTTTCTTTTCTTCTCTTCACTTTTACTCAAAACAGCACAATAATGTTTTATTCAAAAACATTTAATGCCAGACGACAAATCTTTTAAATTATAACCGGGGGATTAAATTATTGGGTATATTACCTCCCTTCCAATACAGTCTCGTTCCTCCTTTGCCTCTTCCGCTCCTGACAGTTGATATCAATTAATTAGCACAAAATTGTGCAATAAAGCGTGGGGACGTGGCACTATTCCGTCCCCCGAAACAATTAAATAGCCCCTTTTGGGGCATTAATCAGACGTAAATGCCCGCTGGGCGAACACGTCTTAAATCCAAATAAGTAAGTAAGAGGCCATTATAGGCAGACAAGGGCAGGCCACACGTAGAAATAACAAACAAAAGAAAATGTTCCAAACACCAGGCATTACAAATGATGCAAATAAAGTAAATAAATCTAGAATGTACTCAACACCCGAGCTACAAGTTCTAATTAAAGAAGCGGCAAAACTAGACCCGCTATCGCCCATTGAATTCAATTTGCATAACGAAACGTTACAATCTGAAGATCTGGACGCCACATTGGCCCCCGGCGATCCCATACTCAATATTTCCACCTCAATATTAACCCCCATCAACAAACAGATAGGAAATTCAGGTTCATACTCGGCGGACGTGGTGGAAAACACCCCAAACCGAACTTTCAAAACGGGGGATCCAAATTTATACTTGGCGGACGAGGTGGAAAACACCCCAAACCGAACTTTTCAAATTACCAAACCAAAATGCCAAGCGGACGCAGTTGAAAACACCCCCCCAACAAAACTTACATATGCCCAAACCACTAAATTAATCAAACCAACCCATAGTAGCCCAATACCAGGAACATCTAAAGTAACACCACAAGCAAAGGAAACCTCAGTCCCCCACCCAAAGGGACAAAATTATAACAAAGCAGGCCAAAACGTTAGCAATACCAACGATAAAACACAGGTACAAACAGCTACCATAGGGCCAAAACCTACTTTCCACAAACCGGAACTAACACTGTATATTAAGAGCAAATCCAGTAAATTAATTAACCTATCCACAAATACCATAGCAGGGGCCATAACTAGGGTACATGCAGGCTTATGCAAAATTATCAGGCCAAATACCAACTACATAATACTACACTGTAGTACTAGCCAACAAACAGCAAAGTATTTAGAAATAAATACCCTAGCCGGAATACCAGTACAGGTAACCAAACCTAACAACATAACGGCCCCGCACAGAAATAACACAGAAAAAGGCCAAACCACCCACAGCCGCCCCCAACCGCCACCCACTAAATTTAAAGCAGTGATAAAGTTAACAGGGACAATGTCTCAATGGGACACAAACACACTGAACGAAAAATTAAGAGAAGGTGGCAATAACATCTCTAAAACATATAGGATAGGCAAAAGGGGCCCCAAATGCTCAATAACAGTGATAGAAACAGAAACCCCATTGCAGCCACTTATCCAAATAGGTACCACAGGATCCCACTATAGAATAGAACCCTACACAAATAAACCTAGGTTCTGCTCAAATTGTAAGCACTGGGGCCATTATACCACAAAATGCAAACTCCCAAACAAATGCAGTAACTGTGGACGGGGACATAAGGGAGAATGCGTAAGACTAAAACCCAGATGCGCACAATGTAAAGGGGCCCACCCAGTGAAATCCCCACTATGTCCGGCTACAATACGAGAAAAAGAAATCATTGAATACATGGAAAGTAACCTGGTAAACTACCGCACAGCAAGGGAAAAACATAAACTCCATAGAGCAAAAACCATAGAACCTAAAAGTAAGCCAAACTTAGAAGACAAATTAGGGGTAGAACTCAATAAAATCAATAAAATCATGGAATCAATAATGAACCTAACTGGCATTAAACCTGGACTACTTAAAAAACTAAAACAAATTAAAGACCAAATTAAGACCCTAATTACAGTAAATGACCCCAGTAGAAATGGCTAACACAACTACTGGTAATGTTTCTATATGGCAATGGAATGCCAGAGGTATATCAACAAACATGAATGAACTAAAACTTAAATTAATTAACACCAAAAACAAACCAGATATCCTCTGCATTCAAGAAACAAGGCTAAAGAATAAAACCAAAACATTGCCAAATATAATGGGATACGCCCCAGGGTACCTCCAACCACGAAAAGAAGGACCGGGGGGAGGACTAGCCATTTATGTAAAAAACACCATAAAATCTGTAGAACTAGTACCTATTACAGCAAAAGAAATAACAAACTCACATGTAGAGGTACAATCAATAAAAATCAAAATGGGTAACTCTGATTTACAAATCATCAATTTTTATGACCCAGGAACAGATACCGCCCTAAGCAATGAACAAATATTCTTAACCCTAAATACCATAATCACCAGTGAGCGCACTGTCATATGCGGAGATTTCAATGCACATAATAAGCTGTGGGGGGGGGGGGAAGATGACGGACACTAGGGGCAGGTTGATTGAGGCTTGGGCCAATATATCAACACTGACCATATTAAATGATGGCACCGGAACGCGTCTAAATCCGATAAACGGTGCCTTGTCCGCCATTGACCTCACCCTATGCACAAAAACACTAGCACAAGTGGCGGGATGGGAGGTGGATCAAACTGACCCCATGGGCAGTGACCACTTCCTAGTTATCACCACCCTGCAAATGACAGTGCAATCGCAGGTGCAAACAAACAACCCCAGGTGGAACTATAAAAAAGCAGACTGGGACTTATTTAAACAAATACTAAAAGATGAAGATACTACCCAGATAGAAACAAATGACATAGACCAATACTATGAAAACATTAATTATGTCATTAACAAAGCAGCATCTAACAGCATCCCAACCACTACTTATAAGGCACCAAAACTTACTGTGCCCTGGTGGAATGACGGAATTAAAACAACACAGCAGGCTAAAAACAAAGCACTCAAGAAATTCAAGCGTTCCAAATTAACCACGCACTTTATGGAATTCAAAAATCTCACTCAAAAATTAAAAGAGCTGATTAAAAAAGCCAAAATAGAAACCTGGCAAGCTTACTGTGGTACGCTCAACCACAAAACAAACTCTAAACAAGTATGGGATAAGATTAAAAGGATTAGAGGTAAAAATACCAACAATACCCCCAAATTAAGCAACACAAACAGTGATAAAGAACAGGCTGACTTATTAGCTCAACACTTTACTAATATGAGCAAAAGCAGCAACCATACTAAAGAATTTCAATTACATAGAGCCATCGAAGAAAGAGCAAACCCAAAAATATTCCAAGACTTGGGACCCAAGGACTCCCCTTTAAACAACGAAATAACTAAATACGAATGGGACCAAGCACTCAAAACAAAAAAAGAAACTTCACCTGGGGAAGATAAAATAGGGTATATAATATATAAGCAATTACCACCAAATATAGTTCATATAATAATAAATTTCCTAAATGACATATGGGAAACAGGAAAGTTACCAAAAAAATGGAAACATGCGATAGTAATACCTATCTTAAAACCTAATAAAGACAGCCATGATGTCAACTCTTATAGGCCCATATCACTAACCAATAACATCTGTAAAATCATGGAAACTATCATCAACAACAGAATCAAGTCACACCTTACTAAAAATAACCTCATCTCAGAAAATCAATGTGGATTCAGAAACAAGCGCTCCACCACAGACCAACTTGTAAGACTTGAAACTGCTATCAAACTAGCATTTAACTCACAACAAAAACAGAGCAGAAACCTCATTGCGGTTTTTCTCGATCTCGAGAAAGCATTCGATCTAGTATGGACCAAGGGCCTTATAGCCAAATTAAATAATTATGGCATTACTGGACGAATGTTTAACTTTATTCAAGATTTCTTAGCAAACCGCACAATTACAACTAGGGTAGGGGCAACTTACTCTGAGAAACACTCACTTGAAAATGGAACTCCACAAGGCAGTGTACTCAGCCCCACCCTCTTTAACATAATGATAAATGACTTAGATAAAAATTTGGCAACTACCAAAGTTGAATTGTCACAATTTGCTGACGATGGTGGCCTATGGAGAGCAGGAAACCCCTCCAACCACAAAAACATCTCTGAACTTCAAACCAGCCTAAACAATATTGGAAACTGGGCTAATCAATGGGGATTCAAACTATCGCACCAAAAAACGGTAGCCGTACTGTTCACCCCATATAGACGAAACATAAAATACCCTAAATTAACAATACAGGACCAAGAAATAAAATTTGTTAAAGTAGCAAAATTTCTGGGTATGTACTATGACCAACATCTCACATGGGCATACCATATAGAGGACTTAGTTAATAGATGTAGTCGGGATCTAAATCTGATAACGAGCCTTAAAGGCACACATTGGGGTGCAGACCAAGAAACATCCCTAAAATTATATAGAGCTCTGGTAAGATCTAAACTAGATTATGGCTGCCAAGTTTACTCATCGGCCCCCAAAACACAACTAAAAAAATTAGATCAAATACAAAGAGCAGCACTATTAAAGTGTACCGGAGCTCTAAAAACAACATCGACAGCCGAGCTGCAGGTCTTAACGGGAGAGTTGCCCCTCCACTTGAGACGGCAAGAGCTCCTTCTAAAATATGTAGCGCGGCTGTCCATCCACCCCGCCACACACCCCACCCTCCTGGCTATAAATAAAACCAACATCCCAATCAGGAAAAGCTTGAAACAAAAACTACCTATGGGAAAACAATATCATCTCTTAAAGACAATAATACCAGTAGAACTAACTCCTCTAAATAATAACGTAGTGTACGAACACGAACCTTGGAACAACGTACAATCTAAAGTCAACACCTCCCTCACAGAAAAAGGCAGTAAACAAAATCAAGAACAAACTCTCAAAATAGAAGCCTTAAACATTATAAATACTCAATACCAACAATATACCAAAATATATACGGATGGATCTAAAATTACTAACCCATACAGAACAGCTGCTGCAATGGTCATACCAGAGCTCAACATACAAATAGGCAGACGTCTCCCAGACTACTGCTCTATTTACACAGCTGAATTCTGGTCCATCCTCAAATCATTACAATGGATTGAAGAATTCAAACCTAATAAGACAGTAATTATTAGTGACTCGCTTAGCGTCCTATCTTCAATTCAAACAAATACCACCAAATGCAGGGAAGATTTTCTCAATCAAATAAACGCCAAACTAAAACTACTAAATACCGGAAATACTATTGTAGAGTTCATGTGGATACCATCCCACATTGAAATTAAGGGTAACGAAATGGCCGACAAACTGGCTAAGGAAAAACTACACGAACCGAATTTCGAGCCACTGCACTATAGCACAACCAAACTCTACAGTATAATAAACACCCAAATAGATATAAAATGGCAACATGATTGGGACAATAGTACAAAAGGGAGAGTGTTGTACACTACTGTTAAGGAAGTCAACAGGCACAAAAAACCGCCCAAGGGCTCACCTAAAGAGCAGACAATCATCAATAGGATAACTTTAGGAAAAACCAAGCTGGCCAACAGCATGGGAAAATATATAGGACCCTTTCCTCATAATATAAACTGCTACCATTGCAATACCCCGGAAGATCTACATCATATCTTCAACAATTGCAGTAAAACCAAACAAGAAAGGGACAAATTTAGATCACAACAGCAGAATATAAAAGCCCCATATACATACCCAGAAATTATACAAAATACCAATCCCAACATTTTAATGACACACAAGAATATGTTGGAATTTCTACAAAACATAGGAAAAATAGGGAATATATAAATTATCCATTAAAATCCTAACCCCAACAAACAACAAAACAGGACCCTAATGCTTACATATAAAACATTAATAAGCCCCTTTAGGACAGGAAAACAAGAAACGGCCAGGACCGGGGTGTGGAAACTGGGTTCAACAAGGAATACCTTTGACGTGTCGCTTAACGGCCCCGGATACTTCCGGCAGAGGTCCCTTGTTGTTGCCTGGCCGCCGCGCCTCACGGACCGGTCGTGGGGAGGTGACTGGGTGTAGAAATGGACAATCCTTGACGTGTCGCTTAACGGCCCGGGACATTTCCCGCAGGGACCCATTGCTACTACCTAATAACCGAACCACACACCTGAACTAAACCAAGGGGCCAAAACAAATATGGAAATAGGGTCCCAATAAAACAAAAAGGGAAATCAAGAGCTATAACACAAACAAGTCATAAAAACATAATCAAATTACCCAATAAATCACAACTCAAGAAATAACAAGATGACACCAAAAAACAAACATCATAGGCAGTAAGGAGGTAGGCCAACACTCTACTCTCTCTTCTTTCCTCTTTAGACACTTTCCCTAGATACCTTCTCATTAGGAGTACAACCAAGTGTACAGTGTTAAAAACATAAGTATCAACCACACAAAAAAGCTTAATTAGAACCAACAGATGCACCGAGAACGGAGCAACTTAACCAGGTAGAGAAATATGATAGAGACCCCAAATCAAGAACATATAAGGTAGTCTAAAACTCCAAAGACTATCAGGTCCGGCGACACAAGGTCGCACATCAAATAGAAAAAGGAAAAAACGTAATTTAGGTCCCGCAAAATTAGAACATATAAGGTAGTCAAAAACCCAAGACTATCAGGGCCAGCAGCACAAGGCTGCAAAGCTAACTAAATAACCTAAGAAATATGGCTTAATTAGAACCCCAAATAGTACATATAAGGTGGTCAAAGCCCAGATCATCAGGCCCAGCAACACAAGGTTGCACATAACAAAATATTAGGAAAACAACTACACAAAAATACACATCGAGCACCCAACATTATAAAACACTGTTACATAAACGTTGTACACTCAAAAACAGCACAGAGTATATAAATAGGGATAGGGTACGTCCAAAAGAAGCAGCCCTTGCCAGGCACTTCGCCTCGCCCGCAAAACCTGCCGCAGCAACTACACGTGCTTAGCACGTCCTAAACAACCAGACAGAAACAGAATGAATTAATATGAGTGTGTGCTGGAACTATTCCCACTCATATATGTGGCCCTACAATCACACAGTAGTAGCTCAATAGCTACTCCGATGTGACGGCCCAAGTAAATAGTGTTCCATGAACACATAAATGCCTGCAGGGTGGCGGCTCCATTCCCACCCTCAGGATAAAGTAAATAACCGTCTCTTGACGGATAAAACAGTGGTAAGAGCCCTCGGGACGAACCACTTAAAACCCATAATATTGATTGATTGGCCATTATAGGCCTAGGACTAATAGAGGCCAACAATTGGAGCCTCCGAGCAGCAGGTAAAAGAACTACACTGCTGCTCGTTTGGGACAAGGAAGAAAATAATGAGAGAAGAGAGGGGCTCACGTACAGGAGAAATAGACAGCGAAAAAGGCGGGAAACCAGACCGAAGTACGCTGCACAACCCCCACCCCCAATAGCCCTGAATGAAGTAACCCCGCGGACGATTGAAAAAGAGTCCACTGTACGGAGGGAAACCATGCAAGACCTTCAGGAGAAGTTAGAATTACTAACCGCTCAACTACAGACTGCACAAACTATCCCAAAAACGGTGGAGCAGGCTACATCACCAATTATTGAGCCGGAGCCCGAAGCACAGTCTGAGGTTGAACCAACACCAGCCCCTAAACAAAAAAAAAGGGAAGGGGAAAAAGAGGGTGATTCAAACTTCCACCCCTACTCAGGAAACAGGTTTGGCAAGGAACAATTAATGGGGAAACTCTGCAGGAAACTAGGACTCACAGAGCTATTGGAGAATAAAAAGAAAGCAACAAGCTACATCTCCGCAGTGACGTATATTGGGTTCCGCTCACTGCAAACTTCCCCTCCCAGAATCCAACAATGGCACTATGGATTGAAAATCTTGACCAGTTACTACTACGACGCCTTCGAAGAACAAGCCATGTTTAAGCTGTTTGATGCGGCGGCATACCTGGCCACCCGACACGGCCTATACTTCCCCAGAATCACCAGGGAGGAGACGAAAACGGCCGCTTGCCTGGTAGAAAGAGAGGGAAAACGCGGTACTTTTCGATACGATGAGTACCAGCCCTTTTAAGGGCACAAATTGCCATTTTTATCATAATAGGGGACTCATTTGGTATAGAGTGACCCTCTTTGAATAACCATTTGGCCCTGAAAAGACAAATTTGACCTTTTTGGCTTTACCTTCAACAAATTTATAACCAAATTCCCCTACCATTGACTACACTTTTATGTGTCGCTTAGACATTGTAGATTAAATACAATAGGGACTAACGTATGTACACTTAGTACTAGTCCCTATTCTTGGTTAGGATAATAGGTAATATTTTTGTAACTCAGATATTTGGTTAATTGCACAGGTGGCTTACACATTATTGGTTGTTAGGTTGTCCATCAGTATAACTGGACTAAAATTTGACAAAAGAGCGTGCTTGGCTCTTCGCACCACTGCTTCCCGCTGCAGTAATATATCGTGCATTCACGACCTTACTATGCAGACAAAAGCGATATGAGTAAACTATTTTACTCTCGCTTCGCTTCACTGCTATTGCAGAATGGTTAGGCACTCATAATACATGATGGATTGGGTGGGTGTGTGTAGGTTCTATTCCTACCCACCCTACGGCCTTACATTCACCCAGAGGCAGTTCAAATAACTGTCCCGTGGTGACGGCCAAACTAAATAAGTGCTTCTATTATAACCACATAAACGCCTGCAGGGTGCGCGGCACCATTCCCACCCTCAGGATAAATTAAATAACTCCCCATTGGGAGATAAAACAGTGACAAGAGCCTTCGGGACGAATCACTATAAACCCATCATACTACTACTAGGGAGTGTTCTCACATTCAGGCAGAGGCAGCGGACTGAGTAGGACGGCTTATCTGGAGCAGGCGACCTGGTGATGTCAAAGTTGTATTGCGAGAGCATGAGTCCCGGGCTTTCACAGTTAAGGACGTGATTGTGATATCATCCCGTCACTGTTACAGACTGAAACATCAAATTGTACAGCGGTGGACTATGCAGAAACTCGAAATTGATATTTCGTAACTCCCGACCTGGCATCGTGGCAGAAATAGAAATGGAGGGAAGTATGCATGGCGGCAGCGACCTTGACCTTCCGAAGTAGAGACCACGTAACTCCCGAACTCGATTTGTGGCGGTGGTTAAAACAGAAGAAGAAAAGGGCCTCTACTTCTACCTAAATACGAGATGAAGAGAAATGGCTGCTATAGATGTTTTACGGATATAGACGTCACCATCGTCCTACAAGGAACGCTGTTCAATGAAAAGATTTTTCATTGCCATTACCTTTGCCTGAATAATAGGGGACTCATTTGGTTACGAGTACCTCTCTTTGAACAACTTTCCGTGGCCCTAAAAAGCTAATTTGACCTTATTGGTACCTCCAAAAAAATTCAAGACCAAAATTACCTACCATTGACTACACTATTATATGTCGCTTAGACACTTTTTAATATCTAAATTGTTAGGGATTTAATACATGTACGCTTATGTACTAGTTTTATTTGAATGATAGGATTTTAAATAATAATTCTTCAACTTAAATATTTGAATAATTGCACAGGTGGCTAACACATTATTGGATGTTAGGCTGTCCATTAGTAAAACTGGACTAAATTTGAAATAGGTATGACCCTTTCGTTTCAGGTGTGGACTGCGTTCGTGGCCTTGCTGTCTTGCTGTTTGTGTGCTCTGGTGTGTGTTGCTGTGTCGTCGCCCTCCTGGACCTGGGCCCTTGCCGCCTTTGCTGCTTCCGACTCATTAATTACTAGCGAAATGAGAAAACATTTTCCCTCGCTACCAGCGTTTACTTCGATTGGTTTGAAGGGGTGGGTGTGTGTAGGTACTATTCCTACCCACCCCAAGGGCTTTCATTTCTCCCGATAGTTACTTTTTAGTAATTCGGGAGAACGCCCTATTTAAAATATAGTGCAATTAAGCACTATCCTGAATCTTAAATGGCCACCGTCATGGTGGCTATAAAAGTTATACAAATGTCCCTAGTGGACGGTTATAACTATAAAAAACTCATTAATCGAATCGGAGTGTTCTCAGCCCCACCCTCTTTAACCTTATGATAAATGACCTTGACTCCAATCTGGCAACACCTAAAATTGAATTATCACAATTTGCTGATGATAGTGGACTTTGGAGAGCAGGCAACCCCTCCAACCACCAACACATGGCTGAAATACAAACCAGCTTAAACAACATAGGAAAATGGGCTGATAAATGGGGATTTAAGCTATCGCACCAAAAAACGGTAGCTGTTCTGTTTACCCCTTGCAAAAAAATCAAAACCTACCCCAAACTTACCATTCAAAATAAAGTTATAACATTTGTAAAAGTAGCCAAATTTCTGGGTATGTACTTTGATGAACACCTAACATGGGCTTATCATATAGATGACCTAGTTAAAAGATGCAATCAGGACCTAAATCTATTAAGAAGCCTCAAAGGCACTCAGTGGGGTGCTAATCAAGAAACTATTCTAATATTATATAGGGCACTAATAAGATCCAAACTAGACTATGGCTGCCAAGTATATACCACGGCATCCACACGTCATTTAAACAAATTAATTAAAATTCAGAGAAAAGCCCTACTTATTGGTACTGGCGCACTGCCATCGACCTCTACATCCGAGCTGCAGGTCTTAACTGGGGAACCGCCATTACATCTCAGAAGGCAGGAACTCATTCTAAGATATGCAACCCGGCTGTCGACCCATGACAAAATGCACCCCACTCTATTGGCCATCAATAAATGTAACATTCCTTTTAGGAAAACCTTGAAAAATAATACATCAATGGGAAAAATAGTACACGAGTTAAACAAAAAACTTCCAGTAGATATATTCCAAGTAGAAGCTAACATAATATATGATAAAGAACCTTGGATTAATGTACCAACGAAAGTAAATATCTCCCTTACAGATAACGGAAACAAAGAAAATCAACAACAACATTTAAAAATATTGGCATTGGAAGTCATAAATAATCAATATCAAAACTACACAAAAATTTACACGGATGGCTCAAAAATTACAAATCCTTTTAAAACAGCTGCAGCCTGGGTCATACCAGAACATAACATACAAATGGGCAAGCGTCTTCCTGACCACTGTTCCATTTATACAGCGGAATTTTGGGCCATCCTTGAATCATTAAAATGGATAGAAGAAAACAAACCAAATAAGACACTGATTATTAGTGACTCGCTCAGCGTCCTTACTTCTATCCAAAACAACAACACCAAATCTAGAGAAAATTTCCTAAAACAAATTAATCAGATATTAAAAATACTAAATTCTCAAAATCTAGTAGTTGAGTTTATGTGGATTCCATCCCACATAGACATAAAAGGAAATGACTTAGCAGATCAACTGGCTAAAAACAAACTCACCGAACCAAACTATATGCCACTCAAATATAGTCAAACTGAAATATATCATTTAATCTACTCAATGATTAATCAAAAGTGGCAGACTGATTGGGACAAAAGCAAACAAGGGAGAATTTTACATAACATCATTAAGGAAGTCAATAGAAAAATCATACCACCTAGGTGTAATAGTTATGAACAGTCTAAAATAAATAGAATAATCTTGGGAAAAACAAAACTGGCTAACAGCTTTGGTAAATATATAGGACCTTTTCCACACAGCATTAATTGCTTCAGTTGTAACATACCTGAAGACTTACATCACATATTTAATAACTGTAAAAACAACCAGAAGGAAAGGAACATATTTAGATCTAAACAACTAAACATCTCTGCACCAAGTACATACCCGGAAGTAATTCAATTAAATAACACCAACCCCCAAAAATCAATTCAACACATAATAGAATTACTAAGAACATCAGGGCTCCTTGAAAAAATATAATGCAAATAATACTATATAATAAATAACACCCGTAAGGATTGCCCCCTGTTGGTCACATGGGTTCATTGGCCAATCAGGGGACAGGACCTGCAACCGCGTAAATACGTTAAGCGGAATTTGTATAATAACAAAAAATAAAATAAACAATATCCATAAGGAATGCGAATGCATAGGACCTGAAGGGTTCCGTTACTTGAAAAAGAGCCCACCTACACTACGCTGGGTATAACGCCCCGGATGGTACCTGTGCTAAACAAACCTAATAGGATACTTTAAAGATATTGAAATTTATAGAATATACAGATAAACATTGAAATTTGCATTATAACAAAGTAAAGAACGAAACAGAAACAATAAACAAGTGTCTAGGAAACCACCTCTCTTATGTCTATTCTTACAACTCTTCCTATATACAGCCTCATTGACAGCATTATACAACCAAACTAGGAATGTATTTACAGTTAAAAACCCCAACAAACCGGGATATCCACATGGTCTAAACGGGACCATCTAAAACGTCTCCTGCTTTATGGCCTCAAATAGATTTTATGAGGTAGTCTCAAAGTCCAAAGACTATCAGGCTCAGCGACACAATGTCGCAACATAAAAATATTTACTGTAAGTAAGATCACTAAATTATTACCATATAAGGTAGTCAATGCCCAGACTATCATGCCCCGCGGCACAAAGCTGCACTATAAACTAAGCTATAAGAACTAAGGCCTATAACATGATTTAGGTGGTCAATACCTGACCATCTAGCAAGACAGCACACGCTGCAATAAATTTTTACACAATAACCTTAATTACTTTAAAACCTCTACGTTGGATAACTACCAACGCGAGAATAGGCTGTCATATGAGGTTGTATACTCTACTTTAATAACAGCACAAAGTATTCCAAATTGTTAAGGGAGAACACGGAATGGATACGACGGAAGGAGGCAACTTCAAGATGGAGGAACAACAAAACCAAAGGCACCCAAGAAGGACACGGGGACTCGTCGGACGGAATGAGGGAACTTCGGTTACACCCTGTAACACCCCATCAAAAAGCCCTTTTAAGGGCTATTTATACTTACAGAGTTTCCTTTTGGCTGAGAAACTCTATTCGACAATCTCTTTCTTCAAAAATCAGACTTGATCAATTTTGGCTGTCCACTATCAAAATTAACAACCCATTTAACCCGACATTGACCAACCTATACATGTCACTTGACATACCTAGTTTACAAAATTGATAGGGAACACACAAAATGTACACTCTGTACTAGACAAAAATTGGAATGTTAGGATGTTAGGAAAAGATATAACTTGAAAGATTGACTCAGTTGCACAGGTGGCTTACACAATATCGGTATAGGATGTCCACTAGCAACAACTGGACTCGATTTGATAAGGCTAGGGAGTGCAAGACGAACGACATCAAGGTGCCAGTTCACAGATCCTTTTCCTCCTCCTCCGCTGCCTGATTCCAACACCAGCAAATGACTAGAAGTGGAAACCATTTTTCACTAGTCATCATTCGGTGCCATTGCACCTCTAGCTCTGCATCCTCCGATTGGTTGATAGGGTTGAGTGCGTGGCTGTTCTATTCCCACTCACCTAGGTCTTTCATTCATGTCGATAGCTCCGTATAGGGGTGCGGCATGACGACCAAATTAAATAGCATACTATGTATGCATAAACGCCCGTGGGGATGTGGCACCATTCCTTCCTCACGGGAAAATCTAAATCACTACCATATTAATTGGTAGTGTAAAATAGTGAACAAATGACCCTTTGTGGCCGGTTTCACTTAAAACCATAATTCATTCAAACTTGCACTGCCTGCTTATTTGGGAAAAAACAAGTAGTGAAGCGGATATAAGAGGGAAGTACAGAGGTCAACCGGGAAGAAGACAGCGAAGGCGGGAAACCGAGACACCACGCCGTCCACCCACCCCTACTACTGCAGTTGCTGTTCCACAGAGCCAACATACTGTACTATTGGACTCTAATAAAGCATTACAGCAACAGATAGAAACTCTATCCAAACAAATTCAGGAGCTCACCTATAGAGAGACAGCGGAAGTGGCGACTTCTCCAATGGCTATATCGGCTCCTGCGACGCCACCACCACCACCACCACCAGCCCCGCAACATAAAGGAAAAGGAAAGGGGAAAAAGGGAGGGAAGAAATTGCCATTTTCTTCCACCCCATAACCCCTCCCACCAGACGTAGCAGTGACTATGGAGGGAATACGGGAAATGGTTGCCGCTGCCACTACCACTACATCAGAGGGTGATTGGGAAATACCAGCAAAAGCAGTCCGCCAGCCAAAGAAAACCCGAAAAGAATTACTCGGGTCACTATACCGGGACATTGACATGCGTAGACTGGAAACAAATGGAAAACATGCTCATAACTTTGTTTCTGCAGTCCAACATCTCGGATATCGTGCTTTGGGGCTTGACAAACCCAGACGTGGGCAAATGGAATTTGCGGTATTATTGCTGTCCAACCGCTACACTGATGTTTACAACAGTCGACCAATGTCCCAGCTGTTTGACGCTGCTGCCTATCTCGCTGACCATCATGGACTAGACTTTCCGAAATCATGGCGTGCGGAAACCAGGACAGCCAGTACTCTATCGGACATTGAGTACGACCAGGGTACCTTCCCTGGGGAATAACGGCCCTTTTTAGGGCTTTTCAATCACTGCCATTTAATAGGGGACTCATTTGGTTAAGAGTACCCCTCTTTGAATAACTATCCGTGGCCCTAAGGAATTAATTTGGCTTTGCATTGGTGCCTCCATACAAACTTAAAACCAAATCAAACTACCATTGACTACACTTTTATATGTCGCATAGGCATATTAATTTCAAAATTTGTTAGGGACTTTATTTATGTACACTATGTACTAGATTTTTTGAGCGATAGGATGATAAATAAAAAATTTTTTCAACTCTGTTATTTGGTTAATTGCATAGGTGGCTAACACATTATTGGATGTTAGGCTGTCCATTAGTAAAACTGGACTGAATTTGACTTAGGTATGGCTCTTTCGTTTCAGGTGTATGCTGCGTCCGTGGCCTTGCTGTCCTTTTCTTTGCGTGCCCTGCTGTGTGTTGCTGTGCCGCCCGCGCCTCCTGGACCCGAGCCTTTGCCTCCTTTGCCGCTTCCGCCTAGACATAATTACTAGCGAAATGAGGAAGCCTTTCCCCTCGCTACCAGTAACTTTCTCTGATTGGTATTAGGAGTAGGGGTGGGTGTGAGTAGGCACCATTCCTACCCACCCTATGGGCTTTCATTTCCCCTGATAGTTACTTTTTAGTAATTCAGGGGAACGCCCACGATTACATCTATAGTGCAATTATGCACTTAAACCCTGAGGGGAGGGAGTAGCGACCCCTCCCTGACGAAAAAAAATGGGTACCTACATGGTACCTATAAAAGATGTACAAATGCCCCTAGTGGGCGGTTACATCTATAAAACACCCAAAGTCAGTCAGTCAAACTTGCACTGCCATTCCATTCATCAGTCGCAGTGAACGAAGCAAGCTGAACACAGCAAACACAGCAATGACACTAGCGATGGATATTATTCCTGAGATGGCGCTTAGTGCTATCACTAGTCTAGGGCATCTCAAGGCCAGTAATTGGAGCCTTAGAGCAGCAGGTAAAAGAACAACCCTGCTGCTTATTTGGGAAAAAACAAGTAGTGAAGCGGATATAAGAGGGAAGTACAGAGGTCAACCGGGAAGAAGACAGCGAAGGCGGGAAACCGAGACACCACGCCGTCCACCCACCCCTACTACTGCAGTTGCTGTTCCACAGAGCCAACATACTGTACTATTGGACTCTAATAAAGCATTACAGCAACAGATAGAAACTCTATCCAAACAAATTCAGGAGCTCACCTATAGAGAGACAGCGGAAGTGGCGACTTCTCCAATGGCTATATCGGCTCCTGCGACGCCACCACCACCACCACCACCAGCCCCGCAACATAAAGGAAAAGGAAAGGGGAAAAAGGGAGGGAAGAAATTGCCATTTTCTTCCACCCCTGAACCCCTCCCACCAGACGTAGCAGTGACTATGGAGGGAATACGGGAAATGGTTGCCGCTGCCACTACCACTACATCAGAGGGTGATTGGGAAATACCAGCAAAAGCAGTCCGCCAGCCAAAGAAAACCCGAAAAGAATTACTCGGGTCACTATACCGGGACATTGACATGCGTAGACTAGAAACAAATGGAAAACATGCTCATAACTTTGTTTCTGCAGTCCAACATCTCGGATATCGTGCTTTGGGGCTTGACAAACCCAGACGTGGGCAAATGGAATTTGCGGTATTATTGCTGTCCAACCGCTACACTGATGTTTACAACAGTCGACCAATGTCCCAGCTGTTTGACGCTGCTGCCTATCTCGCTGACCATCATGGACTAGACTTTCCGAAATCATGGCGTGCGGAAACCAGGACAGCCAGTACTCTATCGGACATTGAGTGCGACCAGGGTACCTTCCCTGGGGAATAACGGCCCTTTTTAGGGCTTTTCAATCACTGCCATTTAATAGGGGACTCATTTGGTTAAGAGTACCCCTCTTTGAATAACTATCCGTGGCCCTAAGGAATTAATTTGGCTTTGCATTGGTGCCTCCATACAAACTTAAAACCAAATCAAACTACCATTGACTACACTTTTATATGTCGCATAGGCATATTAATTTCAAAATTTGTTAGGGACTTTATTTATGTACACTATGTACTAGATTTTTTGAGCGATAGGATGATAAATAAAAAAAATTTTTTCAACTCTGTTATTTGGTTAATTGCATAGGTGGCTAACACATTATTGGATGTTAGGCTGTCCATTAGTAAAACTGGACTGAATTTGACTTAGGTATGGCTCTTTCGTTTCAGGTGTATGCTGCGTCCGTGGCCTTGCTGTCCTTTTCTTTGCGTGCCCTGCTGTGTGTTGCTGTGCCGCCCGCGCCTCCTGGACCCGAGCCTTTGCCTCCTTTGCCGCTTCCGCCTCGACATAATTACTAGCGAAATGAGGAAGCCTTTCCCCTCACTACCAGTAACTTTCTCTGATTGGTATTAGGAGTAGGGGTGGGTGTGAGTAGGCACCATTCCTACCCACCCTATGGGCTTTCATTTCCCCTGATAGTTACTTTTTAGTAATTCAGGGGAACGCCCACGATTACATCTATAGTGCAATTATGCACTTAAACCCTGAGGGGAGGGAGTAGCGACCCCTCCCTGACGGAAAAAAATGGGTACCTACATGGTACCTATAAAAGATGTACAAATGCCCCTAGTGGGCGGTTACATCTATAAAACACCCAAAGTCAGTCAAACTTGCACTGCAAGATCTTAAATTGCACATAGGGAATAAACCAGCTATTATATTAGGAGACTTTAATGCTTATAATGAAGTATGGGGGTCTCAACAAACTAACAATAGGGGCAGATTATTTGCTAAATGGATAAATGAAAATAGGCTAGTAATACTTAACGATGGCACTAATACTAGACTTAACCCATTAAATGGCACTTTGTCAGCCATAGATCTCACTTTATGTACTCCAAACTTTGCACAGATAGCAAAATGGAGTGTAGATCAAACTGATACATTAGGAAGTGACCACTTTGTAATTATAACTACATTACAAATTACAACTCAATTTGAAACCAATAATAACATTCCAAAATGGAATTACAAAAAAGCAGACTGGGCTAAATTTCAACAAAATATTGGAAAAGAAAAACTTGAAGACCTTCATAATATTAATATAGATACATACTATGATAATATTGTAAATGCAATAGTTAAAGCAGCTAATACTTCTATTCCTAAAACTACCTATAAACCTCATAAACTTACAGTTCCCTGGTGGACTACTGAAATTGGTATTATTAGACAAAATAAAAGAAGGGCTTTAAATAAATTTAAACGTACAAATAATGCTATACATTTTAAAGAATATAAAAAATATGATACGGAATTAAAATCTGCAATAAAGAAAGCAAAGTTTGATTCATGGCAAAAATACTGTAGTAACATAGATCATAACACCAATTCAAAACAAGTATGGGATAAAATTAGAATAATTAGGGGTAAACATACAAACAACCTACCTAAAATAAACAATACAAATAATCATAAGGAACAAGCTGACTTATTGGCCAAGCACTTTCAAGCTATGAGCAGCAATATGAACCATGCCAAAAAATTTCAGAAACATAGGAATAAACTCGAAAAAGATCAAACACATATATTTACAGATTTAGGAAATAAAAAATCTTATTTGAATGATGAAATAAATATTAATGAATGGTATCAAGCTATAAAATCCAAAAAAGATACCTCACCTGGAGAAGACACTATAGGTTATTCAATCTATAAAAATTTACCTATAAACTTTATTAATATAATACTAAATATGTATAATTTAATATGGAGTACTGGACAACTCCCAAATAAATGGAAAACAGCAGTCGTTATACCAATCCTAAAAGCAAATAAAGATAGAAATGACATTAACTCATATAGACCAATCTCACTTACTAATAATATATGTAAAATAATGGAGATTATTATCAATAATAGGCTCAAATATCATTTTGAAACTAATAATCTCATATCCAATAATCAATGTGGATTTAGAAATAATAGATCTACTATTGATCAACTAATCAGATTAGAAACAGCAATTAAACTAGCATTTAATAACATTCAAAAAAGTAATAGACACCTTATTGCTGTTTTTCTAGATATGGAAAAAGCATTTGATCTGGTCTGGACCAAAGGTCTCTTAGCTAAACTAAATAACTACGGTATAACAGGTAATATATATAATTATATAAAAGACTTCTTAAGTGATCGTAAAATACTTACTAGAATAGGAACAACTTATTCTGATAAATACACATTAGAAAATGGTACCCCCCAAGGGAGTGTACTTAGTCCTACATTATTTAACATTATGATTAATGACTTAGATAAAAATTTAGCTTCCCTACAAGTTGAACTATCTCAATTCGCTGATGATAGCGCTCTGTGGAGAACTGGCAATCCTAAAAATCAAAAACACATTAAAGAAATTCAGACAAGTCTAGATAATATAGGCAATTGGGCTGATGAATGGGGATTTAAATTCTCCCATCAAAAAACAGTAGCTGTCCTATTTACTACTATTAAACATAAAAATAGACTTAACACATTATATCCTAAACTTACACTACAAAATCAAGAAATTAAATTTGTAACTGTTGTAAAATTCTTAGGGATGTACTTTGACCAGCACATGACATGGTCTCATCATATAAAAGATCTAGTTAAAAGATGTAAATTGGACCTTAATTTAATTAGAAGTATACAAGGTACTCATTGGGGTGCCTGTCAGAAAACAATTACTACATTATATAGATCACTTATCAGATCCAAAATTGAATATGGGTGTCAAATTTATGCTACGGCAAAACCTACACTCCTTAACAAAATTACACAAATACAAAGAAAAGCCTTACTTATAGCAACTGGAGCCTTACCATCAACATCTACTGAGGAACTACAGGTTCTAGTTGGTGAACTTCCACTTAGTTTGAGACGAAAAGAGATCATGTTAAGATATGCTGCTCGATTGTCTGCTCATAAAGATACTCACCCAACACTACTTATTATTAAGAAATGTACTAAACCTCTTGTTAACAAAGGAAAATACTCAAACTCATGTGGTAAACAAATAAATACCATAAAAACTAAATTACCTGAGGATATTTTTAAAGTACAGAAAATTATAACACCTATTATAATCCCATTGAGACTCAACAAAATAACTGTAGATTTCTCACTCCAAAACCTAGGAAATAAAATTCAAAATTCTCATCTTATGAAAACAATTATAAATGAAAAATTTAATAGCAAATATAAAAATCACATAAAAATCTTCACTGATGGCTCTAAAACAACTAATCCTGCAAGAACAGCAGCAGCATGGGTCATACCACAATTAGATATATATGAAGGTATAAGACTGCCAGATTATTGCTCAATCTATACTGTTGAATTTTGGGCTATACTACAAGCCCTTATGTGGATTCAAAAAAATAAACCTTCCAAAACTCTGGTTGTGAGCGACTCACTCAGTGTCATGACAACAATTAATAATAATAATTCCTATAGCAGAAAAAACTTTTTATATCAATTACAATACCAAATTACTAAATTCCAAACACAAAATATTATAGTAGAATTTCTATGGATCCCCTCACATATAGGTGTTAAGGGCAATGAGTTAGCTGATAAGTTAGCTAATAAAAAAATAAATAATATATATTATGAACCAATACAATATAATCATACTGAAATGTATGGACTTATCATTAATATGATAAACACTATATGGCAAAATACATGGAGCTCATCCAATAAAGGGAGAGTACTATACAATACAAAAAAAATTGTTCAAAGAAAATCACTAATATTAGGCAACACCAGGAGAGAACAAATTAAAATGAATAGGATAATGATAGGAAAAACAAAATTAGCTAATAGTTTTGGCAAATATATAGGAACATTTCCACATGATATTAATTGCTTTAAATGTAAACAACCAGAAGATTTAGATCATATATTTAATAAATGCAAAAATAACCTTATACACAGAATTAAACTCAAAACTAAACTAAAATTACAAAATACAACAAATATATATCCTAAAATACTTGACCTAACTCAACCTAATATTCAATTAATGGCTAAAAACATTATTGACTTTCTTATTAACACTAACTTAATTGATAAAATATAAATAATATAAAATAAAAATAAAACTCCAATTAATAATTAGTATCACTTATAATACATATATAGTATAAACCAGTCTAAAACCCATTATTGGCTTGTGTCTCTGTTTAAGGTTGTCTTATGATGGAATGAATATATGAAGTTCATGGTGGGCTTTTGAGTCCATAGTGGGCTTTACGTAAACACGGGTATGCATTCACCCATGATGACATACTGGCAGAGTTCACCGCTTTAATATAAATGTTAAATTAACTTAATATTATATTCAATTAATGGCTAATAACATTATTGACTTTCTTATTAACACTAACTTAATTGATAAAATATAAATAATATAAAATAAAAATAAAACTCCAATTAATAATTAGTATCACTTATAATACATATATAGTATAAACCAGTCTAAAACCCATTATTGGCTTGTGTCTCTGTTTAAGGTTGTCTTATGATGGAATGAATATATGAAGTTCATGGTGGGCTTTTGAGTCCATAGTGGGCTTTACGTAAACACGGGTATGCATTCACTCATGATGACATACTGGCAGAGTTCACCGCTTTAATATAAATGTTAAATTAACTTAATATTAAATATAAAATAAATAATTACATAACATACTATGTAATATAAACTAGTCCGAACCCTCAATTAGCTTGTGTCTCTATTTGGGTTGTCTCATGATGGGATGTAGTATGGAGTTCTTAATGAACTTTTACGTAACACACGGGCTACATTCACTCATGATTACATACTGATAGAGTTCACCGCTTAATATAAACTTTATTATTAACTTAGATTAAAATAAATAATTAGCCTGTGTCTCTGTCTAAGTGGTCCTATGATGGGATGTAGTATGGAGTTCTTATGAACTTTTACGTAACACACGGACTACATTCACTCATGGTTACTTACTGATAGAGTTCACCGCTATATTGACACTTATATTGTAATATTAGACTGAGTTAGCCTCATTACAATACCTAAACAGAATAAAAGTTAATGGCAGTTGGCATTCCAAATTACATACAACATATGGACATTCAGTGGAAGTGTAAACTCTTGGACAATGGAGAAATGGAAAATTGCTGCTATCATTGACGACAGAGGAAAAGTGGGGAACCAGTCTACAAAATAAAACAGTCCTTTTCAGGGCTATGGTTTTGTTCATGTTAAATGTTCATACTAATTATTGCTATTAAATTTTCTTGCTTAATGTTTATGTTAATACTAAAATTTTTTCTACTAACCATAATACTTATAGTTAGGTTAATGTTCATCTTAATACTAATATTTTCTATTATCCATAATTCTTATAGTTTAGTTTATTGTTCATGTTAATGTTCATGCTCTTTCTTGTTCATTAATTTTTATTAACAATAATTCATGTTACTTTATGTCGTCTTGTATTGTCTTATATGTTTGCTATTTCCCCCCCCCCTATTTTGTGATTCTCGAGAATAGGTGAAGGTCAGTGAAACAATTGAGACACAGGCTCTTTTCTGTATAGAAATCGCCTGGATTGGTGTACGCGCGTATAGACAGCCTGGTCTATTTTCGTGCTTACGAACAAGTATACAATTAGGTATACCTCTATTCTTAATCCAATCTGACTCGCTGGGAAGCTGATATTGAACCTTATCTCACTCTACTTCTTAAAACTATGTCTTGTATTGTTATATGTATTCGAAACAGAGAATTCTCACACTAGATTGGTATTAGAGAATTCCATTTGAACAACTTCTTGCTCCAACTCAAATATGATCTTTTTGGATCCACACCCAACAAAATTCATAACTTATTATAACCTACCGAGATTAAACTTTTCTAGTCACTTCGACTACTTAGTGCAAAATAGTACTAGGGTGAATTGCCCCCTTTAGAAGGGTTTTTCACCGGTTTTATAGGATGGTGGTAATCTTATAGTACACTTTGTACTTACTTAAGTGATACTAGTGTAAGTGTTAGGAAATTCGTAACTAATTATTATCTGGACTCAATTGCACAGGTGGCTTACACTCAATTGGTATAGGGCCTCCATTAATATAACTGGACTAATTGAATAAATCATTAAATCTGGTAACCTCACAGACACACACAATGCGTACACACAAAAGTCCCTACTAGAATATATAAGGTAGTCTTACCCCAGGACTATCAGTCCCCTGCAGCACAAGGCTGCAACAGTTATTAAAATATAACAACAAAACAATACCTATCACAACAATATAGCACTTGTGAGGTTACACTAATAAAACGGGTGTGGGACTTTCGTACTCCTTGGGTTTGTTCGTGTTTGGGTCCGGTTGTGCGCTCTCCTCCTCTGCGTGTGGGACTGCGGATTGCGGTGCCTTGGATGTTCTCTGCCCTGCCCTTGCCTCCTTTTCCTCTTCCGGACATGCTGCAAAATAGAGGTGTGGATTGACCTTGCCTACCTCTCCTGGGCCTTCATTTACATTGATAGTTACTTTTTAGTAATTCAATGTAACGCCCTATTAAGATCTCGATACTCTTAACTCCCCTCTCAAAGAGGGGAACATCAAATGTCCAGTGATATACTGGATATAAAAGTTATACAAATGTCCCTAGTGGACGGTTATAACTATAAAAATCAATCAATCAATCAATCAGTCTGGTAGGCAACGCATCAAACAAAGATAATGATTATCTTATATCCCTCTCAAATGGGCTCCATGTTCTGTTGCAACATATAAATGAGGGTATAAAAACTAACAAATTCCTAAAACCAACATGAATTACACAAACATACAGGATAATACAATTACAAATAAGCTAAATAAAAATCTTATCATATGGCAATGGAATGCTAGGAGTTTAGTGAAAAATATTAATGAATTAAAATTAAAACTAATTAACTCCCCTGTTCAGCCCCATATAATATGTATACAGGAAACTAGAATAAAAGATAACAATAAAAAACTTCCAAATATACAGGGGTATGCTCCTGGATATTTTCAAAATAGAAAAGTAGGACAAAGGGGGGGGGGACTTGGTATATATTTAAATAATAACATACCATCTGCATCAATAATTCCTATTGATTCAGAAAAAATTAATAACTCTCTAATTGAAGTACAAGCCATGTCAATAAACACAGGAACCATTAAATTTAATCTTTATAACTTTTATGATCCAGGGGGAGGCAACATAGAATCAAATAAACTTGCATTGCAAGATCTTAAATTGCACATAGGAAATAAACCAGCTATTATATTAGGAGACTTTAATGCTTATAATGAAGTATGGGGGTCTCAACAAACTAACAATAGGGGCAGATTATTTGCTAAATGGATAAATGAAAATAGGCTAGTAATTCTTAACGATGACACTAATACTAGACTTAATCCATTAAATGGCACTTTGTCAGCCATAGATCTCACTTTATGTACTCCAAACTTTGCACAGATAGCAAAATGGAGTGTAGATCAAACTGATACATTAGGAAGTGACCACTTTGTAATTATAACTACATTACAAATTACAACTCAATTTGAAACCAATAATAACATTCCGAAATGGAATTATAAAAAAGCAGACTGGGCTAAATTTCAACAAAATATTGGAAAAGAAAAACTTGAAGACCTTCATAATATTAATATAGATACATACTATGATAATATTGTAAATGCAATAGTTAAAGCAGCTAATGCTTCTATTCCTAAAACTACCTATAAACCTCATAAACTTACAGTTCCCTGGTGGACTACTGAAATTGGTATTATTAGACAAAATAAAAGAAGGGCTTTAAATAAATTTAAACGTACAAATAATGCTATACATTTTAAAGAATATAAAAAATATGATACGGAATTAAAATCTGCAATAAAGAAAGCAAAGTTTGATTCATGGCAAAAATACTGTAGTAACATAGATCATAACACCAATTCAAAACAAGTATGGGATAAAATTAGAATAATTAGGGGTAAACATATAAACAACCTACCTAAAATAAACAATACAAATAATCATAAGGAACAAGCTGACTTATTGGCAAAGCACTTTCAAGCTATGAGCAGCAATATGAACCATACAAAAAAATTTCAGGAATATAGGAATAAACTTGAAAAAGATCAAACACATATATTTACAGACTTAGGAAATAAAAAATCTTATTTGAATGATGAAATAAATATTAATGAATGGTATCAAGCTCTTAAATCCAAAAAAGATACCTCACCTGGAGAAGACACTATAGGTTATTCAATCTATAAAAATTTACCTATAAACTTTATTAATATAATACTAAATATGTATAACTTAATATGGAGTACTGGTCAACTCCCAAATAAATGGAAAACAGCAGTAGTTATACCAATACTAAAAGCAAATAAAGATAGAAATGACATTAACTCATATAGACCATTCTCACTTACTAATAATATATGTAAAATAATGGAGATTATTATCAATAATAGGCTCAAATATCATTTTGAAACTAATAATCTCATATCCAATAATCAATGTGGATTTAGAAATAATAGATCTACTATTGATCAACTAATTAGACTAGAAACAGCAATTAAACTAGCATTTAATAACATTAAAAAAAGTAATCGGCACCTTATTGCTGTTTTTCTAGATATGGAAAAAGCATTTGATTTGGTCTGGACCAAAGGTCTCTTAGCTAAACTAAATAACTACGGTATAACAGGTAATATATATAATTTTATAAAAGACTTCTTAAGTGATCGTAAAATACTTACTAGAATAGGAACAACTTAGTCTGACAAATACACATTAGAAAATGATACCCCCCAAGGGAGTGTACTTAGTCCTACATTATTTAACATTATGATTAATGACTTAGATAAAAATTTAGCTTCCCTACAGGTTGAACTATCTCAATTCGCTGATGATAGCGCTCTGTGGAGAGCTGGCAATCCTAAAAATCAAAAACACATTAAAGAAATTCAGACAAGTCTAGACAATATAGGCAATTGGGCTGATGAATGGGGATTTAAATTCTCCCATCAAAAAACAGTAGCTGTCCTATTTACTACTATTAAACATAAAAATAGACTTAACATATTATATCCAAAACTTACACTACAAAATCAAGAAATTAAATTTGTAACTGTTGTAAAATTCTTAGGGATGTACTTTGACCAGCACATGACATGGTCTCATCATATAAAAGATCTAGTTAAAAGATGTAAATCGGACCTTAATTTAATTAGAAGTATACAAGGTACTCATTGGGGTGCCTGTCAGAAAACAATTACTACATTATATAGATCACTTATCAGATCTAAAATTGAATATGGGTGTCAAATTTATGCTACGGCAAAACCTACACTCCTTAAAAAAATTACACAAATACAAAGAAAAGCCTTACTTATAGCAACTGGAGCCTTACCATCAACATCTACTGAGGAACTACAGGTTCTAGTTGGTGAACTTCCACTTAGTTTAAGACGAAAAGAGATCATGTTAAGATATGCTGCTCGATTGTCTGCTCATAAAGATACTCACCCAACACTTCTTATTATTAAGAAATGTACTAAACCTCTAGTCAACAAAGGAAAATACTCAAACTCATGTGGTAAACAAATAAATACCATAAAAACTAAATTACCTGAGGATATTTTTAAAGTACAGAAAATTATAACACCTATTATAATCCCATGGAGACTCAACAAAATAACTGTAGATTTCTCACTCCAAAACCTAGGAAATAAAATTCAAAACTCTCATCTTATGAAAACAATTATAAACGAAAAATTTAATAGCAAATATAAAAATTACATAAAAATCTTCACTGATGGCTCTAAAACAACTAATCCTGCAAGAACAGCAGCAGCATGGGTCATACCACAATTAGATATATATGAAGGTATAAGACTGCCAGATTATTGCTCAATCTATACTGTTGAATTTTGGGCTATACTACAAGCCCTTATGTGGATTCAAAAAAATAAACCTTCCAAAACTCTGGTTGTGAGCGACTCACTCAGTGTCATGACAACAATTAATAATAATAATTCTTATAGTAGAAAAAACTTTTTATATCAATTACAATACCAAATTACTAAATTTCAAACACAAAATATTATAGTAGAATTTCTATGGATCCCCTCACATATAGGTGTTAAGGGCAATGAGTTAGCTGATAAGTTAGCTAATAAAAAAATAAATAATATATATTATGAACCAATACAATATAATCATACTGAAATGTACGGACTTATCATTAATATGATAAACACTATATGGCAAAATACATGGAGCTCATCCAATACAGGGAGAGTACTATACAATACAAAAAAAATTGTTCAAAGAAAATCACTAATATTAGGCAACAACAGGAGAGAACAAATTAAAATGAATAGGATAATGATAGGAAAAACAAAATTAGCTAATAGTTTTGGCAAATATATCGGAACATTTCCACACGATATTAATTGCTTTAAATGTAAACAACCAGAAGACTTAGATCATATATTTAATAAATGCAAAAATAACCTTATACACAGAATTAAACTCAAAACCAAACTAAAATTACAAAATATAACAAATATATATCCTAAAATACTTGACCTAACTCAACCTAATATTCAATTAATGGCCAAAAACATTATTGACTTTCTTATTAACACTAACTTAATTGATAAAATATAAATAATATAAAATACAAATAAAACTCCAATTAATAATTAGTATCACTTATAATACATTATTGGCTTGTGTCTCTGCTTAAGGTTGTCTTATGATGGAATGAATATATGAAGTTCATGGTGGGCTTTTGAGTCCATAGTGGGCTTTACGTAAATACGGGTATGCATTCACTCATGATGACATACTGGCAGAGTTCACCGCTTTAATATAAATGTTAACTTAACTTAATATTAAACATAAAATAAATAATTACATAACATACTGTGTAATATAAACTAGTCCGAACCCACAATTAGCTTGTGTCTCTATTTGGGTTGTCTCATGATGGGATGTAGTATGGAGTTCTTAATGAACTTCTACGTGACTTACGGACTACATTCACTCATGATTACATACTGATAGAGTTCACCGCTTAATATAAACTTTATTATTAACTTAGATTAAAAATAAATAATTAGCCTGTGTCTCTGTCTGAGTGGTCCTATGATGGGATGTAGTATGGAGTTCTTATGAACTTCTACGTGACTTTCGGACTACATTCACTCATGGTTACTTACTGATAGAGTTCACCGCTATATTGACACCTATATTGCAATATTAGACTGAGATAGCCCCATTACAATACCTAAACAGAATAAAAGTTGATGGCAGTTGGCATTCCAAATTATATACAACATGTGGACATTCAGTGGAAGTGTAAACTCTTGGACAATGGAGAAATGGAAAATTGCTGCTATCATTGACGACAGAGGAAAAGTGGGGAACCAGTCTACAAAATAAAACAGTCCTTTTCAGGGCTATGGTCTTGTTCATGTTGAACGTTCATACTAATTATTGCTATTAAATTTTCTAGCTTAATGTTTATGTTAATACTAACATTTTCTACTAACCATAATTCTCATAGTTTAGATTAATATTCATGTTAATACTAATATTTTCTATTAACCATAATTCTTATAATTTAGTTTAATCTTCATGTTAATGTTCATGCTCTTTCTTGTTCATAAATTTCTACTAACAATAATTCATGTTACTTTATGTCGTCTTGTATTGTCTTATATGTTTGCTATTACCCCCCTATTTTTGTGATTCTCGAGAATAGGTGAAGGTCAGTGAAACAGTTGAGACACAGGCTCTTTTCTGTCTAGAAATCGCCTGGATTGGTGTACGCGCGTATAGACAGCCTGGTCTATTTTCGTGCTTACGAACAAGTATACAATTAGGTATACCTCTATTCTTAATCCAATCTGACTCGCTGGGAAGCTGATATTGAACCTTATCTCACTCTACTTCTTAAATCTGTGTCTTGTATTGTTATATGTATTCGAAACAGAGAATTCTCACACTAGATTGGTATTAGAGAATTCCATTTGAACAACTTCTTGTTCCAACTCAAATATGATCTTTTTGGATCCACACCCAACAAAATTCACAACTTATTATAACCTACCAAGATTAAACTTTTCTAGTCACTTGGACTACTTAGTGCAAAATAGTACTAGGGTGAATTGCCCTCTTTAGAAGGGTTTTTCACCGGTTTATAGGATGGTGGTAATCTTATAGTACACTTTGTACTTACTTAAGTGATACTAGTGTAAGTGTTAGGAAATTCGTAACTAATTATTATCTGGACTCAATTGCACAGGTGGCTTACACTCAATTGGTATAGGGCCTCCATTAATATAACTGGACTAATTGAATAAATCATTAAATCTGGTAACCTCACAGACACACACAATACGTACACACAAAAGTTCCTACTAGAATATATAAGGTAGTCTTACCCCAGGACTATCAGTCCCCTGCAGCACAAGGCTGCAACAGTTATTAAATATAACAACAAAACAATACATATCACAACAATATAGCACTTGTGAGGTTACACTAATAAAATGGGTGTGGGACTTTCGTACTCCTTGGGTTTGTTTGGGTCCGGTGGTGCGCTCTCCTCCTCTGCGTGTGGGACTGCGGATTGCGGTGCCTTGGATGTTCTCTTCCCTGCCCTTGCCTCCTTTTCCTCTTCCGGACATGTTGCAAAATAGAGGTGTGGATTGACCTTGCCTACCTCTCCTGGGCCTTCATTTACATTGATAGTTACTTTTTAGTAATTCAATGTAACGCCCTATTAAGATCTCGATACTCTTAACTCCCCTCTCAAAGAGGGGAACATCAAATGTTCAGTGATATACTGGATATAAAAGTTATACAAATGTCCCTAGTGGACGGTTATAACTATAAAAATCAATTAATCAATCAGTCTGGTAGGCATTAGTCGCAGTGAACCAGGCACGTTATACACACGTAGCGCAATGTCGGAGAAATCTACTCTAGCGATGGACATAATACCAGAGATGGCCCTTCGAGCAATTTCTAGCTTGGGGCAACAAATGGCTACAAATTGGAGCCTAAGAGCAGCGGGGAAGAGAACTTCTCTGCTGCTTATCTGGGAAACAAAAATCCTCAAGGACATACCAGGGGCCAAAAAGTACAGAGGACAAGATGGACGGCGGCGAAGGCGGGAAACCGAGCAACCACGCCGCCCACCCCCCCCCCCCCACCAGCAGTTCAAGAAGAGGTAACACAAGAGACTATTACAGACTCACCTGTACAGGAGGTTACATTACAAGCTCTTCAAGAACGGATAGAGACACTATCTAACCAAATGCTGGCGCTATTTACAACGGAAACAGTGGAAGCGGCCACGTCTCCTATAGACATACAGATAGAACCAGCAATGGAAACTCCAGAACCACCGCCACCACCCCCTAAAAAGAAAAAAGGAAAGGGAAAGGGGAAAAGGGGGAAGTTAACAACATCAACACCCCCCACTCCATCACCAGGGCCGGCAGTGGACTTGGACAAAATATTGGAAGAAGAAAGCCCGGAGGCCAAATGGGAATCACCCGCCAAAACAGTGCGGATGCCAGACGAAAGCAAAGAAAAATTAATGGTGAAGCTATGCAGAGAGATGGGACTTGAACCTTTATTAACAAACAAGAAGAAGGCATCTAATTTCGTCTCTGCAGTACAATACATTGGATTTAGATCAATGCAAACTTCGCCACCACGTGTCAGCCAATGGCATCACGCACTGAACATATTAGGCAGCTATTACTACGAAGCCTTTGAGGATAGACCACTCCACCACCTGCAAGATGCGGCAGCCTATATTGCAAAGAAACACGGATATTACTTCCCTAGACGGACATTCGTGGAAGAAAGGACTGCCGCCTTCCTTGCTGAGATGGAAGACAGGAGGGCCACCTTCCAACCGGTGGAGTACTAGCCCAAATAGGGCTACTTTCACTGCCATTTTATTATTAATAGGGGACTCATTTGGTATCGAGTACCCCTCTTTGACTAACCATTTGACCCTGAAAAGAATAATTTGACCTCTTTGGCACTGCCGAAACAAATTCATAACCCAATTCCCCTACCATTGACTACACTTTTATGTGTCGCTTAGACATTGTAGTTTAAATACAATAGGGACTAACGCATGTACACTTAGTACTAGTCCCTATTTTTGGATAGGATAATAGGTAATATTTTGTAACTCAGATATTTGGTTAATTGCATAGGTGGCTTACACATTATTGGTTGTTAGGTTGTCCATTAGTATAACCGGACTGAATTTGATGCATGAGCGCGTCCTTGGCTCTTCGCCTCCCTTGCTGCCTGCAGCAGTTAATTCACGTGCATGCACGCCCAATAACTATGCAGATACAGGCGATATGAGAAAACTATTTTTCTCTCGCTTTTCTTTACAGCTATTGCAGAGGTAGGCACATCCAATGAATACTGAATGGGTGGGTGTGTGTGGGTTCTATTCCTACCCACCCCACGGCCCTACATTCACCCAGAGGCAGTTCAATAATTGCCCCGTGGTGACGGCCTAATTAAATAAGTGCTTCTATATAAGCACATAAACGCCTGCAGGGTGCGCGGCACCATTCCCACCCTCAGGATAAATTAAATAACTCCCCATTGGGAGATAAAACAGTGACAAGAGCCGTAATGGACGAATCACTTAAAATCCATCATACTTACTTACTTACAGTCTGGTAGGTGTTTGTCATACGGTGACGGGAAACCGAGCCGGTGGTGACGGGAAACCGAACCTGGGCAATATTATCACCCCACTTGACCAGTATACAGCACAGTTAAAGATATATCCCACAAGCTTGAAGACAAAGGAGAAAAAATGGCGTGGAGGCCACGTGGAATCAAAGATGGCGGCCTGTGTGTATCACTATCAACATCAACGGTGCTACACGATGGTGACAGAAAGCCAACGGAGATTCCATAAGGAACATATCGTCAACCTGAAAGTACTCCGCAACGTCACACAGGAGTACTGCTTCAAGAATTTGGGGATAAAGAGGAAAACTGGCCATGATATGAGGGAACCTCTCATGGACAACCTACTGCACGAGTAACAGACGTCCCGGAGACATATGTATAACTCAAACTAGGTTTTTATTCATTTGCCTGAATGAAAATAGGGGACTCATTTGACTTCGAGTACCCCTTTTTGACTAACTATTTGGCCCTGAAAAGACTAATTCGACCATTTTTGGCACTGCCTTCAATAAATTCATAACCAAAATTACCTACCGTTGACTACACTTTTATATGTCGCTTAGACATTTTAATTTTTAAATTTCTAGGGATTTTGTATGTACGCTCATGGTACTAAGTCCCTTTTTTATGTTAGGATGATTAATTAATATTTTAACTGGGATATTTGACTAATTACACAGGTGGCTTACACATTATTGGTTGTTAGGCTGTCCATTAGTACAACTGGACTAAATTTGACGCATGAGCGCGTGCCTGGCACTTCGCCTCCCTTGCTGCCTGCTGCAGTAATTTCTCGTGCTTGCACGACCTTACTGAGCAGATACAGGCGACGTGAGTTAAACTTTTTTACTCTCGCCTTACATCACTGCTTCTGCAGACCTAGGCAAACAGAATACTGATTGGGTGGGTGTGTGTAGGTCCAATTCCTACCCACCCTAACGGCCTTTCAATCACACAGTACCGGTACACTTACTGGTCCGATGTGACGGCCAAACTAAATAGTGATCTATGATCACATAAACGCCTGAGGGTGTGGTATTATTCCCACCCTCAGGATAAAATTAAATAATTGCCCTTTGGCAAATAAAACAGTGTCAAGAGCCCCAGGGACGTGGCACTTAAAACTCATCAATACATACATAGTCTGGCTACCCATCGTTGGTGCATCAAAGAAGATGAGCAGAGTTCAAAAGTTAAGAGAGCTTCAAATGCATCTGGAGAATGCTAGACCTCTCCTGGACGAGCTGGCAATGGAGGCCGAAGAAAAAGAGACCAGAATTAAAGAAGAGGAGAAGAGTAAAAAGAAAGAAGAGGAGAAGGAAATGAAAATGTCAATTTTGCCTCACCGCATGATGAGGCAAACTAGTGAAGTCAAGCCCATGGTGTAGACACCTTCACCAGAACCAGTTCGTCCACTACAGGCACAGCCCCCACCGCAACAACCACAGCCTCGGCCGCAACAACTTCAGCCGCATCCACGGTTGCGGAATAGAGGAAGAAATGAAGAGACTTTCACTATCCCTCAAACAGAAGATTGGGATAGTGAAGCCACTCATTCTCCCTCTGTGCTCCCAATCACAAGAGTGAATTGGGAGAATGATTGGAGTAGGAGATGTGTGTGTGGGGCTAGACCTGGGAGATGCCAGCATTAACCAGGTGCATTTTGAAGTTTAAAAAAACAGCCCTTCTCAGGGCTACCCAAATTAATTAGAAAAGAAATACTATGTCAATTGCCAATGGGTGTGAGAGAGGAGTAGTGTGATTATAAACACTGACTCTATTTAGATGGTATATGGTGTGATTTTGGATAGTATATAATAGGGTTTGTTTTGGCTGCTTCCCCGTGTGTGTGGTTAGTATAGGGTGTGATTTTGGATAGTATATAGTATGGTTTGTTTTGGCTGCTTCCCCGTGTGTGTGGTTAGTATAGGGTGTGATTTTGGATAGTATATAATAAGATTTGCACCTGTTCCCGAACTTGATCTACAACACCGCCACCACTACGATCTCCAACAAGCAACCGTTTATTCCTTAACTCAAGCACTGGAGTTAAGGAGGGGAGTTTTTCTTGATTAATAGCTCTTTTTTAATCAAGGTTTTGGCCCCACAGCTTGTTGGAATACAGATGAGTCAAATCCACTACTGCCTTACCGAAGCTTGCAATTCACCACCCTACAACGCATCAGGATCCAGCAGAGAAACAACCATCTACGCTTACCAGCCACTCCACCTAACTGCGCTACAGGACCCAGCTGCAAACCTGAGACCTAACCAACCACTACAACCAGCCATCTACGCCAACCAGCAGCCACTCCACCCCAAACCGTCCGGACATCATAACTGTAAGTCATTAGCAATATATTATACTCTGTGCTGAAACAAGTTACTTTCAACTTTTAAAACTCTCACGACTACCACTATCCTCGCTAAACTCTATATCTTCTATCACACGGTTATACACAAATTAACTATTCAATATGGCCGACCAACCTAAGGCACACAACAAAGGCAAAATGGCCGCCACCCAAACAGCTGTTAAAACAAACAAACAGGGTATGAAAGTAAGACAAGGGCAGGCGACACGTAGAAATAACAAACAAAAGAAAATGTTCCAAACACCAGGCATTACAAATGATGCAAATAAAGTAAATAAATCTAGAATGTACTCAACACCCGAGTTACAAGTTCTAATGAAAGAAGCGGCAAAACTAGACCCGCTATCGCCCATTGAATTCAATTTACATAACGAAACATTACTAACTGAAGATCTGGACGCCACATTGGCCCCCGGCGATCCCATATTCAATATTTCCACCCCAATATCGTTAACCCCCATCAACAAACAGATAGGAAATTCAGGCCCATATTCGGCGGACGTGGTGGAAAACACCCCTTCCCGAACTTTTCAAACAGGGGATCCAAATTTATACTTGGCGGACGAGGTGGAAAACACCCCAAACCGAACGATTCAAATTGACAAACCAAAAAGCCAAGCGGACGCAGTTGAAAACACCCCCCCCCCCCACACAAAATTTACTTATGCTCAAGCCGCTAAATCAATTATACCAAATCATAGTAGCACAAAACCAGGAACATCCAAAGTAACACCCCAAGCAAAGGAAACTCCATCCTCCAACTCAAAGGGACAAAATTACAACAAAATAGGACATAACGAAAAAACCGCTAATATAGGGCCAAAACCTACTTTCCACAGGCCGGAACTAACACTCTACATTAAGAGCAATTCCAGCAAATTAATCAACTTGTCCACAAATAGCATAGCAGGGGCAATAAATAGGGTACACACAGGCTCATGCAAAATTATCAGGCCAAACACCAACTATATAATACTGCACTGTAGTACCAGCCAACAAACAGCAAAGTATTTAGAAATGAATACCCTAGCCGGAATACCAATACAGGTAACCAAACCGTACAAAATAACGGCCCAGAACAGAAATACCACAGAAAAAGGCAAAAACAACTCCCCACTACCGCCACCCACTAAATTTAAAGCAGTAATAAAGCTAACAGGGGCAATGTCCCAGTGGGACACAAACACACTAAACAAAAAATTAACTGAAGGTGGCAATAACATCTCCAAAACTTATAGGATAGGTAATAGGGGCCCCAAATGCACCATCACAGTGATAGAAACAGTAACCCCATTGCCGCCACTTATCCAAATAGGTACTACAGGATCCCAATATAGAATAGAACCCTACACAAATAAACCTAGGTTCTGCTCAAATTGTAAGCACTGGGGCCATTATTCCACAAAATGTAAACTACCAAATAAATGCAGTAACTGTGGAAAGGCACATAAGGGAGAATGCGCAAAACTAAAACCCAAATGCGCCCAATGTAAAGGGGCCCACCCAGTGAAATCCCCAGTATGTCCGGCCACAATAAGGGAAAAAGAGATAATAGATTACATGGAAAGTAACCGGGTAGACTATCGCACAGCAAGGCAAAGGCATAAACTCCGTAGAGCAAAAACCATAGAAACCACAAATCAGCCACACTTAGAAGATAAATTAGAAATAGAAATCAACAAAATACTAGAAACAGTAATACACCTAACTGGTATTAAACCTGGATTACACAAAAAACTAAAACAAATTAAAAATCAAATTAAGACCCTAATTGCAGTAAATGACCCCAGTAGAAATGGCTAACACAACTACTGGTAATGTTTCTATATGGCAATGGAATGCCAGAGGTATATCAACTAACATGAATGAACTAAAACTTAAACTAATTAACACCAAAAACAAACCAGATATCCTCTGCATTCAAGAAACAAGGCTAACAAATAAAACCAAAACATTGCCAAATATAATGGGATACGCCCCAGGGTACCTCCAACAACGCAAAGAGGGACCGGGGGGAGGACTAGCCATTTATGTAAAAAACACCATAAAATCTGTAGAACTAGTACCAATCACAGCAAAAGAAATAACTAACACACATGTAGAGGTACAATCAATAAAAATTAAAATGGGTAACACTGATTTACAAATTATCAATTTTTATGACCCAGGAACTAATAACGCCCTAAGCAATGAACAAATATTAGTAACCCTAAATACCATAATCACCAGTGAGCGCACTGTCATATGCGGAGATTTTAATGCACATAATAAGCTGTGGGGGGGGGGGGGAAGATGACGGACACTAGGGGCAGGTTGATTGAGGCTTGGGCCAATATATCAGCACTGACCATATTAAATAATGGCGCCGGAACACGACTGAATCCGATAAACGGTGCCTTGTCCGCCATTGACCTCACCCTATGCACAAAAACACTAGCACAAGTGGCGGAGTGGGAGGTGGATCAAACTGACCCCATGGGCAGTGACCACTTCCTAGTTATCACCACCCTGCAAATGACAGTGCAGTCGCAGGTCCAAAAAAACAACCCCAGGTGGAACTATAAAAAAGCAGACTGGGACTTATTTAAACAAATGTTAAATGATGAAGATACTACCCAGATAGAAACAAATGACATAGACCAATACTATGAAAACATTAATAATGTAATTAATAAAGCAGCAGCTAAAAGCATTCCATCCACTACTTATAAGGCACCAAAACTTACTGTGCCCTGGTGGAATGACGAAATTAAAACAACCCAGCAGGCTAAAAACAAAGCACTCAAAAAATTTAAGAGAACCAAACTCACCACGCACTTTGTGGAATTCAAAAATCACACTCAAAAATTAAAAGAGCTGATCAAAAAAGCCAAAATGGAAACCTGGCAAGCATACTGTGGTACACTCAACCACAAAACAAATTCTAAACAAGTATGGAATAAGATCAAAAGGATTAGAGGTAAAAAAACCAACAACACCCCTAAACTAAGCAATACAAACAGTGATAAAGAACAAGCTGACTTATTAGCTCAACACTTTACTAATATGAGCAAAAGCAGCAACCATACAAAAGAATTTCAATTACATAGAGCCATTGAAGAAAGAGTAAACCCACAAATATTTCAAGACTTGGGACCTAAGGACTCTCCTTTAAACAACAAAATAACCAAATACGAATGGGACCAAGCACTCAAAACAAAAAAAGAAACTTCACCTGGGGAAGATAAAATAGGGTATATAATATATAAGCAATTACCACCAAATATAGTTCATATAATAATAAACTTCCTAAATAACATATGGGACACAGGAAAGCTACCAAAAAAATGGAAACATGCGATAGTAATACCTATCTTAAAACCTAATAAAGACAGCCATGATGTAAACTCATATAGGCCCATATCTCTAACCAATAACATCTGTAAAATCATGGAAACTATCATCAACAACAGAATCAAGTCACATCTTACAAAAAATAACCTCATCTCAGAAAATCAATGTGGATTCAGAAACAAGCGCTCCACTACAGATCAACTTGTAAGACTTGAAACTGCTATCAAACTAGCATTTAACTCGCAGCAAAAACAGAGCAGAAACCTTATTGCGGTTTTTCTCGATCTCGAGAAAGCATTCGATCTAGTATGGACCAAAGGCCTTATAGCCAAATTAAATAACTACGGCATTACTGGACGGATGTTTAACTTTATCCAAGATTTCCTAACAAACCGCACAATTACAACTAGGGTAGGGGCAACTTACTCTGAGAAACACTCCCTTGAAAACGGAACTCCACAAGGAAGTGTACTCAGCCCCACCCTCTTTAACATAATGATAAACGACCTAGATAAAAATTTGGCAACTACCAAAGTTGAACTGTCACAATTTGCTGACGATGGTGGCCTATGGAGAGCAGGAAACCCCTCCAACCACAAAAACATCTCCGAAATTCAAACCAGCCTTAATAATATTGGAAACTGGGCTAATCAATGGGGATTCAAACTATCGCACCAAAAAACGGTAGCCGTACTGTTCACCCCATACAGACGAAACATAAAATATCCTAAATTAACAATACAGGATCAGGAAATAAAATTTGTCAAAGTAGCAAAATTTCTGGGTATGTACTATGACCAACATCTCACATGGGCGTACCACATAGAGGATTTAGTTAATAGATGTAGCCGGGACCTAAATTTAATAAAAAGCCTTAAAGGCACCCATTGGGGTGCTGACCAAGAAACATCTCTAAAATTATATAGAGCTCTGGTAAGATCTAAACTAGATTATGGATGCCAAGTTTACTCATCAGCCTCCTTAACACAACTTAAAAAATTAGATCAAATACAAAGAGCGGCACTATTAAATTGTACCGGAGCTCTGAAAACAACATCGACAGCCGAGCTGCATGTCTTAACGGGAGAGTTGCCCCTACACTTGAGACGGCAAGAGCTCCTTCTAAAATATGCAGCACGGCTGTCCACCCACCCCGCAACACACCCCACCCTCCTGGCCATAAACAAAACCAACATCCCAATCAGGAAAAGCTTGAAACAAAAACTACCCATGGGAAAACAATATCATCTATTAAAAACAATAGTACCAGTAGAACTAATCCCTCTAGAAAATAACGTAGTGTACGAACACGAACCTTGGAACAACGTACAATCTAAAGTCAACACCACTCTCACAGAAAAAGGCAGTAAACAAAATCAAGAACACAATCTCAAAATAGAAGCCTTAAACATTATAAATACTCAATACCAACAATATACCAAAATATATACGGATGGATCTAAAATTACAAATCCATACAGAACAGCTGCTGCAATGGTCATACCAGAGCTTAACATACAAATAGGCAGACGTCTCCCAGACTACTGCTCTATTTACACAGCTGAATTCTGGTCCATCCTCAAATCATTACAATGGATTGAAGAATTCAAACCTAATAAGACAGTAATAATTAGTGACTCGCTTAGCGTCCTATCTTCAATCCAAACAAATACCACCAAATGCAGGGAAGATTTTCTCAATCAAATAAACGCCAAACTAAAACAACTAAATACCGGAAATACTATTGTAGAGTTCATGTGGATACCATCCCACATCGAAATTAAGGGTAACGAAATGGCCGACAAACTGGCTAAGGAAAAACTATGCGAACCGAACTTCGAGCCACTGCACTATAGCACAACCGAACTCTACAGTATAATAAACACTCAAATAGATATAAAATGGCAACATGATTGGGACAATAGTACAAAAGGGAGAGTGTTGTACACTACTGTTAAGGAAGTAAACAGACACAAAAAACCGCCCAAGGGCTCACCTAAAGAACAGACAATCATCAATAGGATAACCCTAGGAAAAACCAAGCTGGCCAACAGCATGGGAAAATATATAGGACCCTTTCCTCATAATATAAACTGTTACAATTGCAATACCCCGGAAGATCTACATCATATCTTCAACAATTGTAGTAAAACCAAAAAAGAAAGGGACAAATTTAGATCACAACAACAGAATATAAAAGCCCCATATACATACCCAGAAATTATACAAAATACCAATCCCAACATTTTAATGACTCACAAGAATATGTTGGAATTTCTACAAAACATAGGAAAAATAGGGAATATATAAATTATCCAATCAAATCCTAACCCCAACAAACAACAATACAGGACCCTAACGCTTACATATAATACCTTAAAAAAGCCCCTTTAGGACAGGGAAACAAGAAACGGCCAGGATCGGGGTGTGGAAGCTGGGTATAACAAGGGATACCTTTGACGTGTCGCTTAACGGCCCCGGATACTTCCGGCAGAGGCCCCTTGTTATTGCCTGGCCGCCGCGCCTCACGGACCGGCCGTGGGGAGGTGTCTGGGTGTGGAAATGGACAATCCTTGACGTGTCGCTTAACGGCCCGGGACATTTCCCGCAGGGACCCATTGCTACTACCTAGTAACCGAACCACACACCTGAACTAAATCAAGGGGCCAAAACAAATATGGAAATAGGGTCACAATAAAACTAGAAGGGGAATCAAAAGCTACAATACTAACAGGTCATAAAAAACATAATTAAAATACCCAATAAATAACAACTTAAGAAATAACAAGAAGACGCAAAATAAAAAACATCATAGGCAGTAAGGATGTAGGTCAACACTCTACTCTCTCTCCTTTCTATTCTAGACACTCTCTCATTAGGAGTACAACCAAGTGTACAGTGTTAAAAAACATACGTATCAATCACTCATAAAGCTTAATTACAACCAACAGGTGCACCGAGACCGGAGCATTATAACTAGATAGAGAAATATGATAGAGACCCCAAATTAGAACATATAAGGTAGTCTAAAAGCCCAAAGACTATCAGGTCCAGCGACACAAGGTCGCCCACCAAATAGAATAAGGAAGAAATTAATATAGGCCCAGCAAAATTAGAACATATGAGGTAGTCAAAAGCCCAGGACTATCAGGCCCAGCAGCACAAAGCTGCAAAAGTTCACCAAACAACTCAAGAGATATGACTTAACTAGACCCCCAAATAGTATATATAAGGTGATCAAAGACCAGATCATCAGACACAGCAACACAAGGTTGCATATAAAAAAATATTAGGAAAACAACAACATCTAAAACACACACTGAGCACCTAACAATACAAAAACACTGTTACACAAACGTTGTACACTCAAGAAACAGCACAGAGTATATAAATAGGGATAGGATACGTCCAAAGAAGCAGCCCCTGCCAGGCACTTCGCCTCGCCCACTAAACACCCGCAGCAACTACACGTGCTTAACACGTCCTGAACGACCAAACAGAAACAGAATGAATTAATATGAGTGTGTGCTGGAACTATTCCCACTCATATTGCATGTGGCCCTACAATCACACAGTAGTAGCTCAATAGTTACTCCGATGTGACGGCCCAAGTAAATAGTGTTCCATGAACACATAAACGCCTGCAGGGTGGCGGCTCCATTCCCACCCTCAGGATAAAGTAAATAACCGTCTTTTGACGGATAAAACAGTGGTAAGAGCCCTCGGGACGAATCACTTTAAACACATAATAACGAACGAACAAAAGAGCCATCTCCATTCATCGTCAAGCACTCTTCCTGTCAAGACGTATACGTGTACAGCGACTATAAAGCCAACTGGGTTACCGCTCGAAAGAAGTGGGCCTGGATAACAAATAGGAGTTGTACCAAAGAGATTTAACCGCCAACAATCTACAATCTACTGTCTACACATCGCACAAATTTACGTTCTTCATTAGCAGCCCGCCAAGCAGATTTCCCGACCTGCAGAAGTGGACTAGCAGCCCGCGGCGCAGCCCGCCAAGCTGTTTTTTCAACAGAAGTGGCCCAGCAGCCCGCCTAGCAGCCCGCCAAGCAGTTTTCTCTACAGAAGTGGCCCAGCAGCCCGCCAAGCAGAGGAATAAACGTCTCCACCTCCTCTGCTAATTATTAGGACTGGGAAACCCAAAAAGTAGGGTATCATTTATTAACATAAACCTTCGGGTCTCATATATACATTATTGTGCTGTATAATCATTCAACTCATCTACTCTAAATAATATCTATTTCTCCTTTTAATTCTTTACATTTAGAAACAACACATTCAACCTATATAATTGTAGTTAGGTTAAGTCCATTGGGCTATCTACATAATTGTTTTCACCTTGTTACTAGTTACACAGTAGTATATAAATATTGTGATCAATATTCACTTACTTCACCATGTCTCGCGAAACAAGGTCGAAGGTCAAGATGAATACTAACCGCTATATGACCAGAAAGGTTAATAATCTTCTCAAAATGGCCAAAGAAATAGACTGTACTCCCACCCCTACCCCTACCAATACTACCAATACCAACAACAGCCCAAACACTACCACTACCCCTATTCTTCCCAACAATGGGAGTGGTAACACAATTGGTAACGTCTCCCCGGTTAACAAACCAATTACATATGCAAAAGATGTGGGCTACTTTAGCCCTAGCATAACAACAAGAAATGTAATTCCAAGAGACTTAAAAGTGACATATCACATCCCATCTCACATCCCAGAAGTCACTCTAATGAACCAAAACCAAAAGCTTCAATCAGAAGTATTGGATCGCAACCAAACATCCCCAATTATCAAAACATTTACCACTCCTTCCACGGTCATGGTTTCTCCTGAATTAAACAAGAGAACGATGACTGACAAACAATTACCAAACAGTGGTACTAGTGCACTGGTAGAATTAAACTTACCCCCAAATCACACCCTCCCACTGCAACCAACAGTAACATGGATACAGGAAACTCAACCTGTACTCATGGATGAGGACGACGAGTGTTACTCACCAGGACTCTTAAACACCATGGTACGTTGCATGAATAAATGCAACAAACATGTAAACAACATAGATGGGAACCAAGATATTGGTTCAAATTTAGTTGCAACAAATACTCCCAATCCTAACACTGACCATGATGAAAATCTAGTCAGTACAATCCCCTTCACTCAAAACTTCACTCAAAACTTATCGATTCACCCCGTATCCCCTCCTGTATCCCCTCTCGTAATCCCTCCCGTATCCCCCGTTAATAAATATAGCCCCACCCCATCCACTAAAACCCAGATGTCCCCCTTGTCCCCCTTATCACCCTTGCTCTTTGACCCCCTAACCCAAATGCCCCCTCCAACTCCCTCATTCTTCGACCCACCCACTGCCCATATTATTTCTCCAAATACAACCCAAACTCAAACATCAACATCTCCTTTGAATACACTGGCCCCTCTTACAGAAACAAAGGGGAAAAAACCATTTTATCACATAAGCCAACCATCGGGACCCTCAAAGGAAATCACCATTGAAGACTTAATATCAACAACGGAAGAGGACCTAGACACTGAAGAATACATCAAAATGCTCTCAACAAATACTGACAAAGAAAAACCAATCAAGCACAGAAGAGAAGCGCCAACATCACCTTCAAGCTTTAAGAGTAAAGGGAAAACCCCAAAGAATGGCATACCTAAAGCAAAAAACACTAAAAAATCACCACATACAAAAAGTGACAACAAGAAAGGTCCAGATACAAAAGTCACAAATCAAACAAAGAAGGCTCCAGCCTATCAGAAGACAACAGGTACCAAGTACCACAGCCCTGAACATACCGTATTCATTACAAGCGGTAACTCAAAAACATTCAACCTCAGTGGAAAAAGTATAGCTGCAGCACTAACACAAAAACATAGCGGAACGTTCGAAATAATAAGGCCTCGAACAAATTATATCATAGTGCGCTGCAGCACATTGTCACAAGTTGCCAAATATATGGAAATGGAATCAATTGGAACAATGAAAATTCAAGTATCCAGACATAAGACGGTAACCAAAAATATCAAAAATAGCAAAAGTACAGCTTCCACTAACAAAACTACTCCCAAGAAAAATACCTCCGTTGAATTACCACCACCTGGAGTGGAAAAAAACGGCAACAAAGGATCTCAAGTAATCAACAAAGGATCTCAAGTAATCATACAGAAGGAAAAGAAAACTACTTTGGTTACTAAATCCATATTGGAACCAAACAACAAAATGTATTCCAAAGGATTTCAAAAAGTGTTTGAGCTTCCAAAGAGGTATCTCCATTTGACAGACGAAGAAATTGGGCAGGAACTTACACTACAGGGATCCGACCTTAAACAAGTTACCAGACTCCGATCTACAAAAGACCATATATCAAGGAAAATAATGCTGGAATTTTACACAATAGCTCCAATACTTGTTTATTTTTATGGAACCAATTATCTGCTAGAAGACTACATCAATAAACCAAGATTTTGCAATAAATGCAACTCATGGGGCCACTACACTTCTAGTTGTAGAAATAAGCCAAGATGTGGAAACTGTGGTGGTAATCACAGTGATCCCTGTAAACATGATGGACCCAAATGCCCCAATTGTAAAGGACCCCACGGACCAACGGCCGAAGATTGTCCATATACCATTAAGGAAATGACAATAGTTTCCATAATGAACAGAGAAAAAATCCCGTATAAGTTGGCCAAATCCAGTTATGAGGTAGCACAGAAACAAACTGCTGCAAATCCTCAGACAACAGACATTAAAGACCTCCAAAATGTTACAGCCCCAAGCATCACTGCTTTATCCAAAACCAAAAATCTTACTCAAAAGGGTAAGAATCCATTATTACCCCAGCCCTCATCTATGCCCTCAAAAAACCTAAAACAAAATAAACCGACTTCGTCGGAGATAAAAAATTTCGTTCAAAACAATAGAAATAGAGAAACCAGTACTACAAATCCTAACGTGCTAGAAACAAAGGATTTATTAACTAGTACTGTTAATAGCATAGGGGATAATATAAACAATATAAACATTAACATTAATAGCGGGATCGATTCCTTTCCCCATGTAACAATTTTTCAATACCTTAGTGATCTTTTGCTGGGGATTGTTCAGGTCTCAAATTACCAGGGGGTACCTAGTGTACCATACTTTAAACTATTAAATGATCTCCTTGAAAAACATTTGCATATTTAAATAGGAAATAGCTATAATGTAATAACTATCATAATTTAGATGGACAAAAAAGGGAAAAATAAATTAACTATCTGGCAATGGAATAGCAGGGGTTTAAACATAAATAAACCTGAATTATTAATTAAAATTCAAAATTCCACTAAAAAACCTGACATCATTTGTATTCAGGAAACCCACACTCACAGTTCATCAAAATTTCAACCAATAATTAAGGGATATTCCAAATATAAATACCTAACAAGGGCTAGCGGATTAAAGGGAGGTGGGTTAGGAATATTTATTAGCGACCTACTACCCAATACTTATTTTTGTACTAACACTAGCCAGAAACAAGATAATTCTACAACAAACGCTGCAGAATATCAAGCAGTACATATACACGTTGGTTCTTTTTCATTTGAACTTCTTAACGTGTATGACCCTGGTGGAGCAGCTCCAGCGCTCTTACAAAACTATTTGCAGTTAAATAGCTGCATAAAAGAATACATGATTTGTGGAGATTTTAACGCCCACAATAAGTCATGGGGCGGTGATCATACTGACAAGCGAGGCTCACTGATTGAACAATGGGCACTCAAAAGAAACCTTGTCATACTAAATGACGGAACAAAAACCCGTCTATCACCAACAAATGGCTTCCTGTCTGCATTAGATCTCACTATTTGTACACCCAGATTGGCTGCAATCACCAACTGGGAAGTAGACAGAGAATCTACACTAGGTAGTGACCACTACCCAATAGTTATTGACATACACTTGTCAAAGCCAATCGACCCCAATAAAAAAACTTCCAAATGGATTTTAAACAAGGCAAACTGGATGAAATTCCGGACCCTACTGGAAAAGAAGACAATACAGGATCTACAAGACGACAACATCGACCAGTTTAATAACAACATAATCCAGTGTATCAAGGAAGCAGCCAATAATAGCATTCCTTCCACGGGAACAAAGATTACAAATAAACAGCCCATACCTTGGTGGAACGACAACTGCAAGATGGCGATCAAGGATAAGAAGAAAGCCCTCAACAGATTTAGGCACACTGGCAAGTCAACGGACTTCGATGACTACAAAAACAAAGAAAAATTAGCAAAACAGATCATCAAAACATCTAAAGAGACATCATGGCAAAACTACTGCTCCACTTTAATAATCAAACAGTCCAATTCCAAACAAATTTGGAATAAAATTAAATCTATGAAAAAAGGAATTAGTACGACTATACCAAATATCAAAGGAGCAATAACAAACATGGAAAAAGCTACAGCGATAGCATCTCACTTTGCAGGAATGAGCAGCAACAAAAACCACACTGCAAAATTCCAAGCATATAGAGCAAAAGTGGAGGAACAGCAGTCACATCTCTTTATGGATAGAGAACCCAGAAACCCTTGACTCAACGAACCCTTTACTAGAGAGGAATGGACAATTGCAATCAAACCCAAAAAGTCAACTTCACCAGGAGAAGACAATATGGGATACGAAATATATAAAAACATCCCAGCCAACATGGAAATAGCTCTAATTGCTTTAATTAACCAATCATGGACCACGGGACAAATCCCTGAGAAATGGAAACAAGCAATAGTAGTACCAATCCCAAAAGCAGACAAGGACCCAACCGAAGTTTCATCATACAGACCCATCTCCCTTACGGACACCATATGTAAAGTAATGGAAACTATGATTAACAACAGATTGAAACATCATTTAGAGAGTAAAAACCTTTTATCAAACAACCAGAGCGGCTTCCGGAATAATAGATCAACAATAGATCAGCTAGTCCGACTGGAATCCCAAATAAAACTAGCATTCCACAATAAAAGGAAAAAAAATCGACACTTGACTGCAATTTTTCTAGACCTTGAAAAGGCATTCGACTTGGTTTGGACCAATGGCCTTATAGCCAAACTTAATCACTACGGTATAAATGGTGAAATGCATGCCTGGATAAAGCAATTCCTGTCTAATAAGCGCATCAGAGTTAGAATAGGAGATACACTCTCTGAGGAATTCCTATTGGAAAACGGCACACCTCAGGGTAGTGTCATTAGCCCTACGCTGTTCAACATTATGATTAATGATCTGGAAATCAACGTTGATCCCAAAGAAGTAGACCTCTCGCAATTTGCAGACGATAGCGGGCTATGGAAAGAGGGCGATCCAACAAGTCAAAAAGTTATTAATAACCTCCAAAACAGCCTCAACAAAATTGGAACCTGGGCTGACAAATGGGGGTTTAAACTCTCCAAGGGCAAAACAAGGGGTATAATTTTTTCTCCAGATCAGAAAAAAACAGTAGAAGCACCAAAACTATACATTCAAGGGGAGTTAATTAAATTTGAAACCTCGATCAAATTCCTGGGTATGACATTCGATCAATACCTAACATGGAGGTACCACATCCAAGATCTGATCCGCAGATGCAAAAAAGACCTCTCACTCATGAAAAACATTAAAGGTTTAAAATGGGGATCTAACCAAAAAACTCTACTGATAATCTACAGGGCCCTAATTAGATCTAAGCTGGACTATGGATGTCAATTATACGCATCTGCTAAACATAGTCTCCTGGGAAAGCTAGATCAAATACAAACCACAGCATTACGTATTTGCACAGGTACCTTGAGAAGCACCTCAAAAGAAGAATTGCAAATCATCACTGGAGAAATGCCATTATCACTTAGAAGAGATGAGCTAACTCTTAGATATGCGGTCAGAATCTCAATTCACAACGCAAACCACCCCACCAAAACAACAATTCAAAAATGCAATAAAGCCTTTAGCAAGAAGCTAGTACCATCCCATCCATCCGGAAAAAGGATTCATACCTTATGCAAAGAGCTTAGCATTAACAACCTTCAAGCTGTTCAAATCGCCTATCCGGACAATACTCCTTGGATGAATATACCAATTAACATTAACTTTGAAGCCACAACATTTGGACCCAAAGAAACAATGGCGAACGTGATAAGATCTAAAATCCTCCATAACTTAGACGTCAACTACAAGGACTATATCAAGTTATACACCGACGGATCCAAATCAACAGATCCAGATAGAACAGCTGCAGCAGTCACCATCCCTGAATTAAATATAACAATAGGGAGTCGGCTTCCTGACTTATGTTCCATCTACACTACAGAATTCTGGGCAATCTTAGAGGCACTGAAGCTGATCAAAATTTATAAATTTCCAAAATCACTCATTATTAGTGATTCTCTAAGTGTCCTCAAAACACTTGAATCTGGATGTTCAAAGGGGCGAAGTAACTACCAAAAGCAAGCTAGACTGATTATCAATGACTTTGCTAACCTTAACCAAACAATTGAATTTATGTGGGTTCCATCTCATATAGACCTGTTTGGTAATGATCAAGCTGACCATGCTGCAAAAAATAGCCTCAACAACATTGAAATTGTACATATAGAGTATTCGGTAACTGAACTATATAACGTCATTACCAAAAAAATCATGTCTAAGTGGCAAAAACAATGGGACTCCAGCCATAAAGGACGTAAACTATATTCTATCCAAAACCAAGTATCCAGGAATGTTATTGGAGCAGAGATTAAACATACTCATCTCGAAAGAGTCTTCAATCGTATCAAAACAGGAAAAACTCTACTAGCTGGAAGTATGGGCAAATATAGTAAATCCAACCCTGGAAAAATTACTTCTTGCCAATCCTGCAAACAATTAGAAGATTTATCACATGTTTTTAATGTGTGCCCAGCATACAGAGTAGCAAGAAATAAACTTGCAAGCTCCCTTATAAAAATAGGCTCGAGCACAACATACCCATCATTCCTTAGTCCCACAAACCCTAATCCTAACCTAACTGCAGAACTAGTCTTAATATTCCTTCGGGAAATAGACAAGGCTGATAGTATTTAATTTAACATTACATCCCAACTTACCCCACCCACCCCCACACCTACCAATCCCCCTTTTTTACCCAAACAGGTGCAACACCTAAAGTCGATTTAACGGATATGCGGTCTGTATGCTGTCAAGGAAGTACACGAGGAGGGTGTTAATAAACTGTCTCAATGACTGTATGCAAAGGCAAATTATCACAACCTTCCTGTACGACCCGGTACAACACCATAGACAGTATATACCACACGTCGACGAATAACTTGAACCATTTATACCATATAATCAGGCATCGATTAAATGGACACTCCTTCTGTAAGCTATCGAGGAAAAGCAGGAGGATGGGTATACTAATCAGTTACAATGACTGTGTCCAAAAGGAGTTTATATCAACCCTCTTGCTTCAACTGGTGTAGCAATGCAGAAGGTATCGATCCAAACATCGATAAGCCTGAATAACCCAAAAATCTAAAATACCCCATCAATGCCCAAAAGATAATTAGGCAAACAATCTCACGTACCCTATAATTTACTTTTAATTATAATGTAACTATAGGACTCTATATTTCTATACTTACTTACTTTCTTACTCTAACTCCTCTACTCTGGCATATATTACAATATGGCCCTCAATAGATGTATAAGGTGGCTAAAACCCATAGCCATCAGCTCCGGCTACACAAAGTAGCAAAATAAATACTGGATAAGACAAGTAATGACCTCAAATAGAAATATAAGGTGGTTTAAACCCAGAAACCATCAGGTCCCGCTGCACAAGGTAGCAAGCTTAAATTAAGAAGTTTTATTTATAATAGAACCCAAAATAATTTCTATAAGGTGGCTAAAAGTCCAAAGCCATCAGCTCCGGCTACACAAGGTAGCAAACTAATTAATCGTTAAGATAACTAAGACCTCAACTAATTCTATAAGGTGGCTTAAAGCCCAGAGCCATCAGGACCAGCTACACAATGTGGCAATAATAATAAGTATAATTAAATATGCCATTTTACTTTTCTTTTCTTCTCTTCACTTTTACTCAAAACAGCACAATAATGTTTTATTCAAAAACATTTAATGCCAGACGACAAATCTTTTAAATTATAACCGGGGGATTAAATTATTGGGTATATTACCTCCCTTCCAATACAGTCTCGTTCCTCCTTTGCCTCTTCCGCTCCTGACAGTTGATATCAATTAATTAGCACAAAATTGTGCAATAAAGCGTGGGGACGTGGCACTATTCCGTCCCCCGAAACAATTAAATAGCCCCTTTTGGGGCATTAACCAGACGTAAATGCCCGCTGGGCGAACACGTCTTAAATCCAAATAGTAAGTAACAAAAGAGCCTACGGGACGGTTCACTTTAAACAAATAATGTCAGTCAGTCAGACATTAGAAACATTTTAGCAATTAAATTTGTTAAGGACCTACAACATGTACACTATGTACTAGAAATATTTATTGATAGGAAAGATGAAAAATTCTATGACTATATGGATTTGATATAATTGCACAGGTGGCTTACACAATATTGGTATTTGTTCTGCCTTCCTGCTTTGCCGTGACCCGACATTTTACTCTAAGGCGAGACTGCCATTTAACGCGGGTGCCGGGGAGACTGCGACAACACAGCCTAGTGTAGTCAAAGTTACCTTTGGTCCCGACCAATCAAATAGCCCGACCCTCGGGCATTAACTGGTCGCGAAAGCACATAGTTGCGCATGCGACCTTAATTCATATTAAAAAAAATTAGAAACATTTTTAGCAATTAAATTTGTTAAGGACCTACATGTACACTATGTACTAGAAATATTTATTGATAGGAAAGATGAAAAATTCTATGACTATATGGATTTGATATAATTGCACAGGTGGCTTACACAATATTGGTATTTGTTCTGCCTTCCTGCTTTGCCGTGACCCGACATTTTACACTAAGGCGAGACTGCCATTTAACGCGGGTGCCGGGGAGACTGCGACAACACAGCCTAGTGTAGTCAAAGTTACCTTTGGTCCCGACCAATCAAATAGCCCGACCCTCGGGCATTAACTGGTCGCGAAAGCACATAGTTGCGCATGCGACCTTAATTCATATTAAATAAATAAAATTAGAACCATTCATTCGTGACGTCAATGTTGTGCAGATGACGTCGCTAAAAAAAAGCTGAGAAATTACTGAGTTTTTTATGAGGTTTTTTGTTAAAAATTACAGAGTTTTTACATCAAAATCACAGCAGCCCTAATTATCAGAATCCACCTAGCTGAACGCATCAACAAAAAGGATTACGGATCTAGGTTACACACTAGATTATTCCTGGAGAGGGAGAAAGCAGTTTCAGAGCCACGCCACTGTCGGTCGACAAGAACTGGTAAGAAATTGAAACTATCCATTATTTAAACCTTCGGGTAATTCATTGTGCCACTATATAAACTTAAAACTTATTTAAGATAAATCTAAATCATAATAACAGTAACTAATTGTTATTTCACTCGTAATATTATTAACCATTGTCATAATCATCACTTAGATTATGATAATAACCATCTTTAATCTAGCTCAGTACTAAATAATGAAATAAAACCAAATAAATAGAATAACTCTACCCACAATAAAAGTAAATCATAAAAGTTAAATCACAAGTAAGTATGACGACACCAACGGACAAAACACCAAGGAAAGCAATTCCATTATCCTTCAAAAAGAGGACTACAGCAGCCAAACATGGAAGGCTAAGCAAGAAAATGGATAAGTTAAACAAGCAACTAACCACAGATCCAGTTGTAGACTTGCTACCATCCGAAATATTAACGGCAACATTCTCCTCAAATATAAATGCAAAAGAAATAACCCAGACGACTTTAGATGTACATCCGGGGTCACCTAGGGTTACCAGATCTACTGCCAGGAAAATAACAAGCCAAATAACCAATGTGGATGAAGCCATCAAATACAAAAATGGTAAAAAAACCTATTAGCATACAGATCATATCCAAAATTTCAACAATAAACGAATTAGATCACCAAGGAGTGAGAACTGACAACATAATAACAGCAATAACAGGAACGGAAAACGTAGCAACAATAGCAACACCTGAAATGAAAAAAACAATAACAACAATATCAACAAATGACCCACATGAAAAGAATAAAGCGGGAAGTAAAAATGCAACAACAAACGAAATAGAGAAACAGGGAGAGAGAACTGGCAACACAACAACAACACTAAATTCAGGAACGGAAGAAAGAAAAACAACACCTGAAAAGGTTAAAACAACCATAACAATAACAACAGACGACTCGCAGGAAAAGAATAAAGCGAGAAACAAAGATGCAACAATCAATGAAAAATATAAACAAGGAGTGAGAACTGACAACACAGCAATAACAATAACACAGGAAACAGAAAACACAACAACAATAATAACACCTGAAATGGAAAAAATAACAACAATAACAAAAGATGACCCACATGAGAAGAATATAACAGGAGACAAAATATATCAAATGAATCAAACTTCAATCAACATAAACCATGACAACAAGGACAACATCAACATAACAGAAAAGAAAAACAGCTACACCTTACACAGTAGTCAAGAACCCGGACCATCTAAACACATCTCGGATAGAGAGATGGAAGAGATAAACAAAGCAATTAGTGAGGCTGATTGGGTTGAACGGTACGGAAAGGAATACGAACAATGGCAAACAGTAGCAGCAAAAACAAGCAAAAGGGCATATGGAAATGGAAATAAAGAAGATAAAGGGAAACATCCAATGAAAGGCCCACACAAAATCAAAAGTATCAAACACGTTAGAACGAATATTGACAACAATAGCAAACTAAAAACAATTGTGCAAAATGAACAAAACAGCACCAACGATAATATTGGCAACAACATCCAAAAATGTAGGTACATAGAAAATACCTCTAAGAACAAAAACGACAATTATAATCAACAAACAGGAGATAACAACAAACAAAAGATGTATCAGCAACATCAACAAAAAAGGAAAATGGGCAATCACCAATATCAGTACCATGCACCAGAACACACTATCTTCATAGCCAGTGCAACTTCGAGACTGCTACGCATTAGTAACAGGAGCCTAGCTAATGCACTCATACAACAACATGGCGGAGAGTTTAGGATTGTTAGACCGCAAAAGGATTATATCATAATACAATGCAACACATTGAAACAGGTCTGCAAATATATGGAAATCACAACCATAGCAGGGCTCCCAGTACAAATCACAAGGCACAAAGCCACAATCAAACATTACAATAATAATAACAAAACAAGCACGACTCAAGATAAGGATAAATACACCCAAATATCATATTTAGCAAACCAAGCTAAATACAAAGCAATTCTTAAACTACCTCGAACAATGGTGTGGAAAACGCAAAAAAATATTGAATATGACCTCAGATTTCACAAAATAACTTGCAAAAGGGTTGTCAAATTACGAAATCATCTAGGAATGGAAACGTCAACAATCCTACTAGAATTCCAACAACCCCCACCAGCACACGTCAGAATTGGACCACATGGAACTAAAGTAAAGCTACAGCAGTACATCAACAAACCCCGATACTGCAATAACTGCTGTAAATGGGGTCACTTTTCTTCCCGCTGCCGTTCACACCCAAGATGTGGAAAATGTGGCGGCAAACACACAGGAACATGCTTTATTAAAATACCAAAGTGTGCTAACTGTGGGACTGATCACAAATCATATGATACACAATTCCCCATAGCAGTACAAGAAAAAGTTATTATTCGACTAATGGATCAACAAAACATCTCCTATAATCAAGCCAAGAAACAACATATGCAAAAGGAAATCATACCTAAAGCAAAAAAGGCAGAAGTACAACCCAAATTAAAAACAACTAAACAAAATAATGACAAAGATGCAACAAGAGAAGCTTCAAATCAGGAACAAACATTAACACCTGCGAGAACGAGAAACCTAGATACAACCGCAAACACCGGGATATTTTTCAATAGAACAACCATTGACACCTATTTAAACAAACTACAAAAATCAATCAGCAACCAAATGAAGAACGACCGAATTACTAAAGATGAATTTATTAGCATATATATGCAGCAAATACAGGACTACCTAGCATTAACCCATCACGAATAAATCAACAACAAAAAAAAAAAATTATTAACAACAGCATAAACAATGGATATTGGAAATAGAAATAAAAATAAAAATAAAAATAAAAATAATGCTTCGACTAACAAAACAAAAAACAAGACCCCAGACAAGTTACTTATATGGCAATGGAATTGCAGAGGGCTAAATAAAAACCATGGAGAACTAATCGCAGCAATCCACGGAACAATCACCAAGCCCAAGATCATCTGTCTTCAAGAAACTCTACTTAAGGAAACTAGTACAAACATTCCTAAAATAACAGGATATCAAACTACATTCTTAAAACACAGAAGTACCGGCAAAAAAGGAGGAGGCCTAGCCATATATGTACATGAGACCATCACAGACGCAGTAGAGGAAGTTATTAATGTGAACTCAGGAGAAACACCAGTTGAATTTCAAAAAATTGTTTTCACAGTAGCAACCAAAACAATACATCTGTACAACATATATGATCCAGGACAAAATAGCCAAAACAACAACCGACTTTTTCAACAAATATTCAAGAAAAGGGGCACAAACACTATTATCTGCGGCGACTTCAATGCACATCACACAGAATGGGGTAGTGACCGCACAGATACAAGAGGGAAAAACATCTTAAAATACATAACAGAAAAACAACTAGAACTTTTGAACAACGGAACCCCCACACGTATAGACCCCAGCCAAGGCAAACTCTCTACCATTGACCTAACCATTGCGACGCCTAGCCTGGCTGTAATTACCCAATGGGAAGTGATGCAATATTCTACATTAGGCAGCGACCACTTCCCCCTATGTACCACCATATACGTCTCGTGCCCAACGGAGCAACAAAAAACACAACAAAGATGGAAACTCAAAAAGGCAAATTGGAACAGCTTTAAAGACCAACTTAAATTAGTAAACCTTGCGGAAATCCAAGATGAGGATACAAATAAATATTATGACAATCTCATACAAATTATAAACGAAGCGGCAAATAAGAGTATACCCAAAACAACAGGTTTCCATTATAAACAGACGGCAATCCCCTGGTGGACAGAAAATTGTAAAATTGCCATTCAGAAGAAAAAAACAGCCTTAAATCGCTTTAAACACACAAAAACCGCCACTGACTTTCTTATATACAAACAAACAGAAATCAACACTAGGACGGTAATAAATGAGGCAAAAAAGGACTCATGGAGAAGATACTGCACAACGCTCAATCATAAAACAAATACTAAAGAAATCTGGAATAAAATAAAAGCCATGAAAGGCAAAACACCCACAACAGCACCGAAAATCCAGGGAACAAAAAACAACATGGAAGTAGCAGAGAAGTTAGCCCAACACTTTGCTAACTCCAGCAGCGATAACAATCATAAACATGAGTTTTTACATCAAAAATCAACATTAGAAAAAGAATTTCCCCACATTTTCAAAGATCGAGACAACAGAGATTCGCCACTGAATGACCCTTTTTATCTGAAAGAATGGAGACAAGCCCTCAGCCAAAAAAAAGTACATCACCAGGAGAGGATAACCTAGGCTATGAAATATACAAACAATTACCACCCAATATGCAGAGCATTACCTTAGACTTAATAAATCTGATATGGAGAACAGGTCGCATCCCCACACTATGGAAGCGAGCCATAATCATAGCCATCCCAAAACCAGGCAAAGACCCTACTAATGTAACCTCCTACAGACCTATTTCACTAACTAATACAATCTGTAAGGTAATGGAAACAATGGTTAACAATAGATTAAAACACCACCTAGAACAAAATCAACTACTGGCTGAAACCCAAAGTGGATTTAGGAATAAACGATCTACACTTGATCAATTAATCCGTCTGGAAGCCAACATCAAATTAGCATTTAATGCCAAAAGGAAAAGAGATAGACACCTAATAGCAATATTTCTAGACTTAGAGAAAGCCTTCGACCTAGTCTGGACCAATGGCCTCATATCTCAACTCAACCAATTTGGCATAACAGGAAGAATGCACCGCTGGATAGCAAACTTCCTTACGGGAAGAACCTTTAAAACTAGAGTAAGAGAGGCCTTGTCCCAAACATATACACTGGATAATGGAACCCTCCAAGGAAGTGTGATTAGCCCAACCCTATTCAATCTAATGGTCAACAATCTAACCAGCTATCTCAAAAATTGCCCAGTTGATCTGTCACAATTTGCCGATGACAGTAGTATCTGGAAAGCAGGAAATCCGAATAGTCAAAAGAACATCACTCAAATTCAGAAAGGACTAGACATCATCGGCACATGGGCCAACAACTGGGGTTTCAAAATATCCCAAATAAAAACAGTTGCCATGCTCTTCTCCCCAACTAATAAACAACCTAAATACCCTAAACTATATATGCAGAATCAGCCCATCCAATTCCAAAAGGAGACCCACTTCCTGGGAATGCTACTAAATGAAACAATCAATTGGAAATCACACATACAACAAACTATTCAAAAATGTCAAAAAGATCTAAACATACTTAAAAACATCAAAGGTACTACATGGGGAGCTGATCAGCAAACTATGCTAATGATCTACAAATCTTTAATTCGAAGTAAGATAGACTATGGCTCCCAGATCTATTCCTCAGCCAACAAGGAAACACTTAGACAACTAGATAGCATCCAATATAGAGCACTTAGACTTTGCACTGGTGCATTACCGAACACCTCCCTGGAAGAACTACAAATCCTCGCATGTGAACCACCATTACAACTGAGAAGAGAAGAACACATACTTAGATACGCCTGTAGAATCTCAATACATAAGGAGATAAATCCCACCAGAAAAAATAATAAGTAAATGTCAAACCACCTTTAGCTCAAGACTGGTACCACATCCTCCAGCAGCTAACAAAATACACACACTCTTCAAAGAACTCAATCAAATAGAACTCCAAGCAGAACAACTACTTATCAAAGACCCCACACCATGGAGAAATAACCAACCTAATATCAACCTAACAGCACTCTAACTGGTACATAAGCGCGACAACCCCAATATCACATTAACACAAGTACAAAACCTCATCAACAACAACTATGATGGATATGTAAAAATCTATACTGACGGCTCAAAATCTAAAGAACTACATAGAACGGCTGCAGCGGTAGTGATCCCAGAACATCAGATCACATTTACGACAAGACTACCGGATGACTGTTCCATATATACCGCGGAATTCTGGGCCATCAACCGAGCCCTAAAATGGATAGTAACACAAAATCAAAAACAGTACGTAATCATAACAGACTCACTTAGTGTACTTGAAAGTATTGAGACAGGTAATTCCAAAAGTAGACAAAATCTTCTAGAGGACACTATGCTGACCATCAGGGAAGCAGATAAATCACACCAAACCATACACTTCTTGTGGGTGCCATCTCACATCAATTTGCCTGGAAATGAAAAAGCAGACAAAGCAGCAAAAAGCAGTCTGATGAAAGACCAAATTGAACCCGTACAGTACAACACTCAGGAACTATATAGTCAAGTCAGGGACAGAATTAATAATAAATGGTAACAACAATGGGAAAACTCCACAAAGGGTAGACATCTATACCAACTACAAAAAGAGGTCACTAGAACTCAACGTTTACCAAAAAGCCTGGCAGCCATTGATATTAAAATAATCAACAGAATCAGAACAGGTAAAACACTACTAAATGGCAGTTTTATGAAACATATAAGTACAGGACCCACGCCGGATAAATGTCCACACTGTCCAGAAACTGAAACATTGGAACATGTATTCAACATATGTCACAAATATCATCGACAACGTACCGTCTTCCAACTACAACAAAGAAAACTTGACTCAGTTACATCATTCCCCCAAATTCTAGATAAAAGGTATAACAAAAACGTAAATGCTACCTATATAAATATACTTAATTACCTAAAATCAATAGACATAAAACACAAAATATAAATATCCAAACCATCAAATAAGTAAATAAACATAAACATAGTCAAAGAGTTAATATTTATCAATCAAGGGGCCAGAGCAGATAATAACATCGCTAGCTCAAAAAACAGACCCACGTAACAATGCCTTAAATAAACGGAAAAAAAAAATTATAACTATCAAATAGATAAATAATTAACGAGGCCATATCGGTTAAAGGGGCCAGAGCGGATAGTAATACCGCTAGCTTAAAAAAGCAGAACAGCTTAACATTACCCTAAAATAAATATATAAAATAAAATAGAAAAGGGGAAAGGAAGGGAAAGGGGGGATAATATAAACATTGTAATGCGAGGAAAAAAGGAAGAAACGGGAGAAAGGGAAGAAGGAGAAGGGGAAAAAAAGAGAAGATTACACTAAGTAGTGGCACAATGTAGGTACAGTAAAACCAGTCAACCGGCAAGTGACAAGATAAGTGTGATGAGAACACCGGGATCAAATAGTGATAGCTCAAGGAAACATAACATCAACAAACCGACAAGAAAAAGTAAAAGGAAAGGGAAAAGAAGGATGGAAGAAGGAAAAAGAAAGAAAGAGGGAAGAAGGGAGTAGGAAGAAAGTGGGAAAGAGAAAAGGGAAAAGAAGAGAAAAAGAAGAAGGAAGAAATGAAATAACACCAAACACACCCCACTCCAACTCTAATCTTTTTTTTTTTTTAATTTTTTTTTTTGTTAATTTATTTTTTTTATTTTTTTATTTTTTTTTTATTATTTATTTATTTTTTTTAATTTTTTTTTTCTTTTGAATTTATTTTTTATATATATATATTTTTTAAAATATTTTTATTTTTTAATTTGTTTTGATTTTTTTTTTAAATTTTATTTTATTTTATTTTATTTTATTTTATTTTATTTTTCTCCCCAGGGTTCTAATTTGGTAGGAGAACCCTTTTCGAACAATCTCTTTCTCGAAATCTAACTTGATCAATTTTGACCACCGCTCAAAATTAACAAGCTAAAATACCTAACAGTGACTACACTTATTTATGTCGCTAAGACATTTTAGCAATTAAATTTGTTAAGGACCTACAACATGTACACTATGTACTAGAAATATTTATTGATAGGAAAGATGAAAAATTCTATGACTATATGGATTTGATATAATTGCACAGGTGGCTTACACAATATTGGTATTTGTTCTGCCTTCCTGATTTGCCGTGACCCGACATTTTACTCTAAGGCGAGACTGCCATTTAACGCGGGTGCCGGGGAGACTGCGACAACACAGCCTAGTGTAGTCAAAGTTACCTTTGGTCCCGACCAATCAAATAGCCCGACCCTCGGGCATTAACTGGTCGCGAAAGCACATAGTTGCGCATGCGACCTTAATTCATATTAAAAAAAAAAAAAAAAGTCCTTCCTGCTTTGCCGTGACCCGACATTTTACTCTAAGGCGAGACTGCCATTTAACGCGGGTGCCGGGGAGACTGCGACAACACAGCCTAGTGTAGTCAAAGTTACCTTTGGTCCCGACCAATCAAATAGCCCGACCCTCGGGCATTAACTGGTCGCGAAAGCACATAGTTGCGCATGCGACCTTAATTCATATTAAATTAAAAAAATTAGAACCATTCCACGGAATAACCATAGAAGATGGCAAAAGCATCAAGTTTATTCAACAATTTAAGACACAGCTATTTCTGGATATTAGACGGGGAATATGAAGTGGAAAAACTACATCATAAATGGAAGATTGCGAAGAGTTTGGACTTTGCAAAAAGACTGAAAATAGCTCTTAGGAGGAATGCTAGAAGAAGAAGCCAAAAAGTTACGAGGCTGCATTAATCCACCCTATGTTAGAGTGGGGACATTGAAGCAAGTAATAGATATTGTCGAAAACGTCAAGTGTTTTTTGGATAATATCTTGACAGAGTACCCCCATGTCCAAAAGGGTTTGGACCCGCTCAAGAAAGCTGAAGAACTGATGAGAAAGGAACTATTAGAAGAAGTGAAGAAGATAAAAGATAACTGGAGTAAGGAGAGAAAGGAAAGAAAGGACAATGAAAACCAAAAAAAGAAAGAGGACTTTGAAAGATTAAATAACAATTGGATCAAGATACAAGAGAAGTTTAGAGCTATGGGACATCCTGACTGGATTCCCGAGGAAGAAAAGAAGAAGAAGGGAATTATTGGTAAAATCAAAAGGTGGTGGAACAACGGTAGAAAATAAAAGAAGAAGTATCCAAAGGTCCTTTTCAGGGCCACTCATTTGTCTCGAAAAGATAGTAGCTTTCATTGCCGCCATTTTTTTTTTCTTTTTTTTTTTTCCCATGTTATATTTTCCTTGACGCTATATAGCCCCACCCCTGTTCCATTTCCCTTGAGGCTATATAGACCCAAATAGTTTTCCATGTTAAATTTCCCTTGAGGCTATATAGGCCCACCGTTCCTTGAGGCTATAGTGCCCCAAGCTGTTTTTGACTGGATTTTCCCTTGAGGCTATAAATCTTGAGGCTATAGTGCCCCAAGCCGTTTTTGACTGGATTTCCCATTGAGGCTACGGTGCCCCACTATACTACTTACGGCGGATCGCAGGTTGCAATACGATTTATATCGTAATGCATACCTGAAGCTGATTTCTGAATGATTCATATCGTAATGCATACCTGAAGCTGATTTCTGTATGATTCATATCGTAATGCATACCTGAAGCTGATTTCTGTATGATTTATACCGTAATGCATACCTTAAGCTGATTTATGTATGATCAAAGTACAGGTGGCATGCCTTCGTCAGAAAACATCACTATCTTTACTCGAGCTCTTTTGATATTTTACTCCATTATATTTCACTGCCCAAAACTGACAGACCTTGGTAAAATTAAAAATGTATTACACGTGTCACAGATTTAACATCTTCATGTAACTACTTTAAGAGTTGTGCGTATTTTGCGCATCGCAATACGGGGTGACCATGTATTATATTGTATCACCATCAAATATTTTATTTATCGTTAGGTTATCATAAATTTGTAGATATCAGAGGAAGAAAGTAACAACTTATGAACATGAATAAGTGAATTCTGAAAAGCATTAACAGCAGTTGTTCGTACTTTTTAATATAAGAAAGAATATAATGTAATAAAATGAAGAAAATACAAAACGACGAGTACTTAATTCATGCCTGATTATGTTAAGATGCCAAAGAGACTGATAAAGCTTAATCGGATGGCAGACTCTGATAGAATAGTAGTCAAAAGTCGTTTGTACTCCAGTGGGAAATACCTGAGAAAATTTTAAACATACATAATTAAAAAGCTTATAAAAAGCACACACACAAAATAAAAGATAATGTAACCATTTGCTATCTCAACGGTCAATGTCAAATATCAAGATCAAATATAAGACACCAAAATTAATGTAAGATACAGATATGTCCATAAATATCACAGTTTATTAAAATTTCCGTAAATATCTGAAGGAGTATTCTCTTTGAAATTGTCATTAGATAGCTGTTAAAATAGTTATAGCCCAATTGCAAAATGGGTATAGTGAGTAAAGATCAAGGTTAATATATTGGTTCCAGCAAATGACAGTTTATGGAGTAAATTAATTACAACTTAAACAAGTGAACCATAATACCAGTACATCTGAAATAAAATTATACATACAGGTGAAACTAAGAAGCGGCGTAATGTACAGAATTAGTAAAGCGGGGAAGTTTAGAAAAAATGGGAAAACACATTACAGACCCCCTTGGGCACGTTTAGCAACAAGACTTTTCAAATCATCCTGGGTATGTTTAGCGACAATGGGAATTGAACATGGTGGATATTGTGAAATATAGGCTGTTATCAAGGGTAGCGGGTAGCAGGTAAGTTCAACTAGTTCAGCGGGTAGCGTGTGGCGGGTGGCATGTAAGTTCAACTAGTTCATAAACTATACAAATAAAACAACGCATGGCTGGGGCTGGACTTGCGGGATATAGACACAAACATATAAAACATAAACAACACATAATCCATCAAAATCGACTAAACATTTTGTAGGCAAGAAAGCAAATCTTTTTAATGCAATGGAGTGACACTTTAAAAAGGGCCTTTGGGTTTCTTCTATTTTCATATAAACCCCAAATATACTATCCACACACGGGAAGGAGGATAAAAAAAACAACAAGCACAATATCTACTATCCGGACACGGGAAGGAGCAAAAAACAAATTCCAAATATAGTATCCACACACGGGAAAAGGAGAAAAAGCAAACCTAAATATACTATCCACACAAACGTTCTCGAACGCATACAAACCTCAAATATGCTATCCACACAAAGTACGCGAACGCATACAAGCCACAAATATACTATCCAGACACGGGAAGAGGAGAAGAAAAAAAAAACCAAATATAATATCCACAGAATGTACGCGAACGCATACACAATTACACACAGTGGGAAGAAGAAAAGAAGAAAAAAAAACTCACATATACTATCCATTCAGAGGGAGGAGGAAAAATCAACACAAATATACTATTCACACACAGGAAAAAGAGAAGAAATAAAAACAAGCCACAAATATACGATCCACACACGGGAAGAGAAAAAAAAATAAGTCACAAATATTCTAGCCACACTCAGGAAGAAGAGAAATCATAAACCACAAATATACTATGCACACACGGGATGAGGAAAAAGAAAGAAAAAAAAAACAACAAGTATACTATCTACATACGGGAAGGAGGAAAGAAAACAACCCTAAAGTTTACTATCCAATCACGGGAAGAGCAAAATGAAACTCCAAATCTACTATCTACACACGATAATAGGAAGATAAAAACACACTAAATATACTAGCCACACACGGGAAGAGTGGAAGAAAACAAATTTACTATCTACACACGGGAAGAAGAATAAAACAAACCACAAATATACTATCCACACCAACGTACATGAATGCGTACAAACACGCCCTCTACTATGCATTCAAACGTACGCGAACACACACACACACACTATCCACTATCAACACAGAAGGGAAGAAAATACCCCCAATATATGCTATCAACACAAATGTAAGCGAACGCTTACCAACACAAACACACACGCACACGCACACAAATACACTATATACTGTCAACCCAAAAGGGAAGAAGAAACCAAATAACCTAATACCAACACAGAAGGGGAAGAAGAAAAAAACTATATCTACTATCAAGATAAGGTTTAGGAGAGAAGGAGGACAGTGAAAGTCAAACGGTGACGGTACTCTTAGTCATTTTGGCAAAGTTAAGGAGTCTGAAACAATCCTGTTACTACACCAGAGATACCAACTCTAGTGATTTTTATCAAATCATCATCGACAGGAGCCAGTCCAAATGCACACCTTGCCCGTGGCAAAGGCTTACATCAGTTGAAGTTGATTACATCTTGTTCCTGGTTTCTTTTTTAATATAAAATTCACATAACGGTCCGTTTCAGGGCCCTCCATTTATCCCTAAAAGAGATAGTATTCATTTTCCCAAATCAATTAAAGCTCAAAATCTCTTTTCTGACCATGATATACGTGTGTGAGTGAGTGTGTGCGTGAAAGTAGGTCCATATTCTAAGCAATCGAAGCCAAGAGACACTTACGTCTTATGTCTGTTATATTCTGGTACACATTTTAATATCCAATTCACAACAAAATACTTAAAAAAGTTCATAGACTTCTTCTGTGTCTATGTTCACTCCCTCTGTTTTTGAATTTATTCACTTTCACAAGTTATTTCTCCTTATCTTCATCAGTTTTATCTCGTCTTTATTTCTTTTCTTTTTTTCTCTCTTTATGAACGTGTCTTGGTTCGTCCTTTTGGGAGGGTACATCTTCTTTTTCCTGTTTGGATCCCCTTTTGTTTCTTAGGGCATTCTGAAAACTATTGTCCTTTCTCATTACAATGATAACAGGTGTCTTGACGTTTGTCTCTTCTGACACCTGTCTAGCCTTTTTCACGGCCTGGACATTCTGAAGACCACTGTCCTTTCTTCTTACAGATATAGCAAGTATCTTGAATGTTATCTTGAAATGAAGCAGGGTAGTTCGTCTGCTTGTCTAAAGAAAACTTTCGTATGACACCTCGCATAGCTCTGTTCAGAAGTTCGATCTGTGCTGGTTCTTCCATCTTTCTGGCAAGTTTGAGAAGAGTGAAATGACAACTGGAAGGGAAGAAACTGACAATGTATATAGGGAAGACACTAATTTGTCATGGATATAAAGATATTCATGGGGTTTTAAAATGTAGTCATTTGACGTTTTGCAGCCATGATGAACGATTGCATCATTTCGTGGAGAAACGAGAAGAAAGTAAGAGACGTCATTAATCGGCAAGCACAGTAGTTGAAGTCTTGGCTCAAATTCATGTTAGCGATTTTTAAGATGACATGAGTGAGAAAGAATACAGACCTAGAGAATCTACACCAAACCACCAAAGTCCACCATCACCACCACTAGTAAACCCTGCAAAGTATTACTACATTCTTGGAACGGAAAAAACACTCCTCTAAAACATAAATTTAATGTTTAAAGATTTCAAGATACCTACCGTTAGAGAATGCAGAAGAGTTCATCGCCGAGATTTGGGATTCTTTGTTAACCACACTGAAACGACCATGTCAAGCCAAAGAAGACGATCACTTGATACGTTTCATTCGTCGCGATATGTTGAAATCCCCCATTTGGATCGAGTTTAGCAGCCAATCAGAAATGACACCTTTCAAAGTCATCGATAAGATTCAACAAGTGTAACAATCCAAAAACAAGTGTCACATCACCGATGGAAAAACGACACTGTTTATGAACCATGTTTCTCCTCCTCAAGGGACCAGACGCAAGAAGGTGCTTTTGCTAGACGACCTTTTCAGCACCAACAAGATCCTCGTCCAAATTAACAACCCTCAAGACAAAATGTGTTTAGCCCGTGCCATCGTCGTAGGACGAACGCATGCCGACAAGAACGATAAAATAGAATGGAAAAAGTTTGTAAAACGTTTCAACGATTGGACCGAGCCAAACAACGAAGAGAAGCAGAACTCATGTTACAGCAAGCAGGGCTATCCTAAGACACACCCGGTGGCATTCCTGAAATGCAAATATTGCAAGACGTCTTGGCTCCACACTACACCTTGAAAGTGTATCCTCAAGAAGTGCGCTGACCTCTGTTGTTTAGAGGCATATATTTCAAAGACGGAAAATACATTCACGTCTATCATCACGATGAACATTTCGATGCCACAACTAGTATCACCTCGTTCCTGTGATACAGTTATTATTGTGAGAAATGGGACTATGGCTATGTCAATCAAGAGCAGCACAAGTATTAGAGTATTAGATCGAAATGCTCAGGATGAGTGGCCTCTCATCCTTGTCTAACTGAAGGGATAAAAGGAGTTCATTACCCAGCTTGTCAGCGCACTTTTTATTCCAGCCCTGCCTATTACCAACATTTGAAAATGCAAGGTTAACAGCAGACAACTGCTTGTCAACTCCTGAGATTGTGCCTTCCTTGTGAACAAGGCATACCTATCAACAATGTCAATGTACGCACATGTTCGGGAAAGGAACGATGTCACAATTGTAACCAAATCGTGGATTTGGAATACCAATGCTACACTCAAAAATACTATTCCAAACAAGAGGAGGAAGATGAACAGAAGAAAGGGAATTTCATCTTTCTCGATTTCGAATGCAAGCATGAGACCGGCATTAACATTCATAATTTCTGCTTAGCTCACCGAGCTTGCGAGAAGTGCATCCAAGAGCCTATTGTTAGTCATTGCCCTAACTGCAGAAAAATACCTGGAGGACGTGAAAAAATCTTTCGGGGACAGAACACGCTAGCGGATTTCTCCAGATGGAGGTTAGACCCCATCGACGAGACGTTGAGCCAACAGGTCATCAGACGTAACGGAGAATGTCATCGCCATGCCATGACGATGGCTGACAATGTCTCTAGATACGATGGGCAGTTTCTTCTCAGATACGATACAAAGTATCGAACGTCCAAAAGTGACTTTGAACGAAGACAAAATTATTTCCAAGCAAGTGGGACAAGTACAGTTTAAAGATTTAATGAGTTACTTGGCCATACCTTTGAGCCGAATGCCTAAAACGTTTTTGGAATGACAGAAATAGCCAAAGGCTATCTACCGCACCTATTCAATACCGAAGCCAGTCAAGACGCCGATCTATCACATTTGCCTGAGGCTGATCACTACACCGCTACAACATGCGCACCGAACAACGAGAGGCTTTCTACGCTTGGTATCACACTCACAGCTCAGACCCCTTCGACTTTCGAGAAGATATGTTAAAGTAGTATCGTTCCAACGTAGAAATTTTAATGCGTTGCTGTGGAAAATTGTCCATGGAAAAGGGAGTGATTGATCCTTTGAAAGAAGCCTGCATCATTGCCAAAGCGCGTTCCTTAGTGTACTGCCAATTATTCATGCCCGAAAAGATTCTGGCTGTCGCGTGAGTCAGTTATAGGGGTAGAGCCGTAGAGATGTCAATGATCCCAAAACTTTAAAAATAAAGAGTAAAACTCTATATCTTTTCATATTACATGAGTAAAAGCTCTGTTGTGATTGTAGAAAAAAAATCCCATATTGTGAACTCAGGCAGTCGGGCATATGATCAATACACAAACTGCGACCTAATGTGTTTTCTATCGATATTTTTTTTTTGAAGATTGTTTATATTCTAATTTGACCTTTTGCTAATCCACGCTGTTGCTTACTTGCGTTCGTAACTGTATGTGATTTTCCATTTCCGTAAGCACATATTCTTGTACCTTCGATTGCAACTGAATACAATTTACTGATCGTATTGAGACTGATCTGTGTGTCCACAAGTAATTCTAAATAGACGTTTTACTCTAGAATGTAGTCGCATAGAAAATCAATTTGTTCGTATCACCAGAGACACCGGTTACTATCGATATATCCCCGACAATAATATAGAGTATTGCACCTACAATGGTTTTTGTTGTCGTGATTCCAGCCAAACCAAGACCCAGTTAGCATCTACGACTAAACACACGCTTTGTACTTGACGATCAGAGTGGTGCTCTTGATAATTTCATTTCAGTTCTTGCTCAGTAATACACATATTTGTATTGCACGACAGGTAGGCGTTGTCCGGTCTCGTCATCAAGCATAGGCGTAATGGTCACATGCACTGCTAGCCAATTACTCTTTTTACTGGCACACCGGTCATAGAGTTATAAAAAAAAATCGCTGACTCGGGAAAGCTTAAATCTCTGGCGAGTATGCGTTCTGGTGGTTTGACACCCCTCTCATACAAATGCACATCGATTACGGCACCTTTAACATCGAAAGGTCTCTGCCCAATAATTGTTCCCGGAATAAGTGCGTCCTTGTTGAATAACAGTCGATATCGCTTTTGTCTCAGCTGAGTCATTGTTGGAATAAAATATTCTTTGGTGAACGTAACCCGGGAGAACACTGCAATTGATTGATAATTCTTCATTGTGAAAACAACCCCGGGGCGCTTTTGCATCTGGTTGTGAAGTCAACTTTGGACGTTTGCTCGTGCGATGTTTCCAAGTTGGCCTCGAAGTGGTAATGACACATCAGGGTGGTTTCAAACATGACATCTTATACGATAGTTTTGTAACACCACTCTGAATTAGATATTGGCAAGTATAACAAGATGACTATCAGCAGCAGACAGGGTGAACAAACCCCATAAAAGAAGCGTCCATTTGTCAGTCCGAGAGTTCAAAAACAAATATGCTCCATTGTTGAAGATATACGCTTCGCTAATCGATAATACTTATCTTATGACATTTATTCGAGGTCTCACCCTCTATGTTGCTATCCCAAAATTTTATAAAGACCAACTCGTTATCTTGATCAAGGATCATGTAATTTATTGTTATAAATACGTGTGGGGTTGACCGAGCCTGACTAAATAAATTTCGAAACTTAATTATATCCTCATCTCCGCTACACCAAGTTTGATGAATATTTCGTACAGTGTATCAATTCCATTAAACACAGCTATATTAGCACAGTTATACCTGCTCAAATTTGGTATGTGTGTATACCATTAGCCAAATCATCCCACTACAGTACTAAGATCACGGAGAGTTTCAGCTGCAAAGAGCTTGTCGAGATAACTAACAAACTCATGTCAAAAAACAAATGTACACCACTTCCAACTACCTTCTCTCCACTAGAACAATTTGCAAATTTCTTTGATGACAACGTTTAAACTATTAGAGATTCGCTTGACAGCACAATTTCAACTGATTTGTCACCATACAGGTATGATGCAGAATTTCAGCGACAACCGTTAGGAGCATTTGAACCTGTTTCTATAGATTTAGTACGGACAATCGTGATGAAAAGTGCATCAAAGTCTTGTGAACTTCATCCAATTCATACATTACTGTGCTTAGACCCAATATTGCCTTCACTAACTGATATTATTAATATCTCTCTCTCATCAGGGGAATTCCCATCATTTTTAAAAACTGCCATCGTAAAGCCACTGCTGAAGAAACCAACACTGGACCATAACGATTTAAAGAACTACCGCCCAGTTTCTAATCTCCCATTCATATAAAAAAAATCTTAGAAAAGGTTGTTTTAACTCAGCTTGTATCTCATTTGAATTCAAACAGTCTTTTTAGCAATGTACAGTCTGCATATCGCCCTTGCCACAGTACGGAAACTACTCTTCTGAAAGTAGTTAGTGACATTCTCTCTGCTTTGGATAGTGGAAAGATTACAGTCCTCACTCTCCTGGATTTATCTGCAACATTTGACACAATAGACCATGATATATTACTTCACCGTCTCCAGCATGTATTTGGCATTCAGAATACAGCCTTACAGTGGTTCAAGTCCTACTTAGTCAAGAGGACACAAATTATATCTGCAAATGGAATACACTCCAGCCCAGTTGACGTATGTTGTGGTGTTCCACAGGGATCTGTTCTACGCTGATGACACCCAAATATACCAAGTCTAGCCACCCAACTGAAGTTGATGCTACCATCCATGGAGTAGAGAACTGCATTTCGGATGTGAAATCATGGATGACATGTAACAAGCTGCAGATGAATGATGATAAAACTGAGGCTATTCTGATCACAACACAAAGACTTTCTCATTCACATCCTTTACCTCAGACAATAAATATCAGCAACACCAACATTAAATTCTCACAGTCAGTACTGAATCTAGGCGTTACTCTAGACAGTACTCTCACATTGCACCAGCATGTCATGAACATCTGCAGGGCTGCATATCTTGAATTGAGACGCATCAGTTCCATTCGTAAATATCTTTCAGTTGATGCCACAAAAACACTTGTGTGTTCATTATTACTTTCAAAACTGGACTATTGTAACTCAAATCTGTCTGGTTAGTCACAATATTTACTCCAGAAACTTCAAAAAATTCAAAACACAGCTGCACGGATCGTCTTTAGAGTACCTCGATCAGAGCACATCTCACCACTGCTCTGTACCCTACACTGGCTATCAATTCGATACAGAATCAAACACAAAATTTGTTCTCTGTGTTATATTTCAATGACAGACTCCAGTCCAACATACCTATATAGCCTCACCCATGTGTATACACCAGCTAGATCCTTACGCTCTTCTTCTGATAATCGTATACTCATTGTTCCCAAGGTGAACACAAAGTCATATGGACAACGTTCGTTTGCACACCAGGGCCCCGCGACGTGTAACGAATTGCCCATTGAAATTAGACACAAAGACAAAGTGTTCCCTTTTAAGAGTGCTCTCAAGACTCACCTGTTTTGACTGCAGGGAAAACCTTAGCGACCTAATCATGTATTGTATCTTATATGTTTTCAGCATGTTTTTATGTTTTCCAATTTCATTGTTTTTGTCATTTGTTGTTCTGTAGTGTAGTCATATCATTATTGATGGTGTAAAGCGCTTAGAACTTTGAAAGATTAGGCGCTGTACAAAGTCCTCATTGTTATTATTATTATTAATTATTATTATTATTATTATTATTATTATTATTATTATTATTATTATTATTATTATTATTTTATTATTATTATTACCATTGAGTAACATAAATCACATCAGTATTTTCATGCCTACCTTGGGAAAATTTATCCCTGATCTGATTGTCAATCCAGCATTACATCATCGTACACAACTAAATTATTAATAAATCCATCAAGGTCAACCATGGACGGTGCTTCATCAGTATCAGTGATAAAATTAATCATATCTTCACCGTCTTCATTTATCGTGTTTGCATTTTCATTAAAGTCTTTAACACTTCGTAGCATCCCTGATCATCCACAGGCTGAGCAACTAAATAGAGTTTATCCCATTTGAAAATATCTCATTATTAAATTAAGTAGCATTTGCGTTTAACCACTTCGAGATGGATCTATGATAATCATTCTGATATAATTTGGTAGCGCTGCGTGATGTTTTACTGATTCACTTTTTCTTGTAGCTGAATGAAAAAATAATTACATCGAAATTATATTAACATAATAAATAATATGGATTTATATTGTGTTAAATGCAGGGCGCTTACACCTACAGATACACTAACAACTATTACAACAAAAAATAACAGATCAACACTTTCAGGTAAGTGTGAACAATGTGGTACAAATAAATTTGAATGTATTCCCTTTGATAATTCATGGAATATAAAATAAAAAAAGAGGAGGTGATATTGCAGCAAATTAGGAAAATTACCGGGAACTCCAAAGATTAAGTAAGCATGAGAAAAACACCTCCCAGGATATAATTATTGTGGTCCTGGAACTAGACTTGATATCCGACTTGATAATCAGGATAAAGCAAGACTAGGTGAGTAAACAAATAAATGAAATTGATAAAGCGTGTCATGCTCATGATGTAGCTTATAAAAGTAACAACCTGCAGCATAGAAATATTGCTGATATAAAATTAATTCACGCGTTATATTCCATAAATAAATCTTTCATAGAACCATCAGCAAATTGGTTGGTGAGATCTGTGATGAAAGGGAAACTAGCATTAGGGGCTGGTAATTAATCGACCAATTATTAATATTATATAATCAATTTATTATAGCCCAAGAGGATATTGGAAGGGCATATCTGCAATGAATAAACTCGTTGATGCTGCAGGTGTCAAACGTTCTACTGCTGCAGCGTGGTTAGCACGACAGGCAATATGTTAAATTTATCTACCACCGCCTTAACGAATTCAGTACGCACATTTCGATGTATTCTTCCTAATGAAGTTCATCAGGTGGATATTTTATATTTTACCACATGATACTATCATAATTGGTAGACGTCAAATAACGTACAAATACGCATTGACTGTCGTTGACGTTGCATGTAGATACAAAGAACAAGAACCTTTATCAACAAAGACAGCAACAGAAGTTATGTTAGCCTTTGAACGAATTTATCAGCTATGATCTGGACCACAAGATGGTCTACGATGGCCACAACTATTGTAGGTTGATCCTGGCAAGGAATTTCTTGGTTTATTATCATCTCTGATGAAAACATAATTTCAAAATCAGATGAAGACATACCACAATTCATCGTGTTCAGGCAATTGTTGAACGATTTAATCGATCTCTTGATGAGCGTTTATTTGGATATAATACGCGAACGAAATAATTCAGGATGCAAGATCTCGAGAATAGGTTTCAAGATTACCAAGTGTGATCAATGAATTAATAATGAAATTAATCGAACAACCAAAATGAAACCTATCAATACAATTACAATTTTGTATTACATCAATACAACGACACTAAGTTTCGAAATAACAAGTATTAGGTAATATTATCTTAAGATGCTTGTATGAGCTGGGTGAACTTGAAGGTGGTAAAAAAGAGCGATGGATCCTATCTGGAGTATTAAGACACATACAAGTTCCAGCGTGGGTAGATCAACGGGTAGATCTGCAATCTATAGATTAGATTCAAAAGCTCCTCAACATGGGTTTGTACGTGAACAATTACATGTTATACCCGAGGATACACAATTACCACCGCGAATATTTTTCTCTCGCGGCTGGCAAAGTTGGTTCCTGAACAGTAACAGCTATTATTTAACAAATTCTTATCCTGTAATAGATTTAATTCCACGCTGAAATTCATCATTGATCTGTTCGATTTGATGATTCACTGTTGGTATCCCAAAAACATGCCAAGCGGGTGTTCCATTTTGTTTAATATTTTTGTGCAAATACCATTGAATTATTTGACTGTAGACTCAAAAATTATTTTGACCGGATATTTGTTGTAATTGTGCTAGTGCGATTTCTTTTACTGGAATTGCAGTTGGAAAGTTTACGCTAAATTCAGGGTTAGTGGAATTTATTGATATCTTTGTTGTCTTTGGTGGAATTGTATTAGTAACGAGCTGTTGCAGTAGTTCTTGCGACATTATTATTATCATTATTATTTTCTAAATCAGGCGTCGTTGCTTCGTTGTATATCCTAATCATTTCTGGGAACTCGTGAACTTTGTGAGGACTGATATGCTCGATAAACTCTTTTTTGCTGGTGCTAACCCGTACGAATCAAATTAAACAATTTCACGTGTATTAATCGCAAACGCGGTCCATCCAAGCTTGCTGACGAAATTCGAACACTCTGTTATGGACTTGTGTTGACATGTACACTCAATCGTAAGTACAACTGCAGATTTTGCACCGCACATGTAATATATAATTGTGTTTGATCCTGAAACTTGGATTCAGTTTGGTGCATTCGGTGTATTTGCGACGGGACTCAAAAGATGGAGCACTGATATAGAAACAACCATGAACCGAGCATCATCAACACTTTTGGGGTCAATAGGTGTTTGCTGTGTGCCTCGTGTAAATGCTCAGGTTATTCCAGACCAATTATTAAGAAATATCGTTGGTCACTGTTGACAATGTAATAGTGCATGTGTTTTGGTAGTGTTACGTATATTTGATTTAATTTATTTATTTTTAATTGTCAAATCCAAATTTGTCATTTTGGGTTTTAAATTCATTAATTGGGAAATTATTTTGGAAAATTCAGGCTAACCTAGACTCTATCTGTAAACACAGGTTGATCTTGGCTTGTTAACATCATTTCTGGCCCTGCTTCAGAGAGTGTCAACAAGCTTCTAAAACCATTGGTTAAATCCAAGGACATCTTTTTATTTTTAGTTCTTGGGGGTGGGAAGTGAATGATTTTCTTCTGAATCATTCTATAAGTACGTGACTTGGTGAAGGTAGCTTCTTTCTTTGACCTTCTATGAATTTCCAGAAAATCACGTGATCTCTTGTTTACATAAAAAACGGGTATTTAAATTATTGTACTGTGAGAGAATATTCAGTAGATGTTGGGCTTTATTATCATTAAGTTGTGTTTTCTGTTTGAGTTATAATTTGAATTACCTTGTACTGGAAATTGTGTCATTTCGTTGTAGCAAGAGGAATTATTCTATTTATCTGGAAAAGGACATGTGTTTATGATATTCATTTGGATTATTTTAAAAACAAGAACTGCATCACGTGACATTGTCAGCCATTTTTGGATTACATCGTTAAGATTCTAACCTGGAACTGTTAGAACATTTATTTATCAGGACTCTTGCAATTCCATTAGTGGATTATTTTTGTGAATTCTATATTGGATTAATGTTGGATTTGATTCTCTAAAACCATAAGTTTATTTACTTTATGAAAATAATTGTACTTAATAAATTCATTGTTAAAGTTTTACAAGCTTGTTAGTTTTCACTCTTACTGTGTTGCTGCTTATTCGAGCCTAAGCACGTAACAGCAGAACAGTGTATGCAGAATCAATCCATTGCAAAACATCAACCGGAAGTGGCTAAATCATGGCCATTCATAAAAGTTATTCTCTTACTACATACATTATGTAACCATTGACGTCAGCGATTCATACCCATTCACACTGTTGGTACCAGCGTATCTGTGACTGGGCATGATATTCACCACAAAGTAATCATTCAATAAATAGTTGCCATGTAATGTAAGTGACAATTCCAGCTCCATTTTGGGTCTGAGCAACAATTGATCCCAGCCCATACCCGGTTATGAAACATAACGAGCGGAATAGAGTTTGTAAATGTGCATGGTAGTATCACAAACGTTCTCAAACGTGTCAGTGAGCAACAAAACAGCAATGCACATACATGTATATAGATCGTGATACTCACTGAGACTTTTGCACTCAAATACTGAAAAAATTATCGTTGTATGTTCGTAATATTCTTTTTAAATACCTTCAAGTGACAATGATGAATACAATGCTTCGATCAATGGCAAATGAGTTTCATTAGATTTGTTCCAGTCACTCATGTACTCGTATGGATACACACTTTCCTCATTATCGAATCCGTATTTGGGGTGCTTGTTCGCTAATTTTGTTTGGGAGTAATTCATAAACTGTAAGGAATCGATGAACTGCAATTGTCCCAGCCGAAATGTCATGTGTAGTGCCATTTTGTTGGGCATAATGATTATGGGTGACTTAGTTGCCGTGGCTACTGCTTGCTTGATCTAATGACCATCGTACCCATGCAGGTTATGAAGAACAACAGGCATTTTTGGATTTGTTGAGGTAAATTCGTACTTTGCTCTTTATCGGAGGACGATCTTATGCGACTGTTGGATAATTCAGACCAAAGACATATCGGCCCAACTTTGACCGAAAATAAGACAATTTGGCCCAACTTTAAAGACAATTCGGCCCAACCAAAGACAATTCGACCCAATTTTAAAATACAACTGACGAGTATTTATTTGTAACATATATTTTGACAATTCTTATATAATATGTATTATAATACAATTTGGAACATTTTGTGAACAGGATAAATGTTTTCCGAAGTTATAATGGTTAGGAAAAACTGGAGAAAGAAAAGACAATAGTTCAGCTGTACGCTTAGTCTCAGAAACTTAATTTTCAAGCAAAACATGAGATATTCTCGTATTTTAACGTATTTGTTACAAATAAATTTATACAGATAAAATGGTTGAAAACTTCATAATTAGTTAGTTTTGCGATAATTTGACAAATTTAATTCAGAACATTATTCCGTTTTGCGGTTATATGTTACGAAAAAGACAGATAAATGTGCACAACGAAAGATGCATCTTTACCAAAATTTCTTTTAGTCAATAAACAAAAAGTAGCATAGTTAACAGATTTTGTGTTTGATTCTGGACTGAATGAATAGCTAGTGAAGGTTACGGAGCAGGTGAGAGGTGTGCTAAGTTTTCGTACTCTATGGATGATCTGAGCTGCTGTGTTTTCACATTTTTGAAATTTCTGTGTAGAAACTGAGTCGAACCAGATATAAGTGCATTATAATAGTACAGTCTTGAATATACTAAGGAACACATGACAGTCACTGTCAATGTTTTATCGCATCAACTGAAAAAAAAAGTAAGCGAGTGGAGCAGATCCATCTCAGTTACACATTGGTGTAATCTAGAATGTTCAGTCACTACTGATGCATCAGTTTCGTACTGTGCAAATTTGTTGTTGGTATTGCTAATTCTTATTGTTTGAAGTAAAGGATCTGAATTAGAATGTCTTTGCATGGTAATCAGGATGGTTTCAGTTTTATCATCATTAATCTGTATCTTGTTATATGTCATCCATGACTTCACATTGGAAATGTACTTTTTAATGCCTTGGATGGTAGCTTCAACTTCAGCTCAACAAGATTTGTATATTTGAGTGTCATCAGTGTATGATTGGAGAGACTGGATGTTTCGATTTATGACACTTAAGAGTAGCTGAGTGTATATAATGAGAGAATCAGACAGAGAACAGAGCCTTGTGGAACACTATAACATATATCAACTAATCTGGAATATTTTCCATTGATGGACACAATTTGTCCTGTTGATTAAACAGGACTTGAACCATACTAAGGCTGTGTCGTAAATACCAAATACATGCTGGAGACAGTGAAGTAATATATCAAGGTCTACTATGTCAAATGCTGTAGGCAAGTTAAAATGGGTAAGGACTGTAATCTTGGCATTTCTACAGTGGCATGAAAACTAATAAACTTGAAAAAAAGGGCATGCTCTGAGATTTGTGTATGATGATTCCACAAGCAGTAATAATAAACTTTTACTTAGGGCAAAAATGGAAACTAAAGGTGCACACTTACTAATACAGAGCAAGTGTGCTCCCAAATATTGGAATGATTTATTATTTTTAACATAATAAATGTAATTTTAGATAGTCAAATAGTTTAGATGTCCCTTTGAATTTAAATCTCAACATTTTGCACACAAAAATTCTTTTTGATATGCAGCTGCCGTTTTTTTTATATAATTCATTAAGATCTTAAATCTATCTTGGAATGGTAAAGACTGTTAATGCAATATCTGAAAAGAATCCTTCCCTCCATGATTATAGCTAATGTTTGTGTTACTGTCTTTTGTTTGTTTCTGTCCTTATAGACTATCAAGTGCCCTATGGTTACTTCCTTTTAAGTATGCAGCATGCTTTAGTCCTAATTTGGTGTTCCTACATTTAATTAAATTTCAGGTTTTTACTTATAATTTTTATTTTTGTTGTTGAAATTATCCTGATATTTTTTCTTCAATTTACCAGATTCTAAATTCAATTATAATCACAGACTTTTAAAATGCTTTGTTTATGTTTGAAGTTTTGTGTTGCGCTTTGTTCAATATACAATTTAATATTTATGTATTATGCTGTTTGTATGTCTTGCCAATCATGGTTGAAGCAATGCCTCATTTGTTTTATGTAATGCTGGTAAAAGGCTCATTAGAGTTTATTTTGAATTGTTGTTTTAAATCATGCCTACATTAAAAAAAAATCATCTCACCTGACTCCATTTTTTTTTAACCATTCGATGCTTTCTTATCATAATATTTACAATTATGCTAAACCTATATTCACCAGCAGAGTTTGATTATAAATGTTGCATCCTTAATAAAAAAAATTCTAAAGACATGTTTAAATGTCCACATCACTATTTTCCCCCTTGCTCTTTAAAATTCATGAATGAAAACCACCATAAACTGTTGATAGCTCAGTTATTATCATTTTTATATGTAGTTCACTGTCTATTCAACTATAATGTTTGTAAAAACTGACACACACAAAAGTCAAACAAATATGATTAATTTCTTTTATTCAAAATATCAAAGAAAATCCATATATATCAAGTGCAATAAAATTAACATAAAAGTGCAATTATAAAAGCAATGTATACAAAATTGGTTAGAATTTGCATTCATATTTCACATTCATTAAAACCCTGAATACTCAGTTTCAAATAAAAAAATTTGCTCTATTAGATTGTTACAAATTTCCATCATAAAATCTATTAGGCTTGAAAAAAATAACTTTTCATAGTTTCATCGATGACCATTCTAATACCATGAATGACTCTTTCATGTTGGTATTTCAAGAATTTCTATTTACATTTGTATCATTATTGTTTTATCAAACTTTAAGGCAATGATCTTGACCACACAAAAAAATGCAAATCCTAAATGAAGTTTCGTCAGGTATGAGTACATACATGCTACACAGCATGAATTGGCAATACTTTGGGATGGTGATCATTGTTAAGACAATTAGTTTATTCTCTATTGCTGGTACCCTTAAAAACTTTGCAAACTGATATCAATGAAGCATCCTGCTAAGGCCTTCAGTACTCATGAGTTTTTAATTCTGCTGTGATTAACAAGATTACATTATACATTAACCCAATGTTTAATAGTCCTCTATATCAATTTGTCTGAATTGTTTCTCGTTTCAGAGTGATCTTGACATTTGATCCTTTGGTCTCAAAATCAATAGGCCTCCTTCTTACCCTTAGTGCAAAACATCCATAAAATCAGGATCATGTCTGTTTATTAAACTAATGAGAATGCATTTAATACACATTTTAAATTTCAGTCAGTGCCCTTGATTCTTGGATCCAAAAACCAATAACATTATTCACATTTACCCAAGCTTGTGCAAGCCACAGGTTTGGTTGAGGTATGTCATACAGAACAGATGTTAATTGTTCAAAAACCAGTTTTCTTCTTTTAGAAACTCTGACCTGTATATATCCAAACTGATAATGTTCTTACTTGCCCCAGGTTTAAAGTCAGTTAAGTGCGGTAACTGTAGATGATTGACAACTAAGTATCTGGGTTCATAAACTAAACTGGTAAGAGGAAAGATGGCTTAACAGACAACACCACAGCATATGTTCCATTTTATGATGGGCATATTAAAAACATTACCCTACAAGTAAAATGTATAATGTAAGTATTGTATATGAAAATAATCTGAACTGTTAAATTTGTGTTACAAAAAATATATGAAAAAAGCAAAAGGAAAAAAAAGAAGAAAAAACCCACTATATTAGCTCTTTATTCACTCATTAACAATCTGGTCAGTCTATTATTAAAGTAGGTCAGTCTGTTACTAAGTAAATATGTTCAAATGATTACATCTGCTTCATGTTTCAGGTAACAAACAAAATGACACCAATAATTTTCCTTTCTATCCTTGTTTATGGCAAACAACATCACCAGAAAAAGCCAATATGTTCCAGCCATAAAACAGCTTACCTGAAACCAACTACTGGATTCCTAAACAATATATCTTTTTTCATCAGAGATGATGTTATTAAATTACAAACCAATATATACATATCTATCCTTTCAATAAACTATTATATGCTTTTCTAAATAACAAAATTATAAAAAAAATGTAATTATTAATTCATATTTACCTGTTTCTCATTAAAAAAATCATTTCATGTGTATCAAAAATATTTCTTTCAGCTGATTCTATTCTGGCTGTCAAAACTATAAAGAAATACTACCAAGAAATAAATCACTATGCAGCAAATACATAAACTACAAGCATTTCAAATTAGTTACCAGTATATATAAAGAAATCTATACTGTTGGTTGTAAATAACAGTAATGGTATAAAAGGATATTTCTGTATTGCCTCACTGACACAATAATCCATGTTGCAAATGAAACACAATTTTCATTGCTACTAGAAACTATAACTCTCCAAACACTCTATACTATCTGCATGAAAAGATAAAAGGATTCACTCATTATTGTATATATCTGACCTGTATCCTCCTATTTTCATTCAGTTTTTATGACACAAAATTACTTCTTTCTTTGTCAGATATATCTTCATCTGTAGCAGAGTGATGTATACTGATAAGAACTTTATGCAAAGAAAAGTGAAAACCTAAAATCAAAATTATTTAAGCATGATTGTAAGTTTACAAAACCATTGAATATTTAAATAGTTCTTTAATATATTATTATATATGTTACTCAAGCTAATATATATATATATATATATATATATATATATATATATATATATATATATATATATATATATATATATATATTTCCATATGCAAAATACACTTCAGGAATCACGTTTAAACTTTCATCAGCATTCACAGCCATCTATTAATCTATTATTAATATTTTCTCTATTATTTTGGCATAGAAATACTGCATCTGTGACAAGTGTTTTGTGATTGAAATCTTGAAGAAAGGGCTGGGTATTGGCATTTCATTCTAATACGAGTACAAAATATTTCATTATTCAAGAATGTTTACTTACAAATTGGTGTGCTTTACCTAACTTATCCCATATTACAGTGAAGTGTTCATTTATGCAGATATGGAGACAAGTTTGCTGTACCATTAGCTGTATCAACAGACATGAAGCACAGACTAAAACATATTGCTCTATTAGTCGAATACATTTATCTTCTTTAGTGTGAGACTGTTTCTTATTGAAAACAGGTTGCTTTAATGACTTGTTCCATTTTCTGAAAACAATTTTTCATTACAGGTGATGTGTTTTTTGGAGTTTGAACACACTGATATAGTTAAGAATGATCATCATTTATTGCATCTGCATGTAATATTCATCTATTCTTATTTATTGGTATGCCAATCCAACCCTGCTTTCAACAACATTCCTGAATGAGTAGTTCATCATACAGATTGAATATATCTCACTTGTTTTGGGGCTATCTAAAGACTTTTATGTACAAATTAAGTCCAACTGCAAAATTTATACAATCGATATAACTTCAAACACAAATAAATCAAAATCATAATATTTCATTGTTATTAAATTATTTTGAAAATATTCAACACGTAAGTAACAAAGTTTTGCAACAAATTTATGCTTAATCTTTTATTGTATTATGTGTCATGAAAAAACATATTTTCTCAGTAAGGCTGCTTGTTGTGCTTATTAAAACTATGTAATTCACAATAACTGCAGCATGGAATTTCACAACCAACAAAGTCCAATTCACAACCAATAAAGATCAAATTTCCCAACTATATTTTGTATATGCAAATACTGCATGTTGTGCAATACCATATTTAAAGTATCACTTATCAGTGAAACAATAAAAGTTGTAATGTACAAGACAGATATCCTTGCAAATCATAAAAATTAAATATAAAAAATAAACATATGTATGTATGTATGTATGTATGTATGTATGTATGTATGTATGTATGTAATTTTATCTTTTTTTTAATTAATAATTGCTTTTAGTATGTTCTTGAAACAAACACTGATATAATCATCTTTACAATGATTCCAAGACATCTCACCTGACTGAAACTTGGCAGAAGTTTTAATATATCAAGACAGTTGACATCAACTAGCAAATCATGTAAAACTAATAGTTCCATGTCAAAGCATATACAGAAGTTGGTAAGAATATAAAATGTACACCAAAATCACAGTACATATATATCATATAATAAAATGTATTGATTAACCAACCATCAAAATAATTTGAAACAAAACATTTAAAATGTATTAGTAACCACAGAATATTGCTAAGTACATCACAGAAGATTGTAGGGTAATCACACAAAATGTTTAACAAAATGTAAATCACACAGATAACAAATGTTTTGTACTGACATCTGGATTTATCAAACACTGACAGCATGACATATTCTCTTCAAGATCAAATTATTGCATCTGATTTGACCAAGGTTGCCACAATATCTTTAAATTATCCACATGTTTTAGAATACTAAGTTTTATACACTGAAATTTGTACAAGATTTACATAATGGCACTCATGGCTTAAAAGAAAATGCACTTTCACAAATATATATATGTTGATAAACAGAATAAAATTTCATATACCAGTACTATAATACAAAATGTGTGTTGGTAATAATTATGTTGATGTGTACATAAAATTTCTAACAGCTGAAACAGAGATACACTATACATGAATGTCAATATTTCAGATGAAGGTAGTGTTTATACAGGATCATCTCTTGTTTTCTTCCCTATGGTATGAATACAATATATATTTTCCTCTGAGTTTAAACTGTTATGTTTAGGGGCAGTATTTACAACAGAAAAGAGTATCTTTGTTTTGTTTTTGTCAGTAGACACTGGTAAGTAAGTGCCCAGGTGGCCACACAGAATTTCAACAAAACTCCATCTGGAAAGGTGTCCAATCTAACATCAAGATCCTTCTCCATCTTTAGAGCCTGCAGATAGTCTTTAAACCTGAAAGGAACACATTTATTAATACACATTTAATAATACATGGCACATAATTGCCACATATAACCTCTGAGGCATTGTTTATGATATTCACTAGCATAGTAAGTTTGTCATTTGTCATGATGCCCTGGACTTCAATGACCAGCAACTTCTAATATCATGGACTGAGAAACTTCACATTTCTATATTTATCAGCACTGGGTTCACGGACCTGGAAAGCCTCTGTTTACATAAAGATTAAAATAATTACACATCTTGATCAATTAAGCAGCCTCCAGGAGTTTCACACAAACTGCAGTTCTAAAGCCTATGGAGCTCAATAGCTTCTTGCTATCTCTCAATATGATGTAATTCTTGGATTTTTGTTTTTGAATTAACATACTGGCAGCAATCATTTCTCTTGTCATGAGACATACTGGACTCAATACATGACCAATACAATTAATGTAATTCTTGGTCTTGCATTATTGTTCCTGTCCAAGAAAATGAATACTCCTTTATATTCTTCTGTACTGATTATTGACACTTTTAAAGAGGTTTATTTCCCTTTTATCTTGAACTGTACAGTTTGTTGGACAACATTTTATGAAAATTCTTTAAGCAACAGAATAATTCCTGTAAATTTGGTTTGGTTCCCTGACCTACACCTTCAATATGAAACCTGGATTCAAATAAAGCACAGACAAACCAGTATCTGGATTTTACTGCAACAATTATATTTCTGTAGTATTTGCTTTTATTCCACATGTCCATATTTTAGGGGTCATTTTCATAAGGCCTAAGGCTAAATCTTAAGTGTTGGCAGATCTACATCAGTTTGTATTTGCCATTTCTACATGGCAAGTGGAAATACAGTACCCTAAACACAATTCTTTGTTATTTAATTTCAAATTACTGATTGCAGTACATTTGGAATTGTAAATCATATGCCCTACCCTGCCCCCATGTAACCAAACTGTGTGACCAACGTGACTGAGTGCAGCATTACATGGTCAGGATTTAAACAACTTTTAATTACAAACACTAAAATCACAAGATAATTTTGCCTCTTCAAATACACTATCAACATGACAGAATGATTGAAAAACAAATGGAGATTTGATCTGTTGCATCTAGGAGTGAAATACACCTGAGAATTTAAATATAATCGAGTTTTTAACATCATCCATTGAATGTGTTACATCTGGAATAATTAGTGCATAATAACAAATAAAAAGCATTATAGAACTGCAAATCTGACCAAAAAATTCCAGTCTTGTATTAATTAAATGTCCATGTTCTTCCTATTTGTAAATAATTTATCATAATTTTGGTTTTAGATAACTGAGATAACCAGGATGTATCAGCTTGATCAAACATTGGTTCTATTACATAGCTGCCAACCCCCGAGCACAAAAATACTGATTACTTGTGACAAAAATACTGATTTTCAGGAAGAAATACTGATTTTTTTAAATTTTAATGCATATGTAATTTTACGTATACAACCATCAGTAACTGTGCCTTACATAATTATTTAATGTCAAAGATGAACATCTTGCACACTTGTATGATTTAGAGGTGCACCATGTTCTATTTGGGTGCCCATTCAGAAGGTGCAAGAGTGTAACACACTCAAATACAAACTGTTTATAGGAGCCCTTTCCACGCCTTGTTTCTTTTTCAATCATTGATTCCAATGTACCAACTTTCATTGATTACCTCAATTCTGAGATTTATCTATTGATCTGTTTTCGTTCAAGCATAAGAGTGATCCTTGCGATTTTAATGTCTGGAAAACGTGTGAAAAATAAATCGCCAACAACAATAGTAACTGAAAAAGGTTAATTTCTAAAAGAAATTTAATAAATCAAATTTCGATCGATGTACATTAAGGTTCTCTCTGGAATTTATCTACGTTGTAAGTTCAGGCTGAGCTGTGCGTGATGAAACAGAAAGCAGATGTTTATTAGATTTTTCGTGCTCTTGCATTTCATGGGCATGCCCAATAGCGAAATTACGTTACACACTTTGCAAAACATAAAGTTTTCTACTTTTCTGATATGTTTTCACAAATCTAAAAGACAGCACAAATGTCTTTCCAGTTGTTTTCTTCTATTTTTCCTGGAGAAAATTCTGAATATTCCGCTTTCCTATTTAACATGGTTAGATGCTGAATATTTCGAAGACGAGATACAGCAACAGCAGTAACTATTTGCGAAATCCAATATGACGGATAACGACAGGCATGGTAGCCTCAATTTTGAATCAACCAATCGTATTGTAGAACTTTATTCGTATACACAAGTGATATATTATATCAAAATAGAACCAAATGCCCGTTCTAAACTGACAATTCCAAAGAAATTTTATTATTATTTTTTTTAAATTAGAAAACGTTTTTTTTTGCCAAAAAAACGTACACCCGTATTCAGGTCCAAAATACGGGACAAATACGGAAAAAACGGGACAGTTGGCAGCTATGCTATTAGAAAAGTCTATCAGTATATATTTCTAATGTAAATCTAACAAGACTAATAGGTCTCATCACTTGTCTGGTCCAATGGGCTTAATTGGACAAGCTGAATAACAGCAACTTACTTGTTGTCTTTGGTATCCACATAATCTTCAGCATCTGGGTTTTGGGGGACAGAGATGACAAGAATAATGCATTCAAACATCAACTCAATAAGAATGTCATGTCTCTCTATGGACATAGGCCGGAGGAAATTCATCACCTGTCCCTGAAGCACATCAGTCAATTGTTCGTGAAACTGCTCTGGTACACCATCAAATATTACCTGCAAACAAAATAAAAAATGTATAAGCTAGTCTGCGTTAAGGTCAGAAATTATTGAAGTTTGGACTATCATAGTGTAATACGTTTGGAAATAGCAAATTGAATGTTTAGGCACAATATTCTGCAAGTTTTGGCTGAATAGTGAAATTTTTAATATAAAAACATTCAAAAGAGGTATAAAAACTGTAAGAACTTCCACTGATATAATTATTTACTAAATGAACTGAACAATGTGTCATCTTTGAATCCAGATAAGCTTTAGTACTATCTTAGTTTCTGCTCATATTTTATTTCTCAATTGTTCAAATAAGTCTTGGAGAGTGATTGTAAAAGTTAGCTAGCATATTTCCTCTTTTTATTGGTGCCAATGTTACACATATTTTGTTCTAAAGGTCTTGTGTCTTTACACTAACATAATATAGTTAAAAAAGTTTAAGGCACTGATGTAATATCTCTAGCACAAACCAAGGAAATATTGTTCAATTTTAGGATTAAGTTCAAAAGGTAAGCTTTCATACATCCAACGTATTTGCCAGCCTGTAAGTCAATGTAGGGTACAGGTTGAATTTTAAAATTCTGCGCATTTTTTCATGCTACATCTGCATACAAGTCAAGGCAAGATTAATACCTCTGCTTGATCTTTGTAACTTCATTCCACACTCGCAAATGTTAATACAGTGGAACCTGTCTTGAAAGACCACCCCTTCTGCTAAAATATAATGGTCTCTCATGACAGGTAGTCTCTCATAACAGGTCATAACACTATATATTCAATAAATCTGTACATGGAGAACCTGGTCTCTGATAGCAGTGGTCTCTCAAGACAGGTTTTACTGTATTATCTGTAATTTGGTAGATTTTCAGGTCAGCATCATTAAATGTAGCGAAAAGTAGCTAATTCATTTCACACAAAGTATTTAAATGAATTATGTAGATTTGTACAGGTCAGATAAAAGTTGTGATGCATTGTTGTATGAAACCATAACTTGCAGTGACATAAATATTAATGGAAATAACTGTATTGCTATTTCAGATTACCAGCAACAGGAAATTGTATCACTGATGCTAATTTGATTTCCACAGTTTTGTTTTGGCGAGAGACAGACAGACAGAGGCAGAGAGTTTTTGGCCCTTTATGCTATTTTGTACCTTATTGTCCCTGTTTAGATAAAGCTTTTGTCAAAGAGAGAAGACAGTCAAAATTTTAATAGAACTGGAAACTATTAAAATACATGCCATACTAATTCAGTTTCAAAGTATAAACATTCAAAATATTTATATCCATATAAACTCCTTTTAAGTTGAATTGCAAAAATTATCATTTAGCATTCTGTGTAATTTTCTTTTAAAGTATGACATCTTCATGTGCATGTACACTTCCTGTAGTTAGGCAGCACACGGTTTTGATCTTTGCTCATGCTAGTTGTATTTTAAATTGCTGACAGTTCTGTCAGTCAGTACAAAAGGTATCGCTGGTTAAGAAGAAAATGACACAATTAAGCACATGGTATATCCCTTTATTGTATTTAACCATATTCACAGTGCCTTATTGGTGGCATCATTTCCCTAATGGTAGCCTCACTAGTTTTATCTTGCTGTAGTGAATCTTGACCTCAAACAGGTATTAGCTTGGATGATCTGACCACAGCTGTATCATATTTAATTAGCATGTATATAACACTGAAAAGCCTTGTGGTCTCAAGGACAATGGACAATATAAATAAAACTAGAGGGAATTATTTACTTAGTGGTATTAATTTATAATGGAATATAGTATTGAATATGTACTCGATTCACAACTGTCAGATAATTAAACGATACAGATACAATTCTCAACCTTTCTGTCTTACATATCTCAGCATATCTTATTTAATCATGAGGTGCAAGATGAAAAATGTGATGGATTAAATGTCTTTGTCATGGTTATTAATTTTTTAACTTGTTTATTCTAATGTACATGTATGTAATCAAATTGAAACAATATATACATGTATTACTAATGCATGCAGTTTTAGCACAATTACATATAATGTAAATGATTTTAATACTGACAATCATGTCAATATTTTAAAATCCTTCTCAATGTTGGGTCCTATTATTTTCATGCATGATCTCTTTCCCAAAATGATCATTTTAAACATTATTTTTGTTCTGTTGGAAACATTTTTTTTAACATATGAGAAATTACATGACATGATAAAGCAATCTGAATGACTTATGACTGACTTATACGCTGGCAAATATAGTATCGTCATTTGCATTGTGACTATAAAGTTTTTCAATAAATGGAAAAACATAAATGAACAAACAACTGCATGGGACATTTATGAGCACCTTAGTGGCCAATCACTCTATTGCGTTTTGGTTGGGGTCTGGGCAATAGCTTGGCAAAAATATGCTTTGTCTTGAAAATTTGCAAACAGTCATTCAGTTATTGAGTACGTTTGGTAGGTCATGTCTGGTGGCAAATATAGTAATTGTAGGATCTCATGTATATATGCTTTATTTAAAAATAAACATTGCTTATGTTTTGATTGTCATTAGATTCCCAACAAGTAATGCAGTGGTTGTCCACTTAGTACGTACGCATCGAGGGGGGGGGGGGGTTAACCCAAATGCGTACGCTTGTGTATGGGGGGGGGGGGGTCTACTGACAATGTACGTACGCATAAGAAACGGGGGGGGGGGTAAATGCTCCATCGTTTCAGCTTTCAAACTAGTAGGTATACTATATTGGAAATTTCTATGTTAATCATGCACAGTGCAGTCTGGGATATCGCACTGAACCTCAGTCTGCTGTGCACTAGTACATTATAGCATTTATGACATAAACTTGAATTATTTACATATTATATATAATATATATATGTAGCCTCATGTAACTGAAATACAGCCTTTGTTTACGTTTATGTCAATTTTGACACAACAGGTCTACAGTTTAACTGTAGGCCTGAGTAGACAGGCTGTGATTCAAACTGCAGACTTTCATGCTGCTTCTGCTCCGACTAAAACTGTCACTGTATATTGGTGTACTATTTCAGCACATCAGATGTTCAGTCGACACACTTATTTTATCACATTCTTGCCATTACATAACCATTAACTAGATTAGACACGTTACATATTGAATTTACTTTAATGACGTCACAGATTAATCCACGAACTAGCAGGCGCGCTCACCGCTGAGTAATGCCCCTGCAGCATAGGTCAAGGTCGCAGGCTCGTGTTGCTTTCTACCATATTAAATCAAGTATTACTGCTAACTTTATTTTTATAAAGTAATTAATGTTGCAGATGAAATTCTTGACTACAGTAACGCAAACAACTTATTAACCAATAACGGGAATGTAATAAAGACAAAATGTAAGCAAGCCTCGGCACTTGTGTATCCGCAGATGAACACGCATGCATATGTACCTCGGCGGATACACTCGTGCCTACGGTTTGTTAATGCCATGACAGTTTGTCATTATATTTTATAGACTATAGTTGACAAGTTCACAGTTTTAATTATTATTATACGTGAATAAAATATTGGTTAAAAAATCACGATGGATAATGCAGTCAAGTATAACTGTTTGTACAAAGCTGTGTGTAAAGCTAAATCGCAAGCAAGTAAACAAGAACAACTGAAAGAAACTAATCGAATATGGGAGAAAATAAAGCGTGGTGAAACTACATATGAATATGTTACTGCTGATCTAGCAAGTAAAGCGTTGGCGAGTAGAAGCAGTCTTCTCTCATTCTGGTCACGCGCACAAGCACCAGCAGCGACTGTATCGAAGCCTGAAGTGCATGAGATATCTGCTCATGCTGATGTTGACGCTCTAGCACCTGCAATGATGATTTCAGGTGTATCTGATGTGTTGCCTCTTATATCGGCTGGTGGCGCTGCATCAAGTCCATCAACGTCAGCCATGCCTGATCCTACCACAAAGATCACGAAAACAGCAGTAACTCCACAACAGACCAGTGTTCAACATGACATCTCTGATGCCCAAGAACAGCTACTAGCTTTAGTACATTTAAGAGATGCAGGCCTCATAACCAAAGAACTAGAGAAGAAAATGAAGTCAGTTGAATTGAATCTGAAGCAAAAAAAAATTAAACTGAAGCGACTGCACCAAGAGACCACAAGGCAGCGTGAACGCCGTCTCAAAATCAAACGAACTCTCAAAGACATAGTGGAGGAACAACCGAATCCCAGGCAAAAACTATGACAGTTTACAAGAGATACACGTGGTAGACCAGCCATCACAGATGACAGCCTAGATCTTCTCGAAGCAATTATTAACATTGCGTTGATTGGTGCCACTGCCAGCGACCGGCCTCAGGAAATGCGATCGTACAAGACGTTAGATGACCTACATAAAACTTTATCAAAACAAGGATATCATTTGTCAAGGTCGGGGACGTATCTGCACCTTCTGCCTAGACGATCTAGCTCAATGGAAGGTAAATGTCACATAAAGACCGTACCTGTAAAACTGATAAGAGCTGCCAATACCGCTCATGACCGTCACAAAGATGCAGCATTTGCGTTTGCATCTATGTCATACCTAGATGAAATATGCTCTATGTTTGGAGAAGATGTGTGCTTCTACCTCAGCCAAGATGACAAGGCTAAAGTGCCCCTTGGAATTCCGGCAGCGACAAAACAGGCGCATATACTGATGCATCTCGAGTATGCAGTGCATTTGCCAAATCACGACTTTGCTGTCGCGTCTCGCCATAAATTAATTCCATCTGTCTATGCTGCCTGTGTCGTGACTCCGGGGAAGTTAATCGACTCTGTGAGATACTCTGGTCCTACATATATTGCAGTGCGCTCAATGAAACACGGCAGCAGTACAGCTTTTACACATGGGCATGATATGGAATGTCTTCGCTCAGTTCCAAGTTTCCAGCCATTGATGTGCACAGCTGATGGTTGTGTGAAACCAATAGTGGTCGTGGCGAGTGATGGAGGACCGGACGAGAATCCAAGATTTCCCTAACCATTACAGGTTGCAGCTGCTAGATTTATTGATTGGGATCTGGATGTGTATTTGTCAGGCAACCACGCACCACATTATTCAGCCTACAACAGAGTTGAGCGCCGGATGGCGCCACTGAACCGAGAGCTAGCTGGACTAGTACTACCTCATGATCACTACGGGTCACATCTCAATGCATCAGGAAAAACAATCGACACGGAGTTGGAAAAGAAGAACTTTGAGCAGGCAGGAAAAACACTGGCAGAAGTATGGTCCACAGTAGTATTAGATAAGCATGATGTCTATGCAGAATATATTGATCCAGTAGAGCGTGAACCACCCAGTGAACCAGAAGTCAATTGGGTCGCGCATCACGTTAGGCAGAGTCAATATTTTTTGCAGATCATTAAGTGTGATGTTTCCTGCCAGGACCTGTTGTACTTACACATTCTACCGCTGGTCTTAGCATTCCTGAGCCAGAATCTGTAAAGGATCAGACGCATGTATACTCCACTTCACTTGCACAGTGGCTAGCTGTTGGATCCAAAATTCCTTTTAATGCATCATTTGATCTGCATTGTCCGTCACTTGCACAATCTGAAATTATCAAGCGCACATGTCCTGTGTGCGGTGTGTATCACTCGTCGCAGGCCAGTGTAAGACGACACCAAAGCGTTCACACTACTGAGTCTACCGACACTGAGAACTTGAATCAAAACCTGGATGATGACGTCAGTGAGGCTGTGGATATTGAGACAGCGGCCCAGCATAGTGCAGCTAATGCTGTTGTGATTCAGCCTGACGTTAAGCTTGTTGCTGAAATTCCTGTTATACGTAACCTGTTTGACTGAACGTTCAGTCGGCGTTTGTCTGACCTTTAGCAGACACTGGCGAACTTTTTAAAGGTTAAATAACATGCAACTTATTTCTTTTATATATATAGCAGCTGAGGACTGTCTGTTTTACTCTGTTTCATTAAACATTTGAATATTATTAATCCTGTGTCATTTCTGCGTGGATGAAATATTGGAAGTTCTATATGAGTGGGGGGGGGGGGGTCATTCATATGTACGTACGCATAGGGTGTGTGTGTGTGTAAAAAGTATGCATGCGTACAAGGGGGGGGGGGGAGGGGTAAAGTTTTGTCTTATTTTTGCGTACGTACTAAATGGACGACCCCTAGATGGAGAACTGAATTCCTCATAATGTCATAGTAGGTCATGCTTAACAGGACAATCCTACCATGCTTGTAGCTTACAGCCAAATTAATTTTCTGCTTTCATTACCCTGTTCACATCTGTTAGGTCCTTTTAAGATATGCAGTTATTTCACCTGAAGTTTTGTTCTTTATAAATACTTTTTATTATTTTTGATAAGTTTGCTTTGCTCTTACCAAAATGCAAATTATTGTTTTATGTATGCCACTTCTGTGAATGTTCTTTAAAGTCCTTAAAGAATTTGTTAGGGTAAAACAAAGGGAAACTTTGCATTTCTATGCTATTTTAAATATTTTTGATCCTTACTGTTATTTACAAGAAAACTCCACTATAACATAATTGTTAGTATTCACAACGTGCCATTATATAAGGTAGAGTGCAATATAAATCAGCCAAGTGAATAAAATGTTGCATCCATTTCATACAGCCCCAGAGAACTGCTTTCAATTACATTTCAAGAAGTTTTCAAGGACTTCCAGATCTTTTCAAGAAGTATTGTTTTGTACAAAACTTTGTTGACCACTGACTACATTGAAACAAAAGAAAAGAAAAACCAAAATACAAATAACTAATTAGCATGCCATTAGAGAAAAGGCAAGCTATTTTAACTGGTCAATACCCATGTAATGTGTCATTTGAGACACCCAACACTGATAATTTGCATTTCATTCATAAAGTTGACATTTCTACTAAAATGACACAAGAAAAATAAACTATTAGCAAATAATACAAAAATAAATTAGCAATTCAGTATGTTACTAACAAGCTAATGTTTGTTGTTTGTCTGTCAATTCGCTGAAGACCTCTTTAGTCATCAGATGGTTGGAGGGGCTGGTTTTGCTCTGTGCATGTATAGGTAGCTGATGAAGCCAACCCTTGCGCGGAATGTTTGTTTGCATACGGTATAGGAAGATGAGTGGGACATCTCCAGGAGGGTTGATACCAAATGCTTTTCTGGCATGCCTCTTCAGCTCTGCAACTGCTGTTCTGCTACATTCATACTACTTGGCGTCTTTGTGCACAGAGGAATGCCAAGTTACTTGATTGCTTGCTGTTTGGTCCCAGGAATCAGGGTTTATGTTTTCAATGCAGCTTTCAGATTGTCTCTGAAGCATTTCTTCTGACCTCTGTGGGACTGTTATCCTTGCTGTAGCTGACCATAGGAGAGTCTCTAAAGGTGGTCTGGCATGCATACATGTCCCGCCAAGCGTAACTGGTGCTGCATCAGGATGGTGTGGATGCTGGGGAGACCTGCTTGGGAGATTACCTCAGTTTCTGGAACCTTGTCCTGCCACCTGATGTTGAGGATTTTTCTGAGACTTGTGGTGTAAAAGTGGTTCAGCTTCCTGGCATGGCAATGGTACACCATCCATGTTTCACATGCATAAAGTAGTGTGGGGAGCACAACTACCCTGTAGACCTTTAGTTTGGCCTGGATGCTGATACCTCTTCTATTCCAGACGTTGGCATACAGTATGTTACTAACAAGCTAATGTTAGTGCTGGCAATGCAAAGGTACACTTCCGTCATCAATAGTGACTCTTTGTGACAGTGCTGCCAAGGTAGGTGAAATGGTTAACTATGTAGAGCTTTTGGCCGTTGACGATGATGTTGGGCTCTATATTGGGCTTTCCAATGGAAAGCTGATGCAGGATTTCAGTCTTCTTGGTACTGATGGTGAGACCAAAGCTTGTGCAGGAACTGGAGAACTTTTCAATGCTGCATTGAAGGTCGGCTTCTGAGCCAGCATTGAGGGCGCAGTCATCAGCAAATAAGAAATCCCTGATGGTGTATGTCATGACCTTGATTTTCGCTTGAAGTCTCCTGGGATTGAATAGTTTTCCATCTGCACAGTACCTGATGGTGACTCCAACCTCTCCGTCCCTGAAAGGAATAATCAGTATTAAAGGCCTTTGTCAAGGTGATGTAGATGGAGATAAGGTTGGACTTTTGCTCTAGACATTTGTCTTGTAGCTGCCTCGCAGCAAGCACCAAGTCAATGGTCCCACATACTTTTTGGAATCCACATTGGCTTTCTGGCAGTAATCCCTGGTCAAGGTATGTAGTCAGACGGTTCAGTAGGATTCTGGAGAGTATCTTTCCTGCAAACGAGAGTAAGGATATACCTTGATAGTTGTCACAGGCCTGGTATTTCCCTTTGCGCTTATATAGGTGTGATTATGGAACCATCTTTGAATTCCTGAGGGATTGTCTCTTGCTGCCACATCAGTAAAAACAGTTGTAGCCATTTTATGTGGGCTGTGCCCTCTTCCTTGAAGACTTCAGCTGTGTCTCGAGCAAGAATGGAGGGTCATCCAGTGCTTCGTTGATGGGTAATTGGGGGAGATGACTGATGGCTTCATCACTAATGGATGAAGGGTGATTCAGGACATGGTCAAAATGTTCAGCCCATCGTTGAAGAATTCTCTCTCTGTCAGTAATTAGTGTGTTCTGTCTGCGCCAAGAAGGGGGGATCATCTAGAGGATTTAGGTCCATACACTTCTTTCAGGGCATTGTAGAAGTTCTTCATGTCATCTTTGTTGCTCAGTCATGTGTGTTGCATCTGACAGAGGTTCTGCTGCTCAGTTCTGCTTGTGTTGTTGTACATAGCTTTCCTAGAGGTTGTTGCTGTTTTAGGGTTTAATGCCATTTTTCAGCACATGATGGGCTATACAAGGCATCAAGTATTAATGGAGGAAGAACCTGGGAAAACTCCCAGAAAGAACCACCAATCCATGTGAAAGCTACTGGCAAGCTTTCTTACATACCCACATTGGCCAAATCTGAGACTTAAACTCACGCAGACAGAGGTGAGATGGCAGTGATCAGTAATGGCAAACACTTTAGACCACTCAGCCACTCAGGGCCCCCCCCCCTTTCCTAGAGATGGACTTGAGGCTGTTGAGGTATGTTTGAAGGAGGCTGTGTTTTTCATCCAGCAACTGCTTTATCTTATTGTAGTTCTCATCAAACCAGTCTTGATACTTTCTGGTTGAAGGTTGTAGGATTTCTGAAGCTGTGTTGTAGACCAACTCTCTGAATGCTGCCCAGTCGGTCTCCACGTTCTGATTATCGAGATTGGTGGATTTCAGACGTTCTTCCAGACTGTTTGGTACTGGTGCATTTCAACTTTGTGATGTTCAGTCATTGTAAGCCTTCTTTCCCTATGGGTGTCTTTTGGGCTGATTGTGGATGTTGAGCTTGGTGATGATGAGGCAATGCTCTGTAAAGCAGTCAGCTCCGCACAAGGACTTGGTCACACAAAATCCTGCCTGTCCCTCTTCCTGACAATAACGTAGTTTATGAGGTGCCAGTGCTTAGAGCGTGGGTGCATCCATGATGTCTGGTTATAGGTAGAGAGATGGAAGACTGTTCTGGTGATCAGCAGTTCATGCTCAGTGCACGTCTGTAGCAAAAGGAGACCATTGCTGTTACAGTGAGCCACTCCATGCTTTCCAAACATTCCACCCCAGGCAACATAATCACAGCCTACTCTTGCACTGAAATCACCAAGAATGACAAGCTTATCTGCCATTGGAATGTCAGCAATGATGCATTTAAGATCCTCATAGAACTTGACCTAGGTTGGTCATGGATGAAGCATAGTAACTGATGAAGGCAAGGTGCCTTATTCCAGACAAAGGGGAGGGGAGAGTTTCATGGTCATGAGTCTGTTGTTTACTCCCTTGGTAGTTCCAGCCAATTTGCCAATCAAAGCTGTCGTCCAGCCCCTTCTTCATGCCAGGGAGGTGAGCAGTGCTTCATGAAGAGGGGTGCTCAGTTGCTCAGGGGGCTGCTGGACTCTGTTGCTGCTCCATGTCAGTGGTCAATGACCCTAATGGCCTGCACTGCCTGTATTCAGGTTTGTGTCTATGGCTGCCAGTGTACCCACACCTGCTGCTTCATTGCTTGCCTGTCGCCACAGGACTTTAGTGGGTGAATAAATGGGATGTGTGGATGACAAGAATGAACTGCAGAGTGACTTTGTTTTAAATGAGGAAGAGTTGCGCAGTTCATTGACTTTACTCTCTTGCCCAAAACCATCTGGGTCCAGCAGCATGACAATGTCAAGACAACCAGAGACAGAGCTGAGTGCAGTGGATGACCATGATGTCCTATGTGTCTCGTTGTGCTCTTAGTGCTCCAATGTGCTTTGCTGGGAATCACTTTTCTGCCCACTGACCAGCTGGTGGTTCCTCCGCACAGGCTGCTGAATCCAATCTTCACATGCTAGGTAGGTAGACAAAGCCTAACTCACCAAGGGTTTAAGACCTATCGGCTACCCTCACCCTGGTTTAACTGGCCAGTTGAGGCCATTTTTCAGGATGTGGCTGCTGCACATGCCACAGCTTCTTGGAGTCACAGGTGAGAGCTGAGTGCCAAGTGGGGACCAAAGGTGGGCGAGATACCCCTGAAGAAGAACAACTGCTTAGCCACCCAGAGGTGTTACCCTCTCCCAGGACACCCCATACACCCTGCTAATAACAGAGCAAGTGAAAATAGTGTCACACTAACTCATAAAGAACAGCATGAGTTTAACAATAGTGTGTGGTGTAATGTGGGCTTAAATAGATGAAGTCCATAAAGGTAACAAAGTCACTCAAATTGGAAAAATAATGTTTACTACCTGTAAAATAATGATTGTCCAACACTATAATTGTAAACATAAAGTCTGATGGTCCAATATGAACACTAAGATTGCTTGGTATAATGTATATTGTTATCAATACAGCAGTGAAGCTTAAAAACTTGAAACACCTGGCTGTGGCAAGAAGAGGTAATGGGCAAGAGTTGTTGTCCTCTGTCAATGTGAAATAGACAGGACATGACGATTTCCATCTTTTAGTAGGGCTGGATTTTATCGGTAGCATTCTTACAGCCCTAATCTTAATATCATTCATTAATGTATTTGATGGAGAAACCTTTGAGCATGAAAGATTCAACCATTTATCTTAAAAAAAGCTGTCAAATTAGATAACAAAAAGGCAAATGTTTCTCAAACCTAATATACTGACCTGTGATCTTGACTATGAAGATTGAACACCCAATATGGAATTGAAAAAACTTTAAGTCATGATATAGAGTAAAAAATTTTTTTTTAAAAAGGCTTTAAATTAGATCGTGCATAGGACAGCAATATACAAAAATTAACATATAACACAATATGACACAAAAACACCTTGCTAATGATGACATGCATGTTACTTGTCCTATTTGCATGTAACATAGTTACCATCTCACTGGTCTCCTTACAGGCGAACTGCTCTAACGTTGCAGAGTGGAAAATACAACTCCAGTGGAAAACATTGAGCCTTGACCTTCATGATAGCGTCCCAAATGTGTTACATGACACACCTTCTAGTAAATAAGCATATCAAGTTTCACACCTCAAGCAGCAATGAAAATTGAGAGTTGTTATGAAAATGTCATAGAAGGGCTGAGAGTGATATAACTGTTCCCCTTTTTTCTTTCAGAAGGTGTTGAACACAAATTTGTTTGGCATGGTGATATCAGTACATGGAACAAAAATGTTGTGTCACTGGAAATGTATTCTTGCTGAGGTTTATCTTCAGGAAGAAAGTAGTCAGGTATGTGTGTCCTATGTGCAAGTGATGCATTTCATCCCTATTTCCTTTTTCTATAAAAAGGATGCTATTCTCTAATCATGGGTCTTATGTCACATAAGCAGTATATGAAGTTTTCATTGAAAATATTTTTCCAAATAGAAAAACATGTAAATTAATATAGTGCTTAATGTCACCATATGCAATTTTCCATTCAGAAATACATGACTGAAGGGCTTTGGCTGCTCTATAGGTTATTTCATCACCATTAACATATTAACCCCTGCCGCCTCGATAACTCGTCACTATTTACCTCCCTCATCTCCAGAGTGCCTTGATAACAGGGCTGAGTTTGCATAGCTTGTATCCCGAGCGCCCAGTTTGAGTGGCAGTATTTTACTGTGGCTGTATCCCGAATGATGAGTTAAGTCGGCGCAAACCATTGGTTGATTTGAAGCCATTTCCTAATTATGCAGGCAGTTTAACCAATAAAATGTTAGCTTATATAGACAGAGTATACATTGCTGAAGAAAGTGGAAAAATTTGACTTTAATAGTGGCAAAATTAGTGGAAATATTTAGAGTAGAAAATGAAGAAAATTACGAGAATCAGTCGCTGAAAGTAGACTTTTACTTGACAGGCTGAAGAAGTATTCACACGAGGTTTGGTTTGCAAAAGAGATGACAAGTGGAATTTGTATGTACATCAAATGGAGTGAATATCATGTGTTGATAGTGTTAATTATTCAGTGTGAATTCATCATTGATTTTTATGGATTATTCATGGCAAGAGAAATAAATTGGTACGAAAATCATTTTATCTTTATGTGTCAGTTTTATTTCTGCATGTAGTTTAAAATTTTTATACCATTTTTGTACGTAATTTTATTGAGAACTGCTGTGCCAAATTTTAGCTTAATTAAAGGAATGTAAATATTTAAAAAATAACATTTATTACTTGTAGCTCTCTGAAAAAAAAATCTGCAAGCCAAGTATCTCAGCAAGTCTCAGAGATACAGGCACTGGTAAAGATAACATTGCTCTAGGCAATCTCTGCAAGTATGATGTCGGGGACTGCCTAGCTGTTTGGCACAGGGGTTAATGTGTTAATACCTGTGTGTATAGGGCAGCCATCCTTACAGGATATATTTTCTGGAGTTAATGAGCATGTCATTAAATAAGCTAATACACTACTTATAATTATTAAAATTTTAAAGTTAACAAAATTGGATTTTGATGAGGTACCATTTCATAAATTTTTGTGTTCATCCCAGCTAAAAATTACCTAAAATTCTGTTCTTGGTGTAGTTTGCAATGCTTTTATTTACAATAATGAGATAAGCTTACAACATTTCATGCTATACAATGTTATTAGTTACACATCAAATGAAGTTGAAATCTACCCATTCTTTTAAACAACAAACCTGATTATGGAAAGCAATCATCTTGGTCTTTTCCAGAGACAGCAGAAGCCAGAGTGATTTGGTATGTCGATATTGACATACCTGCTGAGCCTGTAGAAATATAATGAAACAATACTTAACAGCAATACTATATACACTGTGATTACCTTTCAATATAAAATAAAGCCCATTAAAAACATACTAAAATCTAAATTGTCAATGCTGATGACATCACAACTGCTCTCACAAGAAAATTAACTGTGTTACCACAAAAATAGGCTTGATATAATAGACATAATAATATACATTTTCCTATTAACCTGTCAACTATTCTATTTTTCATTACATGCTATTGTAATGTAAATATGTTTGCTAGAGATATTTTTTTCAGAAAATCAGCTGACTGAATTATTCTTTGGTAAACAAGTAATGATGAACTAAATCCTGACCTTGATTCAAAGTTAGTGACAACCACGCAAATAGGTTTCATCTTTATTTTAAAATGATTGATTGTTGTCAAGGTCAGGATGGGGCTAGTAAAGAAGTAAACAACTTATTATTCTTAAAGTAAAAATGATTGGTTCTTATCAAGGTCAAGTTTCCCCCTCCCCCTTTCGTGATTTTGCAATTTGGGGACTTTTTTAAATTTGTGTCTTAGTTTAGGATATAACCTTTGTTTTCGAGAAACATTCCTCGTTCTGGGCTTTTACAAATGATGTGAAGTCATTTTCTTTTGTTGTGTCCAAGTTTTTATATCAATTATAACAATTCTTCAGTTCATTTGGATTTAAAAGGATTAATTCATAACTCTGGAAATGTTTGATATGCTCATATGTAATTCTTGGACAAAGACAGTTTATCAAAATATTTGGATTTCCAACACCAGAGTGTTAAATCTTGTGATTCTACAATGAGCTATATATAAACACAAAACAGACTTAAGCATACGTTGTCTTCCATCTTGGATTTTCCAACAGGACATGACCTTGAATCTATCAGAACATTTCATTACTAGGGCTTTTATAATTTAAATTGTGGATTATTCTTGGATTATGTTTGAATTTGATTCTTAAAACTTAAGTTCTTTTTCCATTTTTCCAATCTTTTTCCAATTATTTATTAAATTTTATAAAGCTTGTTGTTTTCACTCTTTTTTTGTTACTGTTCATTTGAGCCTAACTCATATCAATTATATGTTGTAAACAAGATTGCAACTGAAAAATCAAGTAAAAGCATGAAATAAACACTTTATATTTTCAATCCTTTATTTTATTTTTTTAATAAATCTCTCCAATGAGTGGAAAATTCTGACGTTTTGTTAAAGAAATTAAAAGGGGGAGGAGAGAATTTCCCCATCTAGATGATCATTTGAGGAATAAATACTGATTATTGAGATTCAAGAAAAATAAAAGTTTTGAAGGCACAAAAAGAAGGCCACATGTGTGATACAGTTAAAGCTAAAATGTACTATTTGATGGCACATTATTATTATTTTCACAATTCTGAAAGCATGAATTTCCAATCACTTCCATGTTTTTTTCCAGGATAACATTAATTTGTTCAATGTGCACATATGACCATTACAGAAAGCAATAAAAAAACATTTTAGATTATAAAGCATGCATTTGTTAAATCTAAAGATCTTTCTATTTCAGAACTCTCCATGATCATGGACAAAAACACAAAATGTATCACACAAAAAAATGTTTGACTATAAATTGGAATGTCATGTCATTACAATATATAGAACAAAATTTAAAACTTTTCTGAACTGCAATATGTTGCTATGTAAAAACAACATAACGAACATAAATTAGTTTTGTTTCCTTTCAAAACATTAATTCTAAAGAATTCAATAGCAATGATATTCATGTAATACAAAGTAAACATTACCTATCACAGTATGAAAAAACAATAAACACAAAGTAAAAGAATCTTGTCTTGTAACAAAAAACATTTAGCCCTGAATGTATCTATTTTAATAAAATCCCAAACAAGATTTTTCAAACAACCTGAACTCCTTAAGATGATTTGGTTAAAAATCCATCTTCCAAAAAATGTTTTCAAAAACATTTATTTAAATTTTGAAAAAAGACCTTTTTTCTTACCCAAAGTACAAGTCATTCCACAAATTTGGTTCAGGTATATATTTGATAACTGAAGTTTTTGTACTGAAAACATTTTTCCACCTTCAGCCACAGTGATCACCATGGATCACTAATCCTATAAGTTGATAGGCCTCTTACTCTCCATATGCAAGATATCCACAAAGATTTGTCCCTGTCTGTGATATAAAACAATGTTACTGTGTGGAAGCTAGCTTTGCTCTTTCAGTCACAGTGACCTTGATCTTTCATCTTTGGACTCAAAATTGGTAGGTTTTTCCATATCTCAAGTGGAAAAGCTTTTTCCAGATATGTGATGTAAATTAATTTTATTGTTCAGAAGCCATTTTTATTTTTTCAGTCAAATTCTGATCGAAAATGTATGGGTTTCTTTCATACCTTAAATACCATTGACAAAGTTTGGTAACTAAAGATGTTGAACAACTGGAGTTATTGTGCATATAATGACATTGGTAACAGACATAGATCGATGGAGATCACAAGATAATAAGGTCCACTTTATGGTGGCTGGGTAAAAATAAACATAAAGCAATGCATCTTAAAACTCATCGAGACTATAGTAGGTGTTTGCTGATATTTTTTATGCATTGCTATATTGTTGCGTAATCATTTAATTTATTGAAAATATATTTGTTTTAAAAAATCAGGCAAAATATAGGATTTTTCAATGAATTTGCAAATGTCCTATTTCTAATTTTCTACACATTGACTGCCATTTTCAATGACAAAAAGTGAAACATTTAATGACCAACGTTCTTAATGTTTAGCAAACAGAAACCATATTTGCATTTTCCATAAGAAAAGGTGGGATTCACCCTGGCCTTCACATTATAAGAGAGAACATAAGTTAATTAGGTTCACTAAAACAAGGGAGTGCCATATGTACCATTTCTGGAGATTTGAAGAGTAATCTTTACTATCAACTAAAGAAATGTTACCATCTGCTTTGAAATGTGAGAGTAATAGTATAGCATATAAGGAATGCATTATTTCACACTTGTTAAAATGACATGTTTGATAGCTAAAACTGATATTAAGTCGAATTAAGACGAGTACCAATTCAATAAACTTTAAAAAAAACATCTGTGTACACCAAAGTTTGGCAATCTAATGTCATGATATTTATGCAGAAGAAAGTTGCACTTTGTTTTCATTCTCATACGGAATGAAGTAAATTTTCAAAAGTCTATTTATGCCTATTCATACATGAGAATTTGAATCCTTGAAGGATGTTCTATTGGTTAAATCATCACCTTTGGGCTATGAAGAGGCTGTTCCATCTTAAGTGTCTCCACCATGAACTTGTCAAGGCTGTTTTCAGGATTACCACCAATGGATTTCAGGAAGCTAATGGCAATGTCCAGGTTATCCAGGGCCTGACACAAGTCAGGCAAACTATGAAACTCTTGGCTTATTTTGTGTCTGACTCCACTACTCAAAGATTCCTGGAAGAGAAGCATTGAAATAGTCCAAATGTTTGTAAACAGAAAGAAAAACAAAAGAATGTATCTCAAAATATCATAGGATAAACAAGATCTGACCTTCATACATATTAAGTCTAAGCTATTTTACCAACTTTTTATAGTTTTACCAATTTAATTGTTCATAATATGGCCAAAATTGAACTGTCCTGAGACAACACAATTTTGGCTCTATCCAAGTAATTGTAGATATACTCCCTTTCCCTAGCTGTACTGTTCAATCAGTACATCAGAGTCCAAGCTACTCAGATTGCTTCAACATTTCTTTATTATTTTTGACACACTTGCAAATAACAAATTCCAGCTAGGCTAGCTTGCATGCCAATTAGAAAGTTAATTATTGGATACATGATGTAATTGTTTATTTGGATAGTAATGAGAGATGAAATGAATATATTAATTGACAAGTCTCTGAAGCATCAACTGTGTGTAAAACTGACATAATTTTGGTTCTTCATAATAATATAAATCCAACAAAGAAAGTTTCATGAGGAATAATGCATTTAAGTGGTGAAATTTCTTGAAACACATAAAAAGTCATTTTTATTAGCTTTTGGAAAGGTAATGTAGATTGCATCTACAGTTCAAGTTTTATGACAGGCAGAAAAATAAATATATCGACTGAAAAATAATTCTAAAGAGTCACTCTGGCATAAAAGGTAGGTCATAATGATTTAGTTCTGATGGGTGTATAGTTGTTTTAAACATGAAGCTACATGTTTACAGTTTGAGGGATAAGACTTAAAATGTCAAAGATGCAGATTAATTTTTATTTGTTGATGAATTTAATAAAACATCATTATAGTGACCTACTTTCAGTATTGAGAGGACTGCATCAATAATACCAACTGAGTATCATACATGAAACTTTTTAAAGTCTAAATTTGCATGTGTCCAGACAAGAATGCAGCTAACAATCATATTCAGTGAAATTTTATACCCCACACACAATGGTGAGGTAAGAAATTGTGTGATGTATTGAAATCAGACTTTTTCTGACAGAGCTAATTTTATGACCATGTTTCAAAGGTGTTAGAATGAAAGTGCAGGAGAAGAAAAAAAACAAGAAAATTAGCTGCATAATGAAACCAGCTTTTATATTCTTGCAAAGCTCCAACACCAAATTTGGTATTAACAATATTTTATTACATGTTTAAGTGCTGTTGTTGACTTGAAAACAAGCAACTAATAAGTTCAGAAGACTTCAGACTGATGCAGCAAAGGCAAACATGATGCTCAGCTGAAACAGTTTGTAATGTATGCTAAGACCTTAAGTACCTCAAGTATGGTTTCAGATACTGCAATTTCAAATTCCATGAAGCTGACAATTTGTTAGATCTCTCAACTTGATGTAATCTTTAGTTTTTAGTAAATTCCATGTCCCAATGGCAATCAGCAATTACATTAATATCACTGCCAGGAGAAATACTCAGCTGAACACAAGATGATGTTCAGTGGATGTAATTGTTGTCTTTCCTACTTTTAATAGGAAGAATTTGAAATATTTTTTTCTAAGCTTCTTTGCTGATTGTAGGGATGTTAATACAAAGGAAATGTCATAATGAAACAGTAAAACCTCACAAATGAGAGAAACAGAGAAGTGATTGTGGGGTGGCCATAGTAATAAGGTCCACTTGTACAGTAGATGACAAGTTTATATCTTTGAATTATCAGTCATTTCAACAGAGTGGATTGAAGATTGGTGTCATATTAGGCAGGAGAGCAATATATTTTATATGATATTTTTCTAACTTCTCCATCAAAAACTAAATATGATGGCTGATTATTGATCTTCATACTATTTTGTATGATGTGTAACACTGGATAAAGCACAGATACAAAGAGAAAGAAAATTCTATCCTTGAACTGCACAGTTTCTGATAAATAATACAGGTAAAAAGACAAACTAATTAAAATGATCATTTTGAACCCACCTGTGGTATTCTTTCTTGCAGTTTTCTGAAAACTGTGACATCAGTGTATTGAGCTCTATACACCATCAATGTAATCTGTAACAAAGATAACAAAAGACATTAAACTTTTGGGATTATTACATGTAAATAAAAGATCTCTTTCAGTACAATTTGATCACATAAAACTTGGACAAAGGTAAGGATTTGTAGTCAATTCTGTGTTCTTATATTGATGTTTGGTTTTCTATTTCCAGTAATTACAGCCTTATTCAATGGAGCATCAGCATCAATTGAAAAATCTCATATTAGAATGCTTTCTGTGACATTTGTTCAATGGTCAACTTAAACTTCAGTAATTAAAGTCTTTCTGTCTTAAGAAACAGCATCCAAATTTGATAGTTGATAGTTGATTGTTGTTGGTTTGTTTAATCTTGAAGGGATGCTTTCTTTTAAGTTGCCCTAAATTCTGTAAAGTGATTTTGTATAAGTCATTTATAAACACCTTCCACTTTTAGCAGTGGTGGCCATATCTAATGGAGGCTGGTATTCATTTAAATTTGACAGGCTTTCTGCCCAGATGACTGTCAAAACTAGTCAATACAAGTTGATGTGAAAACTATTTTCCTTTGTTACAATACTGACTTTAACCTTTTGACTACAAAACCAATAGACCTTTCTCTTACACGAACAACCAGCCATTCACAAATTTGGTCCAGATGTGTGCTATGTTTTTGATATAAAAAAGAAACTCTGTTCTTCTTTTAGTAACAGTAGCTTTGACTTTTGAACTTTTCATTCTAAAACTAACAGGCTCCTTTTTAACCCCATATGCAAGCCATCTGCAAGTTTGGTGACTTGAATGTGGACAATTTTTGTGCAGAAATGAAAGTGATCTTGGATGGTCAATATCACATCACAACATCATGAGCTCCAATTTATAGGTGTATGGAAAATACATTTCCTTCAAAACCATGAAGGAAAAATCTGTAAAATCTTAATTAGTGCTCTGGACTCCATGCCAATAATAACCAAATGTTGCTGTGAAAGGGATATCTATGTACTGGAAATACTATAGAGGCAATGAATAATTTAAACAATTTAACATTTTCAAGAATGACACAACTTCATAAAGCCAAAATGATTCATATAGTTTTTGTTAGGTCAGAACCAATTTACATTTTTAATGCAGAGAAACCACCAATTACCTAACAATAGATCAGTGAGAACCCAAAATATTCTCAATGCAAATCAAAGATTTTTTTTAAAAAACACAGTTCTTATAACTCTGGAGTAGTTATATGGAATAATATCCCAAAAGGAATTAAAAACACTTCATGCATATTAGCTTATAATTATATTAAAATGATGAAGAAATAAGTCTTAATTAATACCACCATGCCTTTCCACCTCTTCCAGTTTAATTCTGACAAGTAAACATTAATATTCGGTTCAAATGTTAGCATACTTTTTACAATTTATACGTATAATTATCTAGTCTGAGTCTATTATATCAATGTACATGACTGTGTGTGAATTTGTGTATATTTATATGTACGTGTGAGATGGATAATGCATGACTGCACTCTAAATAATATATATATACAATATATACACGCACACATCTTTGAGGACCTTAAGATAGATTAGTTAACTTATCTTTGTTAAATGTCTTTATTATTATTATCATTATTGTCTTGCATGAATTAGACTGGAATGATTAAAATTCAGTAACAAATTGTAAGAATCCCCATGATTTCTGTCCCTGAGTTCCAAATGTAAATTTACCTCAATATCTATCCAAGACTTTCCAAAGAGGAATCTATCTATTATTTGTCTCTCAAGGTTGGTGAAATTGTACTCAATGGTTGTTTCCTTTCCCACCTCAAAGGAATAATTACAATTGGCCAGAATCAGTGGAAGAATATCCTGCTCGGGGTGGTAGCTGATCAGATCAGCTGGAGTTATGTCCCTTACCTTCACATGAGGTATGTCTTTAATACTTTGAAAAAAGAAAAATAACTTCAGAGTTATAAACATAAGCCTATTGTTGAAAGAAATTCAAATGTATACTTTTCTCTTACATATGGAAAGTATGCTACTGTTTAGATTCATCTATTTAATTATAACTTCAACAGCAGATTATAAGTAATGATGCATTCACAAGGTACATTATTAAGACAGTGCTAACATCATTACCCCTTTAGTGTCTTGCTTCACATATATACATACAGTGGAACCCCGCTATAACGCGATAATCGGGGTCCATGAAATTGGATCGCGTTAAAATCGGGGTCGCGTTATCGCGGGGTGATACAGTATTTTTTTAAAATTTCCAACAAACACCGAATTGGCGTATATACGTGTACTCGTGTCTAATGTAACAAATCTGAGTATTATCGGACGAACATTAAATGGAATGCAGTATTAAGATTTATTAAAGAAATGTGGACGGATTATATATTTATTGGTTATTACTTTGCGTTTGATAGTTTTACTAATTTTCATTGTTTTTCCCCAGAAAATACACGTTGATCGATAACACCCCAACTGACGTTATATAACGAATTGGGAGGGTATTAACATCGTTTACTATCGTGCCGTCGTGGCACGCCGTTCGTCCATAATGTATGCAATTCCATTGGAAGATGGCACAGATTTAAAATATTCTATAATTTTGTCCAAGCTCGTTGTGTCTGAATTTAATGTCCAATATATAGCATGTACAGAGTATTATCACCGTTTACTTACCATCTGATATAGTACCGTCATAGCATGCAGCTAATCCATAATACCTGTACCTAATTCCATTGAAAAAATTGCAAACGTATTTAAACTATTCAATATTTTTGTCACAAATCATTATGTCTGAATTCAATGAGAAAAATTAACAGAAAATTAGGTTACGAATGACGAAGCAAGTGTACGTTCATTACGTTCCAGGGTCTATGAATGGTGTCTATACAAATTGTAAACTTGATTTTCCATAACTGTAAAATATTCTTTTTTTATTTACAAAAATAGGAAAGTAATGACGAGTTCATTAACAAACACCATTCACATAAACTCGGAGAACTAAATCATAACACGCGCGTCTGTAATGGTCACGCGCCACTGATATAAAGGTTCCCCCCCCCCCAGCTGTACGCATGTACAATTTCCAGCTAACAAAGCCGACACTGTTTACTAGTCAAATGATTTCCTCTAATAACGCCGCCAAGCCCAGAAAACATATTGGCGGCTTTCGCTTTTTGATGTTTATTAAATTGTGAGAATCTTGTATCAACCACCACATTGTCGGCTGCTTGGTTGTTTATGCAGTTCAAGAACACGTGTCTTTACTCTTGGATTAATAATAAGTTATATTTCCGATGTTTATTTAGGCTTAACAATTCAAGGACCTGGTGAAATTAATACATTTCAGAAGCCACGTTTTACACACTATTTCTCGTACTTTATCGTATTATATATTGTATTATATTAGAATTCATCCACAATCTCTTCTTCAAAATCATAATAAATGTTTTTTGTGCAAAGTGCATTGAACGACTTACGTTTGTATTGCTTTTCCGTAATAGTAAAATATTTATGAAGAGAAAGACGGGGGGAAACTAATAACCATTTCATAAGCAAACCCAATACACATGTAAAACCCGAGAACTAACTGCAGTAGGTCTACAATGGTCACAAGTCACTTTTATAATTGTTTTTAAAGTTGAACGCATGTCAATTTCATACCTTCTAAATTTCCAGCTAGTGAAGCAAACATTATTTACTGGTCAACTGATTGCGTCTAATAACACCGCCAAGCCCAGAAAAAACATGTTGGCGGCTTTCGTTTTTTGATGTTTATTAAACTGAGAAGCTTTTATCAGCCACCGCATTGTCTGTTGCTTGGTTGAATGTGTAGCTAAAGAAGAAACATACGTCGGCAATTGTTAGAGCAACGATTGTATACAGAATTATTCGAAGAAAACCACAAAGACCACATCATGTTTATTTTGGCATAACACTTAAAAAAAAAAAAAAAAATAATGTGCTAATAAATATACAAAATTTCGGGAGCCACGCCGCGACCGCGTTATATCCGAATTCGCGTTATGGCGGGGCGCGTTATAGCGGGGTTCGACTGTACATGTATAGAAAGTCTATTGTAAGGCAGCCATTTGAGAAAATAACCAACTTATGTGATAGTCAAACCAGATGTTTTTAATTCTTGTCAGAAATCTGCCATCTCTAGTGTGTCATTCTGGGTTTCCTAACCCCCCCTCCCCCCTGCAGGCACATGGCAGTTATTCTGGGTGTCAGATTGGAACCTTTTTCATTAGGATTAACTTGACATCATATTAAATCTTTAAGTTAAAATCCTATGTTAAGATGACCCTCTTTTCAGGAGTATTATAACCCATCGAAAGCTGTTTGCAATGAGGACCATTACTGAATATCATTTCATTTTGGATCAATTGTACTTTGAGATAAATGCGGTAATCTTCCCAGTAGTTTAGGAGGAAGGATATGAAACTGTTGCTAACAAATTCCAAATGCTGGACAAGGGATTAGGAGCCATCATAGAAGTTCTTCCGGTTCATGACCACTTAAAGTAAATTCTGAAATCATCAACAACTGACTGATGTCTTAAAACCTCTAGGCATGATACGCACATTGACCAAAATGTCCTCTTTTACGTAAAATGGGATAAATAATACACAGGAGGAAAGAAAATACACAAAATTACTGAAAAACAAAAACAGAATTATCCATGCTTGAAAACAAGGCAGCACATGCAATACACACAAAATGAGAGAAAGCAAAATTATAAATACATTTAATTATAATGTAATTCAAGGAATGACATGTGGAACCTGTTTGATTTGACATAAACATTAAATTTCAAAGTATCAATTTTCAATCTACCACTTTGTTGCACTATATATGTAAATATGCAAATAAAGAGGACCAAAAAGTAGGTTTAGTTCCATGCAACTAAGTGTATCACCCTCTTTTAATAAAGTCCTCATTACATTTATACAGACAGCTGAGCTAGTCAAAAGCATGCTTAAACTTGAATAGATACAAATCTTTTGTTAAAGGTTTTATTTACATAAACATTAGCAAATAAATAATATAAATTTCTATATTAAGAGTGTAGATTATATATGGTCTATAAATAGTTGCTCATGTAGGTGTTTACAATAGTTAATAACAACATTCTGGGTTCATGATACCTGGTGAAGTTGGCAACTAAATTGCCTAAAAATAATGCAAGCTTCAACTTCTTTTAGAAAAGCCAAAAGACTTTACCCTGTGATTTAGTTTTACAGGAACAATTAATGACCATTCCTGTGAACCTGTCATGAGAAAATAATGACCAGACATTACCATGTACCATTTTATTAGATTGTCTCTCTTTGTAAAAATGTACAGTTCATAGAAAGTAGTCTATTTATTGTGTTATTGAAAATTTAGCTTTAAAAATCAATTATGTAGGACAGAAATGTACAGGACAATGATATGTTGTGGAATTCGAGAGAAGCTCTATGGGAAAGGTTGTATTCTGAGTTCACTCATTTGTGTGAAAATAGAAGAAGAAAAAAATGAATAGTGAAGCAAGTTCTGTTTAACCAATGCCTAACATTCCACCAAGTACGTAGAAAAATAATAAAACCTTATGTCTGCAATCATATCAATGGACTGTTGCAATGAAGCTATAAAGCGAGTGGTTGCTTTAAGAAAACCCTTCTTTTTACACAATATATGCAAATGCATGTTGGCTGTGTCGATTCAGTTGAAATAAAGGGTTCAATTCATTCATATACTGACTTTAATTCGTGAGTGTGTTGAACAGTTATGGTGAAGTTTTATTGGCAACTAAGAAAATAGGATAAACAGCATGATCTGAAAGATGAGTGCATTTGCTCTCATATACATGGGTTGTTTCAAACAAGTTTAGAAATCTTCAAATGCCAGTTTTTATTTAACATTCAGAAAGTGAAATGATGCATTCTTGATTATGACCATCAGGACCTATTTGTTTCATGACAAAGTACAAACCATTAGAGATATGCTTGACAACACAATTGCAATTGACTTTTCATCACCCTACAGGTATGATACAGAATTTCAGCGACAAACATTAAGAGCATGTGAACCTATCTCTATGGATTTAGTACAGAAAATCGTGATGAAGAGTGCACCAAAGTCATGTGAACTTGATCCAATTCCAACATCACTGCTGCTTGAGTGCTTAGACCCAATATTGCCTACACTAACTGATGTTATTAATATCTCTCTCTAGGGCTGTCAATGGTTACCTGGGTACTTGACTGTAGTGAAAAACTCGGGTATTGAAAATTAATCGCGGGTACCTGTTCAAAAAAACATAAATTGTCGCTGGACTTGTCAACACTATCAAAATATCATTTATCGTCAGCAGTACACTTGTCTGAGTTACAGCTCCAGTCTATATTTAGGAGTAGGACAACCTGTTATGCATCAGCGGCCCACTACCAAATCATTACACATGAAACCACTTCAAACAGGTGTGACAGTTATAGCTTTAATTAGAGACCAGATCCCTGCTTAATATAAATAAACAATACATCAGAGAGTCTGTTTGGATTAGTAAAATTCATTAGCATTGTGCCACAGGACAAACCCCTTATCCCTGAGGGATTATATGCCAAGGTTAAAACATAGTAATTGTTCTACAGGTAATAAACCTCTTTGTATCTCTCTCTCTCTCTCTCTCTCTCTCTCTCTCTCTCTCTCACACACACAGAGACACAAGACGGTTTTAACACGTTCCTCTTACCATGAGGTAAAGCTGCTTTACATGCATTCTTAGGTCAACAACCGATGAATACACATGTGTTCTGTTCTGACAGAGATTTATACTTAAAAAAAAGTGAGTGTTCTAAAGGATTTAATGCAGCTGATCATTAGAAGTTGGATTATACTTACCATCTGGGTACAAAGGTTAGTCTAAATAAATTTATTAATTAATAGCGTGCGGTCCGATCATTCACAGCTACCATGGTGCGGACGCTTCAGACCGAGTAGTACCTTATCTATCGCCAGACAAAATATTAAAGAAAGGCGGATAACAATTAGTTGGTCTAGGGTTGTACATGTCTTTCATATTCTAACAGGTACCCAGGCACCCGTTAAATGGTGCAAAGGGTACGTGGGTAAGTTTTTCGTGATTTTTGACAGCCCTATGAGACTCTCTCCCATCCGGGGAATTCCCATCATTTTTCAAAACTGCCATTGTAAAGCCTCTGCTGAAGAAACCAACACTTGACCATAATGATTTAAAGAACTACCGCCCAGTTTCTAATCTTCCATTCATATAAAAAAATCTTAGAAAAAGTTGTTCTAACCCAACTTGTAGTCTTTTAAGCCCACTGCTCTGTATCCTACACTGGCTATCCATTTGATCCAGAATCAAACACAATTTTTTTCTTTGTGCTATGTTTCACTGATGGACTCCAGTCCAGCATACCTATCTGACCTCACCCATGTATATACACCAGCAAGATACATACCCTTCTCTTCTGACAATCGTATACTCATTATTACCACTTTGAAAACAAAGTAATATGCACAACATTCTTTTGCATACCAGGCCCAGCGTCGTGGAATGAAATGCCCATTGAAATTAGACACAAAGATACAGTGATCCCTTTCAAGAGTGCTCTTAAATCTCGCCTATTTTTACTGAAAAACAAACTTAAAAGTCCCCAAAAATGTTTTCTACCTTAAATATTTTCAGCATTTTTTGTTTCCATTTCCATGGTGTCTGTTTTTTTTTCTTATTTTACATTTTTTAATTCATATCATTATAGATGTTGTAAAGTGCTTAGAGCTTCTGAAGATTAGGTGCTGTACAAAGTCCTCATTATTATTATATTATTATTATTATTATTATTATTATTATTATTAAATCAGGGTAGCTGATTTAGCATTTGCACTAACTTGCAATTATAATACTGTAATCTAGTTACACAATTAAATTAAGTACACTGCATATGAATATGATAGCTTTTAAATATGCACCAAAATGTTTTTATAACATAGATAGAACTCAGAAAATAGACATAATTGAAAAAAGAGACTGACAACAATGCACATACACACTTACATATATATATATATATATATATATATATATATATATATATATATATATATATATATATATATATATATATATATACACACACACACACTCCCAATTCTCCCTGTTCTGTCCGAATAACGTCACATTTGCTTAAACTTTAAGTCTAGCTTGACTTCTTATATTAATAAAAATTGCGGACAACATTGGGGTTAATTTCTCATTGGCTAGTGGGTTCATATGCATCCTAAGAAGTATTGTTATTTCACATTGGAAGAGTTATGTCAGGTGGGTTCTTTTACAACATGAGATATTTGTAAAGTGTCACATAGTGAGTAGTGGCAAAATGCATATTCAACCATAATGCTTGCAAATAAGTGTATGGAACTGGACAATTTAGTCTTATTTCTTATATTCTTATTGTAGCATCAGTCTTCAGACATATTTAATGCTGTATTTAGATATTATTTGAGAAGAAACATTTGCTTGGGTTATTCACTGGAATTAAAAAGTGCTCACTGAACTAATATATGATTCTGGGACTATATTATTCAAAGAAGTTCTGGACAATGCCATTTTGACATTTCAGAACTTTGAGTACTGGTGGACCAGTTCAATTGAGAATCAGGCGTTCATTTGGAACATTTGTTTCTTTGTGCTTGACTAGAACTTTATTAGGATTATTTATAATTCAATTCATAATACTGTAAGATCCTCTAACACTTTCATTTTTCAACTTTGATAATTATATTATTTGTCAAGTTTTAGAAAACATGTTGGTTTGTTTCTTTCATTTATTTAGTTTGTGACCATAGTCATAACACAAGGGAATCAAATTAACTTTGTATACTATAGTCTTCAAAGTTATTCTCCTCTTAGGCTAAAATTACATGATCATGCTCCTGCAAGATATAAATGAATGCTCCCTGCCCTTACAGTGTTATACTTGCTGCATCAAGCCACTGTGATTAATACCCTTTAAATGTTACAAAAGTAACTACAAAAGTTGAAAAATATTGGCTCTAAAATCTAATGCATTTCAAGTTTACTCACGCTACATTACTGAGAAATTTGTTGTAAAATTTCTACTTCCCTTCTCAAATAAATGAAACAAATGTCCAAGTAGTTACCGGTACAAATGGATGTGTTTCCAATATTCTAATACAGATCATGTTTGGAATATTAATGACTGGTTCCAGATGTTTTATAAATTTTCAAAGAAATGTTTTGTTTCAAGTTTACAACATTTTTATATGCACATGTATAGAGTCATCCATACAAGTTTTACAAATCTGCATACAACACTCATAATGTGTCACTTAGATGTTGTGATTTTTGCAAATACAAAAACAACAGGACTATAGGCAAACAATAATCATTTTATCTGAAACCAGGATCTAACTTGCCACCTGTGAGATACACACTGAAAAACACTGATTTGTTACCTTTTTTTGACCTCCTTGTAGTAGTCATCCAGGAAATCATTTTGCTTACGAAACAGGAACTCCAGTACATGGTAGGCACACTGGCCTTCATCAGCCGATGTAGATAAAAGCTGAGACACTGGGGTAGAGCCATCAATACGACATCTACGGTACTTCTTAGGCACATGCACTGTAGAAATTATCATAAATTTTGTAGCTACCCAATAGTATTAAGGTAATCATGTCTTATAACTTAAGAATTACTGAAATTCTTTAGGCATAACTGCTGAAAGACAACAATATATGAAAAGGAGCATGTCTGGATTATTTGAAAAAGTTCTAAATACCATTTAAAATGATAGAATTGCCATGCTTATGCAAACTGTTTAAGTTCAAAAGGTCTACAAATAATTTTTCAGACAAGTCAGTGTAAGATTAGTGGTAAGAATACAAAATGAAGAGAATAATTCAATACTTATTTGTGACGGTAAAACCTAACTATGTTTATATATTTCTGGCTACTAGAGCTGGCGATTATGTAAAATTCAATCTGCTCAAATATTTGCAGTCATACAACATCCACAAGTCACACCATCATAGCTTGCTTTGCTTTAACATCTGGTGCCATTGTCTTTAAAAATATAAACTGGTCTGCTATCTATGTTATTGATATAATGAAACTATCAGGCATAGCAACAAAATGAAGAAACCCATCGGATTTCTTGGAAATGTCATATATTGCTGCTATAAATAGAACATGAGGAAAACACATGTATGATTTGGATATTTATTACTCTTATGCTATTCACTGCAGTCATCTTCTTATGGATATTCTCAAATTTATATGATGAGTTGAATTAAAGCGTTGATAACAAAATGACAACTTTTAATGCTTTATTTTTATTTTTTATGCACTAAACAAGTGTAATCCATATACAGGTGAGTGTAAGACGTAATTTGGTGAGAAAAATAAGCATAATGATTATACCAAAAATGTAATCCTTGGCATGTACACCTATGCTTCATAAAATATTTATACATGGTTAAAACTTTAAATGTCATAGACACTGTTTTTCAAAACACCATGCTTTATTATTGTTATTACTAAATCATGTTTTAACATAAAATCTGTACTGGGTCTTTTTCCGATTCACGGTATAAAGATAATTAGTTTAAGTCTTGTTCATTTTTTTTATACAGGAAAAATGATTACTACATGTGAATTTTTATATACAGTGGGGCCTTGACTTACGAGTGTCCCAACTAACGAGTTTTTTTAGATACGAGTCGTCTCTTGGCCGATTTTTTGCTTTGAGTTGCGAGCTAAAATTCGGGTTACAAGCCAGCTTCAGATACCCCACCGCTAGTTGGCGCAGCGAACGTCACTGTGAACGCATGAACATCCACCAAGCATCCCGTGTCTCACTCGTTCACTTTAAGCGGTCAGCTCGCAGTGGAAGGAATATTGTTGTGCTCGCATTTGTGCTTGTGGTTATTTCGCAAAGAAGCAGATGATATGCATTGAATTAAAGAAAGAAATTATGGAAAAACATGACCAAGGTGTGCGTGTAGTCGACTTGACGAAGCAGTACGAGCGTAGCACTTCCACGATCTGCACCATACTGAAGTAGAAGGAGTCAATAAAGACTATGACGCTAGTCAAGGGCGTTAAAATAATTAATAAACAGTGGACATATCTCCATGAAAATATGGAGAAGCTGCTGATGGTGGGTTGATGGAGAAGCAGCTCGCCGGAGATACCGTGACAGAGGCTATAATCTGCGAGAAGGCATGAGCTATTTACGCTGATTTGCTGCAGGTTCTCTACCTTCCACCCAACATCACCCCTATCCTGCAGCCCATGGACCAGCAGGTGATTTCTAATTTCAAGAAGCTCTTTACCAAGCACCTGTTCCGATGCGGATTTGAGGTGACGGAGAGCAGAAACCTCAACCTTAGAGAGTTCTGGAAGGACCACTATAACATCAGGATATGCTTCAGAATTATCGATATTGCGGTGGTTTTTGGAGGTCCAGAACAGATTAATTCCATTTCAATTCATTTCAATGGGGAAAATGGATTTGACATACGAGTAATTTAAGTTACGAGCTCCGTCACGGAACGAATTAAACTCGTAAGTCAAGTCCCCACTGTATATCTTTTTTAGAATAATGACCATGTACAAAAAAAAATCAATCCCAAACAGGTCTATTTGACACATGATAATTGTCCAGATAAAAGCCAATTTAACTAATTTGTCCAAATAAAAGCCAATTAAACCATTTGGCCCTCACCTCACAAATCTAATGTCAATAAAAGTGCTTAAAAAGACTTTCATTTGTCAGAAAGGGGAGAGATGGATGACATAATGTTTTGTTGATGTGGAAGCTGCGTATTCATAGCCTATTTCTTTGTAACGTTTATGGTATGTTATATTAACAATGTGATCTAAGCCACACACATATATATATATATATATATATATATATATATATATATATATATATATATATATATATATATATATATACACACACACACACACCTCGGCAAGGGGGGTGGGGAGCAAGTTGTGCTCTTTTGGGAGTAGCTCATCCACCTTTGGTTTCCACCAGGTGCTCAGCTCTCACCTATGGCTCCAAGCAGTTGTAGCATCTGCTGCGGCCACACCACGGGCAACAAATTCCATTGGTCAGCTAAACCGGGTTCAGGGTAGCTGACAGGTCTCAAACCCTCGGTGAGCTAGAAGCTTGCCTATTCTTGCATGCAAAGCCAGCTTTGGCAGACTGGGAGGAAAAGATCAACTGAGTGATCCGACAGCCACAAAGGTGAATCTGCAAACACTTTGTGGCAAGTGCAGGGCATAACAAAGCACTGAAGACATCATGGCCAGCCAATGCAACTGAAGTAGTCCTCAGCCGTGACAAATCTTTGTACCACTGAGTTCCAACTACCAAGGCCAAGAGAGTGAGGCTGGCTCTATGCAGAGGGTGTTTCACTTAAATCTCCTTCACACATAGGTTATGTTGTGCACTTATCATTCCTCCCCATGATCATACTGATCATTCCTTACCTGCTCCTACCAAAGTCCAATGTTGATGGGTGACTGGTCAAGCAATAGGTGGTCACTCTGCTCTGTACCCAGTGCAGCAGAACAATTTGGCAGCATCCAGAGTGACTGATCAGACCTTTCCAGACAGCACTGTTCACCCTATATAAGGATTGGCCTAGAAAAGGTGGCCTAAAGATAGGCTGTCCTTCAAAATCTGGCCAGCTTGCTGCGCCTGGCAAGATCAGCCACATCTGCAGTCGAAATTATCAAAGAAAAATAATCTTCTTATTGGAGCATGGAACATCCACTCTCATGGACAAAAAGAATGTAGCAAGACCCCACAGAAGAACAACCCTAGTCACTTAGGAGCTTTCACGCTACAAAATCAACATTGCAACCTTGCGAGAGACCAGGTTTGCAGAGGAGGGTTCTCTGACAGCTAGCACGTGGCTACACCTTCTGGAAAAGAAGTGCCCAAAATAAAGACAGGATCAATAGAGTTGGTCTGTCTATCAAATAAAGTCTTTTGAAGCAGCTTTTGGACCTGCCTCTTTGTATCATTGAGAGGCTAATAATATTGCCACTACCTATCAGCCACAAATGCCATGCAACAATTATCAGTGCCTACACCTCTACCCTCTCAAGCCTAGTGGAAACCATTAAGCAGTCCTATGCAGACCTCAGCTCTGTTCTGTGCTCAGTTCCAGCTGGTGACAAGATCATACTAATGCGGGACTTCAACACCCATGTTGGGTGCGATTATGGTCAATGGAAAGGTGTCCTTAGGAAGCATGGTCTTGGCAAGATGAACAACAATGGCTTGCTCCTACTCAGCAAATGCATAGAATTTGACCTCCGCATCACAAATATACTGTTCAGGATGGCAAACAAACACAAGAACATCTGGATGCACTCCAGATCTCACCAATGGCAGTTAATCAACAATGTAATAGTCCATCAACACGATGCCCAGGATGTCCTCATCACCAAGGTCATGCAAGGTGCAGAATGCTGGACAGACCACAGACTTGTCCGAAGTACCTTAAAACTGTCAAACTCCAGCAGCCTTTCACACAGCTAAATTTCCAGAAAAGCCTAGATGACAAGCTGTCCACCGATGGTCCTATATGTGGAAATGCCTCCAAGAAATGGAACAATCTCAGAGACATGATAAGAGAAACATCTATGGCAACTCTTGGCCCCAAGAAGCAAATCCATTAAGACTGGCTTGACAAGAACAACAGTGACATTGAAGATCTGCTTGCCAGAAATAACAAAGCATTCATGGACTAGCACAATGACACAAACTCCATCCCCATAAAAGGCAGCTTCAAATCCTATCAAGCTGAGGCTCAGAGAAATCTGCAAGATGCATGACCAGTGGTGGGAATGGAATGCTGATGAAGTGCAATGCTATGTTGACACTAACAACTCCAAAGAGTTCTACAATGCCATAAAGTCAATCTTCGGCCCTTTCAAAGCCTGGCTCTGCTGCCTTGCTTGCTGTAGATGGTAGTACACTAATAAAGGGAAAGGATGTCATTAAGGACAGATGGAAAGAACACTTTAGTCAGCTCCTAAACCTGTCCTCATTGGTCAACCAATCTGTTCTTGACCAAATACCCCAACAGACAATGCACAACTAACTGGATGTTCTGCCAACAATAAAGGAGTTAAAGACAGCCATTAAACAAATGAACTGAAATAGGGCACCAGGAGAGGATGGTATCCCAGCAGAGGTGTAATAGGCTCTCGCTGAACAGACTCTGGAGGCATTTTATGATGTGCTAAGCAGCATCTGGATGGAAGGGTAGATGCCAGATGACCTCCGAGATGCACCAATTGTGACCCTCTATAAGAATAAAGACACACATGTGGACTGCAGTAACTACAGAGACATCTCCTTGCTCTCCATAGCTGGCAAAATACTTGTTCACGTCATTCTCAACAGGCTTATTGTGAAAGTGTCAGAAGATAACCTCCCTGTCTCAGTGTTGTTTTCACCCAGACCACAGCACTGCTGACAGGATCTTTGCAGTTAGACAAGTCCAAGAGAAGTGCCTTGAGCAGTACATAAATAGGTATGCCTGTGGACCTGACAAAGGCTTTTCATACAATCAACATAGATGCACTATGGGTAGTACTCAAGAAGCTTGGTTGTCCTCGGAAGTTTACCAACCTCATCTGGCTCCTTTATGATGACATGACTGGAGAGATTCTTCAGATGGCTAACCCTCTGAGAAATTTTCCATAACTAATGGTGTCAAACAGGGATGTGTACTAACTCTGGTACTCTTCAACCTCTTCTTCACACAGGTATTGCTCCATGTTATACGTAACCTAGAGCCAACACAACAAGCATTGAATCCAAACTAATCCATGCCCTACCTTGATGGACTAGCCATGTCATCCACATGGATCAAAACAGAATCCAAAAGCAACTGTTCTTTGGTGAGCTAGCACAGGGTAACAGAAACCAAGGCTGCCCTCACAAGGGGTACAAAAACAATCTCAAGATGCACATCAAATGGGCAAACCTTCAACCCCACCAACTCGAGTGTGCTTTCTCAGACACAAGTCAATGGCAGTCCCTGACCAGAAAAGCCAGTTCCACCTTTGAGGATTGCTGCAAGTGTCTTGATGCAGCTCAAGAGTGATGTCACAAAGCAGTGTCCCAGCCATCCACAACCATTGGTGTCCCATGCCCCAACTGCAACCGATGGTGTGCATAAAAATTTGGACTCCACAGCCACAGCCACATGCACATCAACCAACAATGAGAATGCACAACTATCTTCCTCGGTTCAATAGACTACCAAGAGAGTGAGATAGTTACTTTTAAAACTAAGTGAATGCATATCAGGATGTTTATATGATTTGACATGAAAACTAGATAGTGAGACATCACTGATGTTTTTGGTTTGAGATGACAAAATTATGAATCAAAACTTTAAGCCCACCAACCATTGCCATTATGTGTACAGTCTTGGTAGTTTTTGAAGGAAGTAGAGTTTCTCTCTAAAATCAGGACCTACCTATTATGAAGTGAAATGGTAAATTAAAATAATTAAAATGCAGAAGCTGGATCAGCTTTTTCTTTCCACATGCAAGTTCATTCAGGCTCATGTTATAAATGATGATACCCAGCAATATATCTTTCTCTTGCCAATATAATCCACATAAAAACACACAAATATACAGAAATGGCATGCATGCCAATTCTAATACCTATTTCTGATAAATCCTGCTATAGGTCCAATAAATTTATTAGGGACTAAATTTATGTACCTGCTGGATTTATTGTTTCACTATGACTGAAATTATTTTTTTCCTTTTTAAAAACCTTTTAATTAAATAAATTATTGTGTTTTTTTTAATTAAAGGAACAGTCTCCCATCATTACCAAGACTAAAATCAGCCTGACAAGCATGGATGTTAGCAGGAAAGATAGCGCTTTGTACAAACTGAAGTAAACAAGAGCATGATATCATTTTTTCTCCAGAAAGTTGTATCCATGAGACTTTATACATATCTAATAATGTCAATTCATGTCCACAGATGAAATGGAATCAGAGATACAAAATGTGAGATTAAAAAGTGGATTCCTATGAAGATGATGATGGATACATTTATTCTAACTATTGTGACATACTGTATTCTATGTGTCAAAAGGGATGATTAGGTGCGAACAGCTATATACCCCTGCCATTTCCAACTTACCTAGGTCTTCTCTGACAAGCTCCCAAACTTCTGCATATTCATCTAATAATCTCTCAAGTTCACCTAAAGAGAAAAGTCACAATGATAAAGCACGTTTCAGCCACAATCCCATCTGTACATGTGATCCAGTTTCTGTATTCAATGGCTCCTGTCTTTTGTCATTTTGAATGTGTGTTAGATACAACGTCTCTGACTGGTTACAAATTGTTTTTTCCCAAGAATCAGACCAATATTAACCAATCAGAAATGAAGAGCAGTTTCAGTAAAAAAAAATCATAAATGATGGCGGACATCTGACATGATGGTGGTGAGAGCAAACATAAGGAGTTTCTCTGGTTTGATATAAAACATATTGAGCATGCAGAGGAAAGATTAGACATTTTGTGAGATTTAGATTCTCACATACAAGTTTCTGAGATGGAATTGTCAGAAGAAGAGGATGCTGATGATAGATTTCTTGCAAATCTAGTGGATTGTAGCGATCGTGTTTTGTAAATAGTGCATAAATAAGTTGTGAAAAACTTGGAAAGTAGGAGGAAGAAAAAAAAATACATCACTGTGTAGACAAATTCATTTGGAATAATTAGTGAAAAGTTTGTGGATTTTTAAGGTAAGAGTGAATGCATGTGCATGATATTTTCAAAATTGTTTGGGCAATTAAGGCAGCAAGACACAGCTTAGTGCTGCTGGGGCAGAGCAGCAGTGATACTGATAACAGTGCTGGGGCTCAATGAGTTAACATCTAGTCCTAATTTCTTAAAAACTATTATATTCATTATTAAATAAATCAATCAGGTAAAGTTTCAAACTGAAGGAACCCATGCTTTCTTGGAATAGTTTCGTATCCAGCTCCTATAAAAAAAAAAATACAGAAAAGTATCTCGAGGCCCATGATGGACATTTACACTTATGCTACTCTTATGCAGCAGTTTTAAGTTCTTTTTGTTTTCTTAGAATATTCTAAAACTTGTATCAACTGTGAGATTAAAGAGATGATAAACACAACTTTTTATTCCTTTATTTTTTTAATGTATTAGAAAAGAATAATCCATATATGGGTGAGTATAAGACATAATTAGGTCATAATAAGCAAAAGAATTATTCCAAAAACATAATTGTTGGCAAGTATACTGATACTCTACTGGCCAATAAGAAATGTTCTGGAATCCATTATTCATCCATTTTTTGTTGCCTTTTAAGTGATGAGTATTCAAACCATCTTTGATATTCTTCAGAAACTCAAACATGGGGGCACTCTACAGATATTATGAACTTCTGAGAAAGTGACATGTATGAGGTGAAGTTTGCAACATACACAATGGAGATAATGTTGGCATACCTCTCTGTTACTTTCAGGTACTGTGGCTCAAATTTCTTTGGATGATATACTTGTGGAAACTGTACATGGTCTATCACAGCCAACTAATATGACTGCTCCAATGTGCTAAAAAAACCAGCTTGAACTCGTCAAAGTACATTATGTTTAGCAGTTATTGAAACAGGGGAAAAAACTTTTGCCAGACTAGCTTCTGAAAGTGCAATGAATGAATTGCCAAATACATGTATATAAAATGTTAAAATCTAAAAGGAATTATCCACTTATTTTTCTTTTTACAACTTAGCTCTGAAGTCCTCGAAGTCAAAATGACCTAGCGGAGTAAGGCCTAGCTGTATACCTATAACTTAACTTGTGATGAAGAGTGCACCAAAGTCATGTGAACTTGATCCAATTCCAACATCACTGCTGCTTGAGTGCTTAGATCCAATATTGCTTTCACTAAATGATGTTATTAATACCTCTCTCTCAACTGGGTAATTCCCATCATTTTTCAAAACTGCCATTGTAAAGCCTCTGCTGGAGAAACCAATACTCAACCATAATGATTTAAAAAACTACCACTCAGTTTCTAATCTCCCATTCATATAAAAAATCTTAGAAAAAGTTGTTCTAACCCAACTTGTATCTCATCTAAATTCAAACAGTTAGTGAAATTCTGAAGACTGTTGTTTTTAAGTTTCTGTTAAATGTTTTTTTTAACAGATGTTAAGTAAAGGATTTTAATATTAGCAGCCATATTTAATGGCAGATTAGTATCATTTTAGAAATTGTGTAAATGTTTCTCTGTAAAGTTTGCAAGGTCTATACGCCACAACACCTATTCAGGTTGGTAAAATTCTGAAAAATAGTTTTAAGAAGTTATTAAAGACTTTATTTTTAGTAACAACAGTCAAATTTGATGGCAGAATGGCATTTTTTGTAAATATTTAAAGCCATTTATGCCAGGATCCTTTCTTATAAATTCAGTCAGATTTTGTTCAGTAATTTTTTATAAGAAATTTTGCAAATCATGATGGTAGATTGGTATCATCTGAGGAAATTAGAAGGCCCTCTTTGCCAGAATGTTTTCAAAAGGAATTTTACAAATTATACTGAGTAGTTGTACAAACCTGAATATCCTTGATACCTGGATCCTATCAAATTCAAATTTTCTAGAATAGTTTTGAGATGTCATTAGAAAAGTTGTTAATAGTTTTATTAATGGTGGTCACATTTGATGTTGAACTGCTATCATTTGTATAAATCTGATACATGGTTCATATACCCCTGTTTGTTTTTTGGTGAAGGAATTTCAATTAGTTTTTAAGGAAATCAAAACATTATCAAATGTATAGCTGCCTACTAATGAAACAGATGAGGCTATTTTAAATTCTTGAATGAATGGTGTTACCTGCTACAGAATGTATAATTTAATGAACTAAGAATAGATGCCTTTCTGTAGCAAATTAAAACATGATTTCTCAGCTTTCATTTTAAACATAATGTATTTCCTCAGACAAGTCAAGGTGCTTTTCAACAAATTCTCACTTTTTTCATTGATAAAATCAACTTTTCCACATATTGAAGGACTTTTCAAGACTGTACAAACCCTGTTAAAGCTCCCTATGAAAGAATGCTTTTGTAACATTTGGTCATATTCTGTTGAGCTGTTATTGAGAATTAATATAATAATACTAGAATAATTCTAGTTTTAGTAATGATGTCAAAATTTGTTAGTGGATTGACATCATTTGTATCAAGCTCGATGCTGGGATTCATTGTTTCAAATCTAGTAAACCTCTGCTGAGGTGTTTATAACAAATAAGTGATTTGAAGTTTTATCTATATTTAGCAATAGCAGCCTTTTTCTATTATGGATAGGTAAACAATTTGAAAAACCTTCATACCAAGGTCCAATCTTTTAAATTCTGTGGAGCAGTTTTTGATAAGTTATTTAAAGGTTTTTCTATTTTTGCTGACAGTGGCCATATGGTAATGGCAGACTGGCATCCACTGAACAAATCTGAAAGGTTTTCATTCTTGAAAAATCCTTTAAGCATGTTGAGACATCTTTTATACTAAAATTATTGTCTAATATGAATAATTATTCTCTATGTTACAAAATAATGTTCTCATATTTAGAACTATACAGTAATGAATTACATCAATTTTAAAATTTAAAATTCATTATAAAACATGTTAATTCTTAACAAGATAAATCATTATCATTTATATTAGTTTTAAAAATATCAGGCCAATTAAAAATGCTTTTTTCTTCATAAATTGATTTTTCTTTCATCAATTGATTTGTATTGTAACGATTTGATTTATGATATATGTACTTAATAATAATTCTAGCTCACCTCCAGTTATTAAAAACAGCTGAACATCTGTACTGGGGACATCTTGCCTAATAAAAGCTGGCTTGATACAATTCAGTGTCAAGCATTCACCAATTTTTACTAGAAATATGTGTTTCTTTGAAAATACTTACCCAATAATAATAATTTAGGAGAACTACCACTACCTCGCAAATCCAGCCCTAAAGGGTGCTAAAAGTTGTCTGCTGACCAATTTGGCAGTTAGGCAGAATGATCTCCCCTTACATATAAGACTTAGCAGCACAGTGTAAGAATATCGCAGCTACTAATGGAGCGGAGGTCACACTCCCTATAGATGTAACTGCAGGCAGGCTCGGAGGGTATATTTGTATTATGATTGGGTAAGTATTTTCAAAGAAACATTTCACAAGGAAAACTTGCTTTCTTCTTTGAATATGTTACCCAATTATAATACCTTAGGAGAATAGGTAAAAGGGGAAGGTAGGTACATTCCCTTACCCCTGAGATACCATCTCTGGTACTGATACAGTTCTAGGTAACCCGACTGGAGGAGACTCAATCTATCAGAGTGTGGTTTCAAAAGGGAAAACATTTCCTCCTGTATATAAAGTAGAGTCATAAAGCTGCATCTTAGGAAGTTGTCGACCAGTCTGGAAGGGAGACCTGTTCAGCTGCGAATATAGGTACTACTAGATTAAACTGGCTACTCTGGGATGACTGATCTTGGAGATAAAAGCCAGAGAATGTGGACTCCACTCTCCATCCCACAGCCTGACTGATGTCAATTAGTGAATAGTTCAAGTCTGACGCTAGGTTGGTATCAATTGCTCAAACCTCTGAAGCCATAGTGCATAAATATTATCTGAGTTGGGATTATTTCCCTATTTGCTGAGTGAATAAACCCCTTACTCCAGGATGTAATATTCTGTCTCTATTGATACTCCTGTTCTTTGATGAGAATTAGAAAGCGGCGTATCTCCCTCAACACAACAGCTGTTTGTATTAATGAATCACCTGGGAGTTCAGACTGGATCTTGTAGGTGGCCTTTAGTTGATATGTCCAGATGACATGGAGGGTTCATTAATTTTTTTTAGCTACCTGTGGTAGAGAGACAGTTTTCAGCAATGAAAGATGCCCTAATGAATAGGACCAACCTGTCTTGATAGAACTTGCATGTAAATTGGGTCTTCTGATAGGGCATGTATTTGGAGAATTTTGCCTGTATTTGCTAATGCTATTAGGAAACAGGTTTTATATGAAAAAGGAGTGCCAGAGATGCCACTGAAAATGGTTCTGAAGGTGACCATCCAGTTAGGTTAATACCCAAGATAGGTTCTGCTTTAGGCCTAGGGTTAACATATCTGGCTGTGTATACACAAAGTTGGTGAGAAGGTCAGATAAGTCTTGGGTTTGTCTGATGATGGTGAGAGGTGTCGGCAATTGTGGAGCGTTAACCTAGTACTGCACTCAAAGTTTGGCTGCACTCTTTGAAGAGCCAGAGGAGGAAGTTAGCTCTCTGTGGTATCGATGCCTGGAGAAGTAAGATGTGTTTGTTTGCACACCACTGTGCCATTGACTTCATATGCTTTCAGAGTGGAGGGGCATTGTGCCTGATCTCTCCATTACTGGTTTCAAAAATGTTTAATTCTGAGGGCCTATTTAGATGAATAAGATGTACAGGTTTGGGGCTCTGTACAAATATGAAACAAATGTCATTGTGGTTAAATGTCTTTTGCTTTAGTAGATGAAAGGAAACCTGAATTCTGCAGTGAATTCCTCTGACAGTGATGTGATGAGGATGAGGCTACTGGCTGATTCCTTTGCTTTCTGTATCACTTGGAATCAGAGGAGTTGGGGTGTGCATGTGAATTCAGGTCGGTCCAATCCAATGATATGGCATCCACTGCCCAAACTGTTGAGTCAAGGATAGGATAGACAAAGGATGGGGTTTTGACATTCCCAATTGTTGCAAACAGGCTCACCAATGGTCTGTCCCATTGGGTAAAGATCTGAGTAAGGACTGAGGAATGGAGAGACCATTCCTTTTGTACTAGTCAATTGTTCCATGATGAAGGGTCAGTCAATGTGTGAGTCCCAGGATATGACTTGTTGATGACAACACCAAGTCCCAAGCCATGATGCAAACATCTGAGGACTGGGATACACCTTGTTGAAGATAAATCACCATTGCTGGATTCAGTTCCTCCTTGAAGTGTGAGATAAATCCCACACCATGATGCAATGGTCTGGGGACTTGGGTCCTCTTTGTTGCTGAAGATAAATAACCATTGTAGGATTGAGTTCCTCCATGTTGTTTGAGATAAGTCTGACCCCATGATGCAAAGGTCTGGGTACTGGGGTCCTCCTTGTTGCAAGAGATAAATCACCAATGTAGGATTTAAATAATTCTTCTTGTTGAAATAAGTTACACTGTAGAGTTATCAGACAGAATTAGAACTCCCTTGCCATCTAAATATTCTTGCCCTCCCCCCAATGAAAGGCTTTCACAATGGCCATCCTCTCCAGAATTATTGATATGAAGATGTCATTAATGGGGAAAGCATGCATCACTTGCACCCTGAAATGATGGTAGTGGGTGGGCTCTCCAACTTTTCATACCTGCATTAGTATAGACTGTAATCTCGAGCAGATGGACATGTAGATGCATACCCTTCATCAGCCAAGTTAGGTTGCTCCCAATTCTGCCAATGGTGCCTCAAGTGGGTGCATATTTTGATATGATGGTCCATTGAGCAAACATGAAGACTCCATTTGTGCAGAAAAAACAGTAGAAATGCAGTAAAAGGTGACCTAGGAAAAAAATGATGTCTAATGTTGCGTGGAGTAATCTTGAGTGGGTAGAATTCCTTTGAAAGTAAGGTGCTACCATGGGTCGTTTCAATGCCCAAGTCTGAGGGAGACAATATATGGTGCCTGTATATTTAAGTCCAAACCTAGGTGAACAAAACCTTGAGATGCTACTATGTCAGATTTTTCCTTGTTGATGAGAAGTCCAGATTGGCAACATGGGTCATCATGTCTTGTTAAACCTTTTTCGCTGATGTTGCTGCAGGATGTTGTCCAGATAACTTGAAATGGTCAGGACATGCGCCATTACTTGGTTTGTCAGATGAGGGAAAACTCCAGGACTGACATTAAACCTCAATTGGGGTACCCTGAAATGATAGACGATGTAGGCAGATTGCAGGAATGTCCATATGAACATAGACATGAAGGTATGCGCTGTCTAACCCCACAGTGATGGCAAAGTCTCTCTCATGGATATCATTCAAAATGTGCTGTGGTATTTCCAGTCAGAACCAAGGGGCATGGATACATGAACTGAGGGTGCTTAGGCTGATGACCAGATGTAGGGAGTCATTTGCCATTGAAACAATAAAAAGGTGTGTAACAAATGATAAAACCCTTTTAGTGCTATATCAGCATGGTATGAAACTGTTGGAGCTTCAATGGGATGGCCTTCAGTGGTTTGTGTTCTATAAGTGGCCCTTGGATCCTTATGTCGATCCCCTGTACTATCCCTGTATTGACGTTGTGGTTGCAGAAGAGAGGGAAATGTGTCTCCTTGATAGCATGTTAGTGTACTTCATCCATCGTGGCACTAAATAGAAGGCATATGAGACAGACCATGCTCTTAGCATGTGACTGACTTCCATTAATGCCCTGCGATATTCTGAGTGGCAGAAGATAAGCTATCTATATTCTGTCGGTTGGAAGATAGACCAAAAGAACAAATGTCCAGCAATGAAGTCAGAGTAACGATATTGCTCACTAACTGTGCAGTGTTAATAAAAGCCATCTGAACCATATATATGGAGTGTGGATATGTCATCCCAAATGTGGTGAGATCACTGTCAATGCTGGGGTTTGGTAAGAAAAGCTGGTGGGAGTGCAAATGTTAGAACCGTCGATGAACTGAAGGTGGACCAAAAAGTATGAAACTCTCTCAGAGTGTAAACATAGCTAAAGTCAGAACCTTCCATTCTTAGCAAGATCAACAGATGCTGGGGTGTTGATGTATGTTGTTGATGGAGTCTGAGGAGGAAGACAAAGATCAGAAGGCAGACTCTTCCCGTGCCCTCCTGTAGGGTAGAATAGATGACAGTACTGGTAGAACCAGCAGCATCATCTTGGTTGTGTTGTATGAGGCTGCTGTGCCCTGGAATGCATGAAACTTATCTGGTAAAGAGGGATGAGGTCTCTTGCTCACTAAACTGTAAAAAATTCTGAATTTGTAACTGTGACATCAAGACGGTCACCGAGAAAAGAGGCTCTTCTCATGGCTGAGTGTAGAGAAATTGCGAAGCAACATCTGTTGAGGCGCGAGGACCAACTTCAGGTATCATGCCAAGTCAGTATCACAAAGTGGTATGAGTTAGACTGGTCCTTGCACATGTCTGCAAAAATCAGGTTTGATGTACTGTAAGCTGGGCTGTTATTCATTGAGCCCATAATATTGATGTTTGGTCCTTCATGATCCCGAGTATATGGCCTAGGCCAGTCGCAATGGAAATAGACCATCGGTGTGGAGGATATCATTAGAGTCATCCATTGGGATGGGTTATGATATTTGATCTATGTAAATTGTTTGTATGTCTGCTGACTCAGAGGGAACTTGGCTGTTAGATCTGTCCCAATCTGTAGGAGGAATCATGCCGGACACCAAGGAGGCAAGGTAGGGGTAGTTGCATAGGAGTTATATGAGCACTAGAGACTTGCATATACAAGTATAGCAAAAACTGACTGTGAAGTTCCTTACACTCCAGGTGCAAGTACCTGCATGTGTGATGAATACAAAGTGTGACAACTTGTAAAGGCCAAACTTCATGACTGAAAATGTTGGAAATATAGATGGAATTTACTTTCCTTAGAAGTGAAACACTTCTCCAACTTGATGTGGTATATGTTCCATGTAGCTTCTGGCTTTTGCAAGGCCTCTCATGACGAGAGTATGTTTCTTGGTATGAGCTGAAGTAATAACAGATATTCTTACACTGTACTGCCATGTCTTTTATGCAAGGGGAGATCACTCCCTTTAGCTAAAAGTAGTATCTGGGAGGGCTGGATTTGCGAGGTAGTGGTAGTTCTCCTAAGGTATTACGATTGGATAATGTATTCAAAGATGACACTATCTATCTCCGAGCAAGAAATCTGTATTTTTTAAGATCTGTTTTTCTATATTTTTCACTGCTCTGGTGGCCTAGTGGTAAGAGTGTCTGCCCTGGGAGCAGGAGATCATGGGTTTGAATCCTGGATGAGTTATACCATAGACTTATAAAATTGGTACTACCACCTGCCTTGCTTGCTTAAGAGGTTAGTGTTGGGATTGGTTGGTCTGGTATCAGGATAATGTTACTGGGTGGAACATCATGCTACATGTCTGCAGCATGATGTCTCAGTGCTAGACATCACTTTAAACTGCCACACTGCAGACAGCGTAGCGATATTACTGGAAAATTGTTAAAGTTATGTTAAAAATCTAAATCACACGCAAACACACACACTTCTATATTTTTCAAAGAAGAAATCTCTTACACATTTTAAAGTGCTTGTAAAACCCATACAGCCTGTTTATAGTCATACCCATTGAAATCATTATAGTTATGTTCCAAACTAGTGAGGAAGTAATGTTGTGTAAAACTATCTAGGAGTAATGATATACCTAATCTCTGCTCTACCTTGTAGAGCTCTCATATAATCTATTTTGATGATTGTTGATTTCTGAGAGCAGATGGACATATTATTAGATTCTAAGAGCATATTATTTGATTCTAAGAGTATATTATTAGATTCTAAGAGCATATTATTTGATTCTAAGAGTATATTATTAGATTCTAAGTTATTCTTAGTTTTTGCTCATTTTTTTGCAACAAAATGGATACAATACCTAGTTAGTGATTAATTAAAATAATCAAACTAAATGGATATGGTGATGATATAAACCTACTAAGCCTGACAAAAATATAAGAAATTGTGGCTGCAGCCAATTAGATGCAAGATTATGTCATTAAAATGAGTGAATTTCAGTCATTACTAAGCCCATCCAAGATCTCGATGACTTAAGTCTATTGATTAAGTCTGATTAAATACAAATCAGAACCAAAACTGAACCAGAAATACAGATCTCTAGGGTGGTAATAAGCTGAGCCAATCAGATGCAAGATAGCCACATTCATATGCATGGATCTTGCTCATTGTAAAAGTTTCGTAAGAACTGAGTTATCCAAGCCCATAATCCAAGGTGATCCAAACAGTACTAGAAATATATCTTCCAGAGTAATGGCAAGCTCATTCATCAGATGCAAGACCAGCTCATTAACATATTTGGATTTTGCTTAGTATCAACTTCATCCAAGATCATGATACAAGCCCATATTTTAAGTAAGTTCAAAATTAGATAGGAAATGACTTTCATAGAAGTACATGTACTGAGCATAACATATCAGATGAAAGATATGTAAATTTCATATATTATTGACCTTGACCGAATCTTGCTGAAAGAAGCATGTTTTCTAAGCTTGAGCCAAACTGGATCAGAGATATGGTATCCATTGCATGAACAATCTCTAAATACAAGATTAATTCAAGAATATAAACTGGTTTCAATCATTACTGAGCTTGTTTGAAATACTGATAATATTAAAAGTCAAATTCCTAATTTGCTCAAATTGGATCTGAAATAGAGAGATTCCAGAGTAGAGAAAAGACAACTGTTGATGGACAGACAATAGACAATACACCAATGAGCTAAGATCGTACCATAAAAAGAATTCTATATTGTTTTTAAACAAATGAGATGCCTTATCTAAGTTGATCTTGGGCAATATTTAAAGTCACTGAATCAGAGACCTTTTTAGGGTGAAGTTGCACAGATATATCCTCATTATCAAAATTATCTTGACTTTTAATGAGACAAAGAGTCGCTACAAATTTGATTAAAATCTTGTAATAAATATGTTTAAGGTAGTGTTCACAAGGTTGCACACTAGCAATATCTATATTAAGACAAAAAAAAGTAATAATTCATGTCCCTAAGTGCAGAATGAGCTCACCATCAAACCTGTTTTAGCTAAGGACACATTCTACTGTAGTACCAACCTCCATTTAACTCCTTTAACATATTCACTGTGATTATAGAGGCAACTGCATGGTCCAGTATCCACTGATATTTCTGTATCAGGATCCTGTGTAGCCTAAGAATGCTGGGAATGTAGCGGATAGCTCGCAAATGATGTTCCTAAAATAAATTAATTGACATTGTACAAACCAAATGAAAATCAACCATTTGTCAAAGACACGTTGTGTCTGTCAGGCAGAAGCAAACATGACCTACTTACAAGATGGTGATGTTATAATGTCAAAAAGAAATTGTTAATGCAAATTTGTATGTTTATGAGAAATATTTTTATATTATTCTAACAGTAAGTATACTAAATATGCAACAAAATGTATAGCCATCAACTGAAGTATCCAATGCACAGAGCAACTACCTACTGGCATATATATGGTTTTAAACTTGCTGGACATTTTTCCAGAAAGATTAATATAGCCACACTGAATAATAATGACATTATAAAAAAGTAAAAGCTGTAATTTATCATAACTAAATATTAAAACACTGATATAGTTATTTAACTGATATATCAGGAAAAAAGGTGCAGTTTTCCATTCTTGATTTGGTGTTGTTTCAGTTTTGTTATTGTCAATTCATTAATGACTTGTCCATTTGAATTTTTTTAATTTGAAATTAAAATGTCATCAACATTTAGGACAGAATTTTACATTATCATATTTCTTCTTTTATAAAAAATATTTTTTTAAAGGATTTATCATGAGTTTTGAAAATACATAGCTCTTGTTTCTCAGACATATCTGGATGAGTCTGATTGTGAGCAAGTTCCCCAATAGAATTTAGTGGGTGAAAATGGAAAGTCAGTCTTGTTTCTTTTATTTTTCATTATAATTTGGGCCAGACAACATGAGCATTGTCTAAAGCCTTGCATGCTCCTGATACACTGAAATTCATCAATGGCAGGAGGGGCTGATGTTATGTCCCAAATGCCAAAGAAATGTGCAGGAGTTGGAGAGCATTCATCCAAATAACTGTGAACTTAGGAGATAGAATTTCACACTTGAACTACATGGTTTGAGGCAGTAATATATTTCAATTTGGAAAACATAATTATCAAATAATTATGGGCACCCTATGACAAATGTCTGATGGGAGTTAGCAATTTAGTTCATCAACTGGACATGACTAGCAAAATCTGGTGTCTAAAAAACGGTATATATATATATATATATATATATATATATATATATATATATATATATATATATATATATATATATATTGGAGCCTTGTTAACCTGGGCACCTTCATTCCCAGTGAATAAGTTGGGATTAATGAATTTTCAGGATAATTGAATAATGCAAATTTTTATTTTACAATGTATTTACTAGCTGTACATGTATATTCTATCATGGTTGAAATAAATTAATAAATATTGCCTTGTGTTTATTTCAGTTTATTATAACATGCAAGTATACATAAATACAAGTTTTAAACGATTACTGGCAAATCTATTTATGCTGGCCCATATCTTTATTCATCTATGCTTGCTTGATGGTGTTGCCATAATACATGTAGTATAAAAAGTACAATGAATACAAACTGATATCTGGCAGTTAAATGCATTATGGTAAACTAATAAAATGCAGTAATTTTTATAGTCATATTTTACAACTGTTGTTGCTGCTAATGAGCCAATAACTGATATTGCCTTTTTATTCTGAAATGAAGTCCTATAAGACCAAAGGTAAAATCAATCAACTTTATTTGTGCAACCATCAATAAGCTGTGATTGTTACATACAACTAGTTGACAATGAAAAGACTTAATGATACACATAATTTATTAATCATGTGTCTAAAGTGCAGATGCAGATGATTTGATCCCAGTGTGTTTATATAATTATTCAAATCCTTGTTGGCAAGCAGACACAGCTCTTTTTATACAATTGCTTGTTATAATACAGTCACACTACTGTAAGTTTTTTCCACCAACATGATTACATAATCAATTTATAACTTTAATGTACCATTAGAATTTGACTAATCAGAGATTGATAAATTGACACACATCTAAATGTGCATAGGTGAATCTGTTATCTGACTATTTTCTTATACAAATTATTCAAATTTTCTTTCTTTTGCACAGATTATTTTTCTGGATTATCAAACAAGTTTATAGCAATTTTACACATTGGTCCCCAATTTTGATTTCCGGTTCCAGAGCTTGGATTTATGGAGCAAATTAACATTTAGGTATGCCATTCCCAATGAAATATGTCCAGGCTTGCAAGGTTTCCAGATAAATGGAGTCTGGATTAATGAGACTCCTCTCTGTATCTGTGCATGATAACTTTTTAGGAAATAAAGACATTTATTTTGTAAAAGAAAAAGTTATGATTAAAATGTTATTTTTTGTTATGTTTTACCTTTTTAACTTTTATCCTAGTGTTTGCAAGTACAAATTTTATAATTTTTGGTGATGTTGCTAAAGGTATAATGATGAAATTTAGCAGTGATAATTGTGACAGGGCTGTAGAGTTACCATGCAAAGATGGAATAAGACCAAGTTTGAGAAAAAGTATAGAGAAAAAAATTTGATCACTGAGAGTGACCTTGAAGATAAAGTTTTCACTCTAATAGTTGAGATGCTATGAAACAACGAAATATAAGTGTACCACAAATCATCTGTGCTGTTCAATCTAAGGCAGGATCCCAATTATGTAATCCTGGACAAGAGAAAACACAGATCCCACTTTTTATGTAATACATCATCAAAAAAGATCCATTCTCAAAATTTGGAGGTAACTGGTAAAAAGGTAGGAAAATTGGAACCAGGACATAAATTTTCAAATATAATATAATACTCAATTGACCCCACACAAAATAGCTATGTGATCAAATTAAAAATTGCTGGTTATTATACTTATCATTGAATGTACACAGAATTCTATGAATGTTTTCCTTATTTCTTTCCAAGCTTTTCCCATGTTGTTATTACTGGACAAATATTGACAACTGGCATGAGAGTCTTAATTTAGACTGAAAAGGCTGCATGGTTTTGTAAATGGATCAGTATTTGAATATTTAAGAGATGAGAGTGGTGGGCTCAACAAGTCATCTCCCTTTTCTGAACTCATAAACTCCGAAGGCAAACAGATCGGCGTCCCCCTACAGCATACATGCAGAGTGATCACCTAGAACAGTGTTAGCCTTGCCAGTTCCCATATCTCTGAGAACTTGACTTGCTGATTTTTTAGAGGGGGCTATTTGCAATATATTGGTTATATTTTGCTTTGTACTGTATTCTTTGAATTACCACAATGACTGTCTCAAGTATTATATGCATTTTAAAAAATAAATAATATTTCTGGTATCCTAACACTTATAGATGTAAAAAATAAAAGTCAAGAAAAAATTGGTAAGATTGCCATAATGCACACACCTGTGACCAGCCCTTGTTCATTTACTACATCAATAAACTGTTTTCAGCTGTATGATTGTTTTTTATGCTATTATTTTGTATGTGCATATTTTTTATTTTTCCACCATGAAATAAAATAAAGGTAAATAAAACATCAATAATTCATATATTCCCTTATAGATTATCAGGTGACCAGTACCAGAGGTGCTCGATTCAGCTTAATATTAAACATAACCGATCAATAACCTGAAGGAAAAAATATCATAGCAAGTGACAAAATTACCACAGATTACCCCCATGAACCATTCTGACATATGACCCTGTCTATCATACTGCAAGAGTCTCTTTTATAGTACAATAGATAGGGTCCTATGTCAGAACAGGTCATGGGGGAGGGATCTGAGGTAATGTGGTCATTTTGCTCAGGGTTATTGCTTTCTTTTAATATTAAGCTCGTGGTTGAGTGCATGTGACTGGTACTATATAAAGTGTACAGAATTATACAGTGTAAATTGCATATCCTTGTTTATTCCCAAAAAATACTAGAGGCAAATTTTGCTTTATTCATCATTTTTACTAAATCTCATTCTTCCAAATCACATTTAAAAAAGATCTCAATCGTTGCTATTTTATTTATTTTGACCTATGTGTTCAAGAGTTACCATTCAGAGACATAAGTGATCTAACAAAGTGATGTAAATTATCTGAAATGGAACACATAATTAATTATACAAGTTATATAACCAGAATACAGTAAGTCTGTTAATTGATATTCATTGATACATCTTAGTTTTGTATTTCGGTTTACCATCACCCAAATTTATAACTTTTAACACAGTATTCATTGCACCTTTGATTTTGGACAGCTGTTTTCTTGGCATTGCATTTCCCATTGTTTATAATTGAAATATCTGTTTTCTCACAAAAGACCATGTAAATGTTTGAACCATAAAACGCTTCAGGAAAGAGGGATTTTTGTCTGCCAGCAATGCCAGTAACTGTTTGTTCAAGAACATTATTACACATGAATTAACTGTTCTAAAATCTAAATTGGGTTGAGCAGGATGAGATGCCCTAAATTATAGTGGTGCTAAATAAAAGTCCCTCCAAAATTATATTGGACTGACTAAGCACTAACTATCTTTATTGATCAATTAAGGTATGAACACTTGCTCATTTGAGTAGTATGATTAGTGTAGAAAAGTAAACAGGCATTTATTTATGGTCCATTACATCAAAGCAATTTATATCCAAGTATTTAAGGTATTACAATTATTATCAAAACATTCTTTATGAAGCTTCTTTATTGTATTTTGGAGGTAATTATTTAAGTTTAGTGCAATTGTGCCAATAATTCAAATCCAAAGGATGTACATCATTTAGTGTAGGTCAGTAACTGTAACATCAGCATCAAATCTTTCTTGTTTAATTTTGTGAGAACTATTTTGAGTTTCAATTTCTACATAGATTGTCAACTTACACGAGTTTATTTTTTAATGTCAGGTTATGATTATCCTCAAAGTATCAAGCGCATGTCTGTTGACTAATTAAGGTAGCTCTTACAAGTATTCCACTTTAGGGATAGTTATCTCTAAAAATATTATGAAGCACACCAATTTGATAATTTAGAAATTTGCTCCAATTTCCATCAAGAAGTACACAATTTGTGTAATGGGCCATTTTCTACATAAAACAGTCTTACTTTCTCCAATGTTAATATTGACCTATGTGGAAAAATTAAATTAGTGGTCAGAGTCATTGGAGGGGAAGATGGAACAACAAAGTAAATACGATATACTTCTGACTCACAGAAGTAAGGTTTTAACTTTTTTTTATTTGAATGTCTGATCAGGTCTCAAGATTGAATTAGTCTCTGAGACTGACTGGCCATCAACTCTCAGATCTGCTGACTTTGCCATGAACATAAAACAAATATATAAGATCCATATGAAGTTTCATCAAATTGCTAAAATGACTTCAAACCTCTTTTAGGAAAAGCTGCAAAACTTTAAGTTGTCCCTCAAATGATTTCATCTGAACCTCAAACGCATGGTGCACGTGGTCCATAGTGATCCGTGATCGATAGCGCCACATGGATGCCATTTCCTGTGGCATTTCATAATTGATGTTCTCCTGTGGTATGGCTTTCTCATAGACAATGCATGGCAATGGATCTGAACCTAAAAAATTTAAACATCTGAACTTTGAAAGATGGTATGAGAGGGTCAAGTAACATTTGTTGTTGTGGTAGGGTTTAACACCATTTTTCAGCACAAGATATATGCTATAGATGGTGGCCAGAATTAATTGTGGAGCTAGGAAGAACCTGGGAAAACCTCTGAAAGAACCACCGACCGAAGAGAAGCTACTTGCAAGCTTTCTCACATAACCACATTAGCTGAATCTGAGAATCGAACCCATGCAGACAGAGGTGAGATGGAAGTGATCCGTAATGGTGAGTGCTTTAGACCACTCAGGGCCCCAAGTAAAATCTGAATCTCTCTTATTCTATATGTGAACTGTAAAGATCATAAGAAATTACAAGCAGTATTTATGGTACTTAAACATGGCTGGAAGAAAAATAACCTGGAAAACTTTACTTCAAAGATGTAATACTATAAACTTTGATATATTCCCAAGCAACTACAATGATTTCTGTAACAACATAAGTAGTATATCCGTCATGTCATGGCATGACACATGAACAAGTACTTTTACACCCAATACTCTAACCTGGTAATCAAGCACAATTTCTTTTACAAACTGATATAATTAAAGAAAGATCTTACTGAAAATTGTGATACATGTCTGTAACCTGCATAAACACAAAACAACAATGACTTTCATAAATTCCTCTTGTGGGCTTATGGAATACATTCACCCTCAGCCAGTTTAGAAAGGTAATTTTCAGAGGTGATTAAAGGTTAAGGTGCAATGATAAATGACTGGTATTCCACAGTTTTCTAAAATGATTAAACATAGCTAGGGTGACCTGTGTTCTTAGTCCTTTATGGACTGTCTAATTTTCATTGGTAAATTCAATGAACAATCCAATTTGTAGGAAGTTTGGCAAATTAGCATGCCGAAGAAACAAATATTGTTGCTATTACACTTAACAGCAGCAACAAATGTCACTCAATGATTGTTTCTGATGCTAATATTGCTGCAAGGTTGCGATAAATTATGTGTGAATCCCCTTTTGTGTTTAATTTTGGTAGGAGTCCATTTTAACTATCTCAGGGTGGTGTTGAAGTTCTGTTTCTACAGTAGCATGCTATGGACAGTGACCACCATGATGCATCTATAGTAAATGAGAATGGTACGATCCTTCATTTATTTAGGTTTCTTCTGGGATACTTGAATTCTAGATGATGTCCATAATCTGGTGAGGTATTTATAATTAGTGATTGGCCACTATACTTTAGATGTTCGACTGTTTTTTGCCAAACTCATCTGGAATCTTATTATTTGATTAAACTTCTCGACAGCCTTCTCTACCTCTGTTTCTTTCATTAAGAGTAGCAGCTCTGGTTTGTAAGACTTAAATATTCAAGCAAAAAATGATTACTAGATTCTAATTCCAAGCTGACCAACTGTAATGTGCTTCACTATATTTAAAGCCAGGATAAATGTTCTCATTATGATAGTATAGGCATTGTGCTGGGTGTTCACAACAGGTACAGAAACAATATTAATTTATTAACTAAATATGTCCATCACTTACTTCCTTTTAATAAAGAATGGTTACCATATTTGCCAGCCTATAAGATGATGGTTTTTGACCAGAAAATCTTAGCTTTGTCTTACACTCTGAATCGACTTTTATATGGATTTTGTCATTCAAATCGCTATATAAAATTTTCTCCAAGGATATTAAAAACAATGTGCAAAACTATTTCATTTTGGGGAAGAGATTGTGCATGAACAAATCTAGGATCCCAAAGTGAGTATTTTAAACAATTACAGTATCGTCAGTATTAAAAATTAACATATATCAGATGGAATTGGGCTAAAGCAGCATGCACCAGTAATGTATGTTTTTTGTAATATATGTTGTTTAAATATAATTACATGTATGTGCATTAGAATTTACAAGTTAGAAGCAGAATAACCATGACAAAGATAGATTTCATCACAATTTTCTTCTTGCACCTAATGATCAAATAATTTGTATGCCCCACTGAGAGAGAGAGAGAGAGGAGAGAGAGATGTCTTCATGACAGTAACTGTGCATTGTTCACTTGCCTGATAACCTATTTTACTTGTGTACAAGTACAGTAATATATTCCATTATCAATTAATACCAACAGCTAAGCGCTTCCTCCTAATTTTTGTTTCCACTTCCATTATTACAAGAATCACATAGCTTGGAAGTGGTATTTACATACTAATGAAAAAGGTACAGTTGTAGTCAGTCATTCCAAGATAACGACTGTTTGGGGTCAAGATTTTGCAGACCAGATCAGATTAGTGAGGCTACTAATAGGAAAATGAGCTACCCATGGGTACATGTATTATGAATACCATACCATATAGTTAAAGGAAATGCCAGGTGCTTACTATTGTAAAATTCTCAGCCAGTGACATTTTGAACTTGACAGCAATATAAAGTACATCTAGCATGATCAAAGATAAAAAACAGTTATCACCTAAGTACAGGAAGAATACATTCACTTTAAACAAAATCTGAACTATTGGTACTGAAGCGGTCAATATACATATACCTGCAGAGACAATTAGACAGAATGCAAAATGGTCATTCTTGAGATTTAACCTAATGGAGACTACACCATTCCCTCGATAACTCATGCCCTAATAAATCATGAACCCACTTATAACGTGTTGTTTGGTGTGGATCCCAATTTTCCCCCAAAGAAATTATTTTTAAAAAATATCTTTCGAAATATGCTGAACATGAAAAAATTACAATAAGAATTGGTCAATTAAACCTTTATACATTTCTCGTTTTATCATAAAAAATGGTGATTACTGCCCATAAAGATCCATATCGTGAAATTTGTAAGTTCTAAATAAGATATCACATGTTATGTTAGGGTTTATTTGTTGATAAATAGTCATCAATACACTGTAAATAAACAGTCTGGTGAAATAGCAATCAATGAAAATGGCTGGTAAATGCTAAGAGGTGGCAACAGAGAATGAAATAAACAGCAATTAAATATCTTGCTATGTGAAAGTCACATTCTCATCCTTTATTTCTGTTCAATGTACACATTATAACTGCAACATATTCTTTCTATGAAAACATGAAAAGAATCAATTAACCATCACAATGAAACACTCGAGTACTTCTGTGAAAACCTAATTACCAGCTGGTTTTGTTTTGATTAACAACTTGGCTTTCTTGTTGCAATAAAATAATCAATTAAAAGATACCTGTGTTGTTTTATCATTTTGAATATGTCTTTTGTATCAAGTCTAGCAAGGGAGGATTTTGCTCAGCGAGAGAAATCAGAGAGTAACACAAAAAAGTTAACTTATTTTTTTAAAAAGTGAATTGACATTTGTCTTACGTAATACAAATGACATTTTTATTAGTGTTCTAATTTACATTGTTTTAAATGTGTTGACCCATTGAATTCATGTTGGTAATGATTAACTCCCTTTTTGTTCTTTCATTTTACTTCTACCGCAATCAAATCTATCAGTTGATCGATCTACATTGTTTCTCGAAAAGTGAGTCGATCTTTTGTATTGAAAAAAATACATCTAATTTGGATCAAACAATAAAACTAGAATGTATTCAATTCAACAAAACAATTAATGATGTAATACACAATGTATGAAGTGGTACAGATGTTAAGCGAACTGAAATCACATGGAATAATGTTTTCAATTATCTCCTCAATATACAGTAATTTATCATAAAATTATTGTTATTCTACAGATCCCTTGATAACTCGTGCCTCACTTATAGTTATTGAGGGAGAAATATATATTGATATAATTATTGTGAATATATAAACCTTGAAGGGGTATGGTATGTATTTTCATACATGTAGTTTACATTTACTGTTTCATTTATTAATGTTTTCTCTTTTTGACAAAAGCTTCAGCAACACATTGGCAGTAAAAAAAAAAACAGAACAAAGAAATTACAAAGAGCTGAACTTGAACTCTCTCACATATATCAGACCATAAATTGATTGTGATCACGAGGTGGAAAAAGAAAAATGCAATGGAATACATATGTATCCTTCTCTCTGTATCTCTCTTCCCCATCCCCTCCCTCGGAAAATGCATTTTAGTATTAATGGTGTGATTTCCCTATTGCTGGTAATCTGAAATAACATACAGTGATACTTTTAATATTTCTGAAACCTGATATAATTTAATTCCACATAGCATTGCAATTTTATCCTATCTGTAACTCAATAACTTTTTGTGTCAGCATCATTATATGTAGCAAAAAGTTCATAATACATTTTAAATACTTCTTGTGAAATGAATTATGTACTTTTAGTTACATTTAATAATGGAAAGGTTACCGAGTTACAGGTAGGATATACATTGCAATGTTGTGTGGATTAAAGTGAAAAACACATTCCAAGGTTTTAATTTGGCCTCGTCTTATATTCAACATCGACTTATACATGAATGAAGGATGGAAAATTTGCAAAATTTGCTGATTCCATTTATACTCTGCATCAACTTATAGCTTGGCAAATATGGTAATCAAAATGAAGATTTAAATGACATTGCACAACAACAGCATACCTGCCATAATGCGATGTGACACATGAAATTTTTTTACTTCAAAATCTTGATACAGTTTTGCTTTTGAAACTTTCAGTAATCGTATAGAAAAAATATAAAAAAGCTATGGAGATTTTTTTTTTACCACCAAGATAAATACCTGCAAGCTAAATGAACCACAAACAATCCTGCTTAGTGCACATAAAACTATCCTTAGGGCAGTTTATATAGTTAATCATCATAATGATGCAATAAAGTGGTCTGAGGTAAGCAAACACCATTTCACAAATTACTTAATTAGTTGACCATAGTTGAGTGATAAGTCCTCACATTTACATTTGTTTGTCAGCACATATTAGGCCCATAATCATCAACTGTTTTTATCACAATGTCTTAGTTCATAAAATTCTCTATACATCTTTGCTGTCCAATGAAATGGTTCAATTTATAATATTTTTCTTAAAGTTGGTGAAGGGTGTTCTCCATCCATTTAAGTGGTTGTAGTTACACTCAGTTTTACAGTATATATTCTAACATGATGATCATTTAGCTATACATACTGAAATTTTGAATGCTCTTTAATTGCGAATTTCATGCATCAAGTACATAAAAAAGCACCAATGGCACAAAATGAACATTGCACAAGAATAAAAGACAGAAAACAAAGAAGGAAAAAGAGCAAAATGAGAAAAATACACCAAATCATTTTTACCAAGTCTTTTGTCTTCAGCAAGCTGTTGATTGAATTCCTTCAGTACATTTTCCATATTCTGCAAGACAAAAGTAACTATCTGAAGAATAACTCAGCATATCAAAATAAGCTGAAAATGGCATGTTATATGCCACCACTTGTGGTGTGTAGTTGAATCTAGTGATTACTAACCTAGAAGACTGGTCAAGGTATGTAGTCATAAACTTTTTAAAACCATAATTTTCTTATTAGGCTTACCTCGAACATGATCTCTGACTTTCAGATCCCAGAAACTCTGTTTCTTTATTGAAAATTCTAAGCACATACCTTTAGTCATTTAAATTCTGTAATAAGAAGTTGATCTGTGAGTCTGGTTAAAACTCATAATAGGAATAATTGAAATTTAATGGTAACAATATGACCAAACCAAGCAGACCTAATCTACTGGCTAACATAATAGTTGATCATTTAACTAGGTAAACTTATGTTGTATTGTAAATACACACCATATATAAATTATCTCCCCAACTATATATCATGTTTATTTTACCTACTTTGCTAAAATCTGATAAAAATTCCATACAAAGATAAGGGCATAATTAACATATATACTTCTTGGTCATAATCAAAGTCATCCAAGATCTTCAAAGGTTAGATTTACAGATGTACAGATGAAGCTTTCATTTGTGGTCCACAAAGATTTCATCAGAATTTAAAGTTTTCTAAAAACACAGGTATCTTTTAAGGCCTGGATTTTCATTGCTATTGTTATTAAATGTGGAATTTTTCTTAAGAAAAGCATATTGGAGTATTTTTTTAAAAGCTAAAAATACAAAATATACATTTGAGATAATATATGAGTAATGGCAATAACGGGTATAAAATGCCATATAACAATAAACAGTACATCCAACAATGATGAAAAATGTTTCAGGCACTTTATCATGGAAATACTACCATATATACTCGCATACAAGCCCATTTGCAAATAAGCTGACCCCCAAACTGAACAGGTATAAAAGCTAAAAAGTACATGACCCACAACTCCAAGACATCTCAAGATGCACAAGGTAAGATCTAAATGCATTAATTTAGGCAAATGTATGTTTTTAAAAAATTACATATATACTTAAAAAGATCTCGCGGTTGACATGCATGAATATTGAAAAAAATGGTAGAAAATTGAAATATTATTTAATTTTCTGTGTTCTTATTGTTTTTGCCTAATTTACATTTGTGTATATTTTGATCAAATGATGACAAGAATTTAGCAATCGCAGTAACACTACTTCTCTTGTTTGACTCAATTATTGTTTGTTTATGCATTATTGCATTGGACATTTTATATGTGTACCAATAATCATGTTTTTACATGGCTTTGAAATTGTAAATACATAACTCATTAAAATGTAATCCCAGTATGACAACACAACAAACAGTATGGTTCGATTATGAGTTGAATTAAGTACATCCCTTGGAGTCAAATAATAGGCACCATTGCGCTAAACTTAAATGATATCTCCAAAATACAATAATGATGTTTCTGAAAAAATGCTTTGAAAATTATGCTAAAACCATAAAACCTAAGTTGTAGTTTCCTTTCATGTAAGCATGTAAGCAACCTTTGATCATATTTGTAAACTTTCATGCTGGGAGGGAGAAAAAAATCCTGAAGGAAACTTACACAAGTAAACAGCTGGCATTATTATACCCTATATACCACTGTTACATACCATTGTTAAATTAAAAGGAATGAAAATACATACCAAGCAACAAATATGTTCTCAAAGACTAATTCAGAATACATGTTTTATAGTAATCAATACTAAATGCTTTACGAGTTGACAATAAGGGAATAAGGATGGACAAACGAGGGGAAAAATAGCTGCCACAATTACATTACCATGAGGCTGCTTATTTAGGTACCTTTAGATCAACAAAATTTGGAATCCTTTATTTGCCAATCAATTGCTGGTGCTTGCACAAGACAATATTGTAGGGTTTTTTCCCTGAAGGTGGTGCTACAAAAACCCACTCAAAATGGCTGATGTTTACAACAGGCATCGAAAGGCGCTTTCATAACAATGGTGCAGAGGTGTCAAATGCATTTCCATGCAAATTGGGCAGAGGAATCCAAAGGCGTTTTCAGGATAATAGAGTAGAGGCATCCAAAGTTGCTTCCATGAGGTAAAGGGTTAAAGGGTTTAAAACAGCAATTGGTGCAGTACAAAAAAATGCATGACATAAATTACCCAGGGTTCTATCACAAGCTCAAGTGGCTTTATCAACAAGCGAACTAAATATTACTAAAATTTCCAGTCAAGTTAATTTATAGTTTATCTATCACACTGAAGATGATGATGATACAATAATAATAATAATAATAATAATAATAATAATAATAATCATCAGAATATGCCCACATTGATTGAGCATGGAATTCAAACTCATGCAAGCAGGGGTGATAGCAGTAATAAGCAAAAGTTGGCACTATGGACCACTTGACCACCTGGGGCACCAATAATAATAATAATAATATTTACAATAACAAGAAGAATTATATAAAATCTTTCTTCTTGTGATCAGTGTCATCATTATCAGCATCATTATCTATTAAAATCATATACCATTCCTGCTTTTGATGCCCAAACTTTCAATTAAGACATTGAGCAATTCTGTATCTCTATGTACCTAATTTGAATATCAAACCCATGTGAATTCACTGAAAATATTTAACATGTTTTTAAATCTACACAGAGTGTAACATTTTTGTATGTAAATGAGTTCAATGACAGAAGTATCACTAGCAATCCTACAAATTATTGCCCTTTGAGCAACAGTTTTGATCATAGTGAACTAAGTAAAAATCAACACACATTTTGCTGTCATAATTACTACTCCTGGCTGTGGCAATACTACACAGTCCAAAGGACCAATGTGGTCTGTTACTGCTAGGGCAGTCCATGTTCTATTAAGAACTCAGTAAATAACACCTCTGCATTTATAACATTCATGTCTGTACTAGAGTTATGCCATAAATAAGAAGTTACATAAGTAACATTAGTAAAGACAAGCTAATTCAATGTGTTTCTTTGTTTTCAAGTGTTTTCCCATATCACATTTATCACTATGACCAGTTTTAAAATCCTTTCTGCACAGCCGGCAATTGGTATGATGCTGCCCAAGAATGGATCACTGTATTATGTCATTCATGTATACATCTGTGAATGTTTTGAGGATTTAGTTTTCTGTCTTTTTCTAATCTATCAGTGAAATTATTTGAAAAATATTTGTGCTCTAACAGACACAGCAACTTGAATCCATCTGACAACTTTTAATGCCAAATATTAAAACTCTTTCCACACAGCCTGCAATAAGCATGATGCTGCCCTAGAATGGAAGTTACACTGTATCAGGTCATACATTGTCTTCATTTTTAGAGGATTCTGTTATTTTTTGTTTCATTTATTTTTGCCTTTTTCTAGTCCAGCTGTGAAACTTTCTGAAAGAAAACACTTTTGCTCTAACACCTACTGACTAAAATATACTAGACTTAACTTTTTAGTGTCAAATACCTATTGACTGGTTCTGTACCAAATATGAATTTGAACAAAGACTCTCAGAGCAAAGATTAAAAATTAGAAAACCAGTCTGTTTCTCCTAAGCCATAATTATAGATGCAGGTCTATTGTATTTTTGTACAAAAAGCCATTAGACATGAACTATAGCACACTATAGATTGGTTCACTAACAAAAATGAATCCTAACGATGAATCCGAGGAAAGTAGAACCAGCATGTTTCTTAGAAATAGGACAGCTGCTATAAATAGAACATATTAATACTGAGAGCAGAGTGTAGTCAAGTCAATGGACAAGTGTACTCTTATGTTTGTTTTGTTTGTTTTTAGGGTTTAACGCCATTTTTCAGCACACGATAGGCTATACATGGCGGCCAGTATTATTGGTGAAGGAAGAACCCGGGAAAAACCCAGGAAAGAACCAGAAACCCACAAGAAGCTACTGGCAAGCTTTCTCACATAACTACATTAGCCGAATCTTAGACTCGAACCAACGCAGACAGAGGTGAGAAGGCAGTGATCCGTAACGGAAAGCGCTTTAGACCACTCGGCCACTCAGGGCCCTGTACTCTTATGTGGTAGTTATGTAGAAGACATCTTTTGATCTGTGGAATTTTTTGGAGATGGTATAATGAAAATGTGTAATCATTACACCCTTATGCCTAGGGAGTAATTTAGTGAAAAATAGCATAATGGCAAATGAATAATGGTTGTCATGTATGATATTGGCCATGCCTGAGACTTGAACCCAGGTGGAAAGAGGCGAGATGGCAGTGATGGGTAGAGGCATGCACTTTAGACCACTCAGGCACCTTGGGCTTATGTTAAAAGATGTCATCAAAGCCAACAGACAATTGTGTCATGCAAATGTGAAACCAAGTCAATAACATATCCTTGCTCAGAAGCCCATACATACACACAAAATAATACCTGTAATGTTGGAGCTACGTATTTCTCTGAAAAGCTCTTTTCCCAATCATCTCTGGCATCTACTGTTGTCAATCCACACATTTCATCCATATTCATTTCATCTGCAAAGGAATGATCAATTAAAAATGAATCAAATTAACATAACAATTTCACATAAAGTTTTAATTCCAAATTCATGTAAAAAAATCATTTTATAGCAATACAGGAACTGAGCCACATTCATGTCTGTTGCTAAATGGTATGTCAGTGTATCATCTTATTTCTTGACTGCTTCTCCATTTCTCAACTAAAATTTTGTACAATTCTTCATTTGTATACATTTAGAACATTACTTTTCATTGGCATCTTATTGGTACCATTGTTCATTGTTCTGGGGTGCAATCCTATAATAAAACTTATATGTTCTTTCCAGTAGGGTTAACATTTTCTTCGCAAGATAAACTTATTTAAATAAATACAAGGAAAGGAATAATGCCTTTTCAATACCATATACCAGAACAATGCAATTGTTCTGAAGCATTTAATCCTATCCACCCCTTTTGGAAATTAAATGGTCTTTCCCTAACAAAGACTCAACTTCAGCATATGTTTACAGAAATCCAGGGAGTGACCACTGTCAACAATATCAAATGCAGTAAAGGATTAGCATCAAAAGATGATGTTAATTTCAGCCTGGGAAAAGTGTTTTTATTGTATGAAGTGATCTGACATGATGTGTTGAAACAGTTCCAATCATGCTCCTGCTGACAAAATTGTTTAAAATTACTCAGAACTCAACTTATTGCTGAAATTAATAATAATGAAGGAAACTGTCAAATCTCAGATGTTCAGAGATATTAATTTCCAACAAATTTAGGGCATTTTGCATGTTTTGCCAACTGCTTCACAGTTTTCATTATTTATCATATAAAAATTAGTAAATCATATGGAAATGATGTGTCTATTACCTAGTATTGATCTAATTCTTATATTTATTTTGACACCGTTATTAAAATGTGCAGTTTCCCTATTGTTTCTGTTGGAGCAATTGGTTATTGTGAGAAAATAAACTTTCCTTGAATAGTGTTTGGCATATTTCTGTATGTGGCATATTTCTTTACAGCTATAGTTACTGCAGTCAAGTAGAATAATAATAATAATGACTTTACCTAAATATGAAGCTAATTTGGTCAACTGACAAATCTTTTATGAGACCTTCAACAAATGCATTTGTAGATATCTTTATATATATTGCACAAATTTACAAGATGAGGTGTCCATAAACAAATGCTAACTTAAAACTAGATAACTGATCTACTGTAAAGAGCAGTAGTACTGAATTACTAATGATTGTTTCTGTTGAAGTTGATGGTGCAGCACTTTAAAAGCCCGAGAAGAGTCAGCTGACTTCATATAGGGTGGTATGGAGTTCCAGCTTGGCTCCAGAAAAAAAAAAACTAAACTTTTCTTATAAAACTCTGAATTTGGTTTATGTAAATATACATTTATTGTTGAGATGGATCTTATCAAAATGGCTGACGATGTCACATGATTTAGTCAGTTCTTGTCTTTATAATAATCCAAATAAAAATCTACGAGCACTTATTCTTTTCCAGATAAATAAAATAATTCCTCTTGCTCCATCGAATTGACACAATTTCCAATATAACTCAAAACACAACTATTAATTTAAAGCCCAGAGATTCTACTACTGTTATCTTCCAAAAACACAGCTATATATGATTCCCTCGTAAACAAAAAGGTGTCACATAATTTTCCAGAAGGTCACAGAAAGAATGTATGATCATAAAAACACGTACGCATGGAATGAAAATCAGCCATTTCTGCCCCCCACCCCAAGAACTAAAAATAAAAAGATGTCCTTGGATTTAGCCAATTGTTTCCAAGGCCTGTTTATCACTCTAAAGCAAGGCCATAAATAAGGTTAACAAGTCAAGGTCAACCTGTGTTTACAGATAAAGTTAGGTCATAGAGATTTTTTTAGAATAATCTCCCAATTAATGAATTTTAAACCCAAAATGACAAATTTGGATCCGACATTTAAAAATAAATAAATTAAATAAAATAGATGTAACAGTATCAAATTGCATTTTCCAGCACAATATATTGTTTATCATGATAGCACATAGTTTTTCATTTTCAGATTGTTGAATATCATTTCTTTAAAGTCAGTTTTCTCAGCTTTTACTCTTGTTCAACAACTAACGATCATGGCTTTTAATCTGGCTTTGTTTATCTTCAAACAATAAAGCTGTTGTGTGTGATTTAGACACACCACACTCACCCCCTTTTTGACTTTGGAGCACAAGTCTTTGAGTTAGTGCCCCATGGAGGGAATGTTTCTTTCTTTGTTTTACTCCATGATATCTAGTATAGTACTACTTTTATTACCACTTAAAATCTTGCAGGCTTCAATTTTTGTATGTGTAGATTTATAATTGGTCACTGATTTTACTTTAATGAAAATCAAGCAAAGAAATAACCTCTGGCAATACAGAATTATTCACTTATCCCCGAGTACATAATGGCAAGGGGCCCCGAGTGGTCTAAAGCACTCTCTGTTACGGATCACAGCCATCTCACCTCTGTCTGCATGGGATTGAGTCTAAGATTCTGCTAATGCAGTTATGTGAGAAAGCTTGCCAGTAGCTTCTCGTGGGTCGGTGGTTCTTTCTGGGGGGTTTCTCAGGTTCTTCCTCCACCAATAATACTGGCTGCCATGTATAGCCTATCATGTGCTGAAAAATGGCGTTAAACCCTACAACAACATAATAGCAAAGAAAACAAACCTGCTGAAGAGTTACAGTTATGCTTAAAGAATGGGTTATCAGTTTGCACATGAAATGTACACATTAATAGTGAAAGAATGCAAGCCATGCTGATGGCATCTGTTGTGCTAGGTTATTAATTTGCACATGGGCAGTTTTCTTCCACATGTATCTAGGGTGAGTTTTTGCAACCATTTGTATTCCCCCTCACAAACACACACACTACTATGATAATTAATACAAAATATCTTAAGCAAACATTTTTGCTTTTCCATGCCCTTAAAAAATGTTCAGGCAGATATGGGAAAGTTTTGATTGTCCAGTTCATTTTCCTACTGTAGTAGTAGTAGTAGTAGTAGTAGTAGTTGTAGTAGTGTTTGATGCCATTTTTCAGCATACAATAGACTAAACATGGCAGCAAGTATTAGTGGTGGAGGAAGAACCCGGGAAAACCCCCAGAAAGGACCACTACCAACCCACAAGAAGCTATTGGCAAGCTTTCTCACATACCTACATTGTCCGAATCTGAGACTCAAACCCATGCAGACAGGTGAGATGGCATTGATCCATTACAGAGAGTGCTTTAGACCATTTGGCCACTCAGGGCCTCTTTTCCTACTGTAACATGGATTTTGGACTTTTGACTGATTTTAGCAGAAATATTAGGTGTAATTTTGAACTTTATCAAAAGAACTAGAAGCGCATATAAATCTTTGGACTTAGAAAATTTGGTGCAAGGCAGAATTTGGACTTGATCTGACGTTTACTCTGAAAAATAAGTTTTCTTGCTTTCTGTTAAAATATTTAAGGAGGGACAAAATCTAGATCAATGGTGGGAATTGTTGATATTGTTGCAATATACCCATGACTATCAAAGGTAGTCATATCTTTGTGGCAACTTTTTGGTCCAAAGTAGAATCGTCCCTCAATATCGTGAGTGGTATTATTGTTTATTTTATCAAAATATTCTAGTTCTGTTAGAATTCAGTGTAAAATAAGAGTAGTTATTTCATGATCAATGTTTGTCATGGCTGCATATGGAATGACTAATAAGAGACCACAACAGCATCATAGTTTGTACATAATAAAAAAGAAATAAAAAGTCTGCAGTACAATTCCCATATATTTTAGATGTCATATAATTACAAAATCTTTATAATTTTGTTTCATGTACACTAAAATAGTACTCTGGTTAATAAAGTATAATAATTAATCCATTATTTATTTGAAATCTTTTGAAATGTCTGTGAAAAATTATTGAACACCAGTAAAATACTATACAATGGTCAAAATGTTAGTGAAATCTCACCAAAATTTAATAAACTCTCATAAAACTTTCAATGAAATGTTAGAGATCTTGCTAAAACTTCATTGAAAGTCTTGTTCAAAATTATTTTGAGATCTCACCAGAATTTCTGTGAAGGATTTGGTCAGAATTTTGTGAAATCTAACCAAACTATCAATGAAATGAAAAAGACTCAAATAGGTATAGTATGCAAGAAAGAAAATGAGGACCAAAAAATCCCCATAATCTTATTTGATAATGTCTGTCAAAATAAAATTTATGATCCATTTGAAAAATTATTGTGCATAATTATCAATGATTCACAAAATGTCTAGCATCATTTGGCAGTTTGATAGAAATCTGAAGCAGATTTTTTACTGGATGATTTTTATGCAGATATTTCAGGCAGCCATTTTTTAGGCATAAACCTTAGGCAAATTTTTATTTCAGTTCAGTCAGATGGGAATATGACTTTGATATTTATTTGTTCATCATTATTGTTCTGTTCATTGCATGGAGTACAATATCACAGACTTTAATATAATCATTAAAAGAGTATACTGTGTGATCTGCAACAGAAATAAAGACAATAAATGTGTAGATTCTGATATTGTAGTACAAAAAGAAATAGTTTGATTCATTGTGCAAAATTCAGTATTAATACAGTTTTAGAGGCATTGTCATTATGTTATCTAAAATTCATTATATTATCTGAAATATGATTTGGCATTATTCATCATACATTATCTTTGATAGAGCTAATGTTTACAATTAATTGAATGATCATGTTTATTTTCAGTATAAAAAAATAAACAAATTGCTTCTCAGGAAAAATAACACACTGGTAGATAAACTTTGTGCCTCTCTCTCTTTCTCAATCTGTATTTCTTAAGAGAATGCTTGCATGGGTCATAAACAGTAAACCATGTCCAAAATAGTGAGACCACATCCACTTCATAGTGGTGCAACTCCACTAGAAAATGTGGTATGCAGAGATATTCTCGTAGAGTTACCTCATCAACTCAATGAGGACACAAGGGGAAATGTTTTTTTTCTTAATCCCCTCCACCCCTGCTGTGATGTGTTTAGTTTTTAAAAAAAATCACACAAGTTTAATTATACCTCTTCAGAAACTGCAGTTGCAAACACTATGGAGCTCAATGGCTTCTTGATATATCTCAGCTTGATGTAATAATTGATATTTTGTTTATTCCTTGTTCAATTACTTGTGTGATGTCAGTCATCTCTCCAGCTATAAGACATATTTAAATCAACATGTTATGTTCAATAAACATAACTGATACTCTTCCTGATTTTCCTCCCAACTCTGAATATTCATTTAAAAAGCTCTGTGACAACTGTTTGAACTGTATAAAGGCTTATTGTCCCTTTTGCCTTGAACATGTTTCTGCTTGCTGGAAGGCATTTTTTCAAAAAAATGTATGAGAAATAGCCTCATTATATGACCAATTCCTCTGAATTGATGAAACATGGACAAGTCATAATCATATCTGTGTAAATTTTGAAACAGTGTAATTTAAGTATACTTTTGGTATGATTTACAGTCAAATTGTGAGAGTTTGCAGGTCTGAATAGGATATGAAAGAGTCCGGAAACTACTAACCAATGCCATAGACCTTTGATCAAGGTAAGCATGTCCTGAAATGCATTTATTATGCAGGAAATGTTATCTTATCAGACTCATCATGATAATGAAATCTGTCATACAAAATCTATTGGTTTCTATTTTACTTTAAGTGTGAGACATCCACAAAATTTTGGTGTTTGATACAGATCCAATATTACTGTGTTGAAACCATTTCATCCCAAAGTGATGTAGAATGAGCTAATATTTTGTAAATAACCATTTTTCTTCTCTGAGTCAGTATCCTTTGATCTTCTGACCCCAAAATTAAAATATTTCTTTATTATCCCCAAAATGCCAGTTACCCACAAAGTTTAGTCAATGTCTCTGGTGTAAAAGTACTGTTATAGCACAGAAACAATATTTTTTCTTTTAGTCTAAGGGAGTGAGTACTTTATGAAACAGAAGTATTTTGATATGAACTACATGAAGAAACTGTATCTACATACATGTACCACATGAATAAATGAGTTATAACAAAATGTGTTAGGATTTAATATTTCTTATTTTTATCATTTATGTTATATACACTTAACAGATATTTAACATCTTTATGTGCTATACTTCATCTTGTATTTCATGCTTACATTCATGTGGAAATGTTTATCTTTCTAAACATTTGTGCATACCCATTTATATGCTTTTCAAACTTTACCTTTAGCTGGAAAGATATTGGCACTTTTGTCCTGAGACAATGTAATATACTACTACATGTACATACAAATACACAGTTCAGTCAGAGTAACCTTTACCTTCATCTTATTTTACCTTGATCAACTTCTTTATTATCCTAAGATACAACCATCCATAAGGTTTGGTCAAGGTGTGTACTGTAGAACTAATTTACTGTGTGGAAACCATTTTTCTCCTTTCAATCTTAGTGACCTTGACTGTTGAATTTATGACCCTGAATTGTCAGGGCCATATCTTAACCTAAGTAAAAGTTATCTACAAAGTTAACATGGGGAAGTGGATAAGTTAACAGACAGACCCATGGAGAGAGCATTATAGCTTAATACACACTTTCAAGATGGCAGGTGTATAACAAAAAATGTACAGCTAGTGCCTCTGCATATAAAAGTATATATAGTTCACCAGCTTACCCTCAGCATGTTTCTCCATCATGACAGACAAAATACAGTGCATCAACATGAGGACATCATCCACACTTTTGCCGAGGGTTCTGTGAAGATCATCAATGTCATGCTCCACATGTTCCCAGAGAAAATGGGAAACCTTGTCATCAGCAATGGTTGGATGAATAAAATGACTCACAGCCTGGAAGAAAAGGGCAAAATTATTATGTTAATAATTTAGTAGTCATATATATATATATATATATATATATATATATATATATATATATATATATATATATATATATATATATATATATATAAGTTATTACTAATTGTCATTGAAATAACAGTGCCCAGAGATACCCAATAAATATATAATTGAAACAAACTTAAATCAAGATATAACCTCACATTCTTTGCACAAAAGTGATATTACTATCAAATTCTGACATAAGTTGAAATCAAACTAGATACTATTTTGATTTAAAACCCGATATAAAATTTTCTTTACAACTTATTGTGCATCACAGTTTTGATTTAGTGCTTTATAGAATACAACTCAAGTATTTTATTTAGTGCAATTGTAGTAAAGTTCCTTGTCCAAGGATATACCACTGTAGCTGACACAGGCTGGTCTGATGGTAGGATTCAAACCCACACCCTTTCAATCATGAGTCCGCATGCTAACCATCGAGTCATGGCAGCTCCCATACTTAAAGGAAAATTGTAATGTTATGACAAATTCTGAAGTTGTAAACAGCCATGACTCAGATTTGTATGAATATATGAAAAACTGAAAATAATCAAGAAATTTTAAGAGAAAGTCTAAAAAATGAAACTGTTTCAAGCCAATAAAACCAAAAAAAATTGCAGAAATGGAATTAAAAATAAAAATACAATCATCTTGGTTAAACACAGGCTATTGCTAGCATATTTTGATAAATGTTTGTGTATTTACTGCGTTCCTGGAATGACAATGTTGTTTGGATTTTGTTGTTGCTATTAAACCTGAATTTAAAGGCTATAAAACATAAATGTGAAGGCCAAATGAATTGGGACTCTTATGTGGAAATAACAAGGCTTCTTACCAAATCCATAAATAAAGCAACAATATATATATATATATATATATATATATATATCTTTTTTAATAGTATCTTTTTTAATAGTAATAGTAATACCACAAAAACTGATACACATGTAAAACATAAGTCATCCAGTGATGATGTTACAACTGCAACAGATGTACCCTATGGTTCAGCCTCTCAATATCTATATACTACACAATACCTTTCTTCTAAAAAAAAAACAAAGACACACACACACATGTATGCATGCACATGCCTTGGGGTCCACTTAAGAGAGACAGGAATGATGCATCTGATATATACCTAGTAATAGTAAGCGATTTAAAAAAAAATTAAAAACACTGGAATTTTTCTTTCAATTATCTATGAGCTTTAGATTTGTAAAAAGTCTTATTTACCAAGCCTCAGGACACAATTATATCACATTTATGCTCACTTTAATTATCTTCCCTGCCTCCTCCCAGAAATACAACCACTGAACTTTATGATCTTATTCATGATAATCAGTCATCATACAATAAAGAACTGTCACTTGGAACACCTCACACCTCTTATGTGAATTTCCAGCTCAGAAAAAAGCTTTGATAAAGTGATACAGCATAAAAATGGGAAATCGCCAGGAAATGGAATATAACTCAATCACATGCTAAAGTATGCAGGACAAAAAGAAGGTTGTCAAAAGCATTGTGATACATTTGTAGAATTATTTGCACGAGTTCAGTAAATAAAGTTTTTACGAGTGCATTCTTAATGAAACTTTGGAAACATTTTGCTAAGAGTATCAAGAGTATTGCTAATGGTGTATAATTTAAGTCACTTTTAATGAATACAAGATGGTGTGTAATATGCATGTGGCATCATTTAGTAAACAGTGCATATACATGTCCAATGGCAGCTGCCAACTGAAAATTTGCAATCAGAAAAACTAGAGTGTATATATTGATAATAATATGGACTGGAAATAACATCTTGATTATTTGTGTCCACAGCTGCCAAATTATTGATGCAAATTAAACCACATCAAAATTATTTTACTCCATGACATCAGTGTGCTGCACTTCAGTGCATACGCTTAACTTAATATGGACTGTGATTGTGCAAAACTTTGTAGGAATTGTTCTAGATTACATTTACACAGTCTTAATGATACCAAAAAACGGGCTGCACATATAACGTTTGATGCACCATGGGATGTTTCTATGGAGTTGTTATTTTCAGATTTACATTGGATGCCTATTCATGATAGAATAAATAAACTGTTCTTTCTAACAAATGCATTCATGGAATGGTACCTGGTTATCTCCAAAACCTTCTCAGAGTGTATAAAAGCAAACAATATCACTTGGGATCTGAAGCTCTAGATAATATTCAAACTCCAAAACCTTCTATAGAATTATTCAAAATAAATATTAAGGACTCTAGTGCCATAACCAGGAATTCTTTACTAGTACCTGTTATGACAGCACACTTAAATTTTAAGTGCCATAAATGAATAATTGTCATCTTTTATAAATGTTATATTCAGCCATATCTGGACTATCAAAATATAATTTAGAGTAACACCTCTAATTCAAACATAATAAACACTTTTAAGACTGCAAAATAGGGCTTGCAATTTAATTCATGAACAATGTATAAACAATTTCCATGATGCAATGAATAACTAAACATTTTAACAATACATGAACAAATATTTCTTAGAAAGGCCAAATTGATGTACATGGTATCCACAAAAGCCATTCCTGTCTATCTATAAGCAATATCTTTCACCAAAGATATGCTGATGGTACTCCAAGTTTAAGATCCATAAGAAGTAAAATATTACATAATACCATAGCCAAAGAAGGAACTGTTTAAAAATAAGTTTTCAATAGCAACATTCCTAGTGACATAAGGCAGACTCCTAGCAAGCTTGCAAAAATAAGCAAGCTTGCTGCAATGTTCCAAATACAAGCTTGCTGCAAGCTTTATAAATTAGCTTGTTGCAAGCTTGCTGCGAGCTTTAAAACAAGTTTGTAATTTTGGTTTGGGATATATCGATATTAAGCCAGATTCTTCACATCATGTGGTATATACTGTATATATCGTACATAACAGATAGAAGGCCTCAAGGTAGGTTAGTTCTGTAACTAAGTGAGTTACCTTCTCTAAATAAATTCTTTATTATTATTATTACATTTATTATTATAATTATTATTATTATTATTATTATTATTATTATTATTATTATTATAACTAACTGAGAAAATTTGCCAGACCTGCCAACCCCAACAAGAAAGATTTTGAAAATTTTCAGGGAGATTGCAATTATTGCAGGGAGGATTTCATCAAGGGAGAAACATGTTGAACATGTTTACAAAATGTGAATGGTTTTCAAATAAAAATATACTAATTCAATTCTAAAATGGTTTATTTTTAGATAATAAATAACAATATATAAATAACAGACTGAATAAAACCTAACAGTGAAGAACGTCAATTAACAATACAATAGAGAGACATAGTTGCTGCTCCTTTGCGTCTTTTAAGCATAACTTTGTCAAACTGTCTTTATGAGAAACATCACCTTTTTCCTTAACAGTTTTCATACTGCTCCTATTCTTCATCACAAAACTAAATATTTTTTCACAGGATGCACTGTTGTGAGGATTGGTGAGGATATGGCTCATCACTTTGACAAGAAGTCCAAATTTTGCTTGACCCATGCTATCTCTGATCTGACCAATCTTCATCCAAGTTTGGTCCATGGCAGCTGCTGAATTAGGCTCCAGCATTCCAGGATGTTTCTCTTTGTCTGTGCAGACGTTAAGTGCCTGTGAAACAAAGTACATGAAATTTAAAATACTGACTTGGAAACAAAAGATAACAAAATATAAGTTGCATTCATTCACAAAAGTGAACTGCATTTAACATTTCTTAGTTTTTTATAATAAACTTCAGGCACAATTAAGTATGTGTTTCTCTTCCCTATCTTACTATATATCTTAGGCAATTAGATGTAGTTCTTAGGAAAGAGCTGCTAAATCTAAATTGTTAAAGTACATTTTCGGGTTTACTGCTAAATAATAATAATAATAAAAATCATAATAATGAAGCCTTAGTATTTTTATTATCTGCAAACATATAGATTCAATTGTTGTTTATTCATATTCAACTGTACCTGATTTAACCGATCTATTAGTGTGTCCTAATTTTGCTAAAGACAATCATAATTTTAATGCTGGCATTCAACTTACAATTTTCAGCATACAATAGAAATACCGGTACACAGCAATATTAAAAACTTACTTCGTGACTGGATATGTTGACAGCAATCATTGCGCCTGCCACTAGCAACATTGAAACATGAATTGCACATCTTGCAAAATGCTGCATGTTTATCACTTCCACAAGCCAGGCATCAAAATTCGAGGCTGTAAGAAGCTTGGGAGGAAGTTTTATATTTTTTTGGCTTTCCAGCTTCATCTGAATCTCCCTTTTAGACATTGTAGTAGAGATAACCAAACAGATGGATTCAAGTTTGCATGCTATTCAAAGACTACTGCACAATTCTGGTCTTACATGCTGGAGGAATTTCCAAAACATTTTTTGTTAAACAAAATGAATTTTTCCCCGATTTCTTGTTGTTGACAAAACAAAATTTTTCCAGCAGAAAAATAATAATATAGGAGGTGCAGTTGAATTCATGGAGTCTCCCATAACAAAATGGAGGGTTGGCATGTCTGGAATGCTATCCAAACTTCACATTATTATCAGATTTAAAAGTGCTTACAATGAGAAACTTGTTCTAAGAAATTTTGGCCAGTTTAAATGCAAAGTTTTGACTTGGCACCATTGCAAATTTCTCTCTAAGGAAAACAAAGCTTGGACAAATGCTGCACAAAGTGGGTGATTTTGTCAGTTTGTATTTCATCAGCCACAGTAATAATGCAGACTAGAAGACTACTAAATAGTGTATAAGGCATCTGTTACTCTTTAAGGGAGCATGTGAGTCAATAGGGGAGCGAATTATCATTCAGAACATGGAATTCACATTGATGTTGGCATTACAAAGTCATGGTTGGTGTTATGTATTTTTAAATCAGTGTTTGTTAGTTTTAAATTTCTTTGTTTTTTTCAATTACATGCTATTGTAATGTAACATTGTTTACTGGACTTAACCTTGTCCAAATTTGAATTCAGTTCTGTTTGACCTGATTGACTTTTTTAAAATTTCTTTCATGTAAAAATGATGATTTGGGTCAGGGTTTTGGAGATTCCAAAAAGAAATTTTACAGGCTCATTAAATCATGCAAGAAAGTTATTTTCCATTAGGTAATGTTTGTTTTTAGAAAAAGTTAATTTATGATCCGAGGTCAAACAGAGAACTATATTATCTTGACTGTCAGAATTTATTCAGTCATGCTTTAACACCTAGCACTTTAAGCTGTTTTATGTTGTGACCAGTTTGGACTGATTTTTTTCTTCTTCAAATAATTTAATTCAAGTGATTATTTTCTCTGGAAATACAAAGATTCTCTGATATACATCAATGACAAAGACATTCTCTGAAATTTATATGGAGTTCAAAATTGAAATAATATTTTCTGTGGTTCAACAAGAGATTGTTGACACATCTACACTTTGTAGGTTAATACAGACATCATTACCTTCCATCATGAATTTTATCGTGATTTGAACTGAAATTCACTTAGAAGTTTTAATTGATATGGCTTGTATTTTTTAATTCTTGGATTATTTGTGAATTTAATTTGTTAGACTGTAGACTTTTTTTCTCTTTTTTTTACTTTGTATCTAGGGAAATAAATTGTTAAATTTGATAAAGTTTGTTGTCTTCACTCTTTTCTTTTACTTATTTTAAGAGCATAGACTCATAACAGTGTAAACAAAATACAATGTATTGTCAAAATTCACTTTTATAAATATGATTCTAAGTGTTCATAAAACCCCCAGTGAAGAACACTAAAAGTATTTCATCATGGCACCCATACTGGATGTAACATTGCTCTCATTTTCATTCAGGACTAAATATCATAACAATTCTGTTGAAAACTCTATGCCCAATATAGCCATTTTTACTTAGGATGAAGTAAAAAAAGTTGTCTGGTAAAAACACTGTCAAAATGACCTTCCACGTAAATGGAGCAACAATTTTTGAGAAGGCTTCCATATTTGCTATCAGGACCTACTAGACATCACACGAAATCATCTGGTGAAAATCCCACATCAATAATTTTGAAAGAAGAAGCAATAACAAGATTTTCATGATGGTTACTGTGGGTGGCCACATTTGATGTCTGAAATTCACTATTTCATCTAATTTTAACTAATCCTTGGGATAAATGAATGCATGTACAGTTTCATGGCATAATCCTCCAAGTAGGAAGTTGAGGAGGCCTATTAATAGCAAACTTGTGCAAATGAAGGATGTAAAATCAACAGGTCATTCCATAAGCTCTTCCGGTGTATTACTTGATTAGAGCTAAATAAACTTTATGAAGACAAACCCTTCCAAATCAACATGATACATAAAAAAAGTAAATATGGTAAATGTATGTAAAATGTATATGCATGTACCAAGCTACAATGAATTGTTTACTAGAAGTTACCATCCAAAATTTTAATGTTAAAGGCAAAATTGTAACTCGTGACCTTAAACTTAGAGATATCGATCACAAAATTATTAGGGATTTTTTTTGTGCTAAGGAAACAAGTTCTAAAAGATACTGAATTTGGTTCAACGTAACTGAAACCATTTGGATAAATAGAACTTAAACAATCTTCTGGAAATAAAATGCATAGGCAAAATCTATTTTGTACAATATTAGCCTTGCCCATGTATCTATTCAAACCTAAGTAAATAAAATGTTGGGATAAATTAAAGGAAATAAATGTTATTTTTTTGGTTGCATTAAGATTTTAAAAGAAATGTAGTTTTGTTACATTTAGCTTGCTGTTTTCTTTTATCAGAAAACACTTGCATTACAATTTTTTTGAGATTATCACAAGTACCGGTAAATATTTTAGTATATCATACTGAGAAAAGGAAGAGAACATCAGTGAGATGTGCAAAATTATTTTTCCTCTTACAGTGAGATCTCACAGGCACAATACACATTACGAGTAGTATAAAGTGTTTCATTTTAGCAGTTTATTTTGCTATGTTGGACTTGAATAATACTTGTTAATATGCATGTGTAGTAAGACAGAACTATGGTTATTGTGCCATCTTTTCTTCTAAAAATAAGGTTCCTACACTACCAGATTAACATCTAACTGCTACATAGAACTTTTCTAGTAGCATATATTGGTTTCATGCATGATATGTCAAAACAATGGACTAATTTTTGGACCAGAGATGTCAATAACAAGAACTCTGGGTTTGACCCAATCTGCATAATCTATACCATCAAACAATCTCATGAAACTAATCGATGCCAATAAACAATCTCACAAATGAGGAACCAGTTCTCAATTATACCATGGCACAAAATATTAGTCTCCATCATAAATATTTCACACTGAAAAGCACAATCAATCAACACTTTTTAATTAAGATAGGGACTGTTAAGCTTGGCTCCATGCCCATTTATCTGGCTGACTCAATGTCCATTATGAAACTAATACATGCACCATACAATCTCATGAATACTGTACACTATGACATTCTTCCTAGTTATTGGCTAATTACTCAGGCTGAGAAATATTTCCCAAACACTGTATTCCCAAAATCAAACAACAAAACACTAAATTCTAACAAAGCTCACAATTAATGGAGCTGAAAATATAAATGGCACATACCCCAGATGTATTACAATATATTTAAAGAATTCTATACGTTTGATGGAAATAAAAATCTCTGAATTTGAAAAAATTATTAAATTTCCACTGTTAATTAATGAATAGATCATAATTTAAGCAGTTGTCTACAATGCATCATGTTTGATAGCTTCCGTGTGTTATACATGTGACTTTCCCAAAATGAAATTGACATCTTCTTCTGATGTTAACATTTTATAACAGTGTTTACAATGATCATTGCCCTGATTTCAGCTGAACATCAGCTGAAGCCAAATCTTTATTAAGGAGAGACCATTTACACTTCTAAGGAGTGGTGGTGGTAAATGCTTGAAAACAATTGTCTTGTTCTGATTTATAGTATAAAAAGGACATGCCATTCCTTCGTTAAAGCTAAAACAAATTTATCTTGTGATGAATGACAGAATAAAAAATACTACACATGGAAAGAACAATTTAGCCCTATAAATTCAAAAACCAGTCCTTTACAGTACATATGTGTAGTCAGAATTGAACTAGGGTCATTATACATGTGCATACACCTGTTGATAAGTTATCTGGTCGCTATTATAACTAATGTTGAAGACGTATTATATATGTATTACAGTTTTAGTATATCATATTTCTATTTTAATGGCATGCCATTCCAATGTCACAGTGGTACATGAGAATTTTTTCAAGCATGTTTTATTAATCCATTTGTAACCATCAGATATTTTAGATACATTTAATGCAGACTATTTGGAAAGTTGTATCTTTTCATATTCAGCTCACTAGGGGTGGATAACCAGATGAGTGAATGAATATGGAGATATCTGGTACATCATTATGACGTTAGGCCACCAGGAAAGTGCCCACATGTAGGTGCATGAAAGTCTGGAGGGTGGAAGTGACCGTGCTGGAAAGCGGGTCAAAGATGTACCCAATGTTAAGTCAACATTGGATACGCATATAATGATGTCATCATAGTGTTTCATTGTAGTGTTTGACTACATGAGTTTAATACAGTAGTGTTTGACTACACAAGTTTAATACAGTAGTGTTTGACTACATGAGTTTGGTACAGTAGCCATTGAGTCCAATTATTTATTTGTTTTATATCATGGTTTTTTTATTATTTGGATCCATATTATGTACCTTTGTATTTATGTTGATGTCATGTTTCCTGCTCATTAGTGTGTGAGAATAATACATTTTCATTGGCAAATTCGTTATTTCTTGAAACCCAGTTCAGTCTCAAAGAGTATCATATTGATTACATTACATTCACTAAGTAGGACTTGAACCACTGTAAGGCTGTATTCTGAATGCCAAATACATGCTGGAGATGGTGAAGTAATATATCATGGTCTATTGTGTCAAATGTGGCAGACAAATCAAGGAGGGTGAGGGCTGTAATCTTTCCACTATCCAAAGCAGAGAGAAAGTTATTAAATACTTTCAGAAAAGTAGTTTCCGTACTGTGGCAAGGTCAATATGCAGACTGTACATGGCTAAAAAGACTGTTTGAATTCAAATGAGATACAAGTTGGGTTAGAACAACTTTTTTCTAAGATTTTTTATATGAATGGGAGATTAGAAACTGGGCAGTAGTTCTTTAAATCGTTATGGTCAAGTGTTGGTTTCTTCAGCAGAGGCTTTACGATGGCAGTTTTGAAAAATGATGGGAATTCCCTTGATGAGCGAGAGATATTAATAACATTAGTTAGTGAAGGCAATATTGGGTCTAAGCACTTAAGCAGCAGTGATGATGGAATTGGATCAAGTTACATGACATTGGTTCACACTGCATCACAACTGTCTGTACTAAATCCATAGAGACAGGTTCAAATGCTCATAATGATTGTCACTGAAATTGTGTATCATAACTGGTGATGAGTCAATTGAAATTGTGTTGTCAAGTGAATCTCTAATGGTTTGTACTTTGTCATGGAAGAAATTTGCAAATAGGTCTGGAAAGTCTACTGGAGAGATGGTAGTTGGAAGTGGTGTACATTTGTTCCTTGACATTAGTTTGTTAGTTATCTTGAAGAGCTCTTTGCAGCTGGAACTCTCCATGATCCATGACAAACCGCCTATGTCAACAAAAAAGCAAAGTCCCAGTAACTTCATCTACTATTACTACCAAATTGTCATGCTTATGTTGACGTTGAGACAAAAGATAAACATACATGTCGACAGAAGCCCTTGGTCCCAGTTTGAACAAATTCTTTGTTTTCTAATCATTTATGTTGACAAGCTGCCAGTTCAGACTAATACTTTGTTCAACAATTACTTGATCTTGCTGCCAGACTATAATTTTCCTGCCTAATCGTTCATGTTGACCAGCTGCCAGTTCTGACCCATACTTTGTTTCAACAATTTTTTTGATCTTGCCACCAGGCTTTAATTTTCCTGCCTAATCGTTCATGTCAACCAGCTGCAGTTCTGACCCATACTTTGTTTAACAATTAGTTGATTTGTTCTCTTTGATGTACTTTTCACGATGATTTCTATAATCAAATACATGTACTGTTTAAATAAACATGAATAGCCCCATCCCCTTGGTAGCCTCAATAAGATGGGAACAGACTGACCAAAATCTAACCCGATTTAAGTACATATACTTGAAGCATGTAAATAACAACTAGACAAACATGTGCTAATGCCATCATTGAATCTCATCATGTGTTTCATATCAGGATTTTATTGTGGTCTTTATTACACAAAGTAAACCAAAATGTAATTTGTCAATATACAAGTGTATTTCACTCTGATATTGTCTTCATGTACTCAAAATGTCCATTGTTTTCTCAAAGTCTAAATACTACTAACTGATGACAGGTCATCCCTTACTGAAGAATTTAACTTGTATATTTTTTTCAGAAAACCCACACACAATGCTTATCTCGACATCCGTCTATCTCGACAATTGTTTCCTTGGGCTCGAGGATGTCAACATAAATAGTTAGGACTGTATACTGAATATACAAGACTATTGATTTTTTTTTTACTAATGTCGATATATAAGATCCAAATAAAGATCACTGATTATTGTGTTAAATGGTAAATGATTGTAAATCATTCATGACATCTAAGTCATTCCATGGGTGGTCATCATTCACTGGCTGCTCAAATGTCAATCAGTAAAGTTAACCAGCCTCTCCACAATGGAGATGCCATCAGTACGCAGGCTGATGTGAAGTGGTGATTGGTAGGTATTTTGTCACTCTGTCATGGTGTGTTATTGGAGAGAAAAGGTGGAGGGGATTATGTTCCCACTAAAATGAGTGGGGTTCCCAAAACATGCATGAGTTGTATATGATAAGGGTAGGCATATTTTTTCTAAGTTGCGACCTTTGTGATGGTGGCGGGGAATGATATTAGAGTCAATATTTTTGCATGTACTGTTTTGTGCATGCATGATTTTAGGGTGGAGTAATTTATATATTCTGAGACTAGGGAAATAGCCAAGGTCATAACTTAGAGGCACCAGTCTAGCATCTGTGTCAACAACTAATATATCTAAATTATTCTCTATAATAATGGGCTTAATATCCAGAATATCTTAATAGAAGAGGTAAATATACGTTTATTTGGATCAATGTTTTGGAGTTTCCTAAGTAAATTTTACATGATCTAGTTTATTGTGTTGTAAATATTAGATCATTTTAGAAGGTTTTTTTCCAACAGGTAGTTTTTGTAATAGAAAATGCTAATTGTGACCTGAGGTCAAGTAGAGAACTATAGAATCTTGTGATTGTGAGGAGTTGGTCATTCACTCTTAAACATCTAGTGCTTTTAAGTTGAATTATATGATGTGACCAGGAGTTTTGGGCCAGATCCTTTTTCTTTCAAATTACTGAATTCAAAACATTATTAGCTCTGGAAATGCAAAAGTGTTCTGATAAAATTCTTGGATAGAGACATTCACTGGAATTTATACTGAATTTATATTATATTTCTGTGAGTCAACAAAATACTGCTGACACATAAACACTCCATAAGATATAACACACTCATCATTGCCTTCAGTTTTGGATCTCTTTGACACTTGTACTGAGTTTTATTCAGGACTTTATATTATTAAGATCAATCTGTATTTCTAGGAATATTTTAAAATTTAATTTGCCATATTGTAAGTTGCTTTTTCCCATTTTCATTTAGTATTCAAGGGAAATAAAGTATGTTAAATTTTACAAAACTTGTTTGTCTTTCCCCTTTTCTGTTACGTCTTTTAAGAGCATGGACTTGTAACATTAATCCAAGCCAAGATATAATATTGCTGAGAATATTCACCATCGAATCAATGTTGGCTCCAAGTATCATGGGGAGGTGGGTCAGGAGACGAATGATGCCACAGTAAGCAGGAGTAAGACTTCTTTCTGGACCAATCTGTGTCCTGTTCTCTGCATGACCCAGAATGTGTCCACTTTCTGCATGGTCCACACTGCAGATGACATATCATAATAGAAATTAATTATTAATGCAAATGACATATAATGTCAGCAACTGATTAATTCGTAATTATTCTAAGAATGTCAGTATTACGTTTTGTTGGTACACATGAGCAAATAATACAGCTTTTCTGAGATAAATCTAATCTTACTTTTATTGATTGATTGTTGGTTTGTTGACTACATAACTTGTGGATTTATTTCACACTGACCTATAATTTGTTATACAGCAAAATGTCTTGACTGTCATATTTTACATTCTGGAAGATGAACTATATGGCATGCACTTAAGGGTAGTGTGTCTATTTTCAACCTAAATTACATCTAAGCACAAGAGACCCTGATGCTTCCTTGACATCCACCCTGAAGTTTGCGCCTCTACTGGTGGAACATTGTGGGTAAGGACTGTGTGCTCTGAATGACAGGAGTTCATAACTTGAGATGCTCCCTCACTATAGTCAGTTATTTAGGCTATTTCTGACAGTGTTGTCATCTAGTCCAAGGCAAAATGTATTGATAGCAATTACACAAACAAACTTGTTCACATTCACAGGCATGTGTTTTTATAGCTGACTAACTATTAACCTTTTCCTGAGCAAGTTATCAATGTGCAGTTTCTGCAGGTTAGGCATACCATTCAATGATGAAAACATACTAACTTCTGTTTCAGAACTTAAACATCAATATGATGTCAATATTAATTTGTGATGTAAGAATACAATCAGTGAACAGCACTTTTTAATTTAAATTTTAATAAAGATTATGTTAATTATTTTAGTGCTTGCATCATTTTCTTAATAAAAATCAGTTTGAAACCTTAAGTGAACATGTAATGGCAGATATCACTGTGTTGAGGAAATACCACTTCACTGCATTGTCTGTCTTCATAAATAATTGGGCAAATAGGTTGAGGAATGTTAACAATTCATAGAAAGCAAAGTCTGAATTTTATGTGATAGAAGACTTAGCCATAAAAAATTAACTCATGAATGTCAGAAAGGTAAATTGTTAAAGAAGTATTTTTTCAATGTATCAAATGTATTTTGGCATGTTTACCATGACTTCTTTAGTTCTTTTAAGTTGTTTAGATCACACTGCTTTTCATCTTTATAGACATTGCAGTGAACTCATAACCCTTTGTTAATTCTCAAGATATACGTGTACTTATTGGAGTGAAAATTTTTACCATGCAAATAAGAAAACCTCAGGTACAAAAAGTATTGCCTTTACTTCAAAAGCATTGCATGGTAATTTTTATACAACTACATACGAAATACAAAAATAAGAATGGGTGATGAAATTACAGCCTGGTGGTAGACTGGTCCCATGAACAGCTGTATGTACCATAACATTGTACCATAAACAGCTCCAATGTCATAAGCTGGTGATGAATACTTAACTTAGAAAATTCTAGTCATCTTTTCCAGCCTGGTTGTAGACTTATGGTCCAGTGACTAGCTTTATGTATTCTAACATCATAGAAGGTATAGCTACAGTGCTCAATAAAATTGTGGTATATATATGCCATAGCAAATTCTAAATATTCATTTTATGCACAATGCACAAAATATCCTCCAGTATTGTTTCAATTAGTTTATGTTCTGCTACTGTATTCCCAGACATCTCGTCTTCAAACAAGAAGTTTCTGTAAACTTTCAGCATTAACAGGTCCATTTCTTACGTTGGCTGTGTAGACACACATTAGTAAGATATGTGTATGCCATTTTTAATGTCTGCCATATTTCAAGGTAGAAGTACAGTAGCAGTTGGTGGGGGATACAAGAATTTATTAAAGTATGCAAGTCTAGGTGAATTCAAAGTCCTAAAGCAAGAAGAATTTAAATATCTGATAGTACAAATTTCAGAAAAGTTATATTTCACAAGCAATATCAACATATTACATTCACAATAGATGACTACTTCAAAAAGGTTTCAATGCTGTATCATAGGCACTGCCACTTTACTGGTGTGGCCTCAATGTTTACATTTGTAAACAGTTCAGTTTAGTTTAATGGCTGTCAAGTTTTGTAAAATAGGTAACCACGTAATCAAACATGCATGCAGTACACTGACAGCTACACCTCCTAGACCTGAAGGAGACTATCTGATACTGACTGGTACAGTGATCATTCTGAGGACTACTCATTCCTAGCTGGTGATACTCCCTTTTAGGATATTTCTCTTGCTTGAAATGTGGTGGACTCCCCTCTGAAGCTGTTCATCTTAGGAAGTTCTATACATATAAGTAAGTAATGATAGCAGGACAGAAGTGACTTCGATGTTTTGGGGTATGCCATGACCGACATGTTTGACAACCATAATACAGCTGTGTCTTATGAAGTTGACACAGCCCTTATGAGACATAAAATGGCCTGTATTTTAAAAGCTGTTGATATGAAGAAGATTCATACTTGGACCACATGTATGAAAGGACTACCCGCTATGACTCTATGCAAGCAGTCCAATTTGAATATGATATATGCAAAATACAAAAGTTCTGGGCATGTATCGATCAAACCAGAAAAATATATCCCAAAGATAGCTAGGGGCCCAGAGTGGCCAAGTGGTCTAAAGTGCTCTCCATTACAGATCACTGCCATCTCACCTCTGTCTGTGTGGGTTCGAGTCTAAGATTTGGCTAATATGGGTATGTGAGAAAGCTTGGCAGTAGCTTCTCGTGGATAGGTGGTTCTTTCTGGGGGGTTTTCCCGGGTTCTTCCTGCACCAATAATACTGGCCGCCATGTATAGTCTATCGTGTGCTGAAAAATGGCATTAAATCCTACAACAACAACAACCCAAAGAAATCTGATCTTAATGAGGATCCCTGAGAAATCTATTGTTTGCTTGCAGCAGAAACAAGACAAGCCTCAGTCTTCATGGAGGAACTGTTCCACTGTCACATTCCGGATCCACAGGAGAGAGGCAGAGGTGAGCAGACAGTTAAGTCTTCTTGAACACTCTTGTTGTGACTGTGCAATCCAGTCATAGGGGAAATTCATGCAAGTTAAATTTTGTGATATACTCAGATCTTACTTTTTCTGGATAGGTATTTGCTCCATATAAGTCACAATCCTCCAACATAGTTACAAATTGGAGAACACTGTAAATCAACCAGTTATTGAAACAATAGCTGATGGCACCTGTAATGATCTTAAGTGAGCTGCTATTACTCTCGTCACTCTGTAATGGTTCTGGGCAAAAAGTGAGGCCAAAGGGTGAACCTGAAATTGAAAGTCCTCTTTACCCTTATAGAATTACAGAACTTGCCAGTGGAACAGGAAGATAGATTTGTGTAGGGAAGCATTCGTAAGGTCCTAGAGACTGCCAAAGATTTGCTTTTATGGCACTCCTGATTGTTGCTAATGTCTCCATCCTAAAGCAGTCTTCCTAAATAAACTTGTTAAATGTGATCAATGATAAGTTAGGGTTCTGAGTGTTTATCACCATATTTACAACACCTATTTTTAAATGGGTGCATACCTCTTCCTTTGAGCAGGGATGTCCAACTCATTTGCTATGCCTAGCTAGATTTTTTATAAATTTACTTCACTTGGGCCATAAGTGTCATGAACGTTGGTCTGTCTGCTGTTACTACTGCATCTGGTGGGCTGTATGTTTGACAGCTCTGCCTTAGTGACTCCTAACTGGCATGGCAAGGCTAAATGCATGTCATCAACAGAGGTGAAGGGTTTCAGAAGCAAAGCTGGTAAGTCTTTTTTATTGTAGCAAAGATCCATGCATTATCCATTAGGTATAACCAGGTCTCCAAATAGTGGCCTAATTTAATACCTACCAGGATGTTGTAAAGCAAACAGGATTTTGCTGAACAGGGAATCACTCTCAAGGAATAGTGGAGGAGTAGAGAAGTTTCTAACGTAAACTACATCCGTCATTCTGCTTAATGAAAAATGAAAAAAAGATTAAATGTTTTACAAATGGCCTGGTGGTTCTACTGGAACGTCTTAAAACATTCTGGCAGGGGAGTGGGGAAATAGACCTTTCTGGCTAGGGATACTTTATTGCTGATTTAGAATAGCCAGGAACTGTAGCCAGGAACTTATGATGATGATGCAGAAGATCTTGGGAGGCCACTGTTGGGATTAAGGAGCCAAATAATGCTTCTATATCCAGCAGAGCTGCCTGCAATAGATTGTGTTATAATCTAGCAGAAACCTCTGAGGTGTCTAAGGCATCATCCCAACAGGAAGGGGAGAAGTTACATTAAAAGTGACACTGACATTAAAAGTATCTCTGGCTACATCATACACAAGCCTCTGCAATACAGCTATTACCAGAAATTCCTTCTTGAAAAAGTTGAAGGAAGATGCAATAAAACGGTCAGCATGTGAAGTTATGGTCACCAGAATTTGAGCCCAAAGTTCCATATCTTCATATGATTGGAACGTGATGTGGGTAAAAGATCCTCCCCTACCAGGGATAATCTTGAATCAGCTCTTGGAGGCCTGAGGTGTCAAGCAGAGGAATGCTCCTTGTTACTACTAAGATGCTGACACAAGGGGCTGCAGGGTGAAAGAGTAGACTGACCAACCTGTGTGCTTTCTGTTTATATCATGATATTGTCAATTTCTCTGCTAGAGTAACCAAGTGGAGAAACAATAAAAAATTATATTTATTCCAAGCTCCCACAATCGTCTCCAGACATGAAAGGATCTTTAGTGTCTGTAGATTCAGTGGGCATCTGCCTGACCACTGCAGTATGATAAGATGGAGATTCTTGATGAGCAAAATGTGCTTCCACAATTGGGATCAGTGTGTTAGTGGCTTTCTTATCCTGAGAAATGAACGTAGTCCATCAATGAAGAGGAGGAGATGGCTGCTTTATTCTTGGATTTATATAAATAACAGCTCTCTGCTAGATCCCACATTTCATCTGATGACATTGCAAAGAGAGGACATATGTCTAACTGAGCACACTTTGTACAGCAAAAGCACTTGAACTGCTGAAAACTTAGTTCCCAAAGAAGCACGTTAAATAAAGGACAATACTCCAAAATGACTTAAATGACTGCAGCAGCATACATGGACTGTCCATTTTTGTTCAAGGCTTCTAATTAATGTATTCAAAAGTTTGAACAATTCTAGGCAAGAATTGGTTGCCATGGGAAAAAGGCATCCTTTGAATGCTGAAATGATTATACCCTATTACTAGTTTCAATTATTCTTGAGCATGAAATAAAATCATAAAGGATGCCAAATAACTGACTTTATGCACAAATTATGAGCACATTTTTGCAGTTCAACCTCCAAACTGAAGCACAGTAAACAAATTGTGAGGAGTGACTTTATTGTAAAGTGAGACAACTGTAGATAAAATTTAATGAGAGATAATATCTCAAACATTTGATCCATACATAAAATTTGATTTGTCATCTTTATTTTAGAGCTATAACTAGTAAGCAATCAAACCATATTCTAAACATTAATTTACAGCATATGGGCAAAAAATCTGTCAAGAAATATACAGGAGAAATAGTCAGGAGAACTTTACCCTCCTTGGTCTAGGGAATTTCCTTCATTCAGATGATAATTCTGACCACCAATAGCTGCACCACAAGCATGACACTTCCCCTCCGTCACAGGGCGACCACACTGAAAATATATATAATAGATATCCATCTCTCTCTCTCTCTCTCTCTCTCTCTCTCTCTCTCTCTCTCTCTCTCTCTCTCTATATATATATATATATATATATATATATATATATATATATAGCTCTATTTAAGTCATTTGAGTTAATAACATATTATTTTAATATTAAGATTCTACAACTGGCTTGTGTAATACAATAAGAGTACATGTATTACATAGTACTATTTCCATTGATAAATCTAACTGCCCCAGGTTCATGTTCACACATTAATCCCTGGAGGTTTTTGCTGTTTTTCATCAGTTGGATACAAATTTTAGGGACTATTTCTAAATACATCCTAATACATCCAAGCTATATTCCATTAGACAAATGGCTAGTTGTGCTAAGGAAAATGTTTTTCATTGGTTAGTTTGCTGGCACATGAGCAGAAGTGAAAAGTTGGACTTCTTTTTTTTTGCTTAACTGACCCATAATTTTCATATGGAAAAGACTCTTTATTCAAAATGTCCACCTTATTCTACTTTTTGCACAGGTTCACCTGTGTGTGTGCACTTCAGACCAGTCTGCCATAGATCTGAGGCCATATAGTCTAAAATCTAGACACAAAATCAGATTTTGACCATGGGCGAATTTTGGGTGGAAAGAAAAAAAAACGGGTCCAAAAACTTAGGTTTTTCCTTCTGTACTTTGTAGTGCAACTAAAATGTCCAGATTATTTTGTATCATTGTAGAGCTAAATTTGTCTACCTTTCTAAAATACCACCCATTTTAGTGCATCATGCATGAACTTGATGCTATAGACCTTGGAAGTAGGTTATTACTTCATAGGTTGGGTCAGGAATCCGGGCACTTTTTCACATCTGGGTATTTTCAGTGCATGGTTATGACCATTGAGGTGAAAACAACTGCCACTGTTCTAGTGACTTGAGTAATGTGTGGGGGACATTTACACATTTTTAGATATGCCTAAGATTTGCAGTGTTGGTGGGTGCACAAACCATCATATGCAAAAGGAAAATTACAATAATTATAAACTCTTCCTAAATTACCAAATAAGTCTTTTCTCTCTCACCAATAATTACATAAATAAACAAGCTGCTATTATAGGTACAAAGAGGTTTAAAATAAACAAATATGCTACAAGTTTTACTATTACGCACTCAGCTTTTCCGTGGTGTGTATCTTCCCCAGATTTATAAATTGTATTGAACCATGCTTATTTCCTTGACACTCCATCATTCATATTTGCCTTTATATATATATATAACTCACTGAATTGTATAAATCCCTTTATTTATTAAATACTTGTACTCAGGTTTTGCTTTTATGTGTACAATGATACCCGAGGGTGATTTATATATATATATATATATATATATATATATATATATATATATATATATATATATATATATATATATATATATATATATATATATATATATATATATACCGGTATATATATATATATATATATATATATATATATATATATATATATAGTACAATAATTTGAAATAGTGAGTTTGGTTCATCCTATGCAAAGTGCTTTCATTGGGAAGAACCTATAGCTTCCAGTGCACAGACGATATCTGTGTATAAATGCCTCACCACAGTTAAAAAATTTTACATTATGGAATGTTTTGTCAGTGAGAGGTCTACTTTAAGGACTTGCACATCGTCAGCTGTTGAGGTATGCGAGTTATTAATTTCTTGTGTATAAGTTATAACACTGTACTACCCAGTTTATCTTTGTATATTTTCTATGTAGATTCTGTCTGCGTTGTATATTTTCTATTCTTGTTTGTGACTTAGCAAGAGATTTATATTAATAATATAGGGTTGCATTTTTAAGAAATGTTTAGTACCATAGGATTCTTACCGGGCACAGGTCGGTTCACTTCTGAACATGTGTATCGTTTTGTAATTATTGTGCTTTCAATGTAATCTGTATAGCTTACCATATCATTGCATTCTATCATATATGACTGTGTCATGCATAGTACACGGCATTAAATATATTTTCAGCTGAACAGAGTGACTGGAGTGATATCTGACTGGAGTGATCAGAGTCAATGTGGTATCAACTGCAGAGCTAAATATATAAGTTGGCCATAGCAGCTGTGAAGCAGAACCATAGCAGCCGTAGAGGTGAATAGTGTTGCTGGTTGAGTAGAAGCTGATAGGGCGTTGCTGATTAGATTGGTGGGCGCTATTTGCTTGATTGACCAGCCTGGAATCCTGACGGTTTGACTGGCCAGTGTGACTGCTAGTAGCCGAGTGTGCTGGTGATGGTGTGTATGACTTAATACCTCTCCTGCCACTCTGGACGCTGCCCTGCAGTACTGTTGTGGATTGGTCCTACTAAACACCGCAAAGTCAGACAAAGTCTGTTAATTTTTGTTTTATTTGTACATATTTGTATATATTATACTATATTAGTTTTTTTTATATATATATAAATATTTAAAAAGCGTGATTTAATGTTGTTTGAAAGTAAAATTGGTACATACGTACATTTAATAGAACAAAGGCAGATAGAGTATGATGAAGTCATATAACATAGATAGCATATGACAAAAGCAATCTCAATGTGACAAAACCAGATTTATTAATTTTATATAATAATTCTCTTAATGAGAGACACATAATATTATGAAAGTGATATTAAATATTCTATTAACATTCATAATCACAAATTCATGATGTACTTTCATCGAAAAAGATCGGCCATGACAAGATTGATAGTACAAATACAGTACATCATTTAACATGTTAATAGCATAATTTGTTTCATTACAGTGTCTTAAGTGGTAATACAAATCTTTTCTGTTCTTATTAATGTTTGCGGTATCCGATGAGAAGAAGAGATTATGCTACAAACAGTAGTGCATTACTCTGCCGCTGTTGGCAAAATCAAAAGCTGTTACTGGCTAATTTACTATACAAATTTGTTCATGCAGTATTGTCTAAACAGTAGTTATTTAATCAACGTTTAATTATATACTGGCATCGGAAATCTCAAATGTAGGTACTGTTACTGAAATGTAGCGCCTTCCGCTGTTTCGAGCTATATCAAAGTGTAATAAATTTGGAGTATGTGTATTTGACAGCATCCCGTATTTAGGCAATTCTTGGATTTATTTGTGTGAGTATTTGGTCTTAGGTGCCATGGAAATATTACTAGCCTGAAATAGTTAGCCGAGTGGTGGAAGCAAACGTCACAGAGCCGAGTGTTAGTGAATTTGAACCATGCTGGGGTCATTAGTAGTGAATTTAGGTACAAGCCGAAAGACTGTCCCCTTAAGTAACATAGTCCATATTGAAATTCAGCAGTGTATAAAAGTATTGTGATTGAAAAGGCAGTATTTATGGTTGGAAATCAGTAAATTATAGAATGGAATCAATAAGTTGGAACTTGGTAGGTACCGTTTATGTGTCCATAGTGGACAATGGGCGTATGTGTATGAGCGTGATACGACGGAAATTATGAGGATTGACTGGCCTAGGGTCGCGCAGTTAAATATTTCCCAGTTAGTAAGGGAATACTAATGTAATTTCTATGGCATGACAAGCTGTCGGTACGGAAATCGGATGATAATGAAGAAAAACCATGTAAAGGTGCAGTTAATGGACTTTTGGGCAAGTGGTCTCATCTGGGTCGCCAATTGATTAGAGCAAAAGTTATTAAATATAGCAGACACATCTCTCTTTCCATTTTACAACTCAAGTTGTATGGAAGTCTTTGGAAATTTGGGGAAAACATATGACTTCCAGCGAAAGTCGAGCCAGGGTTTGACACCGCTCGGTCAAGTGAATACCCCTGTGCATGTAACAAAAGGTATGTATTGTTTGCATCAATTAGCGGACTGATTTAACATTTAAGTTTGTGGATTATTATAAAATGGCCTAGAATACAAATCTTCATCAAAAGCATTTTGTCACGATTCAGTTACTGTATTAAGCTTCAAATCATTAATACCAAGTGTAGGATACAATAAGTTGAAGAATAAGTTAAATAAGAATTGTTCCAATGATTTGGTCCATTATGATTATTGCAAAAGTGGGGTACATGCATTGTGTGATGGCATCACAGTTAGTGAATTAAATGTACTTTCCGGGAATTATAAATTTATGTGCCATGTTTGCATATTCGTTACCAGCCAGTCGACCGCTGAGTTCAGAGCAAATAATGGACATTATTGTAAGTGAAATTCCGGCCATGAACAAAATTCCTTTCGGTGTCAAAGACAATGTGTATATCGTGCTTGACGATTCAGAAAACACAGAAAGAAAATCTGCAAAACAGCCAAAGCACTAATGGGACGATTGTGGTGCATGGGATTATAGAAAAGGCCGTTGTGTAAAAACAAAATTTATGATGAAAGGCGACAGACTGAAGAAAAAAAAACCTCTTACATGTTATAGTTAAGGACGATGTAGTATACACTGAGACTCACAAAAAAGGTTCAAAAGCTTTGAAACAGGTCATTCCACAACCAGAGAAGACTGATATAGTCATATTTACCAGGTAATACACAGCATTAAAACGCCAACCATCTTATAGAAAGCAGGTTACACACATAGATGGTTCTTTCAACAGAGATGTTACCATTCTCAAGTATACTGGACAGTATGCTACATCACAAGTGCCACAAGGAAATGCAAAAATATGCATGGAAACATACAAATGAACCAATCCACAAACTCTTCAAATGATTCAGAAAGAGGTTCAGCATAAAAAACCTAGTGAAGTGTATGGAAAACTGACGGACCCTGCAAAGAATGAATCATTAAATTATCCATGTGATATCTGACAGAATGCTAAGGCTTGCGTTAAGGCTGAAAAAAGAGGTGGCACAGGTTCGAAGAATGTTGCTGATGAATTTTTGAATGTTATACATATGTTAAGTGGTCAGCATCCAAATGTAGCTGAGATAATTCATTCTAGAGACAATCCCTAAACCTCAGTATTATGCTACACTAATGAACAAATACTGGACATGAAGTCGTTTTTATCACCGAAAGGTGTTATGGGCATCGATAGAACATTTTCACTGGGAAAGTGTTTTGTCACAACCACGGTATACAAATCAAACAAGGTACTGCGCAAGAGAACTGGACATGTGCCAATACTTCTGGGGCCACTCATGCTTCATTGGGATGGCCGCCAACAGGATTACTTCAGATTTTTTTTGCATTTGAGAGGGGTGCTTGGCATGGAAATTAAAAACACTGAAATGATCCTGGAACTGACAACAAACGGGCAATGATAAATGCCATAGACATGGCATTTCCGAGATGCTCCAGAAAACTGTGTTCAAAACACCTAAAAGATAATATACTTTGACAAATGACTGACAAGATCCCAAAGAGTACCATTGATTGAAAGGAAATCGTTGACATGATTTTCGGAGCAAACATTGTTGCAACAGCAAATGACTCTGTGACCTTTGAGGAGCAAAAACATCAAACTTAAAAACAATCTTGAAGAACACCGTCATAGTGACATCCTGCAGTATTACGTTTGGCATGTTGAGCACAAATTGGTGAACTATATTATTTCTAGTGACGAAGACCAACTTTGGACAAACAACAACACTGAAAGCATGAACCACAGATTAAAAGTGAAACTAGGAGCTCAGAATGATTGACGAATTGGTTGAAAAGATATTCAAATTAGTTAAAGTGGAGATGGTGGATCTAAGAAGGGCATTATACGGGATGGGTAACTTTTACCTGAACACACGATTTTCGAAATTTAAGATTACCAAACTTTCATTGACATCGAAGACAGAAGAGGAGAAACAACAACTCTTTAGTAAATTCCTAAGTGCAAGCACTACAAGTGTTTCAGGATTGACATCTTCAGATGGAAAATATACTGTCCATAAGGACCCAAAGGTAGCCAAGAACCGAATTAAAGGACATGATGCAGGTCTACAAAGACATGAAGCATGTGAACAGTAACATTATGTAAGATGTGGTAATCGTAAATTTCAGAAACCGCGTTTTCAGAAAAAAGTTACATCATGAATATATGATTATGAATGTTAATAATATAATATAATGTATACAAATATGTACAAATAAAACAAAATTAAACAGACTTTGCCTGCCTTTGTTCTATTAAATGTATGTATGTACCAATTTTATTTTCAAACAACATTAAATAACATTAAATCACACTTTTTAAATATTAAAAATCAAAACAAAGTTAATATAGTATAATATATACGAATACATACAAATAAAACAAAAATAAACAGACTTTGTCTGCCTTTGTCCACCTTTGTCTGACTTTGCAGTGTTTAGTAGGACCCGTTGTGGATAGACTGTTGGCTCTAGTGACATGGCAATACCATTTCAGCTTTCTCTTGTTGACAGTGGTGAGGTCTTACTTTGTGCCTGATGGTGTTATGCACTTCTTCATTTCATGTAAGAGATACCAAGCACGGTTCTGTAGCATCTCATTTCAAGTGCCTGGATTCTTCATTTTAATTCTGCTGTCATGGTCCTGGCCTCACATGAATACAGAAAGATTGGGATGACTAGTGCTCTCAATAGTCTGATTTTAGTTTTCAGACAGATATTCTTGTCTCTCCAGATTGGTCTTAGCTTTGACATAGCTTTTGAGTGAATACATTTGACTATGAAAAAATAATACATTTTTTACTGTTTGAGTAAAACGCATCATGCTTTTCATGGTGAAATTACTGTGAATCATTGACCTCTTGTCTATGTACTGTGTAAAGTCAATTATTATTATTTTCATTATGAAGTCCATTAATTGATCCAATATTTGGATCATATACACGCACATATCAATCAAAATTATATTCTCATTCAAATCATTAGTCATTAAACACTGTATTTGTATCACCATCAACTGTGTTGTGTTGTTAATCCAAAATCCCATCTGGTTATCTTGTTACTATATAGATACCTTATTAAAACTGCAAGACATGTATAACCCATGATATATAAGGAAATTTGGGGTTATTTTTGTTTTAGTTTTTAAACTGAATTACGAGTTTAAAAAAATAATTTCATTGTTTTGTTTTGAACATACATTTATAATTTCATTGTTTTGTTTCAAACATACATTGTCAGGATTTTGTTTCCATACATTACCATCTGACCAGGTGTATGGGGCATTACCGTAAGGATATTTTTCATCTTGATCTTTACTTGTGTTCCTTTACTTAGATACAATGTACACACACATTCAGACACATGTACACTTCCAAATATTGTACAAAAAGAAAGACGACTGAGTGGCACCACTTTTATTTAGGCCCAGCTAGGCCTTGGGATGAATGTAAAGTAAAATTTCAATTTCTACCAAGTAGTTTGAGAAGTAGTGATAACAAACTTGTACTAATAGCTGGACAGATAACAGGCCATTGCGTAAGTTCTTCTGTTCCATGATATGATGTTTTCTTTTTATCATATGCTATTGCTTCATTTATATCCAAATTACTGTTTTGCCAACTGGACTCAAACTTAGATGTCATCGAAAAGAAACTAGAAAACAATAAATTGAACTTAGTCCATTATACTGAAATCAACTGATCTAAAAAAATTCCTTCATCTACACGTATGCTGTTTATGAACAAATATGAATTAAACATAGCCAACATAATAAACACAAAATTACAAAATTTCAAATATATTTTTAAATCAAATTGAATTACACTGCACAATGAAATAATGTCAATGCATGCCTGCTGATCAGCAAACTGTCCTGGGTTATATGAGCTCAAGCTGGTTAGAAAATTTATGTAGTGCTGAGGTATTTTTATCTGATTTAAAATGGAGTTGTAAGCCAGTAGAAAGAGTCATCATTCCAAGGTATATGGTGCTTCTTACCTTCTAATGTTTTAAAGTTATTTTTGGTCTGAAGACCAGTTTTGAGACTGCTTATAAAATGTCAGAATTTCTTGAAAACTGAACAAAACTGAATAAATTTTGATTTGCCAAATACACCTCTCTCTTAATGTCCAAAAATATTGACTGCACTATAAGCAAGGGCACAAGTTATTGAGGGTCCTCCATAATAATATGAAATGATGCCATCCTCACTAGACACAGAAAACAGTGAAAAGAGAAGGGCAGTGAACCAATCTGCTTAATGTCTGAATACTCATTTTAAAGTCGCATTGCAAATAACTGTCAATAAAGCACTTTTTCTAATGAATTTATTTGTTTTATATAATATAATATTATTTTCAAGATGCTCAACCACTGAGAGATCATTAACAAATTTCACAACCATCAAGCATACCCAAAAACAATGTGTATAAAAACATCACTGCTTTATGTCGTTGTTGAGTAGTCTGGTTCCCTGATCTGTATGCTCCACGCTTTGCCCTCTACGATAGTGGAATGCAATGCAAGGAGCAAACTAATCAGGAAACCAGAATACTTATTGATTCCATGTCACTATCAAACAAGATTCTGTTTATTAGAGAGAAAAAAACCCACACAAGAAAAGGAATGCTTAGTGCATGGAATAGCCTTCATAGGCAAAAGTCTTTTTAGTATTTTTCTTTTAGCAAAATACTGATGTAATGATTTCATTGCAAGTAACAGTGAAATTTCACATCCATGATGAAATCTCTGAGTGCCAATTCAGTAATTAAAAATTAACTAACAGATCTGAAACTATCTTTACATTAATGTTTCTCTGAAATAGAATTCTATGTCATCAAGAATTTTTTTTATCACAGTTGTGAATAAGTATGTTAATTTAAGGTAGTTTAATTATATTATGTTCACCCAAATAAATTTGTTACATGTGTTTGATGACCTGTCACATGACTGGGGCTGCTAGCTTTTATTCAGGTTGGATTTGCATGCCTTTTAACTTTTCATTTATTCCACCCCCCTTTTTTTGATACAAAAGACTACTTAATGTGATAAGCTTTGCATTCAGTGCAACAATACAACAAATACTGATATGATTGTAACAAATACTTATGAAAATAAGGTATCAAAACATTGTCGAAACTTATGTTCTCACAGAAACACTCAGTAATAGCTGTTATGGTAAATTAACATATTTCACTTTCGAATACTCTGCACATTGTATTAAACTTAAACCAAAATAAAAAATATAACTAAAACATGCAATTCACTTGATAAAAAAAAATGTATTTAATTGGTATTTATTTCTGATAGTGCGCAGCCTCAAATAGGTGTTAGCACCAATTTCATTGATCAAAATTTTGCTGCATACTGTTATTTACGGTGTACCAAAAATGTAGTTTGGAAAGAAATTTTACAAAATACAGGACTTCTTATTAAAAGTATATATTTGATGATGTTGGTTCAAATTTCCAGGTCATATCAACTGTTTTCGATGATAAAACGAGCAATATATCAGGGTTTCATTTAGCAATTTTAATCCTGATTTTCTTAATTTTTCAACAAATAGAGGTAAAAATTATTGGTACTTTCTAGTAATAAAAGAAAATGGGATACAACTGACCCCACACTAAAAGTGGGTTTGCGAGTTATCAGGGCATGAGTTATTGAGAGAATGGTGTATTACTCTAGGACCAATAGATCTAACTTCATAGTTTAAAGTATTAAGATATGGAAAATCTGAATACTCACTTCTCCAATTACATAGAGATGGCCATTGGGACAACCTGAAATGAGAATACATAACTTGCAACACATTTGAAATGACTACATGGCATAATACATATTTAATCCATCAAAATCAGACAGCCTTAGGATAATAAGTGCATTGTTTTGTTCCTTTACATTGCTTGCAAACATACATAAGGTGATAAATGATCTGTGCTGTAGCTCAAGGTGAGCTTATTTGCCATAACTAGATATTTGATGCTAAACACATTGTCTTTTACTCCCAAACCCCTTGCTATGGTTTTCTGAAAAACATGATTCTGAGTAATCTCCAAAACCTCACCATATATGCCTGTATATGTAGCAAGGAAACAGTCCTGCTTAGGGCTCTTGTAAAAACTATCCATGGGGCAGTTCATAAATCCTGATCAATGGTATTTTATTTTGTGAAGCATAGAAGTAATTGGAAGCTACTAATTCTTTGCATATACATGTACATGTACTTCAAATACCATACTGACATTAGTCATTCTGGAATAAATAATGTCCTTTAAAAAAGCAGCACCACCTTTAAAGTAACACTGGCACACACTTGAACATATATCTGATATGCTGACATTATTTATTATTATTTATGATCTTAATCTCCATTAAAACACCAACTATAAACTGACTCGTCATTTCAGAATGATTTTTGCTATGAAAAAGACTGATTGAATTGAAAGACATTAATAAGCGCACTCATGATTGCATACTTCATTTGTGTTGATAAAATGTGTTAACACCTGTACTGGACAGAAGCATATATAATAGCTCTGTTTCCTGTAAGAACCAGATTAAAACAAAATATTATGTACTTCTCACCCAATCCCTCTCTTCCCCAGTAAAATGGTCAATCCCAAATGTGATGTATATTCATTTATCTATAGCGACTGGCATATCTCATCATATGCAGTCTGATGGTGCAAACATTATGGTCATCAAAATCAAGTCAGCTCTGTCCGAGATTCACTCATAATCCAGCAAAAATGTTTGAACAACAGTACCATAAGTCTGAGTGCAAAGATCAACACAAATGACACCTGCATTACCTTCAAACCCCCAAATGAACTATTGATAGCAACAGACACTGCATCTAATTAAGCCATTATTTCACTAGCCAATTGATTTTAAAGACAGAAATTGGTGTTTTTATTTAATATCAGTGTTGTTGTGATTATTTGAGATTCCAAATATGCATATGTGTGTGCTGATGATATCTGACAATGTAAAGTCTACCAACTATTTTTTTCTTTTCATATGAAAGGTTGGTTGGTGGAGGGTGACCTTATGGGTCTGATAATTTCTCATAGCTATATGTCTTTAGGCATCAATGCAAATCAAAAAATAGGATACTGTGATTGGCACTGTGAAAATATTATGAAGAAAATCTTTAAAAATATTTTTTAAATAAAAATTGGTACATTATATCATATAATTTACACATTTTCATGTGGTGATTTTCTTAACGATAAAAGAAGTTTCAAACTGACCTCCTATTTTCCAATTTTGATCACAACTCATTAATATGAAGCAAGTACTGCAGTGTTTCCCATTACCTTCATTTGTGCTTCTGAGACACCCTATTTTTCATTTCACCTCCAGTTTTGATACTAAAGTTTAATTTTTGCTCAGTCAGAGCCCCAATTCTGACACCAAGGGGATGTTTTACTCTCAATCTTGAACCCACATTTAGTAGAAGTCTAGTTGTGATCTTTTCTATAAGAAAAATTTGGGATCCATACCTGTCTTGTCATTATATGCTGGTCTGAAAAGTTATCAGGGCACACTTTATTTGCTACTAAGAGAAACCTATGTATGGTTTTTTGTTTGTTTTTTAGGGTTTACAGCCATTTTTCAGCACAATATAGGCTATACATGGCGGCCAGTATTAATGGTGGAGGAAGAACCCGGAAAACCCCAGAAAGAACCACCGACCCACGAGAAGCTACTGGCAAGCTTTCTCACACACCCACATTGGCCGAATCTGAGACTTGAACCCAAGCAGGCAGAGGTGAGATGGCAGTGATCCGTAATGGACAGCGCTTTAGACCACTCAGCCACCCTGCCTCTGTATGATAAACAGAACCAAGCTAATGCATGACAATGAAGAAAACCTAACAACTTAGTTACCTCCTACAGCAGAACAACTTGATAACTGCCTGTGTTCATTGCTGGAAAAATATGCCCCAGCCATCAAGTGCGGAGTATCAATAAAAAAAAAGTATTCTCCATGGTATAGCAGTGTTAGGGACCAGCGTCACACTGCTAAAATACATCGCCATAAAGCAGAGGCTTTGGCTTTCCACCAGACTCACTATTCATAAACAAATCTATGAAGCCGCTAAAAAAAATGTCACAAACATAGTCCATTTAGTCAAATTATCCCACTACAGTACTAAGATCATGGAGAGTTTCAGCTGCAAAGATCTCTTCAAGATAACTAACAAACTAATGTCAAGGAACAACTGTACACCACTTCCAATTACCTTCTTTCCAGCAGACCTTCCAGACCTATTTGCAAATTTCTTCCGAGACAAAGTACAAACCATTAGAGATAAGCTTGACAACGCACTTTCAATTGACTTGTCACCATAGTTATGATAAAGAATTTCAGCGACAACCATTAGGAGCATTTGAACCCGTCTGTATGGATTTAGTACATAAATTTATAATGAAGAGTGCACCAAAGTCATATGAACTTGATCCAATTCCAATATCACTGCTGCTTGAGTACTTTTTAGACCCAATATTGCCTTCACTAACTGATGTTATTAATATCTCTCTCTCATATGGGGAATTCCCATCATTTTTCAAAACTGCCGTAGCAAAGCCACTGCTGAAAAAACCATCACTTGACCATAACAATTTAAAGAACTAATGCACAGTTTCTAATCTCCTGTTCATATAAAAAAAATCTTAGAAGAAGTTTATTTAACCCAACTTGTATCTCATTGGAATTCAAACAGTCTTTTTAGACATGTACAGTCTGCATATTGCCCTTGCCACAGTATGGAAACTACTCTTCTGAAAGTATTTAATGATATTCTCTCTGCTTTGGATAGTGAAAAGATTACAGCCCTCACCCTCCTTGATTTGTCTGCAGCATTTGACACAACAGACCATGATATACGACTTCACCATCTCCAGTATGTATTTGGCATTCAGAATATAACTTTACAGTGGTTCAAGTCCTACTTGGTCAACAGGACACAAATTGTATCTGCAAATGGAATAAACTCCAGCCCAGTTGATCTATGTTGTGGTGTTCCACAGGGGTCTGTGCTTGGACATGTTCTTTTCATTCTATACAGTTAGTGGCTCGCAAGTGTCATAGATCATCACCCAGTGTCTCACCAATTGTACACTGAAGACATCCAAATATACAAGTCTAGCCACCCAACTGAAGTTGATGCTACCATCCAAGGAGCAGAGATGTACATTTCTGATGTGAAATCATAGATGACATGTAACAAGCTGCAGATGAATGAGGATAAAACTGAGGCTATTCTGATCACAACACAAAGAATTTCTCATTCACATCCTTTACATCAAACAATAAATATCAGCAACACCAATATTAAATTCATGCAGTGAATACAAAACCTAGGTGTTACTCTAGACAGTACTCTCACATTGCACCAACATGTCATGAACATATGCAAGGCTGCCTTGTCTTGAGCTGAGACGCATTAGCTCCATTCACAAACATCTTTCAGTTCATGCCACTAAAACACTTGTGTGTTGAATAGCTCTTACAAGACTGGACTATTGTAACTCAATTCTGTCTGGTTCGTCTCAATATCTACTCCAGAAACTTCAAAAAGTTCAAAACACAGCTGCTCGGATCATCTTTAGAGTACCATGATCAGAGCATACCTCCCCGCTGCTCTGTTCCCTACACTGGCTATCCATTTGATCCAGAATCAAACACAAAATTTGTTCTCTGTGCTATGTTTTACTGACAGACTCCAGTCCAACATACCTATCCAGCCTCACCCATGTGTACACACCAGCAATATACTTGCTCCTCTTCTGACAATGGTATACTCATTGTTCCCACTATGAAAACAAAATCATATGGATAATGTTCTTTTGCATACCTGGGCCCAGCAATGTGGAACAAATTGCCCATTGAAATCAGACACAAAGACACAGCGATCCCTTTCAAGAGTACTCTTAAAACTCACCTTTGTCGACTGCAAGAACAAACTTAAAGACCTAATAATGTTTATTAGCAATCATGGATGCACACAGTCAGTTCAAAGGTTCATATTCTTTTATCTGCTTTGAAAACTTGCACAATGCCTATAATGTTATAATGAGAGATCATCTCAGCCGGCTTTCAATGTGGCATGTAATGCCTTTAATCATGTTTCTATGGAATTATAGTAAGTAATGACCCGAGCGAATGAAAATTGCTTTTTTATACACACAAGTTACTTGCTTTCCCAGAAAAGTGAATTCTATAGTTATTGTAAAGGTCTCTGTTTTTGTTGCTTTACTGATGTTACATGTAGTAAAATCCACGAAACTGAATGTGCCAGTCTGAGATCATCAATGATTCACCCTAAAGCATCTGTTACATCCTTTATTTTATTGAGCTGATCTGTTTATTGCTTATGTTGTGGGTGACATAGGTTTTGGTTTTCAGCTGCAAATAAATTTACTGAGTAAATGTCAGCTTCATAATTTACAGTTGGGATAATTTATCTGTTACCTTGTATTTAAGTTTGCAATTCAAATGCTATAATGCCATCATACTATATTTGAATTTAAAAATATAAGTTATGATCAATTTATTTTTAGTGTTATAATTTTAGTTAAATGAATGCATGCAATATTTAAAAAATTATGAATAAATAACAAAATATTCATACAGCAATTATGTGCAGTTTTCTCTCTTAACCCTGGTAGTACTGTGTTGTTTTAATTGACCTTGAAACAAGAGTTTATTTGTTTCTAAATGCACCATCTATGCATGCTGAATTGTTTCAAAACAATACAGACTTTTTGGGCCAAATCCATTTAAGAAATTCAGGACTTTAACTTGTTAACAGTTTGTAGTGAAATTGTACAAAGTGATGCATATATATATATACATGCAGATTACTAACTCTAAAAATGTCAGTGAAATTGATTCATGTTCATAGTTACCATAGCAAACAAATATAGAAAAAGAGTGAAAAGTAATTTTTGACCACAAAAAAAAGAATATAGTGTACACTTTTCCATAAAATAGTTACCGTATTCTGAATGTGTACATGGACAGTTAATTTTTTTTCCTACATATTACATATCTTCAGTTCATTACTTTTAGGCCTATGAAAGAGGATTCAGACTTTACTTTCACATATGTCTCTATCTACATTTCAGTATGTTACAATATTTAGATTATGCAATATTTATGTACCGGTAGTTATTAATCACAAATTTTCTTCATATAAAATATAATTCTATTCACTTCAGTTCATTGATAAGGAACCAATACTAATCATACTAAAAATAATAAATAATTATAGATTTACCTGAGTTATCAACCAAAATGTATTGTTAGTGTTTGAAAGGTTTAAAAGACTTTTTAAAATAATATTGTTGGCATAATCGTTTATCCAACTAATACAGTATTCATTTTTTAAAGAACTCAATGTTACCAAGATGTTTTAGTTATAAATGTAGTTATCACATTATATAGAACAATTATATCGGTCATGTTTTAGAGTGAAGAGAACACTATTTATGCAATGGAGTCAAACTAATGGAAAACTTGTTTTCTCAGCTGAATATTGCTGAAAGGCTGATGTCTTACAGCTTTATATGTAAAAACCTTTTTAAGCAATTACTGCTGCTTGCAATAATAAATTTGATGAATACAACTACCTCTAAACATGTGATAAATGTACAGGTAATAACTGACATAAAATCCATCTGCAGGCTGTCATCGACTGCAGAGAACAAAATTTTAAAAAATACTGTTGAAGACATTAGGAGTCATTCATGGAATTCACAATTTTTAGGGTTATTTTTATCCTCGTATTGCATAAAAATTTATTTTGCCACCTTCCTTACTAAATCTTATGTACATCTTAACTTTCCTTTACTATCTATTAACATGCAAACTGAATGCACCCCATAAAATGAATGATTGGTCCCTCTCAAGTTAGAACAGTTCTCACTCTTGATGACACAATGTATCCCCAAATATAAGAAAAGGCTCCATACATGACATACTCATTGATTAGCTACTATATAGCTCAATTTGGTGGAATTTTTAAGTTGTTATTGAATGGGATATGGCCATGTCATAGCACTTGTCTATCAACATTAAATAGTGTCAGAGCACGTTCATATCAGCACGTGGTATATTCCTGCAGAACATTAATTCTCAAATTTGGAAAACATCATATTGCTATTTATACCTCTTCACTTCCACACAAAGCCCTAATGAACTTTATTCTAATTTGGACTCTCCCTATACATATATATGGTAACCAGCAGCAACTGGCTATGGTTCAGCTGCGAGACTGCAAATACTTCACAGCCACCATATTGTTTACATCAAAGTCCGCTGTCGACAACAGATTCTCTTGGACAAACAAGTCTGTTTTAATATTTGTTTCACTGACATTCTGTTACAATGATGCAGAGGCGTGATCTGCTTGGATTACTACATGTGCTATCTCCCTGCAATTATTAACACACAATTAATGATTGGCCTAGATTTTACATCCATAGATGTCACTGTCCTGTGCATAAAAATATGGTTCTTGCACACAGAACTAGGCAATGTTTGACCATAAATATATGGTTCCTGCATACACAACCAGGTAACATCATCCATAAATATTTGTCTTCCGCACTACCAGGGTTAAAACCAACTGTATTTTGGTCTTAAACAATGACTACTTGTAAACTCAAAGACATTTCATAGAGGATTTAATCTGATACATCACAACATTTTTGTTGAGACTGGGTGTTAGGCTATACAGTATAAAAACATACAATTATTATTTACTCCTAAATCCAAAAATTGTATTTCAAGGAAATATATCATTTTACAAGAATTAAAAACAGTGAAAGATATCGATTCTGAAATTGCAAGAAAGACTTGTAAATTTTTATTAATTTTTTGGGGGGTAAAAAACTAAAGTTACTTGAAATAGGTTGGAAGCCAAAATAAATGATCTAAAAAAACTAACACTACTGTGTGTATGAAAGCAACTTACGATAGAACTGTGAATTGTCATGAATGCCCTGCTGGATAGCTTTTTTTATTTCGTGTGCATCATCTTGGGGCATTGTGGGTAGAAAGGCATCCTGGAATAAATGTAAAATACTTTATGGTCAAGCTTACCTATAAAACAACATTTACATTATACAATACAATTATGTTAAGTTCTCTTTGAATTTCAAATGCTTCTCAAGAAAAGAAAAAAACATTGGAATATGTTGCAATGTCTGATTAAAATCAGAAGGGCATTGGTGAATAGTATTGTACAAGATTACTCACCTGTCCAACAATCAAGCATCAAGAAGCTCAACTTTCCTTGCAAATGAGTTCAAGATTGCTTCATGTTGAGCACCTGTTCTGCTATTCACACACGAAGGATAGAAACTCACATAAAAACAATATCTACATTAGCTTATTTATTGTAATGCAGAAGGTTTAATCATATCACTTATTTGTAAATTAACTGATAATAGTGTGTCTTTCAATTATGGAACTCATGGACAAGTGTTTACATTAAGTCAAAATAAATATACACTCTAAGGTGATTTGAATATTGCACTGGCTATGTGGTACTGAATAAAAGATGAGTTCTAAAAATGTAAAAGATACAAAACTGCACAAAGAAAACTAGCAATAAAATATATAAAAGAAAATGTAAAGATGTTAAAAGTCATATGAATTAAAATATCAAGATAAAGATAATTGTAAAATTTTTATATTTTATACCTTTATCCATAACTTTACAAATCTTTCAAAAAAATATAAAAATCCTTAAAAAATATGGCATGGTGTTGGTACACCGTCCATGTTTTGCATGCATAAAGCAGTGTGGGGAGCACAACTTCCCTGAAGACCTTTAGTTTGGTCTTGATGCTGATGCATCTTCTATTCCAGACATTGGAATACAATCTGCTGAAAGTTGTGCTGGCTCTGGCAATGCAAAGGTTCATCTCGTCAGTATTGACACTCTCTTACAGTGTGCTGTCTAGGTGGGTGAAGCTGTTCACTATGTAGAGTTTTTGGTCATTGATGGTGATATTGGGCTCAACATAGGGCTTTCCAGGGGCCAGCTGATGCAGAACTTCAGTCTTCTTGCTACTGATGGTGAGAACAAAGCTTGTGCAGGAGCTGGAGAACTTGTCAATGCTGCATTGCAGGTCAGCTTCTGATCCAGCATTGAGGGCACAGTCATCAGCAAATAAGAGATCCCAGATGGTGTCTGCATTGACCTTGGTTTTCGCTTGAAGCCTCCTGGGATTGAATAGTTTTCCATCTGTACGGTACCTGATGCTGACTCCAACATCTCCATCTCTGAAAGCATTAGTCAGCATGACAGAGAACAATAGACTGAACAGAGCCGGCGCCAGAACACAACCCTGCTTGATGCCATTGGTTACTAAAAATGGTTCAGACGTCTTTCCATTGTCCTGGACTCGTGCCTGCATGCCATCATGGAAGTGCTGTACCATGGATATACATTTTCTTGGGCATCCATACTTGGCCATTACCTTTTAATATCATTTCCAGAACCTTTTTTTTAAAATAATGCACTATCTGGTCCAATTCTGCAATGAGCTTTCTAATAAGTATTTGTTCTGTTTATTATTTAACAGATAATCACTGTAAAGAGATTTCTGACTGATAAAATTTTGTACTTGTCCAATGAATCATTGTGTAACAGAAACTGATGGGAATAAGAATGCTTGCTAAACATGGTGATTCAAAATTTTGAGTGGGATGCGAGTTTAAATAACCATTTGAAAAATGTGCTGCAATGTGAATAGCTTGAGTGCAAAGTCGATGGGAACAAAATTGATCAATCTGTATGAAAACTGAACACTAAGACTAGAATTTTGCTATTTGTGCCATGAAGATTCAACAGCTTTACAGTAGTGGCCAATGTGCTAAATATAACAAGGAATTCAGCCAGGATGATTTTGAAGTGATACAACTCCAAAATGATTAACTTCCAGAATTTAAAGAGGGACAACATATAGATCACTGGTGGGAATTGTTGTCAGATACCCATGTCTCTCAAAGATAGTCATATTTTTTTTTAGTTTTCTTGGTAGAATCATCCTTCAATATTGTGAGTGGTATTATTTTGTATATTATCAAAATATTATTCAGCATAAAATAGGTATTAATTATATCACAATAAACATTTATCACAGCTGCTTATGGAACATGGGCTATTTCAAGCGATCACAACAGCATCCTATTTTAAAAATTCAATAGTCAAGTCTGCAGTACAACTTCCATATCTCTTGGATGTCATATAATTAAAACAGAACATATAGTGTACTAAAAAGTTACTGTCAAATTAATTTATGGTGTCCAAGCAAATATGGTGTTCCAAAATACATGGTAAATATGGTAATCATAGCACGATAAATATTTGCCACGATTGCTTATGGAACAAGGACTAATTCAAGAGACCACAACAGCATAATAGTTTGTACATTAACCAAAAATCAAGTCTGCAGTACAACAGTGATACAAGGCAGGCTCCTAGCATTTCTTTTTCCTTATAATCAGTGTCTCAAATTGATGCTTTTTGTAATTTTGCACTGTTTTCACTGTTTGAATTTTTCAAAGCAGGATAATATTTTATATATGTCATGTGTTCACAAAGACCTGTGCATATGTTCCAGGATTGATACTTTTATTTTTAGAATCACTTAATTATCTAGTGTCAAGCCAGATTCTTTACATCATGTTGTATGTACTGTATATATTGTACATAACAGATAGAAGGCCTCAGGGTAGATTAGTTCTGTAACTAATGGAGTTACCTTCTCTAAATAAAGTCTTTATTATTATTATTATTATTATTGTTGTTGCTGTTTTTGTTGATATTAACTCCCATATATCTTGACTTGGATGTCATAATTACAACATCTGTATAATTTATTTTCATGTGCACTGAAATATCACTTTGGTAATAAAGTCCTGTTAAATTTATATACTTTTTTATTTAAAATCTTTTGAAATGTCTGAAAATCTACTGAAACATATTTGTGAAATCTCACCAAACGTTCGGTGAAATGAAAACGACATGAGTGATACCATCATGTATTAGGTTTTGTATGCAAGAAAGAAACTGAGAACAAGAAAATCCTAAATCTTGATAATGTCTGTCAAATTAAAATTTATGATCCATTATAAAAATTACTGTGAATACATGTATTTATCATTGATTCCCAATAATGTCTAAGAGTCATTAGGCAGTTTAACAGAAATCTGAAGCAGATATTTTATGGTTTATGCAGAAAGTGCTTGAAAAACTAGTCTGAAATCCTCCATAAGTCTGCCTAGAAAATTTCATTCAGGATGGACTATTTACCAAATTCATATGAACTATTTACAAATTCCATATGAACCATTTACAAATTCCATATAGACTATTGCCAAATTCCATAAGAATTATTCACCCATTCCATATGGATTATTGCCAAATTCCATATGGAATTTTAATTTTATTCCATATGGACAATCTACAGATCTAAATGACTAATTTGCAAATTCCATTTTCCATAAGAAGTGGTTCAGTTATAGAATATAAATATCCATATGGATATTTCTGTAAAAGTACATATGGATTCCATATCCAGTCCATATGGAAAATTTCGTACGGGTTAGTGTTATAGCATCCATCTCGGATGCAGGAGGCTGCAGGTTTGACCCTGGCATTGTCATACTGAAGACTTAAAAAAAATTATACTAACAGCTGCCTCACTTGGCAGTCTGCATTAAGAGGTTAGTGTTAGGACTAGTCAGCATGGTGTCAGGATAATGTGATTGGGTGGGATATCATGCTGAATGTCTGCGGAATGATGCCCCAGTACTAGACATTACTATAAACTGCCACACTGCAGACATCATGGTGATATGACTGAAAATTGTTAAAGGTACATTAAAAAACCAAATCACACACACACTATTATTGTGCAAGCTATCTGCAGTACATAATTTAGACACAGTGTACTGCCATTATCATAGCCATTTCAAGCACTGTTCTTTGAAAGTGAAAATATGTCAAAACATCATTTAAAGTTCACACTAAATTTTTTCAATGTAAATGTTACATTTTATGCTCATTCTTATGGTAGTGAAATTTTCAGAGTGTTTTGCTGTCTGAAAGTTAGATTAGAAATTCACAAGAAGCCGTTTGTACTTTGACCATAATTTTTCATTCAGAAGTGTTAGAAAAAGTTAATTGTACCGGTACATTATGCTTCAGTACAGAATAATAATTCCACCCTCAGGATCAAAACTAGTGTTGTGTCTGACACAAAACCCTGACCCTTGAGGAATTTATTATCCTACACCATTGCATATGAATAATTCTATTAGTCTTACCCTCATAGTTTGAGGCTGTGTGGCCAATCTGATTAATGGCTGAACAAGAGTTCTTTCTCCATGGAGATTTCTGAGGACAAGGTCACAGTGCATCAGAAGACATAAAACGCCCTGTCTTTTAAGGTCAAGGTGTTGCGTAACTGTTAGCAAGTGAGACTGAACTTCATAATCATTTTCAAGAATTTTCTGTACTGTTTCCTGTGAAGAATAAAAAACCACAACATTCTATTATACAGTAGAATATATGTCTATCAATCAAGGATCATAATGACTTGACATAGATTGCTGTATCACTTTAGTATCATGATATGAACCTGAAAAACTTAATGACTATAGATTCAGTTACATCCAGGTACATTGTAAATTAGTCAAAACATAACCAAATACCTGTCATAATGCACCATATCATGCTAAAAACACTATATTTTTACTCCAGAATTCCCTGACACAGTAATATATTTTATTAAAGAAACTTCTCAGTAATGTTTAAAGAAAAAAAAAGCCAACTATATGATACTTGGCTATAACATGTAGCATATATAAAAGAGTAAACAATCCTACTTAAAACACATGTATAACTATGTTGGGGCTGTTTATATAGCTAATTGTTACCAAGGTAATTAAAGGTAAGATAGTCTAGTATAAACAACCAACATTTCACATACTGCCTATCTAGGGTGATGTGTAAAGTTTTTATGGCTACTATAGGTTAGTCCATTATGATAATCTGTGTAGATACAGTTCACAAAGTGAAACAACCCAATCCATTTGAAGTAAGTCAAAGAGATGCTGATTGAAAAACAAAAATTATAACATAACTGCCCTGAATGAGATATTTAAGCCACTTTTGTCACAGTTTCTGAATAGCTGCAACAGTTTCTTTAAGTCTGATTTTATACCATATATAAAACCACAAGGGCTCATATTACCTACAAACCATACATGTACTATATAATCCAAGAATTAAATAATACATATATGATTTGTAGATTGCAAGTTACAATTTGCAGGTAAATTGTAAGCAATGATACAAGCCTCTATATATAACATATAAATCGCCTCATGCTTTGCAGTATGCTTTATTTAGTCATGAAATTGATCAACTAAAAGACTATAATAAGCTTACACTCGTATTTACACAGCTGATTTATGTTAATAAAGAGATAGAGTCAATACCCTAACTGGACAGAAGCATGATTTATTACTGCCGTAATACCTGTGAGGCCCCCCCCCTCCCCCGCATAAAACTTGAAGACATTATGTCTGCCTGCCCCAACCAATGAAATGGTGAGTTCTTATGTGATAATGTGATGCATATTTTCTTTGTTCTATGGTCAAACTGAATCTGATGGTCACCAAGAAAATAATGCCAATCTGACAGCCATTGTGATCAGCATGGCAACCATCTAGAAAATCTTGATACTGTTACTCCTTTAAAAAGGAGACATATTTTGATATCTAGTTTGTCCTAAAGAAAATATTACTAATATGGCCTTGAATATGGCTGCTACAGTGAACATATTGAAAATTGTCATTATTTCTTCTATCTGTCTATCAAGGAGCACAATGACTTGACATAAATTGCTGTATCACTCATATGTTGCTCATATTAACACAACATTTTCACCAAAAGCCATCTAATGGTATCTAGATTGTCGTAATTAAAAATGATGCCAATATGACATCATTATGGCTGCCAGAGGCAAATTTGAATATGATATCACTTGAGAAAGGTGAGCCTGATCAGGCTTTGGGACTTTCTGGACTCTGCCTTTGCTTTCTTCATTTTAGGGAATGCAATTTAAAAAAAAAAAATTGGCTGCCTTTCTTGTTAAAAGAAATTTTATTCCAGCTTCAGTTAGAGGTACAACTATATATTCATGAGATCTGGATGAATTCGATAATGAGTCTTCTATATCACTAAACAAGATGTCAAATTTTATCTCAGAGATTTATTGAGGACCATATAATTTAATGATTGCACCAGAGTATTGTACAATATACTCACACCACATGATTTTCAACTGTGTCATGGTGTGTTAGCACATCATAACTTGAGTATATAAACATGTGCAACTTAGATCAGAATATAGATAAAAATATACTAGCAAACAATAAATAACTTCTACAAGGCTTAATTTGGAACCTAATAAAATATACTGATCCAATTTTACAGAAAATGCTAGTTAATTCAGGTTCTGTATATCTGAGGTAGCAGATAAGATTGACTTCAACTATTGATCGATTTAGGGTAAAATAAAATGCTGTTGTAAATTGAAATTATGAAAGAAAAAGATTTTAATAAATGATTAGTTTGAGAGGAAACCAGCTAATCATGGAAGGATAATACTAATACTAAAGCAGCAGCAAATCTGGAACTGAAAGATAAACATTTGTTAGTATGATTAATATTTTATTATATCTAGCTATCTATCTAATGGAAGAAGAGCTAATCTTAATTGAATGAATTGTCTCTGTTCGCCACCTCTGATGAAAACTGCAGGATTCTAATTAAACTCTTGGGTAATCTAGAATTAGCTGCTGTGTCTCTATGTTACATACTGTATATACATGTCCTCATTTATAAGCCCGTTGCCAACAACCCAAACTACCCCCAAACTGAACAGGTATAAACACTAAAAAGTGCATGACCTGCGTATAAGCCGACCCACAACTCCAAGACATTTCAAGATGCACGAGGGAAGATCTAAATGCATTGATTTAGGAAAACTTATTTTAACAAATTACATGATACTTATTCGAGGCTGGTGTGCATTATTATTTATTTAATTTGCTGTTTTCATATTGTTTCTGCCTAATTGAGATCTGTGTATAATTTAATCAAGTGATGAAATTTTTTTACCAATCCTTAGTTGCTGTAACACTATCGGTACCTATCCCTTTTTACTTGATTATTGTTTGTTTATGCATTATTGCATTGGACATTTTATATCAATGTACCGGTAATTACGTTTTAACTTTGCGTTGAAAAATTAAATACCAAACTCATTAAATGTAATTCTAGTATGACAACACAATGAACAACAATGCAGTTTGATTATGCGCTAATTTAAGTACACATCTTAAGAGTCTAATCATGGGTACCATTGTGCTAAACTTTAATGATATCTCCAAAATAAAATAATGAAGTTTCAGAAATAATGCTTCGAAAATTATGCTAATACCATAAAAGCCGAGTTGTAGATTGCTTTGATGTAAGTGACCTTACACCATAACTTTAAACTTTCACGCCGGGAGGAAGAAAAAATACTCCCGATTTTAGGGTTGCTCCATGCCTATCTCTTGGTTTCATATCTCTTTGGATTTTTGCAAAAAAACTCCTGATTATTACATTTTGTCTTTGATTTTCATTTCTTCAAAACATGAAAAGTCCTACATGTTTTGTTTATCACCTGTGAATTATTGTTGTAAAAAAAAAATTAGAAAGAATTCGCTTCTTTATGAAGAAGAATATTAAGTTTAAAGATTATTCATGTAAATTGATGGCATTTTTTTACCTCTACAACAATACAAAAAAACAAAAAACGACCACAACAGAAAATAAACCACAACAATAAAATCACCCACCTTTATGAGTTGACAATAACACAAGCAAGTTCCAGGGTTTTAATGATGAACTGGACTGTACTGCTGTCACAAAATGAGGACAAATTTGCTGACTATCAACATACAAGACACCAAAACATCAAGCTTTCCATTGTGTGGAAAGTTATGATGTTTGTTCAGCCAAAACAGAAACTAAAATTGATTGATGTTGATCTTAGCTGATTTACATAAGGTTTTTAAATTTATTTATTGCCACTCTTGATGAACATGTAAATTATGCCGGTTATGTGCCTTATATAATTTAACTTGCTTCCATTAAAAAAGTATTACCTCAGTTTGTAGGATTGCTTATATCATTGAAAATGACTAACTTGTGATTCAATGTAAATGAAACAGCTATTAAGAACTAACTGAATAGTTATCTAAAATAATGCAATTTGCTTGAAACAATAAATAAAGCAAAATCTGCATCAATATGCTTGGGAATAAATAAGGATTTAAGTGACGCTATACATGCTTTTGCACTGTCTAAGTACTGTACAGTCTGGTCACCCCAGTAAATGCATCCGGCCCACGAAATATGAAGTCCGTATTTATCTTTACTTAATTTTGTGTTGAAAAAATCAAGAAAATATGCTCATACAAAATAATAACAAAATCAATAATACTTTATAAATCTTAACAACTGTCAGGTCACAGAAAGCTATATTATTTACATGCCTATGTCATGGACACAGAAAAAATTATTTTTTCATGTCCCAAGATTTACAGCCATGACAGTAGTCAACAAAAAGACCTAAAAACTGTCAAGTTTAGACACTGATCTGTGGATAAGCTGACCCAATTCTTCAAGGCCTTTATTGACTTACTAAATTAGTCGGCTTATACATGAGCATATACAGTAATTATCTTCATAATGCTGCTTGAATTTTTATTAGCATGATCAACCCTGAATCCTAATTTATTTAAGGTAATTTAAACATAAGTGCTATGAATCTCACACACACCCCACCCCTGCCCAAGAAAAGATAAATTATAGTGACCTAGAGATGATACAAGTTATACAAGGATAATACTGGGATATCCTTGCTGTATAAGTAACTATATATTAACTAAATTTGTATTAATTTTTTTCTAAGATATTTTTTTTCATTAAGATACATTAAATGCAAAAAGTAATTTTAGCCTTAAACCTTTAGCCTATATTATCTAGACCACATCAACTCTGCAATGGGTATTCAGAGCTATTTTACATGAGATGCCACAGCTACTTTGTCAGGACACTCATAAAAATGGTGGAGGAGTTTTCTTAATCCTCTCCATGCACCCCTAACATGTAGTGTGTGGTTTCAAAGAATCATGTGAGTTGTACCATATATATAAATTTCATCAAGCTCAATTTGTAATATTAAAGTTATTGTGTTTAAAAGCTTTGGTGCAAAAAGAAATTTTTTGATTCTTGGTCCTTGAACCTAGACTGATGGAGTGGGGGTGTGAACTAGTCATCTAATTGACAGAGATATTATTGAGATATTTTCACTTACCATGTTGTTAATAATAATAATAATAATAATAATAATAATAACAAAAATAATAAAGTGTTCATTTTATGAATGTGACAAAATAAGTACAAAAACTAATCTCCTTTGTGGGCCTCAATTATCTACATATGTATAGGTTCAGCAAACTCCGATAGAACTTGGCTGAGTTGTTATATTAACAAAGTATGACTTCGGGATGAATGACAGAAATATGTATCACAGATTCATCTGCTATGTTTCCTTCTCCACTGGTTTCATTGCACAAATTCTAAAGATCTTTATATCTTGTTTCTGCAGAACAATGGCAACATAATATATAGATAATGAAGGCATACTTTCATTCTTGTTAAATATAAAAGTTGATGAATTTATGATAGATTGAGAAAAGAATTACCTTGTTTTCTATGAACTTGGCTTTGGAGCAATACTCCTTCAATATTTCTATGGCCTGGAATGGGTTCAGAAGAACAAATGTAAAGCAACGAATATGCAAAGGCAAAAAGAAAACTTCTTTCTATTAAAAAAAATCATTACGAATGAAAAAGTTCTGATGATTCACTAGCATATTATAAGCTTACACTATTATACAAGAAACACTATTACACAAGAATATCACCGGCATATAAAATCTCCTGGAGTTGACACAAGATACAAACCTATCTACATTGGGTAAAAACTGGACTGAAACATCAACTGGCTGGATAATATGGAGTGAAGAGTGAAAGACAGATTCCCCTTAAATCTGGTTCAAACTGGTAAAGTAATTGTCTAGAATATTTTTTCAAGAATTGTTTTAACATTTGGAAATGGTAACCATATTTTCAGGCAGATGGAAAGTTCATGTGTATGCACATGTTTTATAGGCTTTCAGATTAATTCAACTAACATTTGTTTAATTTTTGATTTTAAGAACTCAGATGAAGATCTGCTAATGTTTGTAATAATGGCCATTTTATAAACAGACAAATATGATTTAAAACTACTACAAGTGTATATGGAGAAGTCATTTAAAGGCTTCCTTTTTTAAGTTACAACAGTCATAGTTCAATGCTTTGCTAGTATTTGTATTGATTTGGAAGGCTCTGTACTAGTATGCTCTTGAATTAAGACTGGTGTAGTGTTTTTTAGTAATAAAGTTATTCAAAGATTATTTTCATCTTACTAATTAATCTCATAGTGGTGTACAGATGTGAAATATCTTTATGACAGAGTGGGACTGATCAGTCTAACCATATTTGTAGAAGTTTTGTTAAGCAGTTTAAATAGGGTTGATAGCATTGACTATCAAGTATGACCATATATATAAATATATATATATATATATATAGATTATCAGATTAATGTGGGAAGTTCATCGGAGAAGAGAAACTGCCATTTACAAAAAAAATTCAAACTTGGACTTTTAAGCATTTTGCAGACATACCTTTGGTGTGACTTTATTCTTGACAGCATCTTGAAGTATGGACATTGTAATTTCTCTATGCAAGGCTAGGCAAAGCAGAATCTCCTTTCTCTTCTCTGGAATCTTCATGTCCTAGGAGAATAAAAAAGTCACAAATAATATAAAGCAAATAACAATCTTTCCACATGCACCAGATTTTGGAAAGATCACTTTTGCCAAGGAAAAATGACAGCAGTAAAAGAGTGACAAAACAAAGTTTAGCAAACATGAGAAACTGGCAAATCACTTGTAAATAATGACCCTAGTAAGGAATATGAATGTATGATGATCTAAATGAAGTGAACAATATGTGTAAGTGTAAGCAAACTCTATCAAACAATAACCATTACTGAAACAATTGGCACTGAATGCATACATAATCTGCATGATTTTTGCTATAATATTAAATGAGTGTTTTATTATGGTGCATAAAACAGATCAGTGACTTTTTCTAGGAGACACTGATGATTTAATTTATTGGATGGATTAAAGTTGGCAAGTTAAAGTAATTTTGTGAAGAACACATTTTTTGGTGAACAAAATATATATATGTATGTGTATTTTATCATTTTCTTGAAGAGTGCATAGTGCATATAAAAGGTCCATTGATAAAATAATAATAACAATAACTGACCAAATAGAGTGGCAACTAATTTATTACACCAGCCTTCCATGAAATTGCCTGGCATTGGACCACCGAGCCTGCAGCAATTTTACGCAGTCTATAAGCATGTATATACAGTACTATATTTTCATTTAAAACCAAATGGACATCATAAAAAGTCTCTGAGTGAAAACAAGGTTTACAAAAAGTGTTATAGTGGCCATACTAGATATCTGTTCAGCACCATTTTCCTTTAGGACCAACTAACCCTCATAAGAAATCATTAAGTAAAAACCCTATATCAATACAATCAAGAAAGATAGCAATCACATTATCAAGACATACTGGTAGTAAATTTCATTTAGAAACTATGGCCATCCATTGTGGAGGAATAGTGATAAAATGTTCAAAATGGTTGCAACATTGCTAAATTTTACATCATAACAAGTACCATGGCTATTTAGGACAAACTAGATATCATTATTAAGTCTTTTAATGAAAGCTCAGGAGGAGTAGTAACAGCGAGATTTTCAAGGTGGCCATACTGGACGTCTGAAGGGTACTATTTTTAATTAGGAACAACTAAGTATCAGACAGTCTCTGTGTGAAAACTCAATAATAATATGACCACCATTCTGAACGATTGGCTTCGACAACATCAAATAATAACCTTTAACACTTTAACATAAATATATAAATATTACCTGGATTGCCTTATCTAGCTGGTTTATATCTTCTCCAAGTACCACTTTGGTAATGGTCTCTCTGATATCAGTGTAGTGTGGACCACACACTATGTACCTGTCCAAAACCTCTCTCACCTGGGCAGGAAATAGAAATAAAGAACATAGTTTATACTCATTTCATGTAGTTGATACTTGAATTATATATATCTATATCTATATATCTATCTATCTATCTATCTATCTATATATATATATATATAAGTTTCCCGCATACCATCTTTGCAAGCCCAGGTTCCAATATGTTAGCCTATCTACACCATGGCAGATTAGATATTTCAGTGCACTGTGTCTGCATTGGATGCAGTGATACTAAGAAATATGAAAGGAAAGTATTTATAGATTATTACATGCATTAACAATGTTTGCAGACCCTAAAATGATTCATTTTACCAAATCTGCATTTCTTCTCCATTTCTTTTGCATCTGGATTAATATTTGTCTGTGCTGTATTTACATTCACTCATGAAGTCACTTTTTGATCTCTGAGGCAGATGTGTAAGGTGTGACTGAGGCAGATGTGTGACTGTATGTGTGTATCTGTGGAACAAGCTTTCACTACGTGCAAAATCTGCTGAAAATATTGGAGTATTTAAGAAGAGATATCATGAGCATGTATGTGTTTCTAATAGATAATGGAATTCAGTATTTTATTACTCTATCTTCATATCATGTGCTTTGTTATACTCTTCATAAAAAGGCCTCAAGGGAGAAAACTCCTTGACTAATGAGTCACCCTTTACAAATAAAGCATTATTATTATTATTATTATTATTATTATTATTATTATTATTATTATTATTGTGGTGCATGAAATGCAGTTTATAATCTTGAAACCGGTTTCGGACTTATATTTTCTCTTGCTGTAACCCTGACCTTTGAATTGGAAACCAAACAATGTTACACTGTGTATTGCTCACTTGTAAAATATCTACACTCTGATGGGCAATGTTTCATTAAAATCCCTGCATGACCTGTAAAGTTTTTGGGCAGATCAATGGGCATATAGTTACAATTTTCCCTTGCTGTGACTCTGACTGAAAAGGAAGGAGCAAAGCATGTGATATTGGACATACCATCATGCTATGATGTATATAAGTAACTTTTAAATTTTACATTTGTTTTAATAGTTATAGCCCACACAATGACATGGGTCTTCTAGTTACATTTTCCACTTGATTAGCTTGACCTTACTTTGGTGGTTATGACTGTATTATGTGACACACCAACTAGTCATAACATGTTTCAGGTTAAGTTCATATAAATATTGTCTGTTCTGTCATCTTGGCCTTAAAGAAAGGATAATAATGTGATGTGCAACACAATACCTAGTTATAATTCATATTAGATTATAGTTTCATCAAAAACACTTAAATGCTTCAGTTACAGACAAGAAAATCTAGAATCACAATCTTGTGGTTGGGTTTGTGACTCTAGTGTGCAGAAACCATCATATGTTGTCATGAATATTTCAGCTCATTTTCATTAAAATATTTTCAATGGTATAAACAATGGTATGGAGAAGAAGCAGGTCAATAAATGTACCTTTATCCTTGCTGTGACCTTGATCTTGAGGTTGATCATATAACAATTGTATTTTATACATGCTCAACCAAGTAATGCACTACAATCAAGTAAAATTTCATTAAAATTCAGTTCAAAATGTAAAGTCTGGACAAGTAAACATATGAAATACTTGCATTTCGCCTTTCTCTAACCTTGACCTTGAAGCTACTGGAACCACAATTGTAACCAACACAGTCTAGTCATCATATGCCACACACAGCCATTCCAATCAAGAGTAGAAAAACACCTCAGAAATATTGGAAAAATCCCCACTGCATATAGATGTAGCATATTTACCAAATGCCATCACATATCACTGATCACTGAGTTAATGATGACTAATTATTTTAAATGATTACTTTTTGGTTGAAATACAAGTATATCTTTTCAAGTGTGTATTCGTTAGAAATCTTTCTTTAAATTAACTTGTGAATTTAAATAACACACAATACATAGGTTCAACTGGCACTTTATTGTACATATAAAATAATATTTGACATAATGGGGGCATGTCCTGTCACAGCACACATGCACCAGCCCAGCTCTGAATTTTTTGTTGTATAGGAATGCCTCAGAAAGAGAGACTCAGGGGAGTTTGTAGGGTTATGAAGAGTGCCCAACATGGGTATATGGAGCTGCAAGGGCTGATACGAGGTATATGGGGACACTGATAACCAAAAATTGATGAGTCTGATCCTGAGGATTCCCATGATAACAAACAACTACCAGTACTCCATACATGGACCATGGGAAGCATGCATGAAGTATAAATGGCCTAATAGTTAAGCATATTAAAGTACAGACAAGTTGGGTTCCATAGCAAAGCTGAGAATGCAGGAACCTGGGCAATGCACCTGAGAACAGAAATGGAACAGTGTGCTATGCAAGAAAATGCCCCAAATAAATAACATGGTGGATGGAGGGGAGGATGGTGGTTCTTACCGCAGATAATTTTAAGTTAAATGCAGCACTGACACTGAAATGCATGCATTTCTACTGGCATCCCAGCTGCTGTATTACTGACTTGGTCATCTGATTGGATCAGCATGACAGCATATCTAAATTTAGTTACTAGCTTATTAACATATACTGGCTGCAATGACATCATGTCTGGCAGAGCAACCATAGTAGACAAACAGGGACCCAATAGGTGGACAGACAAGATTGCACTGTGTATTACTCAAACTATATTTAATCAATTAAATTACAAAATAAAATCTCAAATGAGAAGAATCAATAAGGACTGTATGTGGCTAAGCTATTTTAAACACTGACTTCTTGGAACATGAAAGCACTGTCACAGAAATGACTCAAATTTCAAACATTGGGCCCTCTTCTGAATCTTTATTACAGAGGTCCACACTTCGTTCTTCATTATTTAATCCCAAATGTGAGGCCATTATTTCTAATAAAAGCTTCTGGGGTTTCCACAGTCAATCTTTTCCTGAAGGCATCATAGCTAGCAAGGCATCTTTTTGCCTTTCAAGTCCAACTTGGGCATGAATGGAGAGTATTGGATTATCCCTACTCTCAGTAGGAGGTGTGAAAAATGAGATGTTCACTCAATGAATTTTGTTGTTGAAACTCAGAGAAATTAACCTCTGTAGCTGTCAAAATAATATAGTAAAAATATAATTGGCTTTGAGAGGAATCTAGTATAGACAACATTTCTTGTAAGCATACAGTATTTTGTAATATAGTCCCATCAGTAGTATATAAGTGTCATGGTGGCACTGGGCATCATCTAATCATTGAGTTAATTTTTCATGCCAGTTTTCAAATGTGAAATTAGTCTATTAATTATTATTATTATTATTATTATTATTACATTTCCTGCAGTTTCTTGGTACTTGATCCATTTCAGATATTCAACATCTGTTTTAGTGCATATTGCCTCATAACTGTCAACTCCATAACAGCGGCACAGATACTTGATCAAGAAGATCCTGTGAAATATGAGAAAAAAGAACAATTAGAAGAAAACAAAAGTCTAATTGTGCTAATTTGTGATGAAGTACGTAAGCCAGGAAAGTGGATTAATTGTTATGCTGTACCATATTACTTCCCTGGACAAATGCATATAAATTAAGTTTCATGACTTTAATGCAACAGTGTCAGAGAAGCATTGAACTACTTTGTGGTTAAAGATTACACCATATCTTATATAGTTTTATGGGTGTTAATGAAAAACTGACTTCTGACTTAAATATAAAATGTGTATTTAGTTTTATTTATTTATTGAAATTACAAAGTGCACATTGAAATTTTGGACTAAAACAATACTTTGGGATTATTGTGCAATTCATTTAAATACATTCTGGTTTTGAGTATATATTTGTAATACATAAAGACAATTGGTACTTCAACACATTTGAGACTGCCAGCACAACAGCACATTCAAGATTATTAGAATTTTTGAACATTCTATACTTTTTGACTTTTAATAGAACATTCAGATTTTTTAGAATTTAATTCACAATACTTTCTTTTAAATTTTCAATCTGTATGCAAGGGAAATAAAACTGTTTGCTGAATTTTAGTATATTAGTTAGTTTCACTTCCTTCTGTTACTTGATTTAAGACAATAGAGTGGTAAAAGTTCTATCTAACCACATAACCAATGTACTACATCAATTGATTCAGCATAATACTTGGAACACAAGAATGCTTATCGTGTTTTAATGAATTAAAGAAAATTGTGTGAAGTAAAAAAACACATTATCCTGTTAAGCTTAGCATTACAAAAATACTTTGTGTTGTTAAAAAAAGTAAAAGTCCCATTTTTAGAATTTTTATCATGGAATCACCTAGCAAGTTCAATTGTATTAATTTGCAATGATATTGTTGTACTCACTTTGGCCACTTGCAGTCTCCTTCACACAGGCTTGCAGCTTTGCCAATCAGCTCTTGTTCTTGGGGAGTGACCACATGCCCCTGCTTCACTACAGTCTCATGAATGTGCTTTGCTGCTATGGCCAGGCCAACTCTGGCTTTGGCTATGGCATACAATCTCTCTACCATGTCTGGACCATTCTTTATTAACTGCTCAGCATCAGTCAAATAGGTAGCTCCCAAGTTAATCTCATTATCTTCTGTACAGTCCATGTACAATGAGCCCTGACATTTGTAAAGGGGATGATGTTATTGTGGTAGACTACCACATCTGCTAGGAAATCATATGTTGGGAAACTATTAATTTCTAAAGTAATTTTTGTGAGCACTGTATGATCTGGGATGTAACATAAATTTGAATACAGACCAAGGTATGAACTGTATATATGTTTTATTATGGTATTTATTACATGATACTAATATAAAAGTTTATTTGTATTTTAATAATTTTAAATATTAAATTAATATTACTTGCTGCTGTATATTGTCCATCAGTGTTGCTTGTCCTCAAGTGTTTGCTATTAATTGTATTGCTTCCATTTTTCATGCAAGTCCAAAGAATTTGTATTTGCATTATATTTTTGTGTTGTTTTGCTGTACTCTGTTTGATACAATAAAAAGATTAAATTTGGCTCTTTCAAAAGTCAAGTCTAATTCTCATGTAACATTTCCTAAGTGATCTGCCAGTGTGAACTCTTTAGCTTGTAATTGCAGAATTTGATTTTTTATTGTCCAAGCTGTTGATCAAGCTGCAAATGTTATACTTGCTCAGTACCAAGTAGTCCTATATTTAGTTAACAGTTTATCAAAACTTCCTGTGATCATGCACATTACTAAAACCTACTGTTATGGCTTATGCTTTAATAGATATATGATCAGTGCATCACTTATAGAGCCACAACTGTTCCATTGTTTCAATTTATCTCAGAAATTCCTGTGAATAAAAGTAAAAATAATCCAATGACAGCTAATCTAAATCAGCCTACTTTGAATATAAAATATCAGCATACTTGAATCTGATTTATGTTAAAATCTTGCTGTTTTATTACAATATCAAGAGAATACATATTATGGGAAAAAAGCACTTGCTTTGTTTTCAATCCCTTTCAAACACCAATTAAATGCCAATAAAATAATCTACTAATTTTGAAATCAATTTATCAAAATTTGTAAACTTACTGGTTTGAAATCCTTGTTCTGTCACATGTATGAAAGCTAATTGATATTCTTTTCACCTTCATTTTCTTACCTCTAAACACTGTACAACCAGTTGACTTAACTGTACTATGTGTGTCTCCCTGTCTTTATTATCTGGACCAATAACCACCTTTGCCTTACTGAAGTACTTCTCAAGATTGTTATGTACTTCCTTCTCACTGGAAGGGAAATTGTATGCATTTGTAATTTCATAAACAGAGACTGCAAAAATAAAAATAAATCTACTATAAATCTGTATTTATATGTCAGAAAGATAACAATAAAACAACAAGTGTTTGTAAAACACATATACCCTTCCTCCCCCTCCACACACACATGGGCCATTCCAGAAATAAGAACTGACCCAAGGACCAATGTTCATTGTATATCTGAATTTAACTACTCATGCCTAGTAAGTTGATATGCATGTTATAGGGTTGGAAGAGGTTCAGATCTTGTGTGTATAGATTTACCCTGGGGTCAATGTTAGTTGTATGTGAAAATGTTCAATGAGTATGAATGAATGAATAGTTGGATTTAAAGTGAAAATGGCCACTAGGGTCATATGTTCACTATTTTGCACTGCCATTTATTTACATGGCAGTAATTTAATTTATCCAGGAAGATGGAATGGTGCCACATCTTCCTGCCGTTTATGCGCATAGAGTGTGCTATTTAATTTGGTTGTCATATCATACCCCTAAAAAGGGGCTAATGATATGAATGTTAGACCTGGGTGAGTGGGAATAGACCCATCATGCACTCAACCTATCAACCAATCAAAAGTATGTACGCTTATTCCAAATTCAATCCAGTTTTTCTAGTGGATTTCCCTATGCCAAAAATGTGGTCTCAATAATTTCAAAGCACTGACCTGAGAGCAAATATATGGGGGGTTAGCTATGGACTCAAAGGTCAATTTTATTTGGCTTTATTAATCTGTCTTTTCATGCCCAGCAAGTGTTTATAGGTTTATTGGGTGTGACTTGTAACAGTTTTTATTTTATAACCCAAGAACTAGGTCTTTGGGCAGACCTGAACATTGGTGGTAAATGTGTATTTGTGTGCAGTGATGGACTCCAGGGTCAATATCAGTTGTCATGTTTTCATTTCATGCCCATTTAGTGAAAGACTGAGGATCTAAATGGTTTCTACATTGTAGACCAGGGGTTGTGAATGTCCTGGAGTATGACTTATAGGTCCCATTCAAGAGCCTATCAGACATTTAATGACACTTCGGTCTGTACCCACCTATCAAAACATTCTCAGGCACATTAATTTTATAATTCAAAGTTATTTTAAACTGATGTACAACAACCTTCCCAATCTAGTCCAAACCCAAGATGCCAGATCAAATTTTTAAACCAGTCATACCTGCCATAACATATGCCATGCTAGAAACATTTTTTTTCTTCTTCATACTCCAAAACCTCATGACATGGTAGCTTTTTGAAAAACAGGATTACCAATAATCCTTAAAAAAAAATATCAAAACAACCACCTCAATATATGCCTGAAACATGGAACATATCTAAATGGTGAACAGAACCTCTAAAAGCTCTTGTAAACCATACTTTGGGATGTTTTTACAGTTAGTCATTATAAAGGTAATTAAAAGGTAAGGTGGTCAGGCATATTACAACCATCATTTCATGTATAACTTACATGAACAGCAATAACTAGGTGATATGTCCAGTCCTCTTATATTCTTTAATGGCTGCTATAGGCCTGTTCAATAAGGGTTGTTACCTCCCTTGCGCGAGTTATCCTTCTTTGTTAAATTTACTTCCGGTGAGCAAAAAATCGACAACACCCCCAACATTTGATCATAATTGGCCCTGTTGATACTGAGCTTCTATTCTGACTCTTAATAAAAATAAGTTTTATCTGCAGGAAAAGAATTTAAATTTCAATACACTATTGAATTCCACAAAAAGTTCATCATTATGCCATATATATATATATATATATATATATATATATATATATATATATATATATATATATATATATATATATATATAGATATATATATATATATAGACATATATATATATATATATATATATATATATATATATATATATAGATATATATATATATATATATAGATATATATATATATATATATAGACATATATATATATATATATATATATATATATATATATATATATATATATATATATACATACATGTATGTATGTATGCATATATATATTCATATATGTATGTATGCATATATATATATATTCATATATATATACATGCATATATATATTGATATATGTATGTATGCATATATATATATATATATATATATATATATATATATATATGTATGTATGTATGTATGTATGTATGTATGTATGTATGTATGCATGCATATATATATATTCATATATGTATGCATATAAATATAAATATATATATATATATATATATATATATATATATATATATATATATATATATATATATTCATTCATATATATGTATGCATATATATTCATATATATGTATGTATAGATATGTATGTACATATCTCTCTCTCTCTCTCTCATATATATATATATTATATGTGTACATATATATATATATATATGGTCTCTGCTAACCTTGGGTGTGCCATTTTTGCTCCCAAAAATTTTGGGAACAAGTCAATTTTATTTTTATTTGTGAAGAGTGTGCAAAGGGAGGTAATAAATCAGGGGAGATAACAACCCTTATTGAACCGGGCTATAATAGGAGCCCATTAAACTAATTTACAGAGATAAATTTCACAAAGTGGAACAACACAACTCATCTAAAGTTACTAGTAAATGTGCATGTGTGTGAATTGGAATTTTAATGTAGCTTTAAAATTCTGTTAGTCATATCGCAACAATATCTGCATTGTGGCAGTTTATGATAATGTCTAGCACTGGAGTATATCATGCTGCACATGTAGTATCATGTCCCACCCAGTCACATTATCCTGATACCAGGTCGACAAGTCCTGGCACTAACCTCTTAATGCTGATCACCAAGCAAAACAGCTGTTAGTACCATTTTATACTTATTTGGTATGACATGGCCAGGAATCAAACCCACGACCTTTCACATCTTAGTTTATAAAAGATTATTGTCATAGTCTTCATGTGGAATGGAATGAAGTGAATGCTCTTTTATAGGTGAAAGGTATGTAGCTGCCCATACAATCCCAAGTCCATTGAATAGATTAAGTTTTGTGGTAGGGATGGCGGCAGTCAGTAGAAATAAAATGCACTATCACTCCCCACTCCAATCTAAGAACAGTTGAACCAAGTTTCCCAAAATTTACCTTAGAAATTGATCCATTCATATTTAACTGTTTCACCCTAATGCCTATTTGGAGCCTGATGTCAATAATTGTTTAAAACTAATTACATTTTTGTTGTGGAAGATTAGGCACAAAGATTAATCATGGGAAAATTATTCATGTTTGATAGAACTGAAGGTCTAGGTTTGATACATTTTCCTTCCATGTGTTAAGTTTCTGTGTCTTCAGTCATTGTTGATAGTTGTGGCCATAACCAGTGGCCTTCTCCCACAATTTATTAAAAACAATCATCAATGCTTTTGTGATTATGGCACCTCCTGTATTTAATGTATCTAGCTAAAAAAACATCAGAATAATGTCATGTTTCACAGAATAATCTGTAATACCTTTTTTCACATGGAGGTATTGCAATTATAGTTTGATTTTCTACAAGTAATTACAAATTCAGTCAAACCTTGTTCTGAGGAGTAACTGCAGCAGAAATGATCTAAAGACTGGATTGGGATCTACACAATCATAAAAAATGATCAGTTCCTTTGTCAGATCAATAGTTTTCAGTTTTATTTCTTTTCCTTGTGTTGCTGTCATGGTGATGTAAGCTAGCAACCTATTCACCACTTCATCCGATGGCGCAGTGTTATCAGCAAAACACAGCTGTGACACAACATCCATAAAGAAGCTATTACATCTGCTCTGGTATTCTTTGAACTTCTGAACTGATTTCCTAAAAATATACATAGGGGAAATTCAAGAAGACTCTTAATAAAATTGTAACATTTAATCAATCAAATTTATAACTATATTTTACATTAATGTAGCAAGACTTGCACCAATATGTCTATTCTTACAGCAAATAAAGAACATACTCAACAATTTCTGAATTATTCTGAAGTAATCTGAACGCATCTTCAAGCAGCAAAATCTATTTTGGGGTTTTAAAAAAAAATATATGTTACATGTGTGAACCATGCTTTCTGAATGATTTGTTGTACACTTAGTTTTATGTCATTTGTTTCATCTATATGTGTATACAGATCATATCATGATCTATTATTGCTTTAATGTATTTGACATAGTTTATTCTTTTTACCAATTTAATACATGAAACCTAATTGATATGTTGCTTGTCATTATGTGATGTTCTATTACAAAACAAGTTAGACCTTTATGATACTTTGATAACCATGTCAGCTGAGGTTCTCAAGGGAGACTATTTGAAGATATTCTTGTTAAATAAAACTATTATTATTATTATTATTATTAATTATTTTTATTTTTATTTTTACTAAACATTTGAACTTCCTGGCTGTGGTGTGTGTGTGTGTGTGTGTGTGTGCACATGTGTCTCCTTCCATCTCTCATTGAAATCTCCCTCGTATTTAAGATTATCAAAGTATCAAAGAATCTCCAGAACATAAATATTTCTTTTTTTTCACACCCTGCATTCAATAAATATATAGATAGTAAAGACTTCTTATGATCATGTGACTGGGAACTGGCTTATGCATCACAATAGTAAATTCAACAGAAAATAAGTAAAAGTAATCATTGGATTACACTGTGTGATCAAATGTAATCTGGAATGGATTATGGATGGATTTCTAAAGAGCTCAAGTGACATAAAACATAATGGTTTGGCTTCAGTATTGAAAGTTTGTTGAAATATCTTTGAAGGATGCATTATCTCCCATATGCTAAAGTACTAAATCTAAACAACAAATATATCACATGAAATTCAAAAATGGATAGAGAAAGGAATTTTAATGGTTGCAATCTGGTTCACAGGGACATGAAAATGAATTCTGCCATTTCTATAAAGCTGCTTTCAAAAGAACTAAACAAATATCACCAGATAGCACTAATCTTGTGCAGTCAGTCATAAGCCTAAATCATCCCACAGGTAGTAAACAGTTTAAAATTCTTGGTGGACTTAGCTGAGTTGTACTAAGATTGTCTTTCAAGTGATATTTTCTATATTCTGTGGAAAATACAGTTTGACTCAAAGGAAAACCTGTCTCCATTAACATCATCTTTGAAGTAACAAGATCACAATATGATGGCATAAAAATATAATCCAGGCTTTTCCAAGAAGGGCTAAAAAATACTTGTTACATGTGTTTTGACAGTATGAAAGGCAACAAGTTTCTGTGTAAAAACTGACGAGATCAGAAGACAGGCATATCTTAACATACAAAAGGAAATTTGTCAAATAGTTGTCACTTTGTTCATTTGAGTGGCATAAAAATATATTGATGAAAAAGTATTAGCTCTACTGTACTTTGTTTCAGAAAGTTTGAGGAATGATTACTACTTCATATTTTATGTAAATGTGAAATTAAAGACTGTATCTACTGCTTCTGAGAGCATACATAAAGGAAAATTCTGTCCCAATTTTATTTTGAACAGGTCTGAATGATACATGATTATTAAACTGACACTGTATTACAGCAAAATGTTTTGCACAGGTAAGCAGTCTGTCTTAAGTTACCCAAAGAATATACTGAAATGACTACTCTGATGTATTTCACACTAGTCTAGTACTATGCTATATGTCTTTTTTTTTTTTACACATTATACTTCTCTAGGATCATTGCAGAATTTCATAAAAAAAACATGTCATCAGAAAACTCTAAAAGAAGAGTCCTTCAAAAGGGCTAACTGACAGCAAAGAATTTCCAGGAATTTCAAAATAAGATTTCTTTTCCCTTGCAAGGCTATTCTTCAGAGATAAGATTTTAAAGCTGACACTGTGGCAGTCATTTTCGAAGTAAGATAGGCACTAGTTTAATTTAGAACAAACTAGACAACATTAGTGTGGTAATGACTTATGTTTATATGACCATCAATTCAGGAGAATTAGTGACAAGAATTTCAATATGTTCATTGCGACAGCCATATTGAATGTTTGCAGGGTACCATTTTCATTAAGTATCAATTAAATATCATAATAAGTTTCCTCAGGAAAGGGGCCCCAAGTGGCAGAGTGGTCTAAAGGGCTCTCTGTTACGGATCACTGCCATCTCACCTCTGTCTGTGTTGGTTCGAGTCTAAGATTTGGCTAATGTGGTCATGTGAGAAAGCTTGCCAGTAGCTTCTCGTGGGTCGGTGGTTCTTTCCGTGGGTTTTCCCGGGTTCTTTCTCCACCAATAATACTGGTCGCCATGTACAGCCTATCGTGTGCTGAATAATGGTGTTAAATCCTACAACAACAACAACAACTTCCTCAGGAAAACTCTATGTCAAGATTTCACAGAGGATTGCCACGGTAGCCATACTGGAAGTCAAGATTTCACAGAGGATTGCCATGGTAGCCATACTGGAAGTCAAGATTTCACAGAGGGTTGCCATGGTAGCCATACTGGAAGTCAATATTTCACATAGGATTGCCATGGTTGCCATACTGGAAGTCAAGATTTCACAGAGGATTGCCATGGTAGCCATACTGGAAGTCAAGATTTCACAGAGGATTGCCATGGTAGCCATACTGGAAGTCAAGATTTCACATACGGCTAAAACACAGTATTGGTGCTGAGAGTAGTCTCACTCACTTAAAAAATTGAAATGTTTGATAGAACATTTCAATGAAGCTCATTATATACCCTAGGGTGTCCCCTAGTCAGATCAAGTTAGATTTAGCTTGAACATGCATGCGATTTTGTTTAACCATTATTTCAATTCTGTGGTATAACAACAGTTACAGACACTACACTTGGTGTATAACATGCAAGAAAAACAGCATGAAAACTTTAAAACTTTATTTTTTTTCACAGTAACATCAGTAACAGGATATCAACATTTAAAGTAAACAACATAACTGGAAGTGGTAAACAACTTAATAACAAAATCAAAACATCTATGACAAAGGTATCACTTAGAAAAAAACCTAACCATGAAACTTTTGCATAACAAACATAAAAGACATAGAATAATCTTATTTAGGCATTTATCTAACATCAAGAAGAATATTTAAACAAACAAAATCATTAATACTGGCCAAAAGTATTGCAAACTTCCATAAGAGTCAGAAGTACATTGTCCATAAAATTGGTTACAGACACTACAAAACTATAGCATTTCAATACAGCTGCAGAACCATACATATCTCCATAAAATTCACTTAAAAAATAATTCAACATGAACACATTGACTAGAATTATTCATTAAATGAATGTTGATTAGTTAATAAAATGATAAAACCACATTGTAACAGGTATATGTCCAATACTTGTGTTAAAATTATGAACTGGTAAATAGCACTTGAAAGTTTAATACTAAATAGTGTTTGTAAGAGTAAAATATTGAAGTATAATGAATGTTCAATAAATCATAGTCACTAAAAGTATTGTTCAACCCAAGGTGCTGACTCAAACACAGACCCATATGTGATTGATCTTAAGGTTACAGACACTACACATTAAACCTTGACTTTATATTGTCATTTCAAATAGAAGTGCTTATGATTTTTTTTCCAGATTTGACATGAGCTTAGACAATTCAGCTGCATTAAACTTGAAATGACCCCTTTCATTGACTATTTGTGGAGCTTTTACCCTGTACAAGATAGCATCTAGAGCCTCTTGTGAATAATTATCTTTTTCAGGCCAAACATACATGTTGCCAGACTTTCTCATGTATTTAAGTCTAACTTCGTTATGAAGAATGTCTATTACTTCTGCTAAGTATACATCTAGAGGTCCCTTCTTTGGCTTAAGTCCTACAGCAACAAATTCTCCAGGGTGGTATTTCTCTATTGGTTTCTCTGTGTTGGTTGGTGCTTTTTTGTCAACTTTGATCTTCTTTGTCACAATGTTTTGTCTTTCTGTTACACTTCCGTTTCTTATTAGGCTTTTCGCTTGTTGCTGAGTTATGATCTTTCTGGTTACTTCCTTGTTTTCTTTTCTGGTCATTATTTTCTATTGTTGATGGATTCTTGTCTTTAAGTTGTTTACCTTTCTGACTTAAATTATCTTTATTGAGTACTAACTTTCTCATTTCCCAGGCATTAACATTTTCGCTGAAGTTGCATCTCCCGTCAACCTTCATGCATTGCTCACAATAACAGCTCAGATTTCTTATGCTCAGTTCATAATCATTGCTTCCTGACTTTACAGCATGTAATTTTCTTGTACCTTGCAGTGTTTGCACATCAGTTTCTTCTCTATTTCTCTCAACATCTTTAACAAGGATGAACTCCCTTCTCGAAACTGTTTTAACTTCATTATCTGTATTTTCCATTTTCAGTTTCTCTGTACAGAAATGATATACATCTTCTGCACAACCTATCACCTTTCTATTGCTGATTACAGCTCTGTAGCAAGCATTCTTGACTGTCGCACCGAGACCATCGCAAACACTCTTTCCATGTGATGTTTCGAAATAATTTCGTGTTACAGATGGCTTTTTCCTCAGACTTATGTCAGCAAAGGCTTTCTTCCCCTTATACTGGGCAGCACAGCCATCTGTCCACTCATGGATCTCCTCTACTTTCACACCTTTCTTCTTCAGAATTTCTATAGCTTTGTTCTCAAAAGTGATAGCTAAGTCTGCATCATGTTTGGTTTCTTCACTGATGCCAATAATGGCATGCTTTATCTTGAATTCTTTTTCTCCCTGTTTTTCTGTATAGTAACACATGATTGGATGTATTGTAACTTGGTTCCTGTCGAAGAATCCAGATTGTACTTCACTTTGAAAAACACACCCATAGTTCTCACTAAAGTCCATGACCATAGCAATAGAACCCTCACCAATTCTATCAACACAAATTCCCATCTGTTGCTGTTGCCATTTGGCCCTGAAAACGTGCTCTGGATACTCCTGCATGTCAGTTTCTAAGCATGTAATTAATGTTTTTATGTCTGTTTCTTTAGGCACACAGGAGACGCAACGCTTTACTTTATCATCTTTTGCTATTTCTATACTTTCCCATTGATGCCATGATATCTGCCTGTCACTATACTTTTCAACAAATGGTTTAAGGTAACTCTGCAAACATTTCACACCGCATTGTTTGCATTCTCTTCTTAAACATTTAATAGCTGGATTGGTGTCGTATTTACAAAAAGTAGCATCACTTAAGCTTTTCTTATCTACTGAAATTTCATCCAAATCTCCATTTTCTTTCACTGCTTTTTTTACATTTGTTAGTGCCTCACTTTTTAGGGCCACGTTACAGCACTTTTGGCATAAGCATGATCTTCTGCTTGTTTCCGACACCTTTTTAACATTCACTGGTTTCAATTTAGAAAATGAAGTTAATCCTATTTTGTGACTAGGGTTCCTTAACTTGTACTCTTTGTAGGCTTCTTCTAATGTCATAGTCATCACATGTTTTTGAAGTATTTCTTTTTGACCACCTTTTCTTACTTTCACAGTTTCACGTTTATTAGGCACTTCCCTACTGATTTCTGGACTTAGAAAAAAATCTTTCACAGATTTCTTTAATGGAGAGTTAAGTGCATCCCTTCTTCTTTTTCTTTGTTTCGTCTCCCACCATGTAGAACTAGGTTTTTGCCCTTTCACTGATACTTTGAAATACTTTTTTAGTCTGTGTCTTTTATATTTCTTCAGTAATGCATCACAAATGATGTTGTATGCATGTTTCTTTGCACCCCCTTTCCTTGTTTTCACTTCTGAAATGCTCTCTGACACAGATTGTATAACAGTATCTGTCAATTCAAGTTTTTTTCTGCAATCTGGTGTCATTATCATTTTATTCCTATTTAGAAACTTTGATGTTGATGGAGATTCAATTTATTTACTTATGATGACTGCTTTTCTCTTTGGGGTATTTAGTAATACTTCCTTTACCTTTTTTAATTGTCTGTACAGAGTTGCTTTAGGTAACACTTTATTCATTGGTGAATCTCTGGCTGACCCAGTATTTCCTATTTCACAATCAGTCTGAATACACTCTTGCTGTATACTTTCATTCAGTTTGATACGCATTCTCCATGCTTGGGTTCTTTCACAGCTTCTTTCTTCTTTCTACTTAATTCAGCAGTTTTCGGACTTCTTAAATCAACACTCTTATTAACCGATAATGCCAGGGCTGCTTTTTCTTTCTTTTTCTGGCAATACCTTTTCATTTCTTCACGTTTTTTCCTTCTTAATTCTTGTTGAAGATTTGAATCGGAAAGTGATTGCTGTTTTTTTAGTAGTCTTGCATCTTTTCTTCTTTCTCTATCAACCCTTTTTAGCTCCTCATGTTTCGCCTTATTTTCCCTCTGTTTTTTTCTCCAGGCTTGTACCTTTAGCCTCGTCTTCTCCCTTCTAGCTTTAATCTTCTGTTCATCTTCTTCTGGCTTATCTTTGCTTCCTAAAAACAAACAACTTCATTCTCATTTTTGTTCCTCTATGTATACGGATGAAATTTAGACTTTACAAAACATACTTGTAATGAGTACGCAATATGCTTTCATACATAAGCAAACTGGAATAACCTGTAGATTCTTAAAGAAAAGTATCTGATTGAAAAAGAAATAGCATAAAACCTGATGATTATTCAATGTTCTAGCATTTACAATGATTGCACACTTTCCTTAATAATGTAAACAACAGTCGGGTCAATTCACATGTCTACCGGTAGTAGTGTCTGTAACCATTTGACAATATCAGCAATGTATCCAATACTAAGTCTGAGCTCATTGAATTCTCATAATATTTCTGTTTGAATTTACTAGTCTAATGATATGGAATGCAAAAATACTCAGTTTCAATTGCATATTATAAGAAATCACTGAAAATGTTGCCTGTTATCAGAAATCTAGATGAAAGAAACTATAAATATACCAAAATATTACAAATTGCAGACAGACAATATGTCAAAATTTAGCCTTACACATCAATACTGTAATAGGAAACATAATTTGGCTTCATTTTTAAAAAAAAACAGGGATAAAGTCATAGACAGTATAAAAAGGGGATATTGGTTACAGACACTACAATTTAAGAGTGTGGTTTACCAATTCAATACAAACTTACCAGAGTTGTTCCCAGAGGTTTGCTTTTGTCGTCTTCCCATGTCTTAGGGATGTACCATGGTAAAGAACAGAAAAAGTAATTAGGCAGCTTCTTCTAGGATAAGAAATTCAGGTTACATTGTCTTGTAGTAAATTACTCAAACAGACAGTGCTGCAAGAATGATGCAATATTCAATCAAGAGAGTTATTGCATCACTTTTTTGCTCTTGGCTGCAGAGGTAAATAGATGATGCAACATTACATCACATAAAATGGAACTTTCTATTGAGAAAAACAATGTTTTAATGACAAGTAGAACAATACTTTTATCTTTCATTTTTATACCTGTTTGTGTAGTGTCTGTAACTTTTTTTATTGAGTTGCTGTTTTTTAATGGTACAATACAGCACCACCAATTTTGGCCAACTTGGACATCACATGGATACACATGAGCCTTTGTAGGATTTATACTTTTCCATAATGAAACAACAAAATTATTGCCATATAAACTTGTAAAGGTTACAGACACTACAAAATTTAGAACTGGAAAGTTTGACAAAGAACAAGCTCTCATTCGAATATCTTGGCTAGCCATGTGATTTAAATGGTTTTACTACTTATTATAATATAAAGTCGAGTTCTAGATGTCAATAAAAGTTATAATGAATATTATTTTGTACAAAATGTTGGCATATAACAACAGATTAGTGTTTGAATTTCAGTGTTGAAACAAAACTTCTACTGACGGTATTTTGCTTATAAAATCCATAATATTTTACCGATTTCTTTAATTCAAGAAGCAATATTTGCAGGATAGAATTCCGCATAAAACCAGACCAATAAATGCATAATTTCAGTATGATATTTAGAGAATTCTCTATTTTATATTCAAGCTTTTTTCGAGTGAGACTACATAACACTCAAAAATGGCCATTTTTAGAGCTTGTTTCCATGCATATCTCAACAATGGGTTACACTAACCTCTTGAAATTTTCAGGAAAGTAAGAGAGGTATATGCCAGGCTTACCAATCTTTAAAATTGGTTCATATCTTGTTTAATTTTTCTATTTCATGCATATAACATGAAAATTCCTTTATCAGCACCAATACCGTGCTTTAGCCGATAGGATTGCCACGGTACCCATACTGGAAGTCAAATGCACACCATTTTCATTTAATAACAACATGGCATCCTACAAAGTCTTCTGGTGACAACCCAATACATACATATCATAATACAATTGGCACACTAAAACAAAGTGTTTTTGCTTTTAAAAAAGATCATCCCTTCCTCATATGGTTTTGAAAAACATGATTTTCAATAATCTTTTAAGTAGAAAACAATAACAAAAAATGACCAATATATGCCTGTAACATGTACTATGTATAAATGGTATACAGTCTGGCTGCTTAGAACTCTTGTTAAACTGTCCTTGGGAATGTTTGTGCAGATAATTGTCATAGAGACAATGAAAATGTATAGTGGTCAGGTATAAACAACCACAAATTAATATATTACTTAAATGATAGGAAATCAGTAGGGTGATTTGTTAAATACATGTACACTGTACCTTGCTGACTGGTGTGAGCCCATTAGACTAATATGCAAAGGTGAAATTAACAAAATGGAATTATTTAATTTCTTTTAATGTTGCTGTTATCAAAGAATACAAGAAGTTATTACACAATAATAAGTTCAAGCTTATGTTTACACAGCTTAATTGTGTTGATAAGGAAATTGTATTAATCTAAGGTACTGGACAGAGGCGTATATTACTGTATTTTTCAATTTTCATATCAAATGGGGTCTAATGGCATCAGATACAGATCTTACAATGTCAACATTATTGTTTGCAAGAACCCAGTTTTGACCAAAAAATCCAGCAGAGAAGATTGAACAAAAGTGCCATCCAGTCTCTAAAGATGAACACAAATTACACCTACATTACTTTCAAACACTCAACTGAACTATGGAAAGCAGCAAAGACTGCATCTAATATTAAGAATATATTCCTCCATCCAATGGATTTTAAAGATGGTACCTTCGTGTATTATGTTTTAAATAAATATTATTTAATGTCATTATCGATGTGATTATGTAAGTATTTGTATCCATGTGCTGCTGATATTTGACAATGCTAAGTCTACCAACTATTTTTGCTTATAAGTGTATTAAATCCTTTAAAGAAAACAGGCAAGTTGTTTTCCTTTATTTAGATATCAATTTTCAGCCATTTATTATATGTTTATATGAAGAGATGCTTAGTCTCAATTTTATGATGCTACTTGCATCATGTATCCTGCCCCCAACCCTTTGGGACCAAAAAATGCACTTTCTGAGTTTCAAACATCCCCCAACACTGTTTGGGAATAATAAAATATTTACTTTATTTCTTTAAAGAGGGTAACACAATAAGCTAAAAACTAATCTACCTTGAGGACCTCGTACAAAGGAAATCATTTATATACAAACACACACATTCACAAATGCATGCATTGAGTAAAAATTCAGCCGCACTCAAGTGTTATAGATCATCATCCAGTGTTTCATCAACTGAATGCTAATGACACTCAAATATACAAGTCAAGCCACCCAAATGAAGTTGATGCTACCATCCAAGGAGTAGAGATATACATTTTTGATGCAAAATCATGGATGACATGAAACAAGCTGCAGATGAATGATTCTAAAACTGAGGCCATTCTGATCACAACAAAAAGACAGTCTCACTCTCATCCTTTATTTCAAACAATAAATATCAGCAACACCAACATTAAATTCACACAGTCAGTATGAAACATATATGCTACTCTGGACAGTACTCTCACATTGCACTCATGAACTTCCAAAGATTTTATATGTCATAATTTTCAAATTTCATTTTTATACAGCACAAGAGTTGGAATACTTTTCACTAATAGTCTCTGCCTAGTTCCAAGCAACAATGCCTTGGTTTTTAGAGGATTGATAAACATGTTATTCTGTGAGTACCAATATTCAACTTGATTTAAATCTTCAATTAGTTTTTTGTTAAAAATTACAACATTAGAATCAGGATAATGTAAAGTAAATATAATCTGGATAAAAATTATATTTTTAACAATGTACATACAGGGGGAAATCGTTTATAAGCAATATGAATAATACAGGCCAAACAATATATTCCTGTGGAACTCCTTTTTTGATGGACATCAGCTTTTCAAAAACAACTTGCTGGCTTCTGTCAGATTGGCATGATTTGAATCATGAAAGTGACAAGTGAGAACATTTGTAATTTTCAAGTATACATGCAGGTGTATTATGGTCAACTTAGTCTAAGGCCAACTTAAAGTATATAGTTCCAACCAATTATCCATTGTCCATTGAAAGCAACCATGCATCACTGATTTCTGTTAGCATAGGCTGACAGGATTAGTTTTGGCTAAAGTCAGATTGGGATGGCTGAATCAAATGATACTTACTGAATATACTCATGTATAAGCCAATTTGCATATAAGCTGACCACCAAACTGAACTGGTATAAACACTAAAAAAATGCATGATCCATGTATAAGCCCCACTCACAACTCCAAGACCTCTCATGATACCTAACTTATTAAAATGTAATCCCAGTATGACAACAGAATAAACAATAATACAGTTCTCAATGGTGCGCTAAACCTTAATGATATCTCCAAAATATAATAATGAAGTTGCAGAAAAAAAGTCTTCAAAAATTATGCTAATACCTTAAAAGCCAAGTTGTAGATTGCATTGATGTAACCAACCTTACACCATACCTGTAAACTTTCACACCAGGAGGGAGAAAAAAACCTGCTGACTTTTGGTGTTGCTCCATGCCTACCTCACGATTTCTTAATCTCTTCTGATTTTTGCAGAGAACTCTTGATTATTATCATATATACTCACGTAAGAGCCCATTTGCAAATAAGCCGACTCCCAGCAGAATAGTTAAAAATATTAAAAAGTGCATGACTTACATTTAAGCCAACCCATAAGTTCTAGACTACATCACAAGATGCACAAAGTGAGTACAAAATACATTTATTTAGGCAAATCACATTATTAAAAAAAATATTATCTTCAAACTTATTGAAAATGAAAGTAAGAAAGCTAATTTATATGTTGAAATAAAAACAATTTATCTTCAATGTTATATCTTAATTGAAATTTTAAAAAAAATTATCATTCTAAAATCATGAATTAAAAAAGTTCTATCACTTTTAGAATCCTTCAAAATCTGACTCAGTATCAGCATTGCAAAAAAGTTGATAAAACTGCTTCTGTTATGGGCGTGCTGTCATAGCATACATCATCAATGTCATCATGGTCATCTGATAGTGAGTCATTTTCCTTCTCATTCTCCTCGTCATTGTCAGATTAAAATATGGCATCATCCTCAGTTCCATCCATGGCATGGCTGGTTTTTGGATACAGCACTTCTGAAATGATTTTGCAATCATTTCTGATTAATTGAGTTCCATGCGTCTTTGATTCACTTGGTGACCAAGTTGATTACTGGCCTCATTAAATTCCCGCCTTTTGTCATCTACACTGTGCCTGAACAAACCCATTCAGACCACATCTTTTGTAACTTGCCCTTAAACAGCTTGTTAAGGCAGATATCAAGAGGTTGTAACACTGATGTTAAACCTCCTGGTATCACAGCCAATGTTGTTTTCATTTTCTTTGCAGTGTTTGTTTTACTTCGTATGTCTTGTGTGCTCAAAACATGTCCCAGACAAGCAGTGAAAGTTTCTGAAGAGGTGCACCTGGTCTTTTGTTCTAGACTTTCTCCAACCATTCAATTGTTCCACTTTCATCCATCCATCCCTTTTCATGCGCATGAACAATGACACCAGCAGGAAATTTCATGCTTTTCTGCAGTGTCATATCAAAACAGCTTTCTCACCAATAGTATTGACTGTTTTATTGCTTGGTAAGTCAAAGATCATAGGCGTCTCATCCATATTTCTGATTTGTGATAGAACAAGCACTCCTTTCTATGTTTAATGATGAACTGCTGAAATAATTCATTTTTTCTTCCAAGTCTTTTGATAGTTTTTGTGCTTTTGTGCTATCTTCGTTTGCTGCCTGAGACAGAAACCATGCAGGTTCATAAAGAGAGAACACCAACCGACTGATGAAACAAATTTTGAATCTGATATCTTGTATTTGTCATCTTTTACCATCTGCATACCACACAGATGAATTGCAGTTCATTTTACAATGTATCCATTTTGTCAACATTAACTTACAAAATCAATGAGTTCTTTCTCCAATTTAGAGAAAGGGGCAATCCCAGTTTGATGAGCCTTCTTGATTCTTGGCATTTCTTCTAATGGTGCTTTGCTTTACTGCTAATCACCGTACTTGCTTCTTGGTTACACAAATTTTGTGTGCTGCAGCACAGTTGTTTTTTACTTCTGCATATTCAATAACTTTATGTTTGAATGATGCATCATAAGCAAAACGCTTTCTTTTACTTCCAACACTTTTCTTTTTATCTGATCGAATATAACATCTGGAAAGATTAAACTGAAATAATTTCTTATAGTGATAGTATACTATTTATACCTTATCCCGTACATTTTCCCATGGGTTGTTGGTTATCAAATTGTATTGGATAATTATTTATCATTATTTTGGGGTCATTGGGGCTTTTTAACTACCAATAGGGGACCAAAATATTATTGGTTTCAGCATGGACATTGTTCAAGTATAGTGACTTTTTAACTTTGAGCAGAAACAATGTTCACTACCTTGTCTCATTAAACAATACATCTGAGAGTCGGTATGTATTATTAAAGTCATTGACATTGTGCAAGAAAACAAATCCATTATTTCTGAGGCATTTACCACAGATTAAGCATACAGCAGTTACTGTACAACACTACTGCCAACAAACCACTTTGCTTTAAAAATAACTGTGGCTGCCTGTTACTTCTAAATACACCTGTCAAATAACTCCCACAAATTATATTTTTTACAATTATTCACTTTCTGACTCGCATATTGCTACTTGCCTGTTATTTACTCTTCCTAAGCGTGCACGCAAGAAACCCCAATAGAGCCTATCGCTATTGTTCCTTTAAGACTATCGTACATGTATTTCTACTCTATACTAAAATGTTTGTGTCGTAAATACCTTTATTATCGTAATTCTATTTTTTTTCATGTAGATTTATTTCATATTTACACTGAAATAAACTAGTAGGCATTTGTATGTCACCATAGAGATTAATGATTACTGAATAGCTGAGGGTTAAATACTTGACTGAGAGATAACTAATATGGGGTTTCTTTTTGAAAAAACATGTACCACCAGTTGCTCAAATAACATGTATGGCTGCATTTACTAGTGAATGGTCATCTGTCAAATGGACGTTAAGTATGGTAATATATGTTTTTCATTCATTATCCTACCAGATGAGTTAGAAAAATATTTGTTTTACTTCACAACAGCATATATCATATGAGCAATGTAACATCATTCGGCATGTGATCTCATTTTCGGCGATAAACAGTAACAATACTGGTAATCAAGAAGAAAAGCTTTAAAATTTTCAGACTTACACCTTGGCCTCCAGAAATCAAACTCCCCCGTCTTTTCCCCCCAAATTATTCAGCTTATACACAAGAATATACAGTACATTATGTCTTTGAATTTCATTTCTTCTAAACAAGAAAAGTCCTTCATGTCTTGTTCTATCATCTGTAAATTATTTTTGTGATGAAATAATTACTTTACTAGAAATAATTTGCTTCTTCACTAAATGGAATGTTAAGTTTAAAGATTATTCATGTAATTTGATGACTTTTTATTACCTCTACAGCAATACAAAAAAAAAAAAAAACACAAAAAATTAAACCACAACAATAAAATCATCCATAACTAATTTCAATCCCAAGAACTCCATCCGCAGTAACCCCATTAGCTATAGTGCTATTCCCATGCAAGAAACTTGCATGAGTGAACACCTGGTATATACCAATGTTAATTATTGTCAAATAAAAGAAGGAATGAGAAAACGTACAATTCAGCAAATGTGTCCTCAAAAAACTAATTCAGAATACATGTTTTATAGTAAACAATAGTAAATGCTTTACAAGTTGACAATAATGAAATAAGGTCAGATATAAGAGGGGAAAAATAGCTGCCACATGTACCATGAGGCTGCCTATTTAGGTATCATTAGATCAACAAAATTGGGAATCCTATATTTGCCAATCAATTGCTGGTGCTTGCATAACACATAATAGTGTGAAACATGGTTGCTTTGAATTACGATAGAGGGTCAGTAATTTTCTCAAAATAGTTGCATCGATAAGGATTAACTTTTAATTAGTCATGTTGGCTTTTTTGCTTTTTTATTTAAGACTAATCTTTAGTTATTGTGAAATTTGGCCACAGCTGACCAGAATATGAAATTAAGGCAATTCCTAAGGGAACAAGGGTGCATCACAGGGAAAAACGGTGAGTCTTTTTGTGATTTTCATGCATACTGGACAAAGAAAATCGATCAATATTTAGTGAAAACTAGGCTTTAAAAATGACACTAGAAACCTCCTGATTTTCGGTCCTGATCTCTATTTTTTTAATTCAGTCTCCCTACTTGGCTTTTGAAAAGTTCATAGGTATGCCTTACACCCCATTTTACAAAGCTACAGTATTCGTGCTAATATTATGGAATAAAAGGCAATTACACACCAATGTATTGGAAATGTTGCCAGTCAAAATTCGCTTAACACTAGCAAATTTCTTGGTTTTAATGATTAACTGGCCTGCAGAAAACAAAAGACAAATTCGATGACCGTCAAGATATGAGACACCGAAACATCAATCTTTCTATTGTGTGGAAGTTATGATGTTTGTTCAGCCAAAACACAAAACTAAAATTGACTGATGTTGATCTAAGTTGATCTATATGAGAAGTTTAGCCTTTATTATTACCACTCTTCATGAACATGTAAATTATGCTGGTTATGTGCTTCCATTTTAAAAAGATACTTCAATTCGTTGGATTGCTAATACCATTGAAAATAAGTAACTTGTGAGTGCATGATTCAAAGTAAATGAAACAGCTGTTAGGACTAGCTGAAATGGTATCTGGAAGAATCCAATGTGGTCAAAACAAAAAATAAAGCAAAATCGGCATCAATATGTTTGGGAATAAATAAGGATTTAAGTGACGATATGCACGCGCACATAGAAAGTATTGTACAGCCTGGTATTTCCTGTAAATGCAACTGACCACAAATTATGAAGTCTGTTTACCTTTACTTAATTTCATTTTGTTGAAGAAATCAGAAAATATGCACATGAAAAATTATAGCAATCATAATACTTTATAACAGTTTAATAATTGTTGGGACAAAGAATTTTTTTTCTCTATACATGCCTATGTCTTTGGACACAGAAAAAATTAATTTTTTGTGTCCCAAAATTTACAGCCATTGCAGTAGTAAAAAAAGAACCTAAAACCTGTAAGGTTTTGACAGTGACCCACAGAAAAGCCAACCCCCATTCTTTAAGGCCTTTAATTTTTACTAAATTAGTCAGCTTATACGGAAGTATATACAGTAGATAACCACAGAATATGTTTATCCTTCAAACAGTCTGGATATGGTCTGCAGAAAAGATATTAGTCAATATATATCTTGATTTGATTTTGAACCCTCTGTATAAACCGGTATAACCCATGTTGCCATCAGTTGAGATGAGAAAATTCCCTTAGCAATACATGTACTTTGATTAATTATATAGGTAAGACATGAAGCAATAATATCAGCACATTTGTTGAAGATATTTAAGTGGACATTAAATTTGTTTCCAATATCATGCATATCATCAGTTATTGTCAATTACTAGTTCATTTGGTATCTTACTGTTTCTATTTGAAGAAATATCATTCATAATTCTACTCATTTCATTTGGATTTTCTGCCTTTTCAACGCATATTTAACAATAATTTCGTTTTGCAGACTGTATCTTAGTAGTACATTTATTGAGCCAAGAGTTTGCAGTTGTGCCAATTTTATGTAAATAATCTATATTCTATCTGGCTTCATTGATTTTGTTGTAAGCCATGCAGGTTTCTAAGGATGTTTCACTAATTTTTAAAGAAGTGTACCAGGTTTCAAGTTCTTCAGTGGGGTCTACTGCATTATTTTAACAAAAGAGGAAGGAGTTGGCTGAATCAGATAAAATGCTTTCAACATTAATCTTTTTAAGCATCTATAGGAGACAATGTTATGCTTAGCATCATATATATCCTTACTATTTACTTTGCATGTAAATCTCCATTTTCACAGAATCATCCATTCAAGAGGAACAGCAATTAAGGTGACTGCTGTGCCCATATTACTTAATACCTGAGAAGCTCCATTCTCATTTTTTACCAACAAGATCATGAAATGAATGTATGTGCAAAGTTTCAATGCAATCCTCAACGTTCTTCAGGAAAAATTGCAATACAAACTAATTAATGCATTTTGGACTGACAAGATGCCATCTTATCAGCTGTTTTGGTCAAAGATCAATTTGAACTATATATTAAACATAAATAGATCAATGGGCGACTAACCTCTCTCTGAGGGCATCTGGATTAAAGGTATCTGGAATGTTTTTGTTACACTTTGGACATATTTTGGTCCCAGAGTCCTTAGGCATGACATTATTAAAACATACAGAGCAGATTGGGTCCTTGCATGGCAGCATCACTGGGATACTCTCTATATTCTGCTTACACACAGAACAGGTCTGCAACAGGCTGGAAAAAAGGATTTCTTTTGTTCTTGTAATTGGCAAAAAATATTTAAAAAAAAGAAGTGACATCTTTAAAGCAAATGCAAACCACCCCCATCTAACCACCGTGAAAATTAATATAATTATTTTTAAACAATGGTACTTCACATATGGAAAGGAAATATATAGTGAGGTGAATAAAATCAAATTTTAAATATGCCAAAGAAAGTCCCTGATATTTTAAGGTGAAAATGTAATGTTTATACCTGGAAGAGGAAATTACTATATAACAATGACATTCGTAGTATCACTGAATGAAACTGTAATGTTATGTGATTGTTACAAACCTGAATGAGATGATCAGAAATGAATAAAACCCAAATAGGTTTCTGTCTCCTTTATTCAGACTCCACAATACAACTGTAACAAACTCTATATCCTGCAAGCAACACCAGACCAAGGTGTGGCTAAGTAGGCAAGGCTAAATATATTTGGCATTGATACTGACCACTACTGAAACCTGGCTGGATTTTGGTTCTGTAGAGATTTTCATGGTAAATAGTTGATATTTTGTGCAAAGAATATCTTGTCATCCACAATGCATAAACCCCACTGCATTCTGAACTTAATCATACTACCCTAAAAATGTACGCAAGATCACAAAAGGTTAATCAGGTCTTAGAATCCATTTATAATCATTGAGCTATCCTTTGCTGTAACACGTTTTGCTGAAATACAATTTTGTCTATAATGTGGAAACACTATGGACCTTGTGACCAATAATTATCAAAAATAAATTAATTCTTTGTTTTTGTTTTGAATTTCAAACATGTATCAATTTTAAACATCAAACAACAATGGTAGTTGATTTGGTAGTCACCAAAATATTTGTAATGTCCATCATCAATGTCAGGCTTCTTCCTTATTCCAAGTGCTATACAATTTGGTAACTGTCTATAGTGAAGAATTAGAGTTATTGTGTAGAAACAAAACTGATAACAGATGGACAGACAACATCATAACTGTATCATATATATTCTGCCTCATTGACTTTGGTAAAATTGTAAGTTGTTAGTTTACTTCTAGCAACTCTGTTCAAACTAGAACTATACCACTGTATGCATCTCTGTTAGTATTAAGAATGTCATTGTGACCTATTTTTTTTTACTGCTTTTGGTTATGTTTTGTGGTTTAGTTAAAAGCCAAATAGTTTTTTGGATTCTGTATCAATACTGTTACACCAAGATTAAGAAATTTGAGGATGTATCATGAGTAGTAGTAATATACCCTCATTACAAAAGTAGGTCATATTTCATTCTCGAGCATTGTTTATGCCAGAACCATTAAACTAAGTGATTGGATGCATTCCTATTAGTAACACACCCTTACCAAAAGTTATTGTGACCTGTACTTAACATTTTTCTGGCTTATGTTTCTTGCATTTAGCTCACGATGATATTTGTGTTTAATTTACTGTATAATAGTGCTATACATGGAACCAAGAAACACAGCATCTTGACAAGTACTACACATTTTTCATAAACTTGGTCACTGTGACCAAATACTGATGTTTTACTGGTCGTTTAAGTAGATGACTGTATGCAAATCTATTGGTACATCCACACCCATAACAAAATACACTCCCTCGATAACTTGCACCTGGAACTCACAAACCCAATTATAATGTGGTGGCAGGCAGGCTTAGATCCCTGTTAAATTTTTTGGGTGCTGTTTATGTACCTATCTTGAAACTTACAAATTTGATGTATCTTACTACTGTACCCTTAAAACCACATCTGATGACTACTTACACAAGTTAAATATTTTTTCTATGCTAAGTGAATCGTCCATGCTAAAACTAAATACATCCAATCCTATTCAGAAGGCCCATTTTTTTACCAATACAGTTGAAAGTACAAAAAATAATGCTCATCTATCCATCTTTATAACATACTTTATTAGAATATGATTGTTGATATAATGCAGTAATGCTATAGACCCTTATGAACAAAATGAAACCATTGTTTTATAATTGGACTATCCAGTGTATCACAATATGGACTGAAAGAAAATAACATAAAGGTAAGAATTACATCTTTAATTTTTTAAACATTATTATTTGTCAAAATTATTTCATTCCCCAGGTATACAATGGACCAGTACATAAGGGTGTTCTTGCTATACAATGGTTCAGTACAAAATATGGTTGACAGTTACGGGCCCCAACTTTGGACAGCTATATAAAGAACTGCAAAAAAGACAACTTTAAGAGTTCTTCTCTAAGAAAATACATATAGATATTTTTAAAAGGTCAAAGTTTTGTTTACAACAGAGTGAGTTTTGTGAATACTTGCTGTCTACAGGATATCTTACAGTTCTGACAGGCTGGTACTATCACAGACAACAAATATGAATACAATGGGTTCTGATGCTGTTAAAATAGTAATGTTGCAGGATTAAAAATAAGCAAATAAGAACAGAAAACTTCCTTGTTTTTAATTTTTAAAAATATAAAATCATAATATAATGCACAAAACATTTATCTTTGGCAATCAATTTTGAAATATTTTGATACTGTCATACTGTTATAGAGAGACTATTATTTTTACCAGATATTATTGAAATTCATCCATAGGTCTGGACAATATTTCCCACCTTCTCAATCTTAGTCAAGGGATAGAAAAAATTCAATTTTACATGTTCAACTAGCGGTAAGCAAAATCTGAGACAAAAAACATTACCCTAGAAAATACTTGATTGCAGCTCTGTTGCGTACTTTAAGGAAATTTTCTAATGTTTCAAGTGCTTTCACATTCTTGAAGTCTGAAGAAGCCTCGAGCAACTAAAATGAAGAAAAAAAAAATTATTAAAAAAATGTAAGGTACTGTATTTTGGTGTGTATAACACGCACTTTTTTTTACCTAATTTTCTTATCTTAAGTCGGGGGTGTGCGTTGTATACAAGAGCTAAAAAAAAAAAGATTTTTTCCAGGTCGATCTGAAGAGGATGAAGGCACTATAGCCGGCTACATGTATCACATTCACTACTTGTGAAATATTAAATCCATTGTACATTGCATTGTAACTAAATTGTTTACCGGTACTAGCCGTATTAAAGAAATAAATAATGCTTACAAATAGTCTTGTTCTTTGATTGCTTATGTTAATAAACTGGCTTCATTTCACATCACTGTGTCAAGTTTTGTTCTGTGCCTCGGCCAGAAATACATGTACATAACGACTGGCAACTTGTTCAAAAGCTGTGGAAAGTGCCGCATTGGAGAACAAATACCACTGTGTGGATTACCGTACTTGTTCCGTAAATGTTCAGTACCGTATTCCATAACTGTTGATCTAATAAAATTTTTCTTCATTTATTATTGGTTGAATTGAAATATAATATGTGTAGAATTCAACTAGTGTTAATGTTCTCATCAGAGCATCTGTAGGGGACATATTTTTTGCGACTACGGGTTCTTTCTTACGGGAACACTGATATGTTGTGGAACAAAATAATCAATGTATTAAGTCGGAAAACATTTTTTTCCTCTTTGGAAAATAAGCTTGTTACTTAGTTTTATTTCCCATCTTAAATCATAGTATTTGAGATATCTTTGCGATTATACAGTGATCAATGGCTTCAATGCTTCATTGACTTGGTGTGGTCTTTTCACGGTAATCGGCGCCAGGTAAGCTTTGATGCGCTCAACATAGTTACAATGCTTTGTCTCGGTGAGCAGTATTTAATTGATTCAGCTCGGTGTTTTTAACGGTGATCAGTGCTTCATTGACTTGGTGTGGTCTTTTCAAGGTACTTGGTACCGAATAAAGCTTTGATGTGCTAAACTTTTTCTTTGTTTTATTTCTCATTTTAAATAACAGTATTTGATGCGGTACTTCTTTGTTACAATACATAATTACGATGCATTGTCTTGGTAAATTCTAGCCTGAACATATGGATATATTTTAGAGGTGTCCTGATAATCCAAATAAGTATAAATACTGGACCTAAACGTTCACATATCATATTGTGTTCGATCTTGAATCTAAACGAACATGGGTCGTATAAGAAATTTGTATACTTCGAAAGACAAGCTAATCATCATTGCCTATACAGAAGCACATGGTAACAGAGCCGCTGGGAGGGAGTTTAATGTAGGAGAGTCTTCTATTAGGGAGTGGAGAAGAATGAAAAAAGACTGAAGAAAATGCCACGAACAAAACAGGCAGAGAGAGGGACAAGTGCAAAGTATCCAGAAGTGGAGAGTGGAGTCCTTGAATGGGTCATGGATAGAAGAAAACGGGGAATTGCAATATCTACGACAGATATTCGCTTTCAGGCAATATTGATTGCCAAACAGAAAAAAATAGATGACTACAAGGGGTCTGTGAGCTGGGCTTACGCATTTTTACAATGGAACGATTTGTCAATTCGGCGACGGACACATATAGCCCAGAAGTTGCCAGAAGATCATGAAGACAAACTGCTGAAATTCCAGAGATTCATAATTAAACAGCGCAGGAGACTTAAGTTTGAGTTGAGCCAGATAGGAAATGCTGATCAGATGCTCATGACATTTGATCTTCCATCCAGCACTACTATCCATATGAAAGGGGCCAACACCGTCAGCATAACCACAACTGGCAATGAGAAAAATCATTTTACGGTGATGCTTGCCTGTACCGCGGATGGCAGAAAGCTCCCTCCATATGTTATTTTCAAAAGGAAGACACTTCCAAAGGGTGCAGTGTGGCCAAAGGGGATTATCGTCAGGTGTCAGGAAAAAGGATGGATGGATGAAACGATAATGAAGGACTGGATTAAACATGTATGGGAACAACGGCCAGGCGGTTACACCAATAAAAGTTTATTAGTTCTGGATGCCTTCCGATGCCACAAGTCAGAACATGTCAAGGACCTGCTAAAGACGGACTACCAAACCACTCTGGGCATAATTCCTGGTGGTATGACATCGATGCTCCAGCCCTTAGATGTCAGCATCAACAAGCCAATGAAAATGATGCTCAGAAAGAAATGGAATGAGTGGTATGCTGGTGACCAACACACATTTACACCGTGTGGAAACATGAGGAAACCCGAGCTGACTGATGTCTGCCAGTGGATAGCGGATGCATGGGCCGAGCTAGATCCAAGTATCATCATCCATGCCTTCAAAAAGTGCTGCATCTCAAATAAAATAGATGGCACAGAGGATGACATCTTGTGGGAGGACAATGCCAAGCATGAAGACCACTCTGAGAGCAAGGACAAAGATGATGATGAAAGTTATTATGCAGCAACACCAGGAATGATGACAGATGATAACATACAGCGACTTTTCGAAAGTGAAGAAAACGAAGAGGAATTTGAGGGCTTTGATGCAATAGATTGCGTCAACTAGACGAACCTTTAAAGGGCCCTTTTAAGGGCCAACAATAAAATCGGAAAGATACAATATCAATATTGCCATTTTTTCATTCACTATCTAAAATGACCAACTGTTGTTGCACTATGAAAACGGAGCGAAATACTGGTAGTCACAATTTTAAAATGCATTATATCACATGCGCGTTATATGGCAGAACTACGTTTTTTCCACTTATTTTGGGTCAAAAATTGGGGTGCGCGTTAAACATCGGTGCGCGTTATACACACCAAAATACGGTATTACAAAATAGATTTGTAAACATAATTGAAAAAAATAATTCTCAACACAGAAATAATGACATCTTCAATTTTTTTATGGAAAATTTTGATTAGTCTAAACTAGAATGGTTTCAAAATTTGAAAAAAATGTACTTCCCACATCATTAACTAAACTTGTATTACCCTGCCAAGTCATGGTGTATCACATTAAAAAAACACACAATTCATAAGCCCTAAGTCATGGCAAAATGACCTTGAACACAATCTTCCCAAATTGCTTCAAAATTAAATTTATTATCAGCACTGTTATTAAGGTCTCTTTCTAACAATTATCTAATAATTTGAATTTAAATTTCTTTATTGTATTATTTATGTCTAATGCAGGATACTGCCAAGCATGTAACAAGCATTTATGGGAAATTATTCTCAGCAGAAGGTAGATACATTGCCAATGATTATACATTTGTTCAAGAGTCAATAAGATTTGCTAGGGACATACGAAAAATAAAAAAAAGGAAATTTGTTTTAACAACAGTAAAAAAAAAAAAAAATCGGGAAGCATTGAGCTGGAAACAAGAAGTGTGTGATAAACAAAAAGTTTCTAGTGTGCCTGATGTCACTCAGTTGATTTACAATAATTAAAAGTACAAGCAGGCTTATACGTAGCATTCAAGGAACACATCCTATGTAAACATTTTTATATGATGCTGATTTTACATATTTTACTATATTTTATTACAATTCTAAATAAAAAAGGCACAATTAATATGCACATTGTTTTTTTCAGAATCAATGTCATCAAAAAAACGATATAAGCACTTTTGCCATGTTTTATAGAAGCTGGACAAGAAATAGCGTCTTAGGTAAAATGGTCAATCAATCAGAATAGAGATATCTTACTAATATATTATAATCTCACTCATTATATAACATGTCTATGACAATGCTATTATATACTTAAAGTAGAGCAGCAGCTGACTGGAATTTGGTCTTCAGAGTGATCACAAGTTCACCCAATCATATGCAAGATTATCTAATTAATAAGAATAAAACCCGCTCCTAATCAAACTCATCCAACATCTTCATGATACAATAATTTTATAAATCTGATCCATTGCAGGATTGTTTAATAAACTTTTAAATCAGATGCAAGTCCAGATCATGCACACAATTTCACTCAAAATCAAACACAAACAAGATACTGAAGGCTCAGGACAATTTTCACTGTTTTGATCAAATTTCTATAATAAAAGTAGTTTCTAGAGTAGATAATAAAATGCAAGATCACTTTATAAATTTATAGAAGACACAAAATATGTATTCCAAAGAAGTAATAATCCTAACAAATTTTAGATCAGTATGCATAGAGCTTGCTCATTATTTATCAGAGATCTTACTGTTATAAGCCTATATTCCATTTTGATCAAAACTGGATGAGAAATGTAGTATTCATGGCAGTAGCAATATTAGTCAATCAAAAGCAAAATTAACGCACTATTATACAGGAATGGTATTAAGCCATATTTCAAGTCTGACTGAAATTGATCAGAAATATAGTTCTCTAGTGGTAACAAAGAATTTTTGATGGAAGGATCATGCATAAACGGCTATACCACAAGCTCATATGGCATTACTTATAGGTGAGCTAACAATGACAAAAACACTGTCAACATGGTAGCTTCAGATCATACCAAACCATTTTCCAGGTTTCATAGCAAGCAACTGTAACCTAGAAGTGTTTAGACAATTCTGTCATACATTACATACAGATACATTGTACAAGTCAATAAAGGCAATACAGCTAACAGAAATAGCTGAAGTATGGTGATTTTTTTATATGCATATCTAAAGATGACCAAAACATATACAAACGTTTTACAGTAATCTATCAGAAACTCTTGAGACTTGTCATATACTGCATTCAGCAACAACTGCAACAAAAGTAGCATGAGCAAAGTAATGTCAATATGCCAATGCCAATCTTCAGGTAAATTTGTACTTAACATTTATACAATTTCATGGGAATCAACTGTTGGTGGCTTTCATTTTTGGATCTTTATTAAATTGTGAGAATCTTTTATCAACCACTGCATTGTCTGCTGCTTGGTTGTGTATGCAGTTAAAGAAGAAACACATGTTGGATATTGTTTGAGCAATGATTGTATACAGAATTAATTGAAGTCAATCACAAAGAAGACTTACTGGCTTTACTCATTTCTGAAAAAGTTTATTTTGGCATAACACTTCAAGAAGTTGGTGAAATTGTCAAATTTCAGAAGCCACACCATGATTGTACAGTCGACTCCACTTAACAGCACATTGTTTAACTGCACACGCCAGATAACTGCACATAGTCACACCGGTCCCCTTTTTTCTCAATGCTTTTCAATGGGAACAAACTTCGGATAACTGCACTTCACTTAAATGCACACTCCAGATAATAGCATGATAAATTTCTGCCTGTGGCACATTATTCAATACAATTTTACTCCGGTTAACTGCACAATGTATATTTATGATCAGTTATTGTCAGTCCACTGCTGTAGCGCTTCAAATAAGCCAACAATTAAGCCAGTAAATGCAACTTTGTAAATGATTGACATGTAAAGGACAAAAAAATGTGCCATGGAATTCAATTTAAATGATAACACGGCGAAAAACAGGATGCACACGACTTTGGAGCTGAACGATTTTTCTGTCGGAGATGACCCATCAACATCTGACACCAGTTTTCGAACAACAAGCGATTAATAGAATTTCTTGAAATTCGCTATAATTCCTTGATCCATTGGTTGAATCAGTGAAATTGTGTTCGGAGGAAGGAAAACAATCTTAACATTTAAGTAAAAGTTGAAAGAGTGGATTCTAATCATTGTTTAATATTATTCTTCACATATATTTGTGCCGTGCTGATTTAAAGCTGTACTGTACCGTACTTCGATTAACTGCACACTCTTGTGACGGGCCCGAGGGTGTGCAGTTAACCAGAGTCGACTGTATCATGCTTGCTGGTGTTATTAGATGCAATCAGTTGACCAGTAAATAATGTCCGCTTTATTAGCTGGAAATTGAAAGAGTATGAAATTTACATGCGTTCAGCTTAAAAACCTTTATAAAAGTAACTATTGCAGGACCACTGCATTTCGTTCTCAGGTTTTACATGTGTATGGTGTTTGCTTATGAACTCAATATTAATTTCCTATTTTTTTAAATACAAATACTTTACAGTTATGGAAAAGTTAAGTTCAAAAATGAAAGTCATTCTCTGCCCAAGTGAAATTGTACACACTGGATCAAGTAAAGATGGGTAAACAACAAACTCAGCTTGCCAAAGATTTAGGAATTAATGAGTCCACTCTGCGAGGGCAGAAAATGAGAAGAAAAGGTCTGTAGTCTACCCTACATTCTAGAAGAGGAAACTGGTTTACTGCATAAAAGGGTTAAGTTTGCTAATGACAAAACCATGGTTTTGTCCAGGCTCACTCAGAAGAAGCTCCTATTTCTGGCCCAATTCAGAAAGCTCAAGCAAAGAAATTTGATTGCTGTATCACTGGGAATGATTCCAAATTTAAGGCAATTAACAGCTGGCTGGACAGATTCAAAAAAAGGAATGCTTTCGGCCAAGTTCTTGTGTCTGGAGAAATCTGCAATGCTGATAACGAGGCTCCACATTTCTACCCAACTGAGCTTAAAAAATTGTTGGAGGAAGGTTGCTACACATCTGATCAAATTTATAACTGTGATGAGACTGGTTTATGCTTTAAAATATTACCAATTGCACCCTTGCAACCAAGACTGATAGTCACAAAAAAGAAGGCTTTATATAAGAAGAGGAGGACCAAGTCACTCTCTTGGTTTGCATCAACAAGTCTGGCAGTCACAAAGTCAGATCTCTGATGATTGGAAAATCAAAATTTCCCAGATGCTTTCATCATGATACATGTAATATGAAAGCCCTTGCCTTTGAATACACTAACAGCAATGTTTGCATGGATGAATAGCTCCATATTTGAAGACTGGTTCAATAACATTTTCATTTCAGCCGTTCGGGTACATTTGCAAAAACTCGAGCAGGAGGAAAAAGCTCTCCTTCTGCTGGATAATTGCCCTGCCCACCCCTCAGCAGAAAATCTTCTCAGTCATGACAGCAAGATTAAAATCTCTCATCTCTCCAAGGACACTACTATGTCAGAAATCCAGCCACTGCACCAAGGCATCATATCGGTATTTAAGCAAAACCGTTGTCGCAAAATGATGCTGGTAGTGGATAACAACTCCTCTTTTGACACATCACTGACATCACTTAACTTGAAAGAAGTCTGTGACCTCAGCAAAAGCCTGGGACATGGAAAAATAAAAATCCTCCAACTTCGAAGCATTCTTGACTTTGTTAAAAGCCAACAGTTAACAGCAAGAAACAGAATCCACTAGACAGATTTTTTAAGAAATGATGACATTTAAAATTATGGAGTCATGCAAACAGATAGACTTTGCACTTTGCACAATGATTAGTATATTAGGTTTTTTTTTTTATATTCACAAAATCTGATGTAAAAGTTATATGCACACTGAAAGAATTCATTGATTGTTAATTATTCTTCCTGTAATTATTCAAATGAATACAAGTGTTAATTATTGTCAATATACAATGGATAAAGATACATGGAAACACACATCTGAGAAAATTTTACTAGTATGAAATTTGTACAAACAACGTTTATCTTCTTACCAGACCTTTAAGAAATTAGCACAATTCATAAGCTATTTTCAATTTTTTGTGTGTTCTTAAAATATTATATCTATATTTAGAAATGGTATTTTTAGAATATCCCAAAGTTCCAATCCTTGAATATATTCATCATTAAATGAACAGTAATTTACTTGCAAGCATGCAATGACCCCTCCCCCCATACCATTCAGTTGGAAAAACCAGTTTAGAATAAAGCTATCAAAATTTTAGGAAAATTCAGTCATATACCCATTGATCCTAATGATTAGTTGCCTGGGTACCTGATATAAGGGAAATTATATTAAATGTGAAGTTTAACTGCTTTGTTGTAAGCTCCTAAATGCCAACTACCCGAAAGGTATAAACATAATTATTACAAATATAATTGGCATAAATGTATAATATGAGCATAAAAAGAGATATCTATATAGTACATGCAATAATTGCAAAGAAAACGCATGAAAAATAAACATTAAATTTTGCTACTTACCTAGATCAGCAGTTAAAATTATTATCACAAATCATTTAAATCCATGTGGATTAGTATGAGAATACAGACACATAACAAAATGATAAATTATTTATACAGAACATTAATTTTAACTAGTCTACCGGTAAATGTCCAACTTTCACTGAATGGTTGTAATGTCAAGTTCGCAAATTTTGAATGCTGTATTACATCACTGTTGAATTCCTTTTTCAAAATATGTAAAACAGTCTTGATTTGTCCTTTTCCAGATGCAACATGTTCTTTAGTTTAACAAAATCCCTCATCACAAACATTTTACAATCAATGTGTCATAATGACAAAGCCTGTTTCATTTCATATTTGGTGCCATGTTTTTTTTCCAGACAGACTAGTCTGATACTTAAGTGTGTATTGAACTATAATGAATTTGTTACATTGGCCTCAAATAAAAAAAACCTGTCTGTTTTCTTGGAAACATGTCATGTACAGTTGCTATAAATAGAAAAAAAGCAAACTGTTTGATGTACATAGCCAAATGGTTCCAAAATATAGCATCAGTAGACAGAGGTCTCTGATGGACAAATGTGAAGCCTCAAACTGTACTCATTATTCTTTATTTTGCTTGCTCCTGACATTGTCAGATATAATTTTTTATCTGAACTTGGAAACATTTGGGTTTTTTGTACATGAACTAAATGGGTTCCCCATAGCTAAATTTATTTCCAAGATAACAAAAACCAAAATTACCCATAAATCTAATTTATTTCTTAAAGACATTTCAATAACTCTGAATGATTTTTGCCTTGTTTAAATTACATTTTCACTCACCATCCACAAAGGCATTATGGTATTAAGTCCATAATTCTTTGCATCTTTATCAGAAGTTACCACATGTTCAATGTACAGCTTCATCACAGTTATTATTGTCCACTGTTGTCTGCAATTGCAAATACAATAAAATTGGATTATTCATGCATGTAGGCAGTTAATAACTTAAAACACATCGTGGCAAGTGAATCAAATCTGTACATAGATGTATTAGTCACATGGTGGGAATCTGACATATTCCTTATAATCAGCATTCTACCCAAACCAAAATGCATGCTTACCAAAGGCTTGCAGCCATCTTGCAACAAACTAGCTGAGGTTGCACAAAATAGTAAGGGCACTCATACATGCTTGCACAAGCTCACAAAAGGATATTTCCAAGTCTGAAAAATTTCAAGTCTGAGGCTTGTTAAACCTAAAATACTTGATACAAGCTTGCATAAACTTTCAATAATCAATCATGAAAGTTGAAAGTTGGCTGTTCTGCATGAGATCAGTACTTCCTGAATTCCTGAAGAATGTATGTTGTGACTAGATAATGCTCAGACTATGTTACTACACTGTCAAATTAAAAGATGTTACCAATAATCTGAATTTTATTTATAGCATTTGACAATGCACTAGAGTTAAATAATATACATTTTCAATGTTGCAAAAATCCTAAGAACTTGAATTACTTGTTCTTAGCTGGATACACAAAATAAAATATATTATTCCAACATTTCTATGTCTAAATTAACTACAAAAATTATTAATATATTTCAAAATAAACTGAATTATTTCTTGAACAAGGTAAAAAATGAAATGTTACTTTTTCTACAAATGTCTTTTTTTCTAATTTTCAAATTTGTACACATATTAAACATGTCAGAGACATAACTGAGTTTTTTTGCATAAAGGAAATTCTTTAAGTGATTGTACAATCAATTAGTTATGCAGTCTTTTGTCAGGGAAAGAAGACTGGATTAAGAATTCCATTTAATACAATCCTGTACAGCAGATTGCTGATTGAAAAGTTAATTACAGACTCACTGAATATAGCAAGATAATTTATTTTTGTAAATGATATTTACCAATAATGTATGCACCATCAAATAGAGTCTCTGAAAAACCTTATAATATTAATTTCTGGAATTACGTTTTTGAAAGAACTGTCGTATATTTGTTTCAATGACAATCTGCTGCCAGGATGAAAAAATAATTGTCAGTTATTTACACTCTATTTTAACACAACAAAACACAGATCCAGTTCAGTTTTTATTGATAATTATACTGTTTGCCTAGAAGGACTATTTGTTGTTACTTATGAAGCTGTTTTGGTTCATTCTGTCAGTGAGTGATTCAGCGGCCACTGAATGGCACAATTTGGTTGTACAGAGGTCACAGCTGGTCTGTGAAAATCCCTGACAGAATGTTATGGATAACCCTTGAGTAAAGTTCCATCAGTGGAAAATGAAGGAGCCCAGCGAAGACTGGGCTGTCCAATGTAGGTTGGGATGACAGCGGCAGCTGTGTGGACTTCACTCAATGGTTTAGTTTGAATACACCATATAGTGCTGACATTAGATTCTTGGGTGAATAACGAAATGGAATGAAGTGAATGCCCAAATAAAACATATGCGCAGCAGATGTTGTCCCCCAAGAATGAAATAGTGTGGAAGCTTTCAGTGTTCCATGAAGAAAAAATATATATATATATATATATATATATATATATATATATATATATATATGTTTATACACGATCAGCATAGCAACAATAATGTATACAAATGTACACATTACGCATATAGAAAAGTCAATGAACTATGATAAAATGTCAAGAATGTCCCAGAGTGGTTCTGAATGTATCTTGGAATACAGCAAAGATGAACTTGAGAATGGAAATGACAAAGTTATTTTTAAAATCTTTACAATTTTGTTTTTATTTCAGAGAGAGAGAGAGGGAGAGAGATACATCTCATTCTGCAACATTCTGTAAAGAATTGAGCTTGATGGATTTTGCTTGTTTAAATAGATATCAAATAAAAGCATGCAAGATGAAATGTGGTTTTCTGAGACTATTTTGTATCGAGGCATTAAAGGCAGTTACATCCTCTTTTTTATGGTCAGAAGACTGGTCTATGACCTCTAAATATACACACAACCGATTTGAGTCACATGAACACAAAACAACCATTGTAGCCTTGTGTTCAAAATTAGATGCAATTTTTAAGGTTGAATTGTCACAAAATTTAGCTTGTTAATTTGGGAAATTTCATTGCCCGCATAATCAATATTGGTGCAGTAATCGATCCTATAACCTGAGAGATAATTTGAAATCATTGAGTTATCATGTTGGTGAGTAAACTCAAGAGTGTGTTGTATTCTGTCAGTTTTTTTGCCCGTTTTCAGGACTGTAGATGGAACTCATTAAAGGATGATGTTCAATAACACTAATATTTTTTGGACTTGATAAGTGATTCTGGAATGTTAAACTACAAATGAAATGCTTTTGCCAATGAGGTAAATACTTGGGTATTTTTTTCTCCTAGTTACATAATATATGTTGCTGTAATCCTTTTCAGTCGACGATACCTGAATCACACCAGAAGCAGAGGAGGATGCAAAATCTTATTATGAGGATTTTGTTTGGAAGAGGTAGTTCAGAGTAATTCAAATGGCTAATAGTTTATCATTTTGACAGATGAGAGAGGGAACCTAACCATTTGACACCATTCTCCCCCAAATGAATTCTAGATGGAAGTAAATATTAGTAAAACATTTCCAATGCCATACATAACAAACATCTAAAGAGTTTCCTCACACAGATCCAATTCATATGCTCTTATTTTTGTCTGATTAAATATTATTAAATGGTTTGATGACTTCCTTCTTTTCTTTCATTGTGACAGTAGAACTCGTGCTAATTAATGTTCACCATATATATTAACATTTTAATTTTAATATTTGATATTACATGCTTTTCGTACATCAAGAGCTAGATTAATGGAGGTATATATATATATATATATATATATATATATATATATATATATATATATATATATATATATATGTGTGTGACAATGTATAGAATAATTTAATTGATGCTATATCCATTCTTCAAATGCAACTAGCTATATCAGCTTTGTTTGCAAGCTTGTAATTGGTAAGCTTGCACAAGCTCATAATTGGCAAGATTGTGCAAGCTTGTAATTGGCAAGCTTGCACAAGCTTATAATTAGTAAGCTGGTGAAAGCTCATAATTGGCAAGTTTGCATAAGCTTGTAACTGGCAAGATTACATGGTTTCAAATTTAAACTTGTACAAAGTTATATTGCAAGCTTGCTGCAATCTTAAAATTAAGTGAATACAATAAGTCATTTTGAATTTTTTCAATGATCTTGAAGAAATAAAATTTGCCCATATGTAGTACAAGATAACAATCAGATTATGAGGTCAGGGCAATACTCGATTATTGTTTGTAAAAATTAATTGTGCGATGATACTCAGCTTAAGGCTTAACTGATTTTTCACTGTACATTACCAAAACCAAATTTGCAAGCTTAATTTTAAGATTGCAGCAAGCTTGCAATATAACTTTGATCAGAAGTATAGGCAAGCCAGGTTAAACAGTTTTTCTTTTGTGTGCAAATTTTGTGGGAATAATCTAAGCTCATCACACTACAAATATTATAAAAATAGTCACAGCTTGTTTAAGCTATTCATCTTGTCAAAGCTTGGAAAAGACTTGATAACCTGCTTGTTAACATGATCCAGTTTTCCATGCTTTGCAAGTATGGACAAAATTCAAACATACCAGGAATTCCTGCAATTCTAAGTTTGAAGGAATAAGTTGGATAATTTTTTTCAAGGCCAATGGATAAACATCTCAAGTTTCAAATATTATTATCAAAAAGACACTTTCTATCTCTCATTGATTTTGACTAATACGGATTAGTTTTCTTGTCATAATTTACTATTCCCTTAAACCTAAAAATAAAAAATCATTAGAAAAATGTCCCACTGTAGCAATTACAAATATAAAATAAAATAATTTAGCAATTTCACATCATGTGACCTTAATCTTGGATTTATATTGTTTTTTGTGTGTTTCTAATGCCATCTAATTCTCAGCACAACATAGGTTATACATGGCAGTCAGTAAAACTGGTGGAGGAAGAATCTGGGATAACCCTGGAAAGAACTAGTGACCCATGGGAAGCTACTGGCAAGCTTTCTGACATACCCACATTAGTAGAGTCTGATACTTGAACCCACAAGAAAACAGGTGAGAAGGCAAGTGCTCTCCCACTTGGGGCCTCATACCCTGGATTTATCAATTATAACTTTATAAGGGCTGAATTTCCTCAAGCACAGTCAAAGAATGAAGCTGATAAATAATGAATACTAGATACTTGGGGAATGTCGACTCATTACAGTGAATCAAAAAGGCCAGATTTAGCTCTAAATAACTTGATTGACCACTGGAACTGTGCATCATTTGAGAGGTACCTGCTAGATCCTGGTAACTTATCAATTGAACACCTCCAATATACCAAAAAAAAACAACAAATATGACACCCAAAGTGGGCCCAAAATCACTCATAATGGCTGTCAGAATAAAAAAAGACTGAAAATGCAGGAATTCCTGGTATGTCCTTGCATAAAGATGGCCACTACTGCTTAACCAGCTTGAAGCAGCTGTTCCATTTTTGTGTTGTTTTTCATGATATATGTACTTGTCTATTTTTGTCTACATTATTGTGTTTCATCATGCACAGGCTGTTCAGTTCGTACGCGTTTCTTCATCTCCATGTTTTGGAAATGAGAATAAGAATTTTTCTCAGCTGTCTTGCTTCTCTGCTACAATGATCTTGTTCTTAATGGACCCTCATTAATTGCTTTAAATGATCACTCCTTGGCTCTTCATACTAAATTGTGCCCAAGACTAAACAAACTGGGACTACATTCATCATTACTTAAAGGAAGCAACAACAAAAAAAATGTTTCAAAGCTGACCAGTGTAGAACGGAAGAATTCCAGTTATCTCCATTTCACTCTTTCTGGCTAAACAATTTAAAAAATTTAGCTGTTATTTACATAATCTGTTGCAAATCCATATTAAATTATCAATCTTTGTGTCAACTATCAAAGAGAAAACACTGTATTGCATTATTCAATGCCCAATCAGTAGGACCACTAGAAATGCACACAGAAATAGTTAATTTTATCAATGATCAGAATATTGACATCTTCTTCCCGACAGAAACATGGCTAAAAACATCAGGCAATGAGCCCAAGTGCACAGATCTAACACCCAGCGGTTACTCCGCCAATTCGTTACCCCACCACTTCGTGGAGATAGAATTGCATTCATCACAAAGAATTCCATGATAAAATGTGTAGAGGTGTATTTCTGATGTGAAATCATGGATGACATGTAACAAGCTGCAGATGAATGATGATAAAACTGAGGCCATTCTGATCACAACACAAAGACTTTCTCATTCACATCCTTTACCTCAAACAATAAATATCACCAACACCAACATTAAATTCACAGTCAGTACAAAACCTAGGTGTTACTCTGGACAGTACTATGACACTGCACCAGCATGTCATAAACATATATCTCTCCTCACCCAGCTCAACATCAGAAACATTTCTGACATTATCCAATCAAACAGGATGCGATGGCTGGGCCATGTTGAGCGTAGTAAAGGGGGGATATCCAAGGTCCGTTCCTTCAAAGTTACTGGACGTCGAGCTCCAGGCAGACCTAAACTAACATGGGAAGAGTTGACAAAAAGAGACAGAAAGACGTTGGGGCTGAGTGGAATCAATCCACAGGACCGTAGAGCCCGGAAGAAAGCTTTGAATACTCTCACGACAAAACATACAGGCCTACCCTCGTTAGAGGATTAATAAAAGGCCTGGATAATCAAAATGGATGATGATGATGATGATGATGATGAAGGCTGCATATCTTGAGCTGAGAAGCATCAGCTCCATTCGCAAATATCTTTCAGTTGATGGCACTAAAACAAATGTGAATTCATTAGTACTTTCAAGACTGGATTATTGTAACTCAATATTCTGTCTGCTTCATCTCAATATCTACTCCAGAAACTTCAAAACACATCTGCTCAGATCATTCTTAGAGTACCACGGTCAGAGCACAGCTCCCTGTTGCTCTGTACACTACACTGGCTATACAGTCGATCCAGAATCAAACACAATTTTTTTTATCTGGGCTACGTTTCACTGCATTCCAGTCCAACATGCCTATCTGGTCTCACCCATGTGTACACACCAGCAAGATACTTACATTTCTCTTCTGACAATCATATACTAATTATACCCACTATGAAAACAAAGTAATATAGACGTTCTTTTGCATACCAGGGCCCAGCAACGTGGAATGAATTGCCAAATGAAATTAGACACAAAGACACAGTGATCCTTTTTAAGAATGCTCTTAAAACTGACCTCTTCTGACTGCAAGAACAAACTTAAAGACCTAATAATGTTCACTAAATTAAATATTATTTAAATTTTTTTTGTTTTCTAATTTCATGGTGTTTGTCTTGTTTTCTGTAGTCATATCATTATATATTTAGTAAAATGCTTAGAGCTGCTAAACATTAGGCACTATACAATGTCTTCATTGTTATTATTATTATTTATATAATTAACAGCCTAATGTAACAGCAGCTGCCCAAGAAATATGAGATGTTTTTGTCTTAGTGTTGACTGCACAGGGTTTCTACTTTTGTATCTATATCTGCATTTTTGATTCAATATAACCATCGTTTGTCTAGTACTGAAAGGCTTTTATACAAACCTACACTTATATCAACATGACTCATGTCAAAAAGCTGCCTATGTTGTTAAAAATGCAATGTCCCAGCCCATGGTCTTTAGTTACAATCAAATTTGTCATGCTTATTTTGACATCAAGATAAAAAAACAAAACAAATGTATGTGTTGACAGAAGCCTTAGGTCCTAAACAGAACAAATCTTTTGTTTTCTAACTGAATATGTCAACAAGCTGCCAGTTCCAACTCATACTTTATTCTACAATAATTGATACTGCCACCAGGATTTCATGTTGCCATTACAATAACAAACAGCATTTGTTTGGCCTAGCATGATTGGTTTTATTCAGCAACTTCAAAAAGGCATGCACAATTCCTTAAAGAAAGTCAGCCCCAAACTTGAATAAAAGTAATAGAGTTTGGTCAACTGAACATTTTCCAAAGTGACTAGAACACATTTATTGTGCCATTAATATTCCTTTCTGGAAAAAAGTAACTTTATACTTACAATGGCAACCAACAAAAATGACACAAAACACAAATTAAAATTACAATCTCTTAAAACTTGATATCTGGCCATGAAGGAAGTTGAAGGTTGGATTTCCCATAAAGATGTTTGTGAAAAATGTTCACTTCTTGACAGGTTTTTATTTCCCTATGAATAAAAACCTCATTACCTAGGTAGCCTCAGCAAGATAATTACATTTATTGTCTCAGGTAGACCAAAATCTATGCCAATTTAAGTACATGTACATGTAGAATGTAAACAACAATTATACAGCCATTATGTTAATGGTGACAATGAATATTGCAGTTAATTGTGTGTGTGCGCGCATATGTGTGTGTGTGATTTCAATTTATAACATAGCTTAAACAAAAGTTCAGTCATATTGATACGATGTCTGCAGTCTAAAACCAGGCCAACCAGTACTAACACTAATCTTTAAATGCTGATTGCCTAGTGAGGCAGCTGTTAGTACCATTTTTATAAATCTTTGGTATGACTCAGGCAGGGTTTGAACCAGGGATCTACTGTATCCAAGAGAGACATTCTAACCACTTAGGCCACTGGAATGGTCAGTTAATTGTTTAGTGACACATGTTAGTTAAGAATAGGATAAAAATCCAACATTCCAAATAAGTGCACCTGAAAATTGAAAGCAATACATGTATTTGAATTGCTCCTTTTTTGGCTAGGGTACTTCAACATTTTGTCCTTCTAATGATCTTAGATTTGGGATATCAGTCACTTCTCTTTCTGGAAAATGGTGTTTAGGTAAGAGGAGGCAGATTTTGTAATGCTTAGTATATTTTTTTTGCCTTTCTCAAAAATATTCTTTCATGTATTGGTAATACTGATTGTAAGCATTGTAGTTTGAACATTTTCTGTTTTCTGATTCAGAATTATTTTACATGTTCTTTACTGAAAACTGGAAATGTTTCTGGCATTTGTAGTAGTTGTGTTTCCCCAAATATATTAAAGCAGTCAAGGTGCATTTAAATTTAGCTTTTGTAAAAGGTAACTCTCTAATGTAATGGAATTAAGGAACTGATTTTCTTAATATAGTGAATGTTAAAGAGTGTATATTCTTTGAAATATAATTAATATGATGAGACCCATTGCAAGTTAGTATCTACAAATATTCCAAGAATTCTAACTAAACACATTATTTTCAGATCAATGTTATCACACAAAACATGCAGCATATCAGTTTGCAATCTTACTCTTTTCTGCCATGTAGTCATCGAGACTTGTTTTGTTCATATTGAAGATCATACCATTGTCATTGTACCCTATTTTAAGTCTGATGAGAGCAGTTGGAAATTTTATTTCAACTTCAGCTTGGTTGCTTTCAGCATCAAACAAAGTAGTGTCAAGATGCATGTCAGTTGATGACGCTGCTTGTCCTATTTTGGGGGGAAGGTCATGAAAAACAAAACAAATAACAAGAGCCCCAAGACAGAACCTTGTGGCACTCCACAACTTATCATTTTAGTTTAAGATAGGTGTCCATATAAAATTACCTGTTGAGTCCTACTGCTCAAGTAGGATGTGAACCACTTGAGTACATTCACTACATTGATCGATTCTGAATTTTTCAAGAACAATTTCATTATCTACTTGATTGAAAGCCTTTCACAAAAATCATTACCAACTAACGTTCCTTCATCTTAGGCTTTCAGCCACTTGTCAGTCTTAGAGACAAGTGCAGTTGCACCACAATGATCTTTTCAAAAGTCAGATTGATTTTCATAAGTAGATTGTGATCATTTACATAGTTCATAAAAGAACTTGCTACATGCTTTCCAAGTAATTTGGAAAGGGATGCAAGAATTGATATGATTCTAAAGTTATTTTGATCCAGCTTTTTATAGTGATATTACTTAGGTAGTTTCCAAGATTTGGAAAATTTACTTGTTCTCAAATTGTTATTACACAGAAATTAGTATATGCAGCTGTCATAATATATGTCTTGGACCTATCATATCAAGTCCTGTAGATTTATAAACATCTATATTTGTGCGGTATTTTAACACAAATTTGGAACTTATTTCTGGGAGTTCAAATTTAGTATCAATTAAAGTTTGTGGAACAAACAGGTTTCAATTCTGAATGATTAGTCTGATTGTGTTGTATAATCTTGGAGGCAACGTTTACAAAGAATTCATTGAAAATATTTGCAAAGTCATGGATCATAATTATGGTTTCCATCATTAATTAGTAATTATATACATGTATCTGTCTTTATTTTCATGCTCCAAATTCCTTAAAAAACCTCCAGATATTTTTTATCTTTGTTGTCTTCAAAACTTTGTTGGAAGTGGTTTCTTTTTGTTTGTTTAATCATAGTCTTAACTTAATTTCTCCAGATTTTGTATTTATCTTCACTACCTACAGATTTCAAGTTGTCTTGTCTCTCCATAGTATCTAAAATTTCTGTGGTGACACAGTCATGTTGATGATCATACTTAACTACATATGTCTTCAAGGGTGTAAGCTTATTAATCCTTTGCTTCTCATATACAAATCTAACCCTCTTACCTGTGCCTCCCATGTGACGTTCTCAACGTCATACCCTTGCTCACCATAAAAAAAAACTCACATAAACTGTAACGCAACGTAATCATCATCAAAAATTATATTCTTACATTGCTGGAATAGTCTTAAAATAACCTAATCATTTCCACAACAAGTTAATATTAGTTTTCAATGTCAGATTATCGAAAGTTATTATTTGTTATCATTGATAAAAACAACTACTAATGCACAAATTACTTTGACATAATCACATCAACTTGTGCTTTGAAACTTTAAAAATCAATATGTAAATAGCAATATTTAATTAGGATATTTGGTGACATTATTTTTGAAAATATTTAACTGAAACTTTTCACTGCCATGTTCATGTTAAATTCTTCTTAATATGTTAGAAGTCACAAGTTAACCTGACAAGAGGCAGACACGTAATAATAGCGGACATCGTGATATCTAGTCAGTGCTTGTTCATTAGACAGGCCGTAATTGTAGTTTATTTGGCACATACATTAAGGAATACATAAAATTCAGAAGAAACATGATATAAACATTCTGTGATTGAATATTTAGCTGTTTAACAACAATATTAGTCCTTAATATATTACACAATGCGATGTTGGATAATTCAATGTGGTATATATAAGGTCAAGGCTGTTTTTTTAAGTTTTATATCACTCATTTTGTAATGATAATTTTGTAATGATAATAACATAACATGGCCAAGAAACTCATATCTAACAAACAGAAAATAATTTTACCAGTACATACTAATTACTACCAACAATTATCAATAATTTGTTTTCAAAATAATTTCAGCATGTATGGTCAATATTAAGAAAATCCCTATTTCTAACAATAGATGCACCCACATGTCATGCATGGCACCATTTTACTCTTAGTTGTAGTGTGATTCAGTTGGATATGAGACTTTATTTAATGCACTTTAATGATTCATTTCATTGTTGATGAAAAACTCTGGTACTGTTTTGTCAGCAACAATGAAATTAAGCATCAACATTATGATGTTATACAAATTTGAAGCTTGAAATTACTTGTACTTTTATGTAACTAATCTAGATTTTTCAATCAAAATTCAATGGCTTTCACAAAAAACATATTGTACAAAGTTATTTGTTGACTTAACATGCTGTCCATGCACAGGCTTATTAAAGGTTATTAAAAATATTTCATACCTAGTTCATGTTATTTGTCATTAGCGACATGGTTAAGGATATGTAAATCTATCTTGTAGGCCTATGCATGTATATATGTAACAGAAAAATAATAATCTACCTAATATGTTACATTTCATTGAAGAGCTGATCTCAAAATATAAATATCAACTATTTAGCAAATCACTTCTCAGAGTTTCATGTTAAGGAACAAAACAAACAAACAAACATGACAATAAGAAAAAAACCATCTACAATTGTTTTGGAGCACATCACAGCTACTCCTCTAAAATGAACACGCTTTGATGAAACAGGCTGTGGCATTCTATGCAGCATAGATGAATGCTGCAAATGACACAGCCAAATTTTGTTTCTTTACAACTTTTATACTTCATGCTTGGTACAGTATTTGCAGGTGGACATTTTCCTTTTAAGTGTCTGCAGGTCTCAGTATTGTCATGTGTCACTAGGGCTATAGAAAGTGGATTATTTTCTTGATAAATAATTTAATGAAGTATTTATGAAATTTTAATCAAACTTTAAACATGACCAGTGAATGAAAAGTTCAATATTTTTAAAATTATTATTATGAAAAGTGTCAGTGTGTGTGTGTCATGAGCTTGCCACCTTAGTGAAGAACCTGGATGAAACATCTTCCAGATTTGACATGGAGATAAATGCCGAGAAGACAAAGCTGATGACAAACAGTGGCAAACAAATCTCAACCCAGATTCAAGCAGAGGACAGGAACTGGAAACAGTGGGCCAATTCAAATATCTTGGTTCCATAATCATGGAAGAGGGATCAAGAGCAGAAATTTTGTCACGAGCAGCATAAACAACGGCAGCTATGTCAAAGCTAAGACCGATCTGGAGAGACAAGAACATCTGTCTGAAAACTAAAATCAGACTATTGAGAGCACTAGTCATCTCAATCTTTCTGTATTCATGCGAGGCCTGGACCCTGACAGCAGAATTACAACAAAGAATTCAGGCACTTGAAATGAGATGCTACAGAACCATCCTTGGCATCTCTTACATGGACCACATCACAAATGAACAAGTACGCAACACCATCAGGCACAAAGTAGGCCATTATGAAGACCTCCTCACCATTGTCAAAAAGAAAGCTGAAATGGTATGGCCATGTCACTAGAGCCAACAGTTTATCCACAACAGTACTGCAGGGTAGTGTCCAAGGTGGTAGAAGGAGAGGTAGACAGAGAAAAAAGTGGAGTGACAACATCACAGAATAGACCAGGAAAAGTTTTGCAGAGACACAGGCATTGGCACATGATCGAGTCAAGTGGAGGGAACTGGTCAGATGTTCAGCAGCACAGTGCCTCAATGACCACACTAGGTCAAGAGACTGATGATGATTATGAAAAGGTATGCATTTACATTTCAGATATTCATGAATTTAATGTTTAGATTTTTGTATGGCGATATGATAGATTGATGTTGTGTGGTTAAAGATATATGTTTCTATGTGTATATGATATACACACATAAGTGTCTTTTGTTATATATACAATTTTAACCATTAATATATTATGAGTTTTTGTATTTTTATTTTTACAACTATCAAACTGCTGTAATAATGAAATACAATACAATATGTATGTATGTGAATTTCTTGTATGATCTCTACATGTGAGAGTGTGTCTGTCATGCAATTTACTGTTGGAAAGAAATACATTATTTGTTATGAATGTAGAAATGCATACAAACTTTCATCAATGGTTTGATGTTGGCGAGGCTTGTTTGTTTTCTCAACGTTTGTCAGAACTTCATCCAGTATTGGATATATTTTGTGAAATTTGTCACGCTTAGGGTGATCGGCAGGAAAATTTGTGTTGTCATCATTTAGGTGAATGTACTGAAGGAGTTTTACAAACCTGTGTGGCATTACATTTTTGATTCCTATAATGGATAATAAAAAAAAATCATTTGACTAATAAAAACTATAATCAGGAGCTTTGATTATCCCCATGAAGACCAACATGCCAAGAATGGCAGACATTTCAGGTACACTGGTCTCTGTACAGATAACATCAATGATTTCATGATCCACATTTTGTTCAGCTGCAAATTTATTTGTTTCACTTACAATCTTTTCAAAACGTCCAACTGGAAAATATAATTGGAAATAGTCCAGTTCTGGTGCTATTTCCGGCAAATTATGTGATGGTCCTGACTGCTGAGTAAATGGACTTCTGTCAATATTTCACAACTGCAAACCATTTTGGCTGATCATCATCAATGTCACTTGAGTCTGATGACATTTCAATGTTAATATCTGATTAAAGAATTTCAGATCGCTTGTCATTAAAGGCATCATTGTTTAAAAAGTTTGGTATTTCATTGGAACTGAATCCAGAAAAATTGTTTTCACTTCCAGACAAATCACTGTAATCAACAGACAAAGACGACATTGGGGAATGATGAAAACAGGAAATTCGCTAAGTAAATAAAAACAATTCACTTCTGGTATCATCTGTTATAATATTTGATTGAAACTTTGAATATTGAAATGAATGGAAGAAATGAACAACACAAACATTCTTAACTGTGTTATTTTGTTTCAAATTCCCTGCAGTTACAGCAGATTTTGTGTTTTAAACATGTTAATGCTACATTATACACTACAATGTATGGATAAAGGCTTGCCGTATATGCTACGCATTCTAAGAATGTGATTTTCCACATAAAGAACATGATGACATAATGAATTTATACTACTACTTATGTAAAATTCAGCATCATATTTGGAAAATTATGATCATGAGTAACTTACACATGTTGAAAAGGCCATAATATTTATATCAAATTGAGGTAATCCAATCAGCTAACGACTCCATTTTTGATGCGGCCATAGAAAAAAAACCTCTGTATAATTGGTCAGTTAAATTTAGATTTATTTGTTCTAATGTTAGGAAATATGAAACTAAAATCAAATGTTAGCAAAGATATTTTATTTTTTACCAGTATCTAATTACGGCGTGGCGAATCAACATTTAAATGGAAGATGCATCATATTCATAGTTGATACTGTGTAAGGCATAGAAATGCATTGATGGAGCAAAGGTAAAAGTATAGTTATGCATAGACGGGGGGGGGGGGGGGGGCCAAGGAAAAGGCGTAGAAAATCGTATCTGCGGAGTAATGGGTTAAGGTTTAAAGACTAACATGTTAGCAATAATTAAGATTTCCAAAAATAGATCAGACCAAGTGCTGAAATATATTCAGTATCATCAAAAGTTTTGTTAGTATTCCCGGGTATTTGCTCTAAATCCTTTAAGAAATTTTCATTATTGAAAGTTTTAAAAGACCTGTATGTGATAATTATATGAACATTTTTTTCTCCTAGACTGTTATGTTTCTTTTGAGTAAAATTGCAAAATGATCACATATTTGAAACATTTCTTTAATATTTGTGTATATATGGTCTGCAAGTGTTTATGAATTGGATATTACCTAAGTGGCTTCAATAATTGTGAAATCCCCAAAGGTTCAAGAAAATCCGACCAATGTTTCTTTATTTGTTCAATTAGGAGGTCCCTATTTATTTCACCTAATATGTAAAATTCTTTCTCTTCACTGATAACTATTTTTAAAATTAAAAATCTTCATTCTAGTCAACATTTGAGGATGGATGCCTAAGCATTAAACCCTTAAAATAGGGTTTCACTTCTTCTGGAATGATCCAAATCCATATTGATTAAATTTTTTCAGATTCAAGATCCATCTTTCTTTTGTAAACTGAACCATTGTTGACATGTGCTAAGAGTCCACCACCTGCATTCGTGTCTCTGCAAACAGGTGTGTCATATCCATCAATGCAGAGCAAATTATCATTTGGACTTTCAGTCAGTTCTGTTTTTGATATGCCAAGCAAATGTACATTGTCATCTGGAAAGTTAAACTTGACCCATTTTCTCTCTGATACACTGCTCCCTCGATAACTCACACACATCGAGGTCTAAAAACATTGACCACACTATAAGTGAGGCGTGAGTTATTGAGGAACCTATAATAATAATAAAAAACAATATAAGGATCAACACAACGGCATTGGGGGGTGGTGGTGGTGGCAGATTTTATATATTGTCGAGGAACCTATAATAATAATAAAAATCAATATAAGGATCAACACAACGGCATTGGGGGGTGGTGGTGGTGGCAGATTTTATATATTGTTGAATACTCACTTTATAATTGTACTGTGATTAACTGTGCATAAATATCTTTTTATAATGGTGTAGTGTTTTTTCCTCATAGAGTAAGATCAATTTCAGAATAAATTACCGGTTACTGAGGAATTAATCAAAAACATTATTCCTTGGTGGTTTCCATTTGGTTAACATGTGTACCACTTCACACATTGTGAATTATGTCACTAAATTTTGTGTTGAATTGGATACATTCTAGTTTTATTGTTTTATCCAAATTAGACGTACTTTATAATACAAAAGATCAACTCTCTTTTCGAGAAACAATGTTGATCGATCGATTGATAGATATATTTGATTGAGGTAGAAGTAAAATGAAAAAAAAAAAGAACAAGGGTTAATCATTACCAACATGAATTTTGTGGGTCTACAAATTTAAAACATTGTAAATTAGAACACTTTTATAAAAATGGCACGTGTGATATGCTTGACAAATGACAATTCACTTTTTTAAAAATCAGTTAATTTTTTGTGTTACTCCCCAATTTTGCTGCCACTGAGCAAAATCGTCCCTTGCTTGATTTGATACACAAGACATAATGAAAGTGATAAAACAACACAGGTCTCTTTTAATGGATTATTTTAGTGCAACAAAAATTTTGCCAAGTTGTTGATCAAAACAAAGCCGGCAGGACACACAGATTGGTTGCATTCGTGGAGACATAACTCTTTATACAGACATTTGCATTGCTTGTTTTTACAAAAATGTACATTGTATTGATGTCATTTTTATCCTTTTTGCTATCTTTGGACACATTCTCATGCATAGTAGATTTCTTAGTCCTGTTGAAAGTATTATTTGCAGTATTTACATTCTGCTTATTCCTGTCATAAATGCTGGTTGTGTTGTCATCTTTACTGCTAGAGGAACAAATTACATGGACACACAAATTGGTTGCATTCACAACATAGGGAATTTAAGATGCCAAATTTGTTTATGTAAGTTGGATCTGGATTTACCTGATATCCTTTGGGATTTTCAGTTGATAAGAGTCTGGGAAAAGTTTTTTGCACTTTGGCTTTGTGGTCTATCTTATAACATACCCAGCAAATAATTTCCTTCTGGGATTATTGTGAATTTATTCATAGGGATTCTGGACAATTCCATTATGATATATCAAAACTGTTCACTTATCAGCAAATCATCTGAGGACCTGGAATTCATTTGGAACACTTGATTCATTTGGAAATGTGTATAACTTTTAGGACTGTTTTGGATTTAATTTATAATAATGTTAAGTCCTCTTAATTTTCACTTTAAAACTAAGAAAATTAAATTATTTGCCAAGTTTTACAAAAATTGTATGTTTTGCTTCTTTCTGTTACTTAGTTTAATACCATAGACTTGTAACTGATGTGCAATAACCATTATTAATCTTTCTGTCATTGTCACCTCAACTTTAACCTTTTAATCCATAAATCAATAGACTTATTCCTTGCTCCAAGTGCAATGCTATCAGCTAAGTGTGGTTCAGGCCTGTAATTTGAACTAATGTTATTGTGGCTGAAACCTTTTTCTTCATTCAACCAAAATGATCTTGAGATCATACCCCAAACCATTCACAGGGTTTGGTCATGGTAGAAGGTGGGGAACATGAGTTAATGTGCAGAAAATAAGGAGGGAACAGGTATAAAAATGGATAACATCATAAATTCCACCGTATGTCAGACATATTAAAAAGGCATACAAGGCTAATGTATCTATGCATACTTTGCTTTTGTCAAAGCTTCAGATTCAGTGGCTGAGGAGTATAGAGTCAGACCCTTCTTGATCACAGGCCTAAAATTGCAGATTTTCTGAAACCATTCCTGCTGCTTTCCAGCATCATTCAGATAGTCTTCATCTGGTGGGCAAAGATCCTGGATCATTGTGCATAATCCAAGGATATCAAGCATCTATGGAAATAAATTGAAAATATTTTTTACCTTAATACCATAGCACTGTAACAATATATTTAATCTAGTACAAAATACAAGTAAAATTATGATCATTTGTAAGCAATATTCATGCAAAAGTAAATGCAATATTAATCTGCAGAATTAATCTATAGTTATTCCATCAATTATGAACAAACTAAACATTTTGATTTTCTCTCATATAATTTAAAAAAACTGCTAAAATGTAAGAAGAATATCTAATACTGTGCCCTTTTAATTTGTTAGGGAAAAGAGATAAACAGAATGTTTTAAAATGACGATAATACTACAATATATGTACAGTTTATCATTGCAAATTTGTAGGATCAAGTAAATAAATAAAAGGTTAATTAAAACTTGCAACATGGAATCAAAACCTTTCTCTAAAAGTGGCTTACACACCGACTCCATGGGGACCTGACTGGTAAAGAGTCTTCTGGTAGAAACTACATGTTGATATGAATTTCCATCGAGAAGTTGCAATAACAAGATTTTCAAGAGGACTGTCACAGTGGCCATATTGTATGTCAGATTGGCACGACTTAGGAAAAACAGGTGATCATAACAAATCTTCTCTTGAAAAAATCATAAAATCATGCTGAGATGACTTTCCATTGAGGAGGAGTAGCAATAGCAAGATTTTGAATATGGCTGTTTTATCATAGAGCTATAAGCTGATACAATGCTGAAACACAGGTGTGACAATACCATCACAATACAGACTCCTGCCTTAATCATTTGTCTCTGCATGTGATTGTCACTGTAATAGCATTATAAATATACAGCAAAGTTATTGGTATTACCTGAATCGGTCTTAAAATATTAAATGCCAAAATCATTGTTGTGTCCATACTATGGGGAAATAAGAGATTGCATGCAGTACCTTTTCTATGACAAGACAACAATGTCAGGAGTTTGTTAAAATTCTAATTCAAATTTGTTCATTTTCCCATTTTACCTTGGGATCAAGGTTTTGGTCATAAAAATTTACATCAAAGTTTGGTTCAAGTTCTTTCACTTGTCAATATATCTAAACCTTAAATAGATATTCATCATATGTTCATTATGACACTAAAACAATTCTTTCTTGTGGCCACGAGTGGTTGAGTGGTCTAAAGCACTCTCCGTTACAGATCACTGCCATCTCACCTCTGCATGGGTTCGAGTCTCAGATTCAGTCAATGTGGGTATGTGAGAAAGCTTGCCAGTAGCTTCTTGTGGGTCGGTGGTTCATTCCGGAGGTTTTCCCTGGTTCTTCCTCCACCATTAATACTGGCCGCCATGTATAGCTAATCTTGTGCTGAAAAATGGCATTAAACCCTACAAAAACAAAACAAACAATTCTTTCTACAATATATTTGCCTACCTCTGTGACCATAGGTCATTGTTAGAGCCATAGCAAATCTGTGTTTAATGTTTCTTCATATCTTTATATTTTCTTAACCTTTGATGGATTTGCTTCATACTTTGCATGAAGCATTGTGAAGCTAAGACAATTCATTCCTTTGATTTTTGGGCAGGGTTCTTACAGAAATCTGAATGATAAATTCAAAGACGTTTCCCAAACTTTCAAAGACCACAAACATAGATTTCCATATATTTCAACTATGAACACGTGATTATGAACTTCTGCTATGGTCTATTGCTTGCAACTATTGCTCAGATCTAATGTTTTGCAAAGCTTGATATTTTTTGTTATATATAATGTACAGTAAAACCAGTCCAAGCATTCACTAATACTCAGCAGTAATCTGTTCAAAGTGGCCATTCTAATTTCCTGTCCTGCATGTAGTGATCACATGCTTTCTGTCATTAATGGTCAGATGTTTACTAACCAAACTATGGTTTCTCCCCATCTAAGAGGGTATGCAAAGTGACCACTCACTCTGTGCAAACTCAAAATTTGCTTCATACACGAGGTATTATTGAAATAATGGAATTGTATGTGAATAGATGTGCAAACATTTCTTATCTTGCCTGCACTTCTAACTCTAGTCAGAGGCAGTTACATGTTTTGAAATAAAACTTGCACAAACTGGTAAATGAAACAGTCATTCCTTCTGTTTTACAGTCATATGTAAGCTGTCAGTCACAGTAAAAATAGTGTGTTGTCATGGTTCACAAAAGAAACTAAGCTCTGTAATTGTTTTAAGTCGGTGATGATTTTAATTTATAGGATTGATTAAAGTGAGCAGAATACAGTAATCTTATGTGGAACATTAATTTGGGAGAGAACAACATGTACAAAATTTTGGACATTGTTCAACAGTACAATACAAACAATACAAACAACATAATAAAAAATGGACCCCTCATCCAATAAATTGATTTTCCTCACAATGGGATGGAACTATATAGCTCCTTTGTGTAGAAGTTTGGTGATTTCATTATATATAATTGTTTTCTGCTCAGTCAAGACTGGAATTACTTTAGGAGAAAAGGACCGAAAAGGCATGAAATCAAATTCGATTTTGTAACCCAAAACTGTTTGTAAACTCCACGGATCATGAGTAAAACCACTCCATACAGCAAAACATTGTTTCAGTTTTTCAACAGAACTTACCTCAACCGATTTTAATTTATGAGCCTGTTTAGGGAACTAGTATAGGCAGGTTTCCTTCCTCTAATGGAATATTAGTATTGATACCTGTACAAAGTTATAGCACTGTAAGGGTGAGATTGAAATCTTGCCCTTGGATAGAACTCTGAACCTCTCATGGGTCCATCACCTCAAACACCACAGCCTCTAGTACAATCTGTGAATAAGTGCAAAATTTTCTTTGGCAAGTGCAAACCCAGTGTCACATCTTTTAACCTCCTTGGCCACATCATCCCCAAAAAGCATGGAAGTTATGGGGGTATGCATTTAACACAGACTGGAATATTTCCGTTTCAAATGTGGTCGAATCATGTACCTCCTTCTCTGGGAGATGTGATATTGTACCTGACCCATAAGGGTAATAGCATCTGAAATTAGGGTCTTTGCCTTTTCATTAGCGGCAATCTGAGGCTTTAATAATTCTGCTAATTGGACAATTGGCATAATGCTTACAGCAACAAGATTTTGGATATCCCTAAAGGCTTTGTCATAAGAGTGAACTCATTTATTAAGGTCATTCCAAATTTCTTGATTGACAAGTGGTGGGCCAACCTATCACAGTTTTCTGAGATCTTGTACTTCTGTATAAAGGAAGTGCATGCAGCGTTAACACCATTGCTGAGGATTTTGGTATGTGCTCTCCTTACTGGGAGTTTTCAGTTTGGGTAACTGCCACATATCAGCATTGTTAGTAGAAAGACAGTTGTAATCAGGCTGCAAAGCTTCAAACAACACCCCATTGATTTTTTCCACTCAAAAATAAAAACAATTTGCTCGAGTGGTCTACCTGCATTACCCTCTACTGGGGTAACATCAACATTGCTATATGACAATATGGCCCTTCATTTTCAACTTCCACATGTAACTCCGGTAACGGTTTGCCAAACAGGGCATCAATGTCATTGACATCTGCCATAACAGGCTGCATATCATGTAGATACAATTTTGTATTCAACAGCTCAATATCGGTTTCCAACAGGTTATTTATATCTATGAGATTGGACGTCTTCGACTGCCCGACATTTTGTACTTGTTTTGTTGCCATAACTGGCTTGCGTTTTGCCACTTCCTGAACTCTAGTCAAAACAGACTTTTAATTTTTTGTCTCTAGTTTTCTGTTTTTTGTGGCTTCACAATTCCTTTCCCTCATGAGGAACTTGCCGCAGCTTCACAAAAGGGTGCAATATCCTCAGGCCCAAAACCCAAAAATTCCGAGTCGGCTACGAGGTCAGTAATTGAGAGGACATCGTCTGCTTCAGTAGCCATTATGACTAAATAAAAATAAACTATAACAGAGAGCACATATAGCTTGGACTACATCCCAAGCTGGCTACGACAAACCTAGACACGTGTCTATTATTTACCATTTTGTACTTACAACGCCAGAATAAATATGAGAAATCTCATGCGGGTGGCTTGTTTATATAGGCTACCTCGGGTGACATCACATGTCAGACAAAAAAGTGTTCTTTCTTTGAAGAGCGCCATTTCCGCCAATGACAGAGTAACATGCTATGTATACATGTGATGCTGAAGGCTTTACGAAAAATAATGAGAATGCTATTTGGTCCATGGAATTTATTCAAAAACAGATTTAAAAATGTGCAAATGTATACAGAGGTCATCTGTGTACAATGGTCAGTTGTGCCCTTTCCCATGGGTAGCTGCTGTTCTGTACATAAAAGTAAAAAACAATATTCTTCTGAATATTATTGTTTTGTACATTTCTCACTTGTACTCCCACCCATTCCCTTGGATTATTCATCTCTACGTTTTCATGTTATATGATGGTTTAGTATAAAATGTAATTATAAGTTATGAAGCCAAACTAATACATTATATGGAAAGGTAGGTATCTGTACTTCTCTTTGCAGATTTACTTACAAAAAAGCTACAAAAATGCCACCATAGAAATGTTGGAAATGACTATCAAGGGTCATCCAACAACAAAAATATGGATCAGGGGAACATATGGGTTTTTCTCTAATAGCTACCTCAATGCATTATCTCAACACTTACAAACTGATCTGAATTTTCCTTTTCCATTTTGTTGACAGTCTCAGAGCACTTTGGCCACACTTGATTAATGCTATGGAAGTACTGAAGATCCTGAATTATTCTGTTGTAACATTCATGGACCTGGACAAACCTAGCCAAAATACTGGACTCAATATCTTTATGTAGCAAGTCTGACATGTCCTTGACACAGCTGTAAACAATCTGAAAAAATGATATCCATAATTAGTAGATCATTACCGGTATTATCTACTTGAGAACTTTCAAAATATCATCATGTTGTATACATGTAGTTGCAAAAGTGGGTATACCGGTGATATGATGACCGGGTTACTTGTCATACATAATGCTTTACTCTGTAAAACCATAGTTTTCCTATCCCAAAGTCTAGAGCACAAAGTTAACTAAATTTTATTACAATTCATAAACAATTTCATTTTTCTTTTTAAAAATGATAAATGTTTTTAGTAATGTGTAATTCAAGCTATTTTGACAAGAATAACTTCATGTGTAAGCAAGCCCTTATAGAATATACCCTTCATTAGAAAATTACATTAAAATATTGCAAATTCACTAAGGTTTTATGAGTACGAAATAATGCATGTCATGGTTGTTATGAACTACAAGTTTAAAGATACAATGCAAAATTCCATTATTAAAGAGAATGTTTCCTTTCTCCCAACATATTCTTATCTATTTAAGTACCTTGATGACAATGCATATAATTTCTGCCATACCACAAAAATGTATTCATAAAACATTTTTTTGTCAAACAAATTAATAAATTCTCAGCATGTCCATTTTTCTTTAATAAACTGCCATGATGCATAACAACAGGGTTGCACCTAGGGTTCTATGAGGATTGGACACTGCATCTCAATGGGATCATAAAATGAGTATTCAGCCATAACAGCACTGTTATCCCCCTTCCCGAATTTTTATATCCAGTGTCACCTTTCAAAATTTTTCAAGATCCCTCAGTAACTTGCACCCTTGCTTACAGGGAACTTTATTTTGTTTGCCTCAAAACTAGGTGAGTTCCTGATGGAAAGGTGTATATAGATATCATGCTATAATGACTTATCCGATAAATTTGTAATTCTTATTTTTTGCAATGCTTACAATACTCAAGGTATTGACATAAAAATTAACAAAATGTAGCTTGTGCGTACAGCACTGGACTCACAATCCAAGGATTGCTGGTTTAATACCTCTCTGGTGACCCGAGCTTGGCTGCCTTGGTGTGGACCGTATGGCATTGGGAAGATACTTAGATCCTATTTCCTCTGCATGATTTAGCCAATAATGTGTTAAAAATGCCAATAAAACCAACAAAAACAAAAACCCACACATTTATTTAATTTTTTCCTTTACAAAATCATTATTACCTTATGTTCAATGGTTGTCTGGGCATAATAGACCATGTAGATGACATCTTCTGCATACATACTAACAACTTCTTCTGCGGAAACATTTCCTTCAAGAGTCTGAAGCAGCTGTCCTAGTTTGGTCTCTTTCAGAATATCCACCATTTTCTCACTTTTTTCTTTAAAAAAAAAAAAAAAAATAAAGAAATAATTACTGTACAACATGAAGTTGCAGAATCTTAATATTAACAGCATCATGGATTTAAAAACAGTTACATTCTTACATATGTAACAAATATGAATATTGAATCAAAGTTCTTGATTGTGGAGGAAAACAGTGGTGATAATAAAAACTGCTTGATATCTAATATAATGGAACAAATTTAAAACAACTTAATTATGATGAACTTAACCATAAATATTAGCTTATATGACCAACTAGTTATCATAATTACTTCTGTGTTATAACCGTATGTACACACTGCAGCCACCAAATTAATAATATGCACACAATACAGCCAATTAAATAAATCCAAATCCAACTGAATACACAAACAATTACTTACAAAACTCATTTAAAAGGTACAAATGTTCAAACTGAATTTGCCAAAGTCAAGCAGGTACAGAGTTTAAAGTGAAGAGAGAAAAAAAGAAAAGGCAAACGGTCTTAAAGACTAATATAAATTTGATCAAGCCACTGGTACAAAAACAAAACAAAAAGTTAATTTTCCCAGATCGGCAGGTTCTGAATATAATTATGCTAAATGTTTGCACTCTACTATCTCAATACATTGCAAGAATTAATAAAATATGCAACTCAATTTATGCTTGTACTTGTACAACTATATACCATGACTGCAGAACAAAACAGTCCAATTACAACAGTTCAGAAATGTGTTTAAGACAAATATATACCCCAATTGGTCACACTGAGACTTGAATTCATGGAAACGGGTGAGATGTGTGAGTGATATGTAAAGCAAGTATCTTATACAACCAGGGGCTTCTTGAACATTTATCTTAATCCATGGACTATTGTAAACTTCTAATGTGCGCATAATGCAAAGAAGTAGCAAATACTTCACAATTTCCACTATAAATTTGAAATTCTTTTGCTATTAAAGATAATAAAATATAATTTATATTTGTCCTAATGATAGCAGTGGTTAAAGTTAAGTGTCTCTCAAACAGGCTGTTGCACACTGATCAACCTAAATATATCTACAGCTTTTTTAGTATAATTAGAGTTTTAATAAAACACTGCTGTAAACATTAATTTTAAAAAAAATCTTATTAATTTGGAGAGGTAAATCAATTCTAGATCAATGATGAATTAAAGTCAGTTAACTACACAGTTACCAGGTTTGATTACTGATGTGTGTGTGTGTGTGTGTGTGTGTGTGTGTGTGAGTGTGTGATTTGTATTTTTAACATAGCTTTAACAAATTTTTAGTCTTATTAATATGTGATCATGTGTGCAGTGTGGCAGTTTATAGTGATGTCTAGCACTGAGGCATCATGCCGCTGACATGTAGCATGATGTCACACCCAGTCACATTATCCTGACACCAGGCTGACCCGTATTAACACTAACCTCTAGATGCTGAGTACAAAGGGAGGCAGCTGTTAGTATATTTTTTTTGTCTTTTGTATGACTCAGCCGGGGATCGAACCTACAACCATCCGCATCTGAGGTGGATGCTCTAACCACTAGGCCACCGGAGTGGTCTTTGATACTGGTAACACATTCCTCAGTTTACACTGTAACTTTAAATTTACATTTTTCATTGACTTAAAAACTTGCTTGTTGTCCAGTAATTCCTTGTACTATTTAAAATTATTTCCAGTTTAGAAAATATATTGTCCTGAAAATTAGAGGCTTCAGCTAATCATGTAAACAATGATACCATGCATCGATTTTCCAAAATCATAAATATCTATTTAAAAAAATGCAACTTCTATAATCGAAATATGTAACTGATTCTTCAACATATTCATACAAATAAGCCTACTAAATTTAATTTGTTTACTAAAAGTTTTTATTTTTATTTTTTAAAAATTGCTCACAAGGTTTCTGTCTAGAAAGTTTAAAACTATTTGCAAGATGGGTTGCATGCAAAATGCCTATGTTTAGAGCATTTCTGTAAAATATATGCCTTTGACCTCAAGGTCAAAAGACTAAGCAAGCATGTTATATATTTATTCATGTTAAGTGTGAACACCTCTACATTTATTTGGAGAGTTTATTTTCCTTTCAACAATTAATTTTCACATTGTCTGCGCTCAACCTTTTACTGCTACAGTATAGCCATAAAACACCACTGCACAAATTCATCTATATTATCTTCTAGTTAGGAGGAATAACATAAAAAGCTTTAACAAAAACTACAAATTTTTCTACAGAAGTGATCTTGACCCCAAAATCAATTGGGGTGAACCAACATGTCACAAAATGAATTACTTTATTCTAAAAAGAAAATATTTGAAATATAAAAAAAATGTAGGATCTAAGAAATATAAAAGGTGAACAAAACCTGAATACAAAAGTTTATGTATTTTACACACTCAAAGAAGCATGCAAGTATGTTGTAGATTGAACTGCTTTGACTTTATAATGATCCATCCTAAGTATGAACAAAAATTCAACAAAAGTTTTACGAATATAAACAAATGAAAAACATGATTCAACACCATAATGCCATTTTTTTTTTATTATAACTCTGAGCTCAGGATGAATAGAGCAAGATAAAATTTTTTAGAGAGTGTATGTGTGTTATTTGGATTTTTAATGTAGCTTTAAATAATTTTCATTCATATCACTACAAAGTCTGCAGTATGGCAGTTTATAGTGATATCTAGCTCTGAGTCGCCATGTCACATTAACATGACACCAGTCCAACAAATCCTAACAGTAACCTCTTAATGCTGAGTGCCAAGCCAGACAGCTCCTATAGCTATTTTTATTTCTTTTATTGGGATTTGAACACGTGACCTCCTGCATCTGAGGTGGATTTTCGGCCACCAGAACAGTTGTGCACTTTGCAGACTAAATGTTTTTAGCTTTATTATTATTCAATCATAGTTCAATGAAGATCTAGCAAGGAATTTAGGAATATATTTGTAAATAAAACTTCAACCCAAAACCTTGACAAACTGTAGACACTGAGACAACCAGCAGAAAAGCTGAGTAAGGTTAGCCACAAGAAACCCCTCTAGGTGCCTAAATACACAATTTAGTCAGGTTCTGTTAAATAGAAATTCAGGTATAGTATCTTGCTTATGAGACAGTGACTCAGACCAGTGGATGGATAGTACAAAACTACAAAACAAATATCATGTCTCCCTGCTGTAAGTGGGAAAGACATGAACATATCTTTTTTCCTGCTTATCGGCATGTTTGTACGTGTGTACATTTGTTTTGTTTCCATGTACCTAATATCTGATATTAAGTTAATATTCTTCAAAATAATTCAAAGCTGTAAGGTCCTTTGATCATAAGATGCCAACATCTCTGACACTAAATGTTTTCATCACTCAGTCCTGCCTTCAATATAATAAATTAGAAGAAACATAGACTGATCTTTTGAAAATGTGAAAGCTTACGGATGTCATCTTTTTTAGTCTGATGACATATATTATAAAGAATATTGAAGCTGGAGCTGCTGTGAATTATACGGGTTGATACAATGTGACCAAGAAAACAAAATGTTATATTTACACACAAGTAACTGAATGTGTTATAAGAAAATAGCAAGAGTATCAGTGCAACCAAAATATTGATTTAAATTTAAAAGGCGAAAGGTTTGCATTAGACATAAGCAAAAACCATACTTGGGGTTGGGGTGTGGTTGGGTGATATGTGGAAGGGGTATGGATATATCTCATCATTATCAATTGATTTTTATCAATTACCACAGGTTCACTTGGCATTATGGCCAAGGAGCAAAAATATTTTAAAGTTTTCTTACCTGTTTCTTCTGGACTTTCTTGGATTGTCCTCCAAATACTATCAATCTGTTCAAAGATCAGCCAAGAGAATGGCATTTTAGCAGCAAATATTTGACCTTCACATCCTGTTGTCTTAACAATGACCTCATTCAGCTCCTTTTTTTCAACTGGGAACAGGTCATGGTACTGTAGCTGGAATGCACCCTGGGTATTGATTATCTGAAGCCAGAACCTTGCCATCCAGTTTCCACTGGAAATATGCTCACGAATAATGTCCATATTATGATTAGTGTCAATGTAGGCAATAATTCCAGCAAGTATTGGGGTAATCTTTGACTCAAAATGCTGGATACAAGCTCGTCTGTAAAAAACAAATAATCAAATGACATTACAAATTTTTGTGATGTCAATGTTACAAAACAGACTGAAATGTTCAAGACTTTTTGCAATCATCAATATTTGAAGCAAAATATGTTTCTTTGATACAACTTACAATACCTGTTCATAATACATTAATATAACCACCTTACAAATCCAGCTCTCCCAAAACATTTTTAGCGATAAAGTTCTAAATTTCATCTGGCCACAAGGTGGGAGTCAGACTTAAGCAAACTAACCTTGGACTGTATGGCAGATGCTAGATCCCATCAATAATTCAGTTACTACTGGAGTGGATATGCATGCTCTCTAATTCTAAAATGTAACTTTGGGTTGGCTAGATGGTTGTTACTGTATTATGATAATCAAAGTAGTATGAACAAATATATTTTACTTTAAAAGGTTTGTCTTCTTCAAATACATTACCTGGTCATAACAGATAAGAATAATAGCAAACCTGCTAGAGAGACATTGCTACACTCAAGACAGAAAAAAGAACTGGACATAGCCTATAAATAAAATCCCTCTCCTAATACCAGAAGAACTAGAGAAGTAGAGAGGCCATGTTATTATGAAGCTACTGAATGACCTGGCAAGATAGCCTGTTGTGATAGTTCAGATTGACTGACAAGGTATGTATGTGACTGAATCTGCATGTTGCAACAAAAGTTATTAGGAAGCCAGTCTTATATAGAATACTAGTCATCAAGATTCTAGACAGGGTTTTGAAAAGTAACTTTAATCAGCCATACTAGATCCACTGGCAAATGTCATGCCTGAAAAAGGACCAAAGCATTTGGCATGGGGATATAGAATGTTTGCCCAAAAGGTTTTTGTTCTGGGCAATATACTCCCTCGATAATGAACTGTGTCAGAAATTGTGGAATAGTATCTTCTTATAGTGGCAGAAGTTAACTTCATTTTAAAAGAGTAAAACAAAAAAGTAAGCTGTTTGTGGTACCCAGCAGTTTAATCAATGTATGTGTTTCTGCTCCCAGCACAGAAAGAAAACTTTTTCATTCCCTTTGTATGGTTTGAAAGTGGTGGGTCTCTTTACAGTAGTGAATGTAGCAACCACTTTTAAATGCCAGATCTGTGAATATATCTCTTGAACCATGCAGCACTACCAAAGTACATCAGAAATATGCCCAATTTCATGGATTTTTCATTTCATTGTACAGTACTGAACACATTATGGATTGTAATATACACAAATGTAAGTTGTCAATAAACAGATGTGTTTCAGACTAATTTGACTTATCTATCAAAAGCACATATTTTGTTCCCGATTTTATTACCCCACACCCCAACACCCCAGAATTCCGAGTGTCCATGTGGTCTAAAGCGCTCACCATTATGGATCAATGCCATCTCACCTCTGTTTGCATGAGTTTGAGTCTTGTATTTGGCTAATGTTGTTATGTGAGAAAGCTTGCCAGTAGCTTCTGGTGGGTCGTTGGGTCTTTCTGGGTTATTCCCGGGTTCTTCTTCCACTATTCATACTGGCTGCCATGAATATCCTATCTTGTGCTGAAAAATGGCATTAAACCCTACAATAACAACATCCCAGCCATATTTTGTGCACATGCATCATTTTCTTCAGCTAACTGACTTGGTTGGTTATAAGATGGTTACATAACATCTTATTATGGCGGGGTCACACTTTATCAATAATCACAACACTAAGGAAATGATGCATCATTAATTAATCCAGGTTCCTTCTACTGTCAGCCTGAATATTTCTCAGAATAGAAAATGTCCTTTCAAATGTTGCAAAAAGTACAAAGTCCACCAAGAAGTTTAGTTTGTTTCTTGCATGTGGGTAGATTCAAGTTGCTGATTGTCTGCCAGAATTGCTCAAGGCTATTTCTATCTGGGTCATATTGGGAACTTCTTATTCAAATTGACTTTACAGGAATTATAGCAGAGTGTATATTCATATCCATCTGTATCTGATCCCAAGCACAGAAATTTCCTGTTTGCATCTATTATTCAATTGTATGTGATAGTTTAAATTTGGGTGTTTCAGCAGGGGTTGATAATGCAAAATTGGATATCTTGACAAACTGTAAATACTGAAACCAAACTGTATTGTTTTATTTCACTTGCGTTCTTCAGTACTAACTAATCCAGCCAAAATCCATTAACTTCTTTACTACATTCCAAATTTTTTCTGATCATACACAGTAAAATATTTAAACAAACTTTAAACACTGAAGCCAAACCAATCCTGCTAAATCAATCCAAGTAATGGCAACTGTTTTAAGCTGCCTGAGCTAATTAGCATTCTAATCATAATCAATCAACATTTTTAATAATTTCCAAATAACTGCTGATCAAACTAACCATAATCAAATGATTATTTTAAGGATTATTGCCTGTCAAATTACCAATTGGAGTGTCATGCTTGCTGGGTAAGCCAGTTCAGTCACATGATCACAGGCAAATTACTATAAACATACTACAATGAAAGCAAGGTGTGAAAGTTTGGTGGGGAATTTTGTTAATAAAATGTTTGCATAGATGTGAGATTTCAGTTAGAGACTACAGGAATGGGAGACACCTTCATCTCTATAAAACAATCCCTCCCTGCTGTGCAATTCAAATGTATGCACTTGTTATTTGAATTATTTCCTCTAAAGGCTTTTTTAATATAAACCTGTGTGTGGGTTTAACAAATCTAGACTTGGTGCTAATGTCATTTGGGCTGTTTTAAATCACAGATGCACATGTGGCTCTGAAGTGCCACCTGATTCTATTCATTACTGCCATGAAGACTTGGGGACTGATGTTCAGACCAAAAGATAATGCCTTGAATTGGTATACAATGTGTCTCCATTGTGAACTATGGTACCATGAACAAGTTTTGAAAGCTTAAATCTATGTCCTGGTGAAGACTGCTGTTGGCTTTTGGCACCTACAGAACATAATGGAGTAAAACTCCCAAGAATTTAGATTTAGAATAGTCTATACAGTCATTTATGTGAGGAAACTGTAAACCTTTTGGGTTTTTTGTACTGGTGGTAGCTTCATTGGGGAGGTTGAGTAAACAAACAAATATTTAGGCTAAATATCAAATGACTGCCCTACACTACACCTAATTCAAAATATAAAAAACTCCACTGATAACCATTGCTGCCTGCTACACATATATAGGCAACGTCACAGGAGACATCATGATATCATATTTCTCTGTATTGTGTTCCTGATGTACAAATCTGTGTGTCCTATGTTAAACTAAACCTTTAATATCTCAATATTAAGTTGTCTAGAAGCTGATTTGTTAACATGTAAATTATTACTTTATCTCAGCTCAAACTAACTCACTCTTGTTCTCTGCAGCAAAATATAAATGTAAAACAAACTTTAAGCATAAAATGTATATTTCCTTTAAAACTAGATAAAAGTTACTGTTGGTGATTAGAACTATACTTAATCTATAATTTTGTCTCTAGTATAAAGTTTATTTTATGTACTGTAACTCTATAATTAATTTACATAAATACAAATGCCTGTTGTTTTCTTTATCATATAGACCATATCTAGATTAGAGAAGCGAGAATGTTCATAGGGAAGAATGAGGTGAATGTTCTGCACAAAATTCGGCTATGTATGTTTTGGACTGCAGAAGCTTCAAATTTCTTGCATCTCTAAGATTAGAACAATTGCAAACAACTAAATTACATCTATTGTCCCTACAACATACGGTAATTCTTGCAGCAGAATGTCATTTCTCAATGGGACTCTTGGGGTGTTTGCAGTGAAGGGAGCCTTATCAATAAGGGGGGTTCACTAAAAAGTCTAATAAAATGCACATATTTTATTTTTACAATTTGGTTAATATATTATTTATTTTGTTATCCAGGTACATGTATATTGTTCTGCAACCATACATCAGCTTGGAGCTAACAACTGGGATAACAAGATTTGCAAGATGGCCATTATGGTGTCTTATTGGAGGTCATGTTGCTAAAGTAATTTACTAATACTGCTATGTTGATACAACCGTTCATTCTGTAGAAATAGCCCACATACCTAATACAGTCAATGCGAGATTAAAGTGCCATTAAAACAAACAATAAAATAAACCTCAATTCTGATACTGTATGTCGTGCAAAATGAAATCAAATATTTTATTTAAAAATTAATACCTCTACTTCCTTCGTTAAATTTATTAAATACATTTTCTTACCACATGCATCTTTATTTCAAAATAAGCAAATGCATTATTTATATGCCAACCTTTCAAGGACTGATTTAAATGAGGCTGTCATCAAAACTGTGAGCTATTCAAGATGAAAACGTAGATAAAACTTTATGAGTGCAGAATTGCACAATAAAATTTAACTTTATTCAACAGACAAGGAACATGGCTGTATGGCAATAAATTATAGATTTTGTTAATAAATATATTTCATCTGTTTTGAGGTTATTAAAGTTAATTACATCATCATAATCATCATCATCATCATCATCATCATCATCATGTCTCTTGACCATTATAATGTGGTCATTGAGGCATTGTGCTGCTGAACATCTGACCAGTTCCCTCCATTTGTCTCAATCATGTTCCAATGCCTGTGTCTCTGCAAAACGTTTCCTAGTCCATCCTGTGATGTTGTTAGTACACTTTTTCTCTGTCTACCTCTCCTTCTACCACACTGGACACTGCCCTGCAGTAATGTTGGGGATAGATTGTTGGCTCTAGTGACATGGCAATACCATTTCAGCTTTCTCTTTTTGACAGTGGTGAAGAGGTCTTCATAATGGCCTACTTTGTGCCTGATGGTATTATGCACTTCTTCATTTGTGATGTGGTCCATGTAAGAGATGCCAAGGATTGTTCTGTAGCATCTCAGTTCAAGTGCCTTGATTCTTCATTGTAATTCTGCTGTCAGGGTCCAGGCCTCACATGAATACAAAAAGATTGAGGTGACTAGTGCTCTCAATAGTCTGATTTTAGTTTTCTGACAGATATTCTTGTCTCTCCAGATGGGTCTTAGATTTGACATAGTTGCCATTGTATGTACTGCTCGTGACAAAAATATTTCTGCTCTTGATCCCTCTTCAGTGATTATGGAACCAAGATATTTGAACTGGTTCACTGTTTCCAATTCATGTCCTTTGACTTCAATCTCGGTTGAGATTTGTTTGTCACTATTTGTCATCAGCTTTGTCTTCTCAGTGCTTATCTCCATATCAAATCTGGAAGATGTTTCATCCAGGTTCTTCATTAAAATGGCAATCTTGTCTTCACTGCCTGCCAGCCCATCAATGGTGTCTGCAAAGTGGAGGTTGGTGATGTTAGGCCCTCCAATGCTGACTGTCCCACAGTGGTTTTTCAGGGCTTTGCTCATGATGCGCTCTAAGTAGATGTTGAAAAGTGTGGGTGACAGGAGTCAGCCTTGCTGTACTCCAACTGTTGTCTTGAACCAGTAAGCCACAGAACTTTGAGCAATCACTCCACTGGTAGCCTTGGCATACAGCTGCTTGATGGTATAGGTCAACTTTTAACCCAAGTTGTACTTCTTCATTGTGGCCCACAATGCCTCATGCCACAATCTGTCAAAAGTCTTTTGGAAATCTATGAACACATGATAGATGTCTTGTTGATGTTGCATGGTACTTTTTGCACAGAACCCTGAGATTGAATATTTGTTCTGTTGTGCTTCATCACTCCGGAATCCTGCATGTTTTTCAGTGATTATTTCTTCTGCTTGTGGCTTCAGTCTGTTCAAGATGATCTTCAGCATCACCTTACTAGCATGGCTGATCAAACTAATAGTTCTGTAATTTTGGCACAGTTGGAGAAGAGGTCAGCATGAGATGCTATGGTAACTAACAACCAGACTTCTGTTCAATAGCTTTAATTTTTTTGATTAGAAGGTGGTCACTGGCACTGAAATGATTATGATGATGATGATACACTTGAGATGATTATGAGTCAGATTGGAAAGTTTAATAGATCATTTTGGAATGTACCTGGTATCTCAAGACTGAGACCATATATAGAGTGCAAAGACTAACCCTAACTTTTCTGATTGTAAAAATATATAATAGTGGAGTACAACAGGGCTCTATCCTCAGACCTATGTTATACATTCTATTTACCTCTTATGATCTCAATACAGATGACACTACACTAACAGAGTAAGTAAAACTAAAACTAAATATTAAATTAACTTAAAAGATCTCTTAACACACTTCATGTATGGAACAAGGAAAACAATATTATGACAAATACAGAAATAAACAAAAGCCCTACTAGTAAAACAAAATATAAAAAGAGCAAGGTTAGAAAGCAACAAACTCCAAGTTCCATATAACAATATTAACCTTAACATGATCTCTAATTATATAAAGTTTTGGTTTATTCTTAGATAACGATATAATCTGGTCTATATATTTTCTAAAAAGGTTAATTCTTATATTTGACTAGTTAAGAAAATCAACATTCAGGTCATCTTTGATAAAATTTATATTCAACCATATCTGCACTACTTCAGTGTAATTTGGAGTAATTCCTATAATGTAAACATAACAAGTTTGTAAGAGTCCAAAAGAGGACACAACATTTAATTATAGATCAATGTATTGTTAATTTTGAGGATGCAATGAATTCTATAAACATTTTACCACTAAATGAAATAATATTTTTTAGAAAGGCCAAAGTGTCCAGAAAAGCCATTCCTGTCTACCTATATAATATCTTTTACCAAGGAGATGCTGACAGTACTCCAAATATAAAGTCTGTTAAAAGTAAAATTTATATTATACAAGAGTCAGCAAAGAAATTGTTAAAAAACTGCTTTCAATATACTGGTTCACTGGTGATCTATGGACAAAATCTTAAGGTACACAAGCAGGTCTAAGTAATATGTTTTTCTATGTTTATACTTAAAATGTACTCATGAATATTTCAATACATTTTATTTATTTTATATGCTAGCTGAAACTTGAATATTATGAGTTTTAAATTTTGTTTGATTTTTCAAATAACTCAATTCTTTATCATTAAACCTGTCACATTGTGTTGTATATGCTGTGCATATTGTACATAACATAAGGCCAAAAGGATTAGTTCCTGTAACTAAATGAGTTACTGTCTCTGTATAAAGTTGTTACTATTATCATTATTACAGTCTTCAAGTACAGGAACGAACAAATGATCCTTTATGTCGCCTAAAGAAAACACTAGAGATTTTCTCAATTCTGGAGGAATGAGGAAGTTTGAAGATATCTAGTTGTCTTTGCATCCCTGAGATATTTTTTGAACTGGAAAGGATCTTTTTGACTGTGCACCTGATGGTTTTGGGCAAACATTTATGTATAAGAGGCAGAAAAGTTTGTTATCCACCTGATCTTTTCTTCTTCATGCAACTGATAGAAGGCAACAATGGTGCTGCTTCCACACTCAGGTCCTTGGAGCTGATGAGGATAGAGCATCATGACTGTCTAGTACACTCCATAGAGAACCAGCTGGACCTCACTATGTCTGTCAGAGGTGGAAGTGACATAGGATCAGTTGGCGCCACTGCCCATAACTCCACGCTGTGAGTAGAGACTCCCTGTGTACCAGAATCTCCAATGGAAGACAAGATTGCTGGTCATTCTCCTGGATGTCTATGCCTCCAGATTTCTGGTTGATGCTACATGAGAAGGGGCTGAGAATGAGGGCCCCACATTACAAAATGATTTACAGGGATGATGGTTAAAGGGGAAATTCTGATCCCATAGGATGTTACAGTAAAGTGGGGAAAGGAGAGATTGATGCAGTGCTTTTAATCACTTTTGGGAGGATTTGACATGCTACCCAAGATGTGATGTGTGCCGTATAGCTCCTTCTTCATAAGAGGCTTTGATATGTTACCCCAAGATTCAGAGCATGTATTGCTTCTCCTCACTCGTGGGAGGGTGAAATATGCAATTCTGAATATGAGGAATGTGCAGCTGCTCATCCCTATGGGTTCTGCAAAAGGGAACCCATGAGTTTTCAACAAGAAAAGGAGAAACATACAGTAAAATGGATCTCTCTTCCAGCCAGATGGCAAGTATATTCCACTGTTCTCTCTGTTGTTGATCAGCTGCATCACATCAAAAAACCACCATACTGATACATTCAACACAACAATAGTGATGTATTATCTTGTTAAATGTGGTTTTTTGGATGGTAGGGAGTAGAAATAATTTTAATCATGTAATAATTATCCATTGCTATTGTTCAATGCCTATCAACCTGCACGTATGTCCTGTCATAATCATCATCTATGAAAAGATGACAATTTTGCACATTGGCATGTGTTCACATCAAACGAATGAGGTTTTTGTCACAAAAATGAGTAAGTTATACAAGTGTAAGCATAATATGATCTTAAACTAAGCAAAAGAAAAGAGCAAAAATTTAAAAAGAACTTGCTGTAATGTAAATTAAATTCCATATAGTTCTCAACATTCTATCACAAGTCCAAAAGCATAAAGTATTCTGAATAAATTCAAATGGTGTTCTGAATGAATTCCAAATTTGAATGTGCTGATGTGCTAACAGTCTTACTGCATCACAATCATATAATCCAAACAGTCCTTTAATGAATTCACAATAATCCCCAAATGTTCAAAAAAATATAATCTGAACTGTTTTTAATGAAGTTACAATAATTCCAAACAGTGATTTAGTCCAAAATTCAAAGAGCACCTTGTAATCCCAGTGAACATTTAAAATAATTAATATCCTTTTAAACCACTTAATACAAACAATAAAACTGATTCCACTTGCAATGATAAGAAAGAAATGAGTAAATTCCAATATAAACAACTTATATACCTATCCACTCAATTTCACAATTACTTTCTCAAACTTTTTCTGTCATCTCAATGGAAAATCCCTCCTAACTTTAAACAAAAAGTCATTTCTAAAACCTTCTATGGTCAGAACCATAACTAAATTTTAAACATGTAAACAGGTTTACAAATACATGTAATAATTCCCTTAATACATATCATACACTGATGGACAAATAAATATAAGTTGTTTACAAAATAAATGTCACCAGTGAGGTAGGCTCTCAATTAAATATGCGTAACACAATAACAGGTTATGCTTTATTGCTATTAAATTATCAATTAGCCACCTTCTTACCTTAACCCAAAATATGTCAAGGACAGACAATATCTATTTCATGATTTAGTTGCTTTATTTAGACTTTCTGTGGATCACACCTCTCCACTACTGACCAAAACATTGCATTATGATCTTTTACCATTTAACCCACACTCAAGAACTGTCAGTTTATATCACTGTGTGTTATAAACTGTCATGGTGAAAGAATACAAAAATATCAACGGTCATATGAAACATAATATTGGTTCTATATTCAAATAAGTTTTACTTCCAGAAACATATATATCTACTTTATCTGTCATCTAACAGTCACATTGACCATTAAAGTGACTACAGCTGTTTATACCTGAAAGTGCCAGCCTTATTGACGTTCTCAGCTTTGGCAGCCTCAAGAGACAACCAGTTTTCTGGTCTGAAGGAATGCTTTTTCTCCTTCTCATTTAGAAGGGCAGCAATATGGAGGATCAGCCCTTGAACAAATGAGGGTAAACCTGAAGAAAAAAAAGATAACCAGATTTGACTACATAACTATGCAAAATGTCATGGTATGAAAAAAATACACCTTGTCTAACTCCATAGTTACTAAAATAACAACTAGACTGTTGCAAAAGTGGTACTGCTGGGGTCTATTTTATGCACAACCACAATAATAATAAATAATAATAATAATAATGACTTTATTTAAAGAGGGTAACACAATTAGCTAAGAACAAATCTACCTTGAGGCCCTCATACAAGGAATTTATTTAAATCAGCAGCATCTCAGAAGCCATTGGATATATTGGGTTTGGAAGATGGAAATAGAGTGGGCATTTCTAATCTCAACTGGAATACTATTCCAGAGCAAAGTTCCAGAGTATTGGAAACTTTTCTTGAATAATTCCTTATTTGGTTTGGGAATTTTATACTGTGTTGTAGATATTGATCGTAGGTGGGGTGTATTACCAGGCAGCCTATACTGGAATAGGGATTGTAAATATTCAGGAGCACTATTATTGGATATCCTGTACATTAATTTGGCTTTTCTTAAACAGATTCGGTCTTTAATAGGTAACATTTTTAACTTATCAGCTAAACTTTCCTTGCTTTCTTTCTGGTTTGATATTAGCCTAAATGCTCTTTTCTGAAGATTTTCCAACTTTGATATGTTTTTATCATTTGAATTACCCCATACTGTATTACAGTAGTCTAAATACGGTTGTATGTAACTGTTATAAAATAGTTTTCTGTGCCTTTCAGGGAGAAAATGTCTTATCCTACTGAGAAGCCATAAACTTGAATTGACCTTTTTACTGATCTGTTTGATATGATCAGTCCATGATAGATTATTATCTACCAAAACACCAAGTAGTCTGTCGTGACAGACCATTTGCAAATTTGTATCCTTCCATGTCAGACATAGTTCATTGCTATCAAGATTTTTCCTTTTTTTCCTTGTTGAGATAAGTAATATTTTAGTTTTACCAGTATTTACTACCATGCCATTGCATGTGCACCAGTTTTCCAGCTTGTTTAATGCATTCTGTAAAGAAATTTCGAGTTCATGCTTTGGGTTTTGGATGTCTGATAATGTTGTGTCATCTGCATAGAGATCTGTAGATGTTATTGAGTCTCTTAGTAAAAGTGGTAGGTCGTTAATAAATAAAATAAATAGTAATGGACCTAGAATTGAGCCTTGTGGTACTCAATATCTAACTGTTTCAGGTTCAGACAGAACGTTATTTATATAAACATGTTGTGTTCTCTCACTTAATTATGAAGTAAACCATCTAACTTTTTTTCATCGCATTGGTAGATTTTTAGTTCCTTCAAAAGGATTTCATGATCCACCATGTCAAATGCTTTCCTGAAATCTACAAATACAGATCCTATTATTTTACCTTGGTCAAGTGCTTGAAGCCATTTGTCAGTTAGGGAGATCAAGGCAGTCTCACATGAATGTTTCTGTCTAAAGCCTCATTGATTAGGGTGTAACAGCAAGTGTTTGGTTAAATATGACATGAATGAGTCATGGACATGTTTTTCAATTAATTTTGACAAGTTTGGTAGGATTGAGATTGGTCGGTAGTTATCAGCATCATTCTTAGATCCAGATTTGTAAATAGGTGTTACTTTTGCAGTCTTCCATATTTTGGGGACAGATGAGGTTGCAATACTTAAATTGATTATGAATGTTATACTATCTAAAATAGCAGAGGCAGAAGATTTAATGAGTCTTGGACCAATCTGATCAAGTCCTGTAGCTTTCTTGGTATCAAGTTCACTGAGACATTTTTTAACAAAGTTTTTTGATACTGGTGGGATAGAGAAACATACTTCCTTAGAGATTTTGCTGCTGCAGAACTTTTTCAGTTCAAAAGTTGTTTTCTATCACTGGTTCTTTTAACTTTGTTGAGATACTGGTGAAAAAATCATTGAAAACATTTGCAATGTCAGTTTCATCAGTGACTATGGTGTCATTTACCAGAAGTGAGTGAATTTTAGTTGTGTGAATGTTGTGTGTTCCTCCAGTGAGTTCATTGAAGACTTTCCAAATGGAGATTGTGTTGCTCTTTTTGTTTTCAAGCAATGACTGATATCACGACGTTTAAGCTTTTTAATCATACTTGTTATTTTATTTCTCCATACTTTATATTTTGCATGGTTTCCCCTAGCCTTGAATTGGTCTCGTGTTTTCATAGCATCTAGTATTTCAGTAGTAAGCCAATTAGGTTGGATTTCATTCTTTACTCGATGTACTTTCAGTGGTGCATGCTTAGAGACTACATCCATAAATAAGTCAGTCCACACTCTCAGAGCTTCATCTATGTCATCCAAATTTTAGATCATATTCCATGGAACTTTATATAGGTCATCAAGAAACTGTTCTTCACTAAAATGTTTGAACGATCTGTAAGTGATCGTTTTGTGTGTGTTTTTCTTATTTCTCTGGCTTTTAACCTTTCTTGTCAAAAAAGTAGGATAGTGGTCACTAAGACCAACATTTGGTACATTAACACAAGCCACATTGTCTGGTAGGTTGGTGTAAATGTGATCAATAAGAGTGCTTGATTTTTCTGTTACCCTTGTGGGCTCATTTACCATCTGGATTAGGCCTAATGATTCAATAAATCAATTCATCAAGAAAGGAATTAAATCTACATTCAGTCCATGACTATCCCATGACAACACCTAGATCGACATAAAAAAATTAAATTCTCAAAATAATCATTAAAATAAAATTATTTTAAATGCTCACCTTCAATTGGTTGCTCATGTAGTAAATAAAGCATGTGCTCAATCCTTTGTGTCGACCTGTCAGTGGTTTCTTCTTTGTCCCTGACCGTGGCCAAAGCAGACTGGACACAAGACAGTATCAGACTCTCAACATCCAGTTTGTTGTCAACTCTTTCATAGATGATTTCATGACCCTGATCTTGACCACTTTCACCTGAAGGGTTGTTTGTCTCCCTGCCCTCACTTTTGCTCTGCCTGTTGAAAAAAGAGTTTCACATATTAATAACTTTAATTAAATAACACACTGACATACTCTGCAGAATGAATTACTGTGAGGTTTCAGTTTTATGACATTTAAAATCTGAACTGTAGCCTAATCAAGATAAAGGCTTTATTTGGATTAAGGTCACCTACAGGCTTAATGTGCTCTCTTTTTCTTGTTCTCTGTCTCCCTGGGAATGCAATACCCACTTTCTCTGAGGTGACACTGAGTTATGCCCCTTCGCATTTGGCCAGAGGTCAGTTCATACCTGCCAGCCTTCCAGACAGTAGGGTTGAAATGATACATCTGTGCCTAGTATCGATATGATTCATGATACACAGCCTGCAATACAATACATATCAATACATATATGAACTTGATGATCTTTCCATCTTTGGAGAGTTAGTGGTACCCTTTTATATATGTGGACATACCTGGATGATTTCCAGTATGCAGATGACAGAAATATAGTTATCATATATTTGCTGGTTAAATATCTCTGCATAAAAAGAGAACTTCCAAATTTGTCCCTCATGTACAATTTAAGGTGAGATCCTGACAGGATTTTATCTTGAGACAGACCTCTCCCTTTGGCAAAGAAATAAATGGGGAGTGGAAGCAAAGGAGGGAGAGGAAGAAACGGCCATAGCTCAATATTTCCCTAACACTTAAATATCTGTTTATCTTTCTTCCAGCTCCACTTTCTTAGAGCTCTACTGAAATCAACAACTTTAAAAGATGTCACCTCAAGTTGTATAAGCATTGATCTGTTAATTATTTCTGAGTATATTTTGTTGCTTAACTGTGTATGAATACCATTCTGTGCTTCCTTCTGAAGTGGAATATAAAAAAGATAGCTTTGTTAGTTTGAAGATGTTCGGAAACTAATCTTTATGATTGTTTTGTACAATTTTCCAGAGAACACAGATATTATCATTTGGATACATCTGGTCCAAAATAGAATTTTCACTAACATAAACTTTGTTGACTCAGTGGTTTACTGACTAGTATGCAAGATTTCATATCTGTTCCATAATACTATATCAGAGTTTTTAGTCCATCAATGCCATAGTCTGCTTGTACAGACAGGGGTGTTCAAATAAACGTCTTTACTGCTTAATTTCCTTTTCTAACCCTTATTTTTCAGTTTATCTTGACCTTAATATGGATATATGGTTTTGTAGCATGAAACTTTTAAATTAACTGTATTATAATTAGACTCAGTATTCTGTAATTTCAAGATACCGCTGAAAAGGAGACTGACCGTGACATGCAATCTATTTTTTCCTTTTAACATTATACATTGGACTCATATTTAACACCATTTTCAAGCTCAAAATCACTCACTGGTGTCTACGTTAACACTTTCCCAGCTCCAGTAATCTGACATACTTCATAACTTTAAAAATAATTGTCATCAACACTACCATCAACCAGTATTTGCTGAACAAAATTGTGATGAACCACACCAAAAATCTGATATTTTCAGTTTTCTAGATAGCATGCATTTTAAACACACATATGTTAAACTTTTTTCATCAAAGGTTCAAACTAAGCCATCATAATGCTTATTCCTGGGCACCATGTGCTAATCAAAATTAAGCTTAACAGAAACCAGATGTGTGAAACTGCCTACCTTAAAAACAGAAGCACATTTTCAAATGTGGGGAATTTTACCAATTTTCAGGGGTTCTCGCACATCATTGTTTTCCAAGTGGGCAAATTTGTGCAAATTTTGCACAATTCATGCAATCACATACCCTAACAGCATTTCTGTTTTAAGTACTTTTTACATATCAATGACTTTTATGCAAAGTTTCTCAATGTTTTTGCCAATACATGTACTTCCTGTTTGTCATGAAGGGAGTAAGTTACATTAATTTCTGATTGGTGGTTGTTGTTTAACCTGGACTGGAACAAGCAATAATGAATGAGAATTTGATGTAACATTTAACAGTGTGACACACCAGTAGTGTGGCTTTCAATCAACCAAAGCAGTTCAACATAGTATCTTCGCTTAATAGTGGTTATTAAATGATGAGTAAAGTACTTCATTATACACATGGAACACATTTGGAATGTATATTATATGCTGAACATGCTGCTGGGCTAATAAAATTTGTCAGTTGTTAAAAGGCTGACCATGACTCATCCACTTTGAAGTAAGATTGACTGAAATCATTTTTCATGGTAAAAAATAACTAGTAAAGGAGTCAAAACAGACAATACAAAGGTCGCAATACATGAAATACTCACACCAATGGATGTTTCGCATGCGGAGAGGCTATGTGGCATGGTGCAGTATATAGCAACATTTCTTCCAGACCATGCAAATGAACTGGAACTAATTTGTCAACTCACATATAAAGATTATGTCTGGAATTGGTCTGAAGAATGTAAGGCTGCTTTCCAGAGAATTAAGAAAAGGCTGACCAAAGCACAAGTTCTGGCATATTTTGATGTGAACAAAGAAGTCATACTACAAGTAGAAAGTAGCAAGAATGGACTGGTTACTGCCTAATTCAGGTTGGTAGACCAGTTGAATTTGCATCAAGGGCACCAAAACTGTCCAAAAGAAACTAGGTGCAAATTTAAAAGAAAACTCTTTCAATGCTTTATGGTTTAGACTGTTTTGACCAATATACATATGGAAGAAAGGTCATAATACAAAATGATCACAAACTGTCAGCTGTGATACTAAAGAAGCCTTTGAACAAAGCCCCAAAATAATTTGAAGATATCAAGATGAAACTGTTTCATTATTACACCAAGTTTAGGTTTGTGAAAGGAATAAATCTTGTTATCACCGATGCCTTAAGTCAAGCATATCTAGCAGCTGTTGACATAGAAACGGAATGACCATGGATCCTGAATGCTATATTCAACAACTTCCTTCTCTGTTTTCATGGAAATGGGTCGTCATATAGGTACTGTTGCTATAAATAGCAAATAAGGAAAGTACTCTTATGCTACTCTTACGCAGCAGTCATCTTTTCATATTAATGAGTTCAAATTAAAAAGATTATAATAAAAATGACAAAAACAACTTTTGAATGCTTTGTTTTTTAATTTTATTTTTAATGTACCAATAAAGTATAATCCATTTACAGTCTAGCTTAAAATAGAATTTGGTGAAGAAAAGAGTAATGAATATGCCAAGAATGTAATGATTAGCATGTATGTTATTATTATTATTATTTTCACCTCTAAACAATATATGGTGTGCAAAGACAAGTCCTACCTTGGAAATTCAGTATCAGTGCTTTTGGTTTCCATGTCATTTCGATCAACACTGTTGGCATTGAAAATCTGCCTCACATCAGCTTTAGATTTGGTTTTAATTGCTCTCTCCATCATTGAACCTACTGATTTGCCCAGCATCTCCATAATGGGGGGTATCCCCTCATCCTGTGCTCTGAGGTCATCAATATGGGCAGAGTGCCATAGTCCACACTGAAATAAGATGAACTGAACATTTAGCACCTAACTTCATTATACTTACTTTTTTATGGAAGAAGTGCTACAGTTCACACCAAGATGAGATTAAGAACATGTAAATATTCTTGATATATAATATCTAGAGACTTAGAGGTAAAGTGATCTCTCACTATAAGACCCTTGATCATATTCTGATATAAAGCAGTCAAGGATCCCATTTCAGTACCGGTAAGTGTAAAAAAAAATCATATGTAGGATTTACTTCATTTAAAGGTGTTATCCCTATCAAGCAGCATACTATTTGGCACCCATAGATAGTGTTATAATGAGGGAATACTTTATATCAATTGATATTCAGATCCCATCAAGATCAACTGGGATCCCAGTGGGATATAAAAATCTTACCAGGATATCAACATCTGAATTAGACCCTGATAATGCAATCTTCAGTTAGTTCCGAGACTTCATTCATCCCATTGGAATGACTAAAATTCCAGTTGGATCCCATACGTAGTTTTTAAGTAAATCTTTTCAATTTTAAACCCTTTATTCTTCCAGATAATTTTGCATACTTACAGAAAAGTATTTTAATGACTATCGTATAAGCTATATATTAATTAAATGATGAAAAAAGCTTCTTCACTGATACAATTCTTAGAACTTTTGAAAACATCTGAAAAGTTGGTGAATCCTTGCTAAAACTGTACATCTTAGCATATTTTTCCAACCAATTATGGGTTTATTAAAAAGTATGTTTGTTATCTGAAATAATGCTGAATTAACAAAACAATTTCTGAACTCTGCAGATATATGTAAATTCATCTGAAAGTTTGTACACTGATCAGAAAAATGCACAAGTTTTGTTTTAGAAAGAAACAATTCAGCATAGAATGCTACATATTAATTTACAATGCATTAGTTCATGCCCATTATGAAATACTGTGGAAACAATGATTAATGCATATTTTATTTTTCAGCAGCTTATGTCATTTAATGTTGATCAAAACCAAAAACAGGGACTTTTCTGAGAGTGTTTTAGCCTGTCAAACTCATTTAAGTAGTTTTGTAGTTGCATGTGTGACAAAGGTAATGGACAGGTCATATTCGATTAAAAGATCAAATATTTGGCTTTAGAAGCCCCGTTTTGGCATCAATTTTAGAAGTTGTGGAAATAATATGATAAAGATTATTAATTTATGAAAACTTAACAAAAAATCTGGTTAAGGTCTATCAATTTAAAAAAATGTTAAAACAAAGATGCTATTGAAATATCTTTCTGACCTTTAACAAAACTTCATAATCCTTCATGCCTGAGGACAATCTGTAAATTTTCATATAATTCTGCTCTGTGCATGGTTTCTGATAGATTATATAAGGAATTTTCTGTTTTATGAAATGACATTCATATCAGATCCAAATCAGTACCATTTGCATCTATTTGATATGCCCTTATTATCAGAATGTTTTCTAATTTTCTCAAATTCTGTTGAGTAGTTTCTGAGAAGTTGCTTAGGATTATTCCATGTAAACATACATGGTACCAAGGGAAGGCAATTTTTTTAAAAATATAGCCAAGGTACTCAAATTACTCAATTCATCTGAAAACAATACAAAATTGTAAATTGCATATACGGGTGACTATTCTACACTAAAAGATCCTTCCCTGGATCCAATGTATATTTTACTGGAATAGCCCTTCTAGTTTGTTCAGACCTTCGGTAATAGTAGCCATATTTGGTGAGGCATTGGCATCATTTAGAGAAAAATAAAAAATCTTCATGCCAGGAAGCATTGTGTGCATTTCAATCAAAATCGGTCGAGTATTTCTGAGAAACTGCCTAAATATTTTTTTATTTTTTGTAACAGTGGGCACATTTGACAAGACTATTAAATTTTGTGAAACAAATGAGCAGCAGAGAGGGTGAACCCTACAACTTTTTAGGAGGGCCTGTTCACAAAAATGCAGCTTCATATAAGAAATGATAATACAAGGTCACTAACATCAAACCAAAGCCTCTAACCACCATAGATTTCTCTAACTGGGTTAGCTCATTTTGTTACTTTATTTTTTATATTTGTGCTTTCAAACTTTTATGCATGTTTGTAACTTAACCAGACACTCATTTTTGTTGTCACCCTCTCTGCTGCTGTATCCTAATTGAAAATTGTATCAAGACCTATGCGATATCATGACCGAGGATCATGTAAATTTATTGTGATAAATCTGTGTGGGGTAACTTGCACATTAGAAAAGAAGCTTTTGAACTTAATTATATCCATATCACCTGAACACCAAGTCTGATGAATGTTTCGCTGAGTATGTAGTGTCGCTGATGATTTACAGATGGTGCCACTAAATATAATTTATCCCACTTGAGCCATCTCATTATAAGATTAAGCAACAATTGTATCTTACCAGACCCAGATGGCCCTATGTTAATAGCTCTGATAGAATTTGGTAGCACTGGATGATGCTCGACTGGCTCTTGCTTTTGCATCACTGAGAAATCAATCATATCCATGTTGTACAAATATAATAATTAATATGGATTTATATTATGTTCAAAACAGAGCACCCACACCCGCCAGTGGATTAACAACAGCAATAAATAAAGCATCACTTACAGGCAAGTGTATGAAATGTCATACAAAAAAAATACAAATTTATTTATAATAAAACAGGTGTTGATATCACTGCTTCACTTGGAAAAATACCAGGAGCTCCATGGGATAAATACCCAGGAGGAAAACGTCTTCCTGGATATAATTATTGTGGTCCTGGAACCAGACTTGATATCCAACTTGACAAGAAAGATCAACCAAGACCTGGAGAGTATCCAATAAATGTGATTGATCAAGCATGCCATGTTCATGATGTAGCATATTAAAAAAAAGGGATTAATAATAATGACAATAATGACATATTGCAGATGTGAAGTTGATTCACTTGTTATATTCCATATTTATAAAAACTTGCTAACTTCCTAGTAAAATCTGTGATGATAGGTAAACTAGTTTTAGGGGCTGGTAATTAGTCGGCCAATTATTATAATAATAATGGAATCAAATTATTATAGCCCAAGAAGACATTTGAGGTGGAGAACATTGATTAGTAAACTTTCTGATGCAGCAAATATCACATGTTCTGTTGCTGAAAATTAGTTAGCACGACAAGCAGTATGACAAATTTATCTACAACCACCTAAATATATTCAGTATGCAGATTTTGATGTCAGTACTCCCAATGAAGTTCATCAAGCAGATATTTTGTATTTACCACATGATACCATTAAAACAATAGATGTCCATCACGTACATACAAATATGTGTTGACTGTCATTGACGTTACAATTAGGTATAATGAAACAGAACCACTATCAACTAAAACAGCAACCAAAGTTGCATCTGCTTTTGAAAAAATTTCTCAATGAGGACCATTTCAATGGCCACAGTTGCTACAGGATGATCATGGCAAGGAATTTCTTGGTGCAGTATCATCTCTGATGAGAAAAACATAACATCAAAATCAGACAATGACATACTGCAATTCATCACAATCAGACAATTGTTGAATGATTTAATCAAACACTTGCTGAGTGATTTTTTGGATATCAGAATGTGCTAGTGATGGGAATTGGTCAGAAATTCATAATTGATAATCGGTTCCTCTTAACCAACTGATTATTGATTTTAATCGGTTACTAAGAGCAAATTTTAATTTTTGTTAAGCAGTTATATCTTTGATCAAGAGTTCAATATGTTTATAAATGTACAGGAGTATGCTCTTTTAATGACATGTATACTTGAACCTGACAATAATATTACATTGTGTGTTACTTTGTTCGACAATTTTTTTAAGTGAATACAACTTTTTATGGCTGATCAGTCATATGTAACTGAAATACTGCTACAATCCCCCAAAATTCTTTTGTTTATATGTAATGTGTCTATAATTTAAAGCATATAAGGACATGATTTTCTTGTTTGTCATTGTTTATAAATACTACAAAAAGATGTTGCAATTTAACTGAAACAAATCAAAATTTGTTTAAATTTATTAACTCAACAATTTAACAACTTGACCATGTAACTATATGTTCCTAATTATGAATCATAAGGTCTTTTATATGTAGTTCTGAAGGGATTAATAAATTTCAGGTCAACTATAGTGACTGCGAGTTTTACTAACATTTGTGCTTTGCATACACCTAAAAAAGTAGTCTCCCTTTACATACAATAGATTATGGAGTTCACAATCGATTATCTTATTGGTTTGCTCAACCAACTGATGATAAATTATAATCAATCATCGGAATAACACTAGAATGTGCAGGAAATATCCCTGAACAATGTTCATAAGACAAGACATCTTGTGAATAGATTGTAAGACTATCAAGTGCAATAGTTGCTTTAAATAATGAAATTACTTGTGCAATTTCTATAAAACCCATTAATGTGATTACAAAAGAACATATACGAATACAATGACATGAGTCCTTCTCAAAACAACTAGTACTAAGTACTGTGATTATTTATATCAACCTGTTGAACTTGAAGGTGGTAAAACTATAGAGCAACTGATCCTATTTGGAGTGTTACCACACATAAAATTTCCAGCACGGTAAGATCCATGGGTAGTCCTGCAATCTACTGACTAGATTCAACAGCTCCCGATCATGAATTTGTACACTAACAATTACAATTCCTGAGGATACACACTTTTGTGAACTGGCGCCTCGATGTTGATTCAAATTACATTCAAGACAGGTCAGCATCACATTTGTGCGTGTGTGACCATGACTACTATTAATTATGTCTATGGTAAACTGTCTTTGATTATTATTTGAATATTGCCACAACAATACTGTGTTATGGCTTGCACAATTATTATTCCTTCGTTGTTTCAATGTCATGATAAATTCAGCATCGAGATCAAAGTTGTGATTATTTCTTTTGTCACATTATTTATAACCAGCTAATTTATTCCTTATTACATTATCGCCATTGCTAGCGGTTTGATTATTATTTTCTGTGAAGTCCATGATAACCCTCCGCAGCTGAGATATTCTTTTGACTTGATACACTGCGAGATACGCAAAAATGTATGCTTTCAATATGATCATCAACAGTCCAAATATTAGTATCAGAAATAGTTCATCCTTTTGAATCATTATTGCATAGCCTAGCATCCATGGAGTTTTGTCCATCATTAATTTATCTAAAACACACTCACATGAACTAAAACAATATTTAACACAAGATTTTTGCTTACTACTGCAATCTGGAATTTCAATATCGATATTTTGCTGTCAAGTATCTGCTGGGCAATTGCACAATGGTACAGGTTGATTTGAAAACTGTACTTTATGTAACAGAAATAATTGTTGTTTAAGTGTATCACTGATTATCCTTCTACTTGCAACTATGAAATCATCTGGTCTCCACATATTTTTAAACTCATTCATAGGAGTTTCTGAAATAATTTCATGCATTATTTCACACTGAATTTTATCTGGGTGTAGCCTGATTCCTTTCTTAAACTCTCTTAATTCTGGATCAAGCGCTCTATGATCATCAGTTATCTCCTCATAACAATCTGCAAACTTTTTCAGCCATGCATGTAGGGAACCCAGGATGATCCAAAAAAAGGTGGTGGTTGACCTTAATCACCACACATGATAACAGCAGTATTTTTAGTCAGTAACAAATCAAGAAATATTTTTAATGTCTCCAGCGACATTGTACATATTTCATCATAGTTAATAATCTTTGGAATATATTTTGTATCCATGCATTCAGTCTTCAGGAGTCCATTGGAAGAAGCTGTGATAAGTATGAGAATTAACTCCTTCTTCGTTCATTTCTTCAGGGAGTCTATGAAGGGGTGTCAAAACATTCATAACAAAATTCCCTGAACAGTTCTCAGGAATAATTAAATCACACTAGAACCTCCAGGCCCACTGACATAAACTGTTTTATGTCTGGTCACAGGATCATATACAGATGGTGCTTAAGACAATTCTGATATCTATTTATTTTTGTAATAAATATTCTTGATTTCAATGTTGGCAGATTCAGGATAACAAAGTATCTTTTCTCGTTTTATTCTTTATTGTTCAAGCAATCCTGTATTTTTTATTGATATAAAATGTATCTGTGGTGACTTTAATCATGGTACCAGGAAACCTGTTTATCATCGATAATAAATTTTTTGCAATGTACATGATCATTGAAGATCTTAGATGAGTAAACTGTGGTGAGTCACCATCAGCGTACAGTATTTTCGCGCATTTAAGACGCACTTAATTATAAGATGCACCCATATATAAGATGCAGGTTTTGACAATTTGTGTAAAAAATATTTTAAATAAGATGCCCACAAATATAAGACGCTTGCGTCCTAGCCATCTGCTGAACAGAGCAATTTATCTCCAGTGGTTAACTTTCTTTTATCATAAATGAAAATTTGTCGAATGTTCCATCACCCATCGGATGTAAACAAGGCTTCATTACCATTTTTAGTTGAGATCAAAGTCCAATAGTGGATGGGTTTAGTACCGGGTATCTAGATTCTAGAACAATAAACGCCGGATGTAAAAGCAGCTTCATTGATCTGCTAGGCCAAGTCTTCAGTGAGTGGGATTAGTACATAGACCAATAAACGCCCAATGTATGTGGTTAGCATATATAAACTGACATAAACTGATAACAATGATAAAATCATTGCGTCAATAAAAAAATATATTACTAATATTAACACTAAATTTTTCTGCCTTGACATTGAGATGTGGGTGATATCAATATTGTTCTGACAGCACTTTTGAGTGCCTCCTTGTTGTATACAAAAGCTCTCTCATGTTGGTACATATATAAATGCCACATAAATAACTGTTTGTGAGTTCATAGACTCAGAAACTAATTTTACAAAAATCCTGATCTTGGCATTTTAGAAATTAGATCAATGATCTCACATGCAGATTTATATTTAAGCCACATTTCATAAATCAAACAAGTATCCACATTGATCAGTAAGTTTGAAATGTATTTGTGATAAGAGTACATTATGACATCGCATATAAACTAGATTAATGGGTTCTAACACAATAAAAAATCCAATGTGTGCATGAGGTGTGAATGTTCAAAAAAAATATCCTTGCTAGGCCTGCTGGATTTTTCAAGATCTACTTGACAGTTGCCATCAATTACATCACATACAATATTGGCTGTGATTGTTGATGTTGTGTTTGAGAATATTCAGAGGAGGGGCTATTTTTCTCGATGCTTCAAGTACTTTGGGAAAATATTCATCAATGACATTAACAACTGTGATAAATAATCAGCCGTCAATCCTGGTATTATAAAATTTGGTAATTATTCTACACTTAATATGTAGTGGCTATGAAATATTGTGTTCTTTTTAAAAAAGAATTAGATATTAACATAAGAAAACTTGCACCAAAAATAACTATTTCAATAATTATTTTATTAAAATTTTTGAGATCTGATGCAATCAGGTTTAGGTGTTGTATTATTTCAATAATCTGTTGTTTATATCATTGTTATAATGCTGGGATAAAAAGGAAAAGAGATTTTGCAGTTCTCCAAGTACACGTGTGTTCAGAATTAATAGGATTAGAATATGATTTAATAGTTTCATCATTAACTTTATTCTCATCATATATTTGTTTTTGTACCACAGTAAGTTTTTCACCACTATGTGTAATAAAATATTCATCTTTTGCCATTAAACCCCCATGGATGTTCCTTTCGGTATTCTGGAAGTTTTAAAAATATTCATGTATTTATGATAAAATCGGTTTGTTTAGGTTCTGGTAGTCTACATATACATGCGGAGCTTCTGGCCATCCTAACACAGTTCTAACTGATGAAGAATAAATATCTGCAGCATAATCTAGAGAATTTATTTCTATCATGGCTGATATAATTTGAGTAATTATATTTTAAGTAGTTGGTAGTTTAGCAATTAATTCAAGACATCAATAGTACCACATGTGGATGCCTTTTTCTTTGAGTTCCTACACAAATGTTACCTGATTGTTTTGATTTAGTACTGCCAACAATACAGAAGATCCAGTTAGTGGATAATGCCATGAAATTGTGGTAGGTATTTTAAATCTTGTAATGCTGAGTACTGAGAACCTGTATATATCAGTAACCTCAGCATGATGTTTGATGGATTTATTAAGTGGTGTCCATAATGACACTGCTGCATAAACTATAATGTCTGTGATCTTTCAAAGATTCCATTTATTTTGTGCGAAAATTTGTAAACACGTTTATATTAGAATATTCAGGTCTAAATGTGGTCATTCCATCATTTATTGTTATTAATGATGTCATCATCATCAGGTTGTTGCTATTGTTGATGTATTTCTTCATTGCAGCATCATTGTTTGATTCTGGTTCTCTAAGACCAGTAATCTTATTACTAGCCATATTGAGAGAACCAGTCATTGTATAACCAGGGGTTAGTAAATAATCAATGATCTCAGTTATGGTCTTTTTGTTGTCACATAATCATCTGATTTTGGTTCTCTCACAATAATAATTGTAAATATACCACATATCTTGATTATGCCTTTAATGGCACCCACAGAGGTTAAATCTAATGCCGGTCTTTGATCATTTGGCTTCACTGAAGTGCCTGATCTGACATTGATAGTTTATTCAGACTACCTGCGATCTGTTCTGATTTCAGTAATATTTTTATTCCACACTTCTCTTTTGATACTGATTGTAGTTTATTAATCTGACCAGGAGAAACACAAATATGATGATATGACATTATAATATCACAAGTGATTTAATTCCATCAACATTTACATATTTTCTACTGGGGCATCAATAACTCTCATTTGTCCACCAACACCTTCAAGCAGCATTGTTTTATCATAGAGTATAACAGCAATTGCTCTCAAACCACCAGTGGGCAGTCGAGCTACATGAGCTTAGAAGTGCAAAACAACAACATATTGCCTGAATAAATCTAAATGTTCCAATGAAAAGTAATAGATTGGATATAGCATTGTGAAATCCCACTGAGATATCTGCAAACCAGATTGAACATTTTGATCACACCCCATAAATGTCATTAACCAATTATAATCACGTGCAACATGATTTTGATCAAACTTTAGAAAAATTTCTTCAGAAGGTTCTTGATGTCCATTTATCCTCAAAGCAACTTCATTAACACCATTGGATTTTATTCCTGCAAATCTACTCTAAGACTTGCATTTTTCTGAAAAGCAATGAATGTATATCGTGGTGCTGACACTCCCTGCTGTGATGCTATATTCCATGTGAATAACCCAGCAGCATTACTTTGAACTGTCTCTGCTCATTGTCAACCATGATAAAGTTGATTTAACACACTGACTCATAAAAGAAATTAACCGTTGTTCTTCGTTGATCAATGGAGTCATTACTGGCATCCACAAAAAACATTTTGTAAGTATTACTTTACCCGCATCAACTGTGTTGGGTCACCAGATTGCATCATTGTTGGTGGCTTTTTTTACAAGTACCAAAGCGTGTTTAGCGCCAAATAAAATGTTTCCAACATTTCTACAGAATCTAAATCTATGTGATAGTGGAATCACCCATTAAAAATTTTCTTCTCAATTTAACACTGATCTATGTTGAAATTGTCATTCATTGATGCAACTGTGTCCCCAGATACATTCAGTCTCATGTTGATTAGTGGTATCCTTTGCAAACATCACTGACAAACCAGCTGACATCGAATAATCATTGGAATATCTTGAGAGACCCAGATTCATTATGGCAACATCAACATGTTTGAGAAACGATTCAACATTTTTCCATCAATCATGTATGTGGCACTGTTTAATAATGCCATAACACCATTGTTAACAAAACAATGTCAATATAAAAGTTTATGCTGTATCATCTGCCTTAAAAATTTTACCTTCGATCTCCATGCCTCAGCTGGTAACTCAATGCCTCATCTGGTAAGAAAAATCTACTTGTATCCTGGACTTGCAAATCAATTCTTCCTCATGCATTAGGTACACATGTGTCATAAGAATAATACTGATAATAGCACACAGATTCATCTCTGAGAACTGGTGCCTCCTTGTCAAATGTGGGATCAGATATACATTTAAACATTATTTATGGTTTTCATTGTTTAACACAAAGACCACTTCCTGCCATCAGACTAACAGTTATATTTTTTTCTTTTTCTGACATGGGTATTCCAGCCAACTCTGCTACTTTTTGATTTGCACTTGATTTTTTTTATTTTACTAACATTTGCAGGCATAGTTTCAGTTCTGGGTATATATGCTAGTCTGTCTGTGATTGCCAAGAATGCTTTACTAGCAACATCACCAATACCTGTATCATGAACAACATCAATTGCTTTCATTCCCAGTTGCTCTGAAATCGGTATTGCTTTTGGGCCTATCCTTCTAAGTAGACCCTGAACAATATCATAAAGTCCATCTCTTTTTGTATGCTGGTAATCACGAATTTATCACCCTGACCATTACAGTCCACGTTAAGCATTATGTATGATCATCTTATTTTAGTCACTGTATCTAATTGCATACCTCATTCACTGTGGTAATCATCAATGATTTCAAGGGAGGGACAAATAAACATTAATATCCATGATACTGCCTGTAAATAATCTTTGAAAAATAGCAGCTGCTTCATTTATGATTTCTGGGAATTATTACTGACTTGTTTTCTGCCAATCAAAATTTGTAGTCTTTCAACATCAGCAAGGATGTTATTACGACATAGGGCAATAAGACCACTTCCACTGATACTGCCTGTACTAAGACCAGTTCCAGCTGCTTCTTCCTCAGTATGAGGTGGGCTGAATGGCAAAACTTTGGGTAAGGACATTCTTCTTGCTTTATTGACATGTTTATCAAATTCTGCAAATTTGACCTTAATATTCACCAGTGGTTCTAGATATACGAGATTTTCAAAATACAAAAAACACCTAATTATTTCCCGAAAAACGGAGGATTTATAGATCTAATAATTTATCATGATCTGGATATCCTGTTGTGGCAACCATTACATCATTTTCCCGAAGTAGTCAATGACCTTCTTTGGAAAATCAGGTTGGTGGTTTTGGTTTGGCGTAACAATATCCCTTACATCGCCAACCTCTTCATGAACTTTGTCAATATTCTCAAGTACTTGTTGCATTTCTTCTTGTAATTGTGGTTGAACAGCAGTTATTTCACCTGGATGTTCTTGTAGAATCTATTTTGTTTTTTAGTTCTTTCTGCTATTTTTTCAGTAGCTTTAGCAGTTTGCTCCAAAATGTGAAGATCTTTTCTAGCCTTTGTAACTCCTTCAGTACCTTTCATAACCAGTTTAAATAATTGTTCTGCACCTTCTGCAAACTCCACCAGTGACTCCTGACATGCTTGTAATTTTTGTTTGTCAGAATCACAGACTGGAATATATTTCTTAATTGCCTCTAGTCACTCTGAGCACCTAGCAAGGCAGCTGTTAGTATCAATTGTACAAGTCTTTGGTATGACTTGGCCAGGGTTCAAACCCATGACCTCCTGCATCTGAGGTGGCTGCTCTAACCACTAGGCCACTGGAGCTGTCTATTTTTAGAGCCACAACATTTATAAGACATAAAAGTCCTGTATAGCAGGATACATTCTGTAAATGTAGGTAAAATTCTGCTGCAGGTTATTTGTTTAAACCAATTAAAGGCAGCAATATTTAATGATTGCAGATCAACATCATTTGTGACAATATGAAAGCCCATTGCTTTGTAAATGTGGCCATATTTGATACGGGATCAGAATAATATTTGCCAATTTCAAGTTTGTCTAATTTGGCAAAATTCTGTAAACCTACTTTGAGTTCATATTTAAAGATTTATCTAGTTTTAGAGACCATGGCCATATCTGAATACAGATTGGCATTATCTGTATAAATATGGGTCTCTAACAGATCTGATCTGAAAATGGTAAATGCAGCTTTTGTGATGAAGTTGAGAATAGTAATGGAAAACTGAAAATGGACTATCGATGCTGGATGAGAGATATGACGCATATGGAATTCAAGGCATAAATATAAGTTTATTAGTGCTGACAGTGAGATGAGCTGTAAATAATGAGAAGAGCTGTAAATAATGCAAGTTAAGACATTCATCATCAGACCAGGATATCAATTTCTATTGTCTTAAAAAAAAAAAGTATCTCTAAAGCTCACCTGGAAGCCACTAAAACACCCCCCTGCAATTCTGGGTAGCTGAATAATGAAAATAACATGGCAGGGAACTTTTCGTCTGTCTTTGATCTCCTTGATGTCCTTTATGTGCTGATATTCAGCTTCTATACAGTATCTGGCACACGCTACCAAATTAGCCTTGTTATTTCCTGAGTCACACTGAATCACAAGGAGCTTGACCTCTTCAAGGTCTGACTGAAGGAATGATCTGAAACATTTAAAAACATTCAAGTATATGTCTTGGCTGCAGTGAATGCTAGCATATTTTAACCTGATATATGCATTCCTGGCTAAATATTTAAAACAAATCCTGCTCTAACTGTAGTAAATGATACTAACAGGAATGGTGAATGAAATACTTCTGAAAATATACACTTGCTTCTCAAGAAATCCAGTATTAATAACCAAAATGGAAAAAAGTCTATTGCATGGTCTCAAGCAAAATACAGATGTAAGAAAATATTTAGTTTCCTCCTGCTGAGTCTAACAGAGCAATAAGTATTATAAAAATCACAAAAGCATATTGATTAGACTTAATGCACATCTCTGTATGATGACCAAAATAAGAACTGTTCTGAGCATAAGGTTCTTGTCAATAAAATTCATTTTAATATGACTAATAATCTACTGTAGAAAGTATTTTCTGTCTTGAGCATGTTCCATGCTATTTCATTCCATTCTTCTTTTTCTCAGTTTATTTTCTTCACATGTCAGATGCTTTTATTTACATGTTGAATCATTATTTGTCTCTCTTTTCTTGCAAGTTCAGTATGTCTTCAGTCCTCAGGTGAAATTACAGTAACATGATTATGTCATGCAACCCATTCATTTTTAAAGTGGAAAGTGTAATAACTATAATAAGAAGAGGTCAAATGGGACAACATTCACTCGTCTAGCTCAAATTCACTTAACAGCCTAATGTAATGATCTGCAGTTGGCCAAGTAGTCTTGATTCGCAGAGATGCTTTCTGTCAAATTTCCTAAAATTTGTGTTTACTGGCTACTAGAAAAAGGTTCCCTGGAGGTTATTGGTTTTGTTAGTATCTGCACCTATATTTGCTGGCTTATCAGCGTATTTTGTATGAAACAAAATGGCATTTTCAACATGGAGTTCCAGGTACCCTAATGCTATAAGGTGCTCCCTTTCAATGATTATGATATCTCACCTCTGTCAGAATGTGTTTGAATCTCAGGTTTGCCCAATGTAGTTATATCAGGAAGCTGGCCAGTACCGGTAGCTTCCCATGGGTTGGTGGTTCCCCCCTTGAGTTTTCTCAGGTTTTTCCTTCACCGGATATATTGGCCACAATGTATTAATTGTGCTGACCATGAAATTAAACCAACATTTATAACTGAATCCTTCTTGATGAATTTGGTCCAATTCTGCTGGGAAGTTTTTGAGACATCATTATAAAGTTCTTGTATTTTTAGTAAGAGGGGCCAAATTGAAAAGTGGATCTGCATCATTTAGATAAGTTTAAAAGGTCTTCATGCCAGGATATTTTGTGTTACATTTGTCACCTTCTACTAACTTTTTAAAGAGAAGTGAAATACAGATTTTTAAATTAAGGAATGAATGCTATGCTGGATTTTCAAAGTTTAAAAGATCTTCATGCCTAATGTTTTCTTTTAAATTCAATTAAATTCTGTTCAGAGTGTTTTCTCTACTTTCATAGAGTACACTGAGTATGAAGAAAATTTCCTTTAGTAGCTTTCGAAGTAAGTAATTGACGTTGTTCTATTGCAAGCAATAGCAGCCAACAACTGGTCAACAGACATATGTAAATAATTTTTAAAAAAATGAAAGACCTACAAGCCAGAAGGTTGTCAAATATGGTATAGTTTTGAAGAAAAAAGTTCTTTCACAGAATTTTTAATTTTCAGTAAAAAGGTCTTTAATCCAAATATTGTTGCAATCACATTTCTCACATTTACTTTTTGCACACAGTCTAACAAAGTCAGGAATGAGCACTGTCATAATTCAAACATATTCACACTTATTTTTCTAGAATTTTAACTATTGGTAGTTTGCATCAATGGAATGATGTCATGCTGAATGTTCCTCATGGTGACTTTGAATCTGAGACAGCCTTCATTTACGAGTTGAAATAGAATGGCTGTCAAATTTTGAATGAAAGCTTTACTCCTGCCCTCAAGTCTAAACCCGTTTTCAAAGTTGGTTGTAGGTATCTACTTGATATTAATCAATTCTGCCCAAAATGTATGTTTGAAAGAAAAATTTGATTTATATTTATTGCTTGGAGAATAAATTATTTTCATGGTTATCATTCATATGGATCATTTCAGCTTACAATCTGAAAATCAGCAAGCTGTTTTAAATGTGTTTCAATGCAACAGGCTAATGTTTTAGAGTCATGAAAATATAATTTAAATGGAAGTGTACAATATTTTTGTGAAGTCAGAACTTATAGGTCGCCTATAAACTGATGACTTGTATTTACATATGGACACAATTTCCTACTGGATGAAGAGAGGAACTTCATTGGATTTAGCAAATATTCACTTTTATCTCACATAAAAGTGTAGTAAGTAAATGATGAAAATTTCACTTATTAGTGAAGTATACATCATTTGTAAGTGAAAAACATAGTTTGCATTGCTATCTGTATTTGGTTTATATTGTGTGCTTAACTTCTGAACACTTGAATTACAATTACAATCAGTTAAGAAAACTGATAAAGTTTGAAAATTCTTAAAAACTATGAATACAATTACGTAAAAGCAATAGGTCTGGTACAGAGTAAATGGCTGCTATATTTAAACAGCATAATAGCATATTGAAAAGACCTATAAGTGAGGATGTATTCAGTCAAAGTTGGTCAATTTCTGAAAAGTTGTTTTTGTAATATTGTTTAAACATTTCATATTTTAAGAAAAGCATCCATATTTGAGAGCAGATCACCTTCATTTGTATAAAATTGAAAGAGCTCTAAAAGCTGGTCTAATTGTATTATATGAATTTTGAGAAAAAATCATTTAAACATTAAGGTTATAATAACTGCAGCCACATGTGATGGCAGATTGGTATCATTTTCTTAAAAATTGAAAACCATTTATGTCTCGATTCTGTCTGACAATAGTTATGAAATTGGTTAAGTGTTTTTTTTAAGAAGATGAAAGTAACAAAATCTAATGAACATGTAATGTACAACAAACAATGCACAATGGACACAGGACAGTACCATAAGTTAACTTGACCTTACTGCCTGGTGAGACAGAAAATAAACATTAGAGGAAAATCTTTAAATATGTACAGAAGGACACTGTTCTTGTAAGAATGGAAAACGGAAAAAATAAATAGTCCAACTCATTAAATCAAAAGGTGGTCAATGAACACAGATACCCTACCACAGTGCCGGAAACTTACTCAAATGTCAAATGCAAAATGCGCCAGATGGAAGACGGAAGGGATGGAAAAGAGTATGCACTCTATGTAATAAAATGTTGTATCTTTTTCAATGTTGAATTCACTGAATATGTACAGACATTAAGGTAAAATGACTTTTTCTAAGCAAATTGGGGTATATTTTTTATTTTTATTAAAGTCTATTTTGAGAACTAGACCTTCACCTCCATACCCTACCTACTCGCCCATTAGAATTTATGAGGCAGTAAGTAGGACCCTCAAATATCAATGAACCAAATATACTATCTGTTATCAACACAACAAACCTTGGTATTTAAAGCAGATGTGTTTTGTGTTTTACCTGATTTTGCTGCTGAATTGCTGCTCAGTGTCGAAGGATTGTAGAGATTCCAATGCAATCCTCCCAGGTGGAATTCCCACTGAACGATGTATATCTGATTTGTCTATTGATGACAGAAGCTTTGAGTGGGTTGTTATCTGAAACATAGCATACGAGCCCATGGAATTTGACAAAACTATCTCTGTAATATCCTACAGCAGTGCATACATTCTCCATTTAGCAGTTTCAAACTGGCATGCCCTGTCAGTAAATTTTGTAGATTTGGGTCATGCTTTATTTCAATCAGTTGAGCTAACATAGATCTTTGCATTGATTGTTAAATCACACTCTTCTACCACAGAAGTAACTCTTTAATTTAAACATATTGTTCTAGCTCAGAAGTATAAGTAAATGATGCACAAGAATCAACAAGAGAAAGCAAGCAATACAGACTAGATGCTGTCCTTTTTCCCATCATAACGGATTTCATACCAACAGTCTGCTTCATATGCAGTTCCTCACTACACGACTGATATGCCAATAAATTGATGATATTCAGTGGACTTTTTCTATACAGGGGAATATTTATTTTTTAAGGTTTTCCAGTATAGTCATTGCTTGTTCATGATTGTTTTAATCAACTTTTCTGAAAATGTGCCTAATGAAAAGTAACTTTATTGCCAACAACACATTATCTATGCTCACTTTACAATAAATTGAGTTCTCCATTATCTGCAGACAGGACCTTTACTTTTTATCAAGTAGTATTAGACTAAGTATTGGCACTGTTAGCTCAAATGCCATAATATACCTCTCCCTTGATAACTCATGCATGATTGGGTCCATGATGTTGATTCAAATCTCCAGGTACTATCAACTGTTTTCAATGATAAAATGAGCAATATATCAAGGTTTCAGTTACCGAGCTTGATCAAAATGTCAAGGACAACATGGTCATTATATTTCATAAAGCCTCACATGTACACACAGCATGTTACTCTGTCATTGGCGAAAACAGGTGCTTTTCAAATAAAAAGACACTTTTTTATTAGTCACATGATGTGTCACCTGAAGTATCTTATATAAACATGCCATCCGCATGAGATATCTTATAGTTATTCTGGTGTTGTAGTGGAGTGGTGAGTACAAAATAGTAAGTATAAAAGTAATAGACACATGTCTAGGAAATGTTCTAGCCAGCTTAGGATGTAGTCCAAGCTATAAGTGTTCTCTGTTATAGTTGTTTTTTGTTTAGTTGTAAAGGCTAATGAAGAGGACAAAGTCCTCTCAATTACCAATGTTGAAGCCAACTCAGAATTTTTTGGTTTTGGGCCTGAGGATATTGCAATCTTTTGTGAAGATGAAGCAAGTTCTTCAAAGGAGAGGAATTATGAAGCCATAAAAACAGAAAAAATAGAAAAAATTTAAGTCTGCTGTAACTAGAGTTCAGAAAGTGGCAAAATGCAAGCCTGTTATGGCGATAAAACAAGCAAAAATGCCAGACAGTCGAAGACATCCAATCTCATAGACAAAAATAACCTGTTGGAAACAGATATTAAGCTGTTGAAGAAAAAATTCAATCTAATTGATATGCTGCCTGTTATAGCAGATGATAACGAAAATTATGCCCGTTTTGCTATTCAAACTGAAAATGCTCCCGCTTTTGAAGTAAAACCTAAACCTATTTTAATAATCTACTGAAATGTCTAAAGCAGACTTTTCTATTCTGTCACATGTACAAACTTGTGCTAATGAACATACTGATATCAGACAATTCGATGTTTCTCTTCTGTTCTATAACCATCAGATATGAAAATGACTTGTGTCAGATTTTAAGCGTTTAGTAATTTTGTAGCTATATATGACTTAAAAAAAGGACAAATTATGAACTTATTATCTTTCCATTAGGCATGACAAAAAAAATGTGTGGGAAGGATACGAGGGTATACGGAATTTACAATAACATTGCTCCTGGTGGAAAAAATGTCTAACAACAGTTCACAAAATTTCCAAATTACTGCTATGTAGCTATGGGTTTACATGTTCAACTCAGATATTGATCAAGAACATAGTCTAATTGAGGAAATTAAAACTATAGTAACCAGCACAAAAAAATGCAACTTTCTCATATTATTCTCATTATTCAATATCCGCTCTCCCATACACTTAGACCTTCCCCAAAGGAAAATTATGTCCAAACAATTTAATACACAGATAGTTTTATTTATCTCTGTACTTACATCATTTATCAATTTTATCTCTACTTATCTATTTAGATAATCATTTATACCAGCAAAATTAAGTACCCTATTTTCCGACCTATAAGTTGATACTTTTTTTACTTGAAAGTCAGATTTTTGTCTTGTACTTTATTTTAGCTTTATCTGAATCCCCCAAATCAGATGTTTATAATTGTATCTGACAAAGTTTCTCAAATAAATATGGTTTAAACTAAAATCAGATATATAAAAATTACTACATAGATCATCAATGATCCATTTTTAGTTTCGCATTTCAGTTTAAAGCAAATTGTAATGTCAACACATCACCTGAATTAATTCTTAACCAGCAGTCGTTTCAGTGTATCTTTGATTATAGCGGTAGTTGATAAATCGATCTTTGGTTTCCAACTACAATCACAGCCAGTTGCCATGATTGTTTAAACCCTCATATTAGCTTTGGTTACAGATGCTAGTTACCATATAGCCAGTACCCCATTGTTTTTTATCACTAATGCGCATCAATTATGCTACCGGTTTTTAATATCAAGAAAATTAAGAACCACAGGAAATAATGCCCTCTCCCTTCATTGCTATTATACTAGCACATTTTAATGAGTTGGGAATGTTTTGATGAATTTTTTCAGTCATAATCATTCATATAAATATCCCTGTACAAATCATACAACTTATCTCACAATGCCTCCAATCAAATCATGCAATCTTACACAGCAACCTTTAAACTGGAAGTTGTAAACTTTGCAGAAGATAAAGGTGGAAATATGGCTGTTCACATAAAATATTATGTCAGTGAAAATTTTGATAAGCATAAAGCTTAGGTTGCATTTTGAGCTCTGAAAAAACAAAGAAAGAAAGTAAATCATGGCTTCAAAGCAAGATGGATTAATATTGAGGATAAATGAGAAAAATATGTCTTGACATAATGTGCAGCGTGTAGAATGAAATGGAGACAGACGATAATCGGAACATTTCCAATGATGAGCCCCGAGAGATGCCATTTTTCATTCTGATACAGAAGACGAAGACTTCAAGGGATTTTTGGATATAGGAGATAATTAAGTGAACTCTTAATCATTATTTTCTTAATTAGAATGTGGAACAGTTCTACTACAGGTAATAAAATGTATTACAACATCGCTGTGCTTTCAATTATAATTTGGTGCAATAATAAAAAATTTACCCCTCACAAACGGCCGCATTTTATTTTAATATGTATCCAGAGCCAATATTGTATTCATAACCTGTGTTAATTATTCCGATTTCTGTTTCCTGATGTCAGGTTTTTGTTGCTGAAAGAAGTGTTGACTAAAGTACATTTACCACTAAGGTTAATATTATATCATTTATGCCTCATCAGAAGCTACATTCAATCCATAAAGCCAAGAAAGACTCAAATTTTAATCCAAACAAAAGGCTAAGTACATGTAATAAGATGCTGCTGTTATCACGAGATGTCCAGTTTAGTCACTCTGATAATCGTTAAGATTACAATTATTGAACAGTAGTTACAGATGAGAAGTGGCAGTATCGATGTTGGGTCAGCAACAAAATGGTTTGATAGCCTTTATGGCTTCCCTTAGTAAGATGATGAACTTGTTCTCCTTTGATAATTAGTGGCTATTGCTACTGAAAATAGTAGTCAAGATCACAAATCCTCATGCTGCAACGTCAAATCTGCGTGATGTTAATGGTACACATCAAAGCCATTTTGGTTTCTCTTACTTAGTGTAAAGAATTGTATGAAAACAATAGGTGTAAAGAAATGTATAAAAACAATAGGATATCGGACTGCAACTACCGAATCACATGACAAGATCACTTCCTTTAAAAACAAATAGCAATTTGTTTGAATGCAGATTTTTTTTTATCCGTCTTGTAGTTGGCAACAATGGAATAAGTACAGTGTAACTGCAAAGAGTTCAACATGTCAATGAGGATAAAAAAAAATCAATTTAGAAGAGAAAGTGAAAGTAATTCAACTGACCAAAAAGGGTGAGAGTTCGAGGATCCTAGCAGAAACATTTGATGTCAGAAAGATTCAGATAAACATCATCATGAAAGATAGGGAAACAATTCTGCAGAAAAGGGAAGGTGGAATGGACAATGAAAGAAAGATTGTTAGAGCCGTGAGATATTTGTATCTTGATTTGAATGAATAGGTTTTAAAATAGTTTTGCACCGCATGTGCTAAGAAAATTCCACTCAACTGTCAAATGATCGAAGAAAAAGTGACAATTTTGTCAGTTGAAATGGGATATGACAACTTTTCCGCAAGTAACAGATGGTTGCACAGATCTCAGGTCTGACACGATATTAAGTGTTCTGTCCTTATTAGAGAAATCAGCTGATGCTAATAATGAAGTTGTCAAAGATTGGAAGAAAAGACTGAACAATATATGTAATTATGACTTTCTTCATATATATTTACTATTCGCATTTGTCATCCCACTCTAGAAAGGCCACCCTCATTGTGCCACTTTCCTGCTGCAATAGGGGTGGGCTTATAAGAGGGGGACTACTGTATTTATTTTTCATTTCTAACTTTTCTGTTTTCTGTCTATTAATTTTCTTCACATTTATGATTTCCTTATGGATAGCCTCATTTGCTTGTTGTTAGCCTCACTGAGTTTATATCATCTCTTCAATCTTGCACTCAAAACTGATTTCAACTGGAATAACCAGGTTAAAGCATTAAACCTTTAATTAACATATACATAGCATGCACAGCCATGCGGCTCTTGTTGCAATGTACATCATAATTAAAACAAGCATGGACTGTTTATTCAGCTCTGTCCATTTGGTAACAGAATATAGCAGTGCCTTGTACAAGAGTAAAATCACAAGCATGCTAGCATCGGTGATGTAATTTCATGATTGCTGGTAATATGGAATATCATACAGTGATACCATTTATATTCATGAAACCGGAAATAAAATAAGAAACCAAGTTATTGATCTTGCCTCATCTTATACTCTGAATCGACTTATATATGGACAAAAGATGGAAAATTTACAAAATTAGTGAGTTCAACTTATACTCCGCATCGACTTATAGGCTGGAAAATATGGTAGAAACAGAAAATGCATTCTTTGCATTACCTTTGCAAACAGCTCTTGTATTTGTTCTTTGTGTTCCCTGCAATGTGTACATACATCATTTATCAATCGTATCTCTACTTGTCTTTTCACATAATCATTTATGCCAGCAAAAACAAGTAGCAACAGAAAATACAATCTTTACATTACCTGTGCAAACAACTCTTGTGTTTGTTCTTTGTGTAGCTTGAACTCTAGATACTGAGCCAAACTCTCATGACACTGCTCCTTCATGTACACCTTCATGAGTATCATCCTCTCCTCTGCTTCTAGACCACACCTGTCAAGTCGTACTACAGCATCTGGTGTAGCACACCATAACAGCAGGTTTTTGGCTTCGTTTAGAATCTACATCACACAATTATGTAAAGATTTAAAAAATAGGAGATCAGTAACTTTATATGTAGAAGATAAAAACGATAATGAACTACATCTATGGAGTCAAATGAGATGGTAACCAAGGAAACATTCTTATGACTTAGTCTAAGATTACAATATAAAACTGCAATACATGATCAATTAAATGTTGGGATAAAGGACAAGACTCTGCATCTTATAGCTACAGCTCAAAATGTAACTGACTCTCTGAAGTGTCCAGGAAAGTCAAGGTAACCAGTACAGATCCAGGAACAATGTTAGACCTGGCTGGTGCCAGTCCACATCATTTCCATTGGTGAAGTAATGGATAATCTGGTCTGTAATGCAGAACTGTTATGTTATATGGTATAGAACTCAAGTTGTTGTTTGCACACAAACAAATTTAGAAATATATTGAAATAAATACAACATTTAACTTGATACTAAATACATATTGTTTTTGGATGATTGGTCTGGTTTTAGATGGGTTTACCATACTTTTCAGAAGTTGTACTAATTTTAGCTTGGGAACAATCTGATATCAAGACTCTGGTATAGTGATAACATGTTCCAAACTTTATTTTGTTTTACCAGTTCCTGAGATTACTCAGATGGACTTGATCCAATTGTGTGTGCAATAATGCACTGAAGTTTATGTCTATTTGGTTTTGCATTGTGGGTGAGGGAACATAATTTGTTGTTTCAATGTTTTCCTATATTAGTAACAGCAGCCACATTAAATAGGATGCTCTCTGTTATATTTGCTTGAACATGGTTTTGTGTCTTGTTGAAAGCTGAAAATATTGTTCAAGAATGACTGAAAGTCTTTTTGTTTTTTTCAGTAATGGCTGCCAGGCGAGGAAGCTTTCTATCAAATCCGATCAAATTTTGTTCAGCAGTTTGGAAAAATTGTTTCAAAGTTTTCTATTTTTTGTGATGGCAACAGTATTTAATGTGGAATGGCATTCTTTGTACAAATGTGAATGGTCTAATATGCCAAGATGCTCAATGACAGTTTGGTTGAATATTGGTCAAGCAGTTTTTAGAAGAGCAATTATCAATGAATGCTGGATGCTGGAGAAGCAAATGCCTAAACTGTTTTATTGCACTTCACAGGTCTGAAGATATGAAATGCACTTAAGTAGTTGCCTTTGGTGACCAACTAAATAGGAACACACAGTTAAAGCTACATTAAAATTCCAAATCACACACACACATAATGAGGATAAAATAGCTCTGACATCAACAACCATCCCATGTCATTACCATTACTGGAATATACTACTACTCAAGACAGTCCAAAACAACACACTTAAATAGTTTTTTTGTGATACATATTATTTCAGACTTAAGCTGTAAAAACCCAACACTGGTGGTCATATTTGATTGTGGATTGGCATCTTGAGAATGAACTTGCAAGTACTTCATGAAAAGATGCTTTCTGTTAAATCTGGTCAAACCTTTTAAATGTTTTGAAAAGTGGAATAAAGGTTTTAGTGTATTTAGTAATGGAAGCTATATCTGATGGCAGCTCAATAATTATATTTATAGAACTGAATGCCCTAGATGCCAGAATGCTCTATTAAATTTGATGTTTACAATGGTAATTGTTCATGGATCCAGGACAATGGTAGTAGGCCCAAACTACAAACTTATCTAGCCTGATGACCAGGTGAGCAAACATAGGTATTATAGATAGAAAGATTGACATACTGAAAATGAAAGAAAAAACAAGGGCAGTGCTACTAAAAATGGATGGGAACAGTGTTAAATTTAATTTCATGAACTTTTTGCCTGACACTATGAGCCATAAAATACCTCTTCTTTGGAAAATTTTGCAGGCTGTTCTCCATGTTTCTTGAAAACATGCAAGATAATGGATGAGCAGGTGTCTGCATGGTAACCCATGAAAACCTCAGCAACTGATTGGAATGAATTGTTTCTTTCTTTCTTATGACTGAAAACAAAAGTTTCAATACATGTATCAAGAATCTTCTTGTGCATTTTTCAACCAAATGTCAATATCATAAAATATGTGGATGATGTCACATATTACATTCACAGATTCTTAGGGGGTAATATGATTCATAGCACTGCTGGTAAATTTGTTTTAGTTCAACACTTGATGAAAAAGTTACACCCTTTTTTTTCCAGCATAGCACAGAATTTCTCACACTCACAAGCTCTAGTACTATGCATTATATCCCCTGAAAAACTGACTTTTCTTTGCTAAAAATAATTTGTATTAATTTGCATGTTTTCTTTTACGGTAAATGGGCAGAGATATTTTCTATGTATCAATGCCACATCAAAATAAGCATTCATTACAAGAATAAAGTTAAAAATTTATACTTCAATGACCACAAGCTAAAACACCACTCAATGAGGATATAAAAGCTCATTTGTCAAGGTTTCACTTGTTGATGATGTATATCCTTCCTACATGTCATATGCAACTATTACAGTAGTGTGCTGCCAATTTACTATAATCATCTTCTACAGTTCAAATAAATTCCTTGAATCTCAAGAAAATATTACATCTGTGTAATTCATGTGCTGACTTTGTCTTTCTGAATATGGCATATTTTTTGAAGCCTAATACAGGAAGAAATGCCAGGTTATCCATCATCTAACTCAAATGGGCAGACAGCTACTGTCTGCTAGTGATCTTATTGGTCCACAGCATACTTTGCAGTAGTATTAAACTCCGTAGTCAATGCTATCATTTAAACTTCTGACCTAAAAAACATATTTTGTTCATAATAATCACTTTTATGTTGGCTGTGAATAAACTCACTTAGTAGCATAGTGAATTTTTCATCTAAAAGTTAGATTAGAAGAGTACATCTCAAAAAGTACTAGATGCACTTTCTATTTACCAAGTTGTAAAAAAATGTGAACCATCTTCTAGAATCTCAATACAATTCAACATTTTATTTAGAATGATATTTTTATTTTTACTAATAAAGACAGCCAAATTAATGATGGATATTACTACAGTAGTCCCCCTCTTGAACGGCCCCCCTGAACAGCGGCCACCCGCTTCTTACGGCCAGAATTCCTTGGCACCGACGTGTTTGTATTCAAAAGTACCCCTCAAGAACAACCACCCCTCTAACGCGACCAGCAGCCAGCATTTTAGTACAAAAAATGTAAAATGTCCCCCTCATGAATGGCCAATTTTGTTTCTTAAAATGTATCCAGAACCAATAATTAATTCAAATCTTGACATAAGGTAAGCAATTTTGATTATCTCTATCGTAGATACATGTCTCTGAGTGTAAGTCGCCGTTAAAAGTGTCGACTAAAGATTCATAGCATATCGTTAACTAAAGAGTTATAGTAAGTATATCATTATCTATAAAAATCAATGTTTACAGGAAATGGGCTCAATAATGTTATGATAGAGTTTGGGGTTTAACACCTATGTTGAGTTCTTCTCTTTGATGATTATAACCAGATGTAATTGTTATAATCATAACAGGGTCAGCATAGGCTAATAATAGATTTTGTACATTGACACACACAGAGAACCTTAAAAAAAAAAAACAGGGTACTAGACAAAGACCGGAAAAATCACGTGACAACACATTATGGCTTCCTTTACAAAGACTGTATTTTGTACACAAGTTTTGTCTGCATAATTAAATCGCACACAGTCAGCAATAACCGAATAAATCATTACCAAACACTGAAATGTCATCATGTTAACGGATACTTTATTTTAGTAGAAATTCAGTTATTCTACACGACAACATCAGGGAACGAGGAGGGGGGGACTTGCCGAACCATTTTTATGTAGAAAATACTAGAAAAACAAGTTTATGTTGAAATAATTTGAAGAAACAAAGTCGTAACCGATAAGAAGGTTATTCAGCAGCAGTGGGAAAATGGAGCAGATGGAAAAATAATTATGTATGTACATGCACTAAGATGTAAATGACGTTTTTGAATCCATTTGCAATATGCATGAAAACAATACCTACTCGCAATCACACTTACGAGAAGAAAGAAAAAATAGTAACGTACATTCAGTTGAAATAGATTTGTTATTATAACAAAATGAACCTTTTAATAATTAATGTTTTATTTAGATGAAGATATTTAATGTTTTGAGTAGCTTTCTTACTACGTACATTATATATACATGTACATCTCATAATAAATTTAGATCCCCTCTGGAACGGCCACCCGTCTTATAAGGCCACTTTGCTGGTGCAACAGGGGTGGCCAGGGACTACTGTACTGCTATAATGACCATCTTTGAAATTATTTTTAGCTTACGAATACAAGTTATTGTATCAAAAATAATCATACTATACTAATGATATTAACCGGTAACTTTTACAAATCAGCCTTTCACAACACAAATATGTGCTGAAAGAAAAATGCCCGGATTTATTCAGCATTTAACCTACTGGAAGAAGTTTGCATTATTAAATCTTCTTCTAAAGAGGGTAAACCTTAAGCCTCAGAGTACATTTTTCATGGAAATTCATTAAATAAATATATAATGTAAACAAAATGGGAGACCAAATGTTTTAGCACACCAAAGTAAAATCAAGGAGATATACCACATGCATGATACTGAGATTCCTATATTTGCAAGATATCTGGTGTATGAAAGGTTCTGACTGGCACATACTCATTAGTCATAAAGTTTTTAAATATTTTATCCAACTGTCAAATAAACACCTTAACAAAATAAAATTCAAAGGCAACTTGGTCTACTTAACCAATCATTTCTTTGACAGAGAATCAGTATTGATGATGCTGACTAAAGCTTAATTCAAAGGTAACAATAATAACAACTCAAAGGTCTTAAACTAAGCAATAGAACAAAGCAAAAAGAACTTTTGTAATATTCCAAAAATACTTATTTTCCCAAGAAAACAAAGTGAAAATTTAAAAAGAACTAACAATATTGCGAATTAAATCTCAAATTGTCAAAATAAGTTTGATCACCAGCAGTCCTAATGAATAACATTCTAATTAAATTCCTGCTGAGTTCAAAATAAATCCAACACTGATTGTGTTGGTGTGCCTTTAGTAGCATGTTATGTGGAGATGTGCCAACAGTATTATGATGAATTACAATAATATAATTCAAGATGTCCTTGTCTGAATTCCCTATTATTCCAAGATAATGTTTCTGACCAAGAATATTATTAATAAGCACCTTGTATTTCTGGAGAATAACGATTTGAATCAATAATTCCATCCCAATCTAAATCTGAACACAACAATAAAAATCATTCTGCCCAAAGAAATCAAAGCAATAATGAAGAATCTTTGGATAAACAAGATTATAAAGCCCTCTATTTGACCTTGGTCACAGTTAGCATTTTCTGAAAATACTATGTCTACTTAGTTGAATGTTATGATCTAGAACATTACAAGTTATTTACAACATAAAATCTGTTACTAAAATTATAATAAAGAATATGATAAAAATCAGCTAGGATAGATATTTTATGGGAGAATTCCAATAACCATGACCCAAACCAGAGTAAATAAGTTTACTTTAATTGATAATGATCCTAATATTTAACCAACACTCATAGTGAAATATTAAGCATATATTATTTGTTAAGAAAACAAAAGCATCAGTATATCTAGTATGGAACATGAACTTTATTTTGGACATGGTCAGATCCAAAGAACATATAAAATGAACACATAAAAATCAAGAAAACCTAAGAAAGAATACAAATTAAATGTACATAACAGGTGATTAGGTCTAATTTACATATTTTGGTTTGTAGGGGTAGCACCATTGTTCAGTACATGATAGGCAATAATGAGAAAGAGACTGCATATCAATACTCTAATATCAGATAATAGTTTAATTATCAGTAGTCCTGTTAATATACAATTCTATAACCTATTAAGCAGTTTTTTTTATTTAAAAAACCTAAAATACTGGAGTCAGAAATGAGATTATGCACAGATTTTCATACATCCGTGTTTTGCAAGTTGTAAAATATGTCACTATCACACAGTAAGCCTTCAATGTTTAAAACTTCACAAGTCCTCTCATCTTGAAGATTTTAAAACAGTGTTACCATACCCCCTAAAACTAGTTTAAAAAATTGCAAACACTAAAAATGGTGCAACAACTTCAATGATTCACATCACATTAACAAGAAAACAATGTAATCATATACCCATGTAACGTTTAACGTTTTATAGATGAAAATGTAAATCCACATTCAACATCTTTACTAATATTTCAGTCAAATGCTCCATGGGAAAATTATATACATGACCCATTTGAAAAGGCTAATTAGATGTTCTCAGATTACTGTAGCATTTTCATGTGTTACTAATGTGTTATGAATTTCATAGATTTCAATGTTGCCCTGACCCAAACATATAAAATGAGCCACATATGATGGTGAATCATTCCCATTCCCCTTTCTTACTGTTTCTTTCCTAGAGTTTAACAAAGCTAATTGTTTTTTTGGGGTATTTGTAGAAGTTAAACCATAAGCTTGAATAACAACAAACATGGAAATTGACTTGCAAAATCAAGAACTCAATAACCCTTTCAAATGTCTTTTCATTTATTTTTAAATTGAGACCCAAGTAAATAACTGATACTACATTACTTAAATATGATTTAGGCAGAGAATCTTTACTTAGAATCTATTCTGCATCTATATGAATTGTTCTTAAACATGTTGAGGGAGAAACTTTCTAAGTCTCATTGTCAAGTCTAGCTGTACTTTCACAGCACCAGATTTGAAATCAATGTATATCCAAATTAAATACAATCAATAACAACAATCAAAACTTGAGTCACTTTCATCTGACCAATATACTGTGTTACAACCAGAATTGGCTAAACATGGTCCAAGATATTGACAGTTACTGCATTTTTAAACAAAGAATGTACAAATATAGCAATGTCCTAATCACTGTTAAATTAGCAGATTACAGAAAAGATGTTAAGATATAATGCCTTACAAAAGAGCTAAAACACAAAGCTTATGTACATATAAGAAGTCAATATATGCTTATTATTTATCATTTAGTACATGCATTTATTATTACTATATACAATGCTATTTCATCTGCTCTCCAATAAAATTACTTTAATACATGATCAATAAGTTACTTCATTCTAATTTATAAAATAAAATAAAAAAATGTATATTAAGAAATTAACAATTTAAAACAAGTTTAGAAATTTAATTTTGTATGAACTGCTCCATTAATTAACTTTGGACAGCAGTTCAACTATAAATACTGATTACTTATAAGCTTCTGAACAATAGTCCTTGTTAACTTATATTTTTGACATTTCATACAGAGGGTCCCGAGTGGCCGATTGGTCTAAAGTGCTATCCATTACGGATCACTGCCATCTCACAACTGTCTGCGTGGGTTTGAGTCTCAGATTCGGCCAATGTGGGTATGTGAGAAAGCTTGCCAGTAGCTTCTCATGGGTCAGTGGTTCTTTCTGGGGGTTTTGCTTGGCTTCTTCCTCCACCATTAATACTGGCTGCCATGTATAGCCTATTGTGTGCTGAAAAATGGCATTAAACCCCACAACAACAATATTTCATACATGAATAAAACAAGAGTAACTGACAGAAAAGCAGGATTTGTTTTTTTTTTTCCTTTGAATATTAATCTCGTATTCTCAAAAGCTCTCTATTAATAAACCTAACATACTGAAAAGCAACAATTGGTTTTTAGCCTTGTAAATCATCTATCCAAATAAGCCTTGTTTATTTAACCAGTCAGAAGTGTCAAAAGTAACTCCTTGTAATGATGAATTAAGCCTACAATATTGGAAGCTTTAAAACAAAGAGCAAAATAAATAATAAACTGGTTAATGTGTAAATTCTTATTGACAGAAATATTTGGCAGGATTTATTTCAGCAATTTTCCAACAGCTATGAAGAAAATAAAATCTGTTATCTGTCTGAAACCATCAGTGTATATTAATTATTACCATTGCATATTCATAGTTGCATCTGTTTCTGAAGAAAACTTTTCAGCCCATTTTTTAAGCTCATCTGCAAGATGACTCTGACGGCGGGTCAAGATGGCATTCACTGTCAGAAAATGTTTCTCAAGTCGGTTGATGAGGGGAATTGGAAACTTCTTGTAGACCACATCCTTTTCTGCTACCACAATCAATCTAGGGGGAAAATATAACATTTAATTATGATCTTCTGTGCTGCTAATAGATATTCAAAGTTGGCACATTTCCAGACTTAAATATAGTATCATTAAACATTACCTGTATCAATGCTTTTGTGCAATATAAAAGTTAGTAAAACATGCATGAACTTTTATATGCAAAATTTTGAAACTTAATAATTATATCTTTTACAAACAACAACATCAAACAAGGTACAAATGAGTTGTATACTATTTTATTTGAGTCTTTGGGTTTACCTTTACCAATACCAGAACGCAAGTCCCTGAAATTTTAGTCTGACTGTCTGAACCAAGGTGGGTGGGTGGGTGGGTCTCTCTCTCTCTCTCTCTTACACACTGAACTCCTATTCCACATTATATTAAGGTGTCCTTTTACAGAACAAAGATCATATCTTAAAAAAGTAGATCAGCATTTATGTGTTTTTCCTCTTTTATTCCCTTCTTATGTGGATTTCATATAAAATTGTTACAGTTAGGCTCTTAATAAATGCAGCAAGAAAAGAGTGAAAAAAATGAGCTTTGTCAAATTTAGAAAACAAATTATTTCCCTAGAAAAACAAAGTAAGCATCAAATCCAAAAATAATCAAAAAATATTCCCAGAATTAAAAATTAGAAATCCTAGTAATAAAATGCTCTAATGAGTTTGAGTTTGAGTCCCGATAAAAGTCCAAAATGGAAAGCAATGACAAATATTGTATTCAGTATAGCACTGATGTGTCAACAGTTCTTTGTTGATCCACAGAAAATAATATTCCAGTGTTTGAATTTCTGAATAAAATTTCAATAAATGTCTTTGTCCAAAAATTGTGTATGAGCACTTAAATATATTCCCAGGGAAAAAAATTAAATCTCATAGAATCCAAAGAATTTGAAAAAAATTAAAGTATTAAACTCAAACTGGTCACAAAAGAAAAAAAAACCACACCTTGACATCAAAGTATTTAAAAGCCCAACTGAGATTACTTCTCAAAACATTAGTATTAAACCTGACTATTGCACAATTCTGGTAAAACCAGATTTTTCAAAATAGAGGCTATACAAGTAAAAAGTCACATATACACCCAGAACAGCCTTGATTCCACCCTAAAATCCCACACTATGAATGAATAAAACAATAAAAAAAGAAGCTGTTTATTTCAACTATTACTAATTTTTAATGAAGGTCAAGAACTAGGTCAGCATAAAGATACAAAGTTCTATTTATAGGTGTGTCTGGAAGAATACAAAAAACTAGGTCAAAATAATTTCTGGAAAAGTTTCATCCTCTTGAATCAATACTGCTCCAACTCCAATATCAATTGCATCAACAGTCAGTTTTAAATGATTGGCTGAAATCTGGAGCTGTAAGAACTGGTGTGCTTTTAAGTATGGCTTTTAACTTATCAAAAGCCTCCCAACATTTTTTAGTCCAAAGAAACTTTTTTTACTTTCTCAACAAAGGACACCAAACTATTGGATCTTTGAGTCAAAGATAGGGATGTCACTCAACATATAGATAAAAGATGAGACAAACAGATAACACTCAAGGCATCAATCTGATATAAACTGGCATTTAGATAGATATGCAAACATACAGATAGAATAACAGTGAATATGCTAATTTGTACAAGCTAAATATAAATTAAAAAACATCAATGATGACTGGATCACTGCAAAACAAAAAGATAAGTCACATAAAATGACTAAGACATTGATGTCACATAATTTCAACAGTAAAATATATTCACAGGAATAGAATGTACCATCTTCATCTATTTTGCAATACATTAGCATTCAGTCACATTTTTAAAAAAAATGAATTAAATGCAAAACTTGACTCAAAATAAGCATGACCAACCAATGAACAAATTTTCATGTCACTCAAACCTTAACATGTGTTAATATCTATGGACCACCTACCAATACTATCAATGGCAACAGTGTGAGCATCATATGATTTACATATACATTGGAAGCGTGATGGACTTTCAGGTCTGATATCTGTTATCTATCTGACTACACTACACATACAAATTCATTTATGGATATTATTTTTTTAAATTTGCCATTGACTTTATGTGTTACAAAACTGCAAAGTGATTATTTACACCAATCTTTGGAACCAATACTTCCGAAACATTTTATTTTGTATTGGTATAAATATGATCTACATGTTTTATAGGCAGATGTTACTCTGGTGCATTCATTTTCTAGCTGCTCCATACCTAAAGAAGCAATAAAATCCCTCCAATTCACTTTTATTTGATCATTGAGAAGATATCTATTTGTATTGCCTAGAACATAAAATTCATTCTCTGCGTTTGAAATGTTATCTATTTGAAGTTCAAAATATTCACACCAATCAGCACATGATGGGTCTGTACACAAAACCTACTAATATAATAATAATAATAATAATAATGCTTTATTTATAAAGGGTGACTCATTAGTCAAGGACTATTCTCCCTTGAGGCCCTCTTAATGAGAGTATAACAAATGCACATTGTGTGAAGAAAGTGTTAACTTTAATTACTCAGTCAGAATCTTAAAAGCCTCATTTCAACAAAAATCATTAGTTCATTTTTATTTGTTCTTTAATGTAATATTATTATCATTTTTCTGCTATAGGTCATGGTCAGACAAAAATTGGCCAAAGCAACTGTTCAGTTAGATCTTATCCAAGGCAACCACACTGATGGCATTACATTGGCTGTCTGTGCCTGCATTCCTGTGCGGAATGTTTGGTCTCACCACAGTAATCACATCCCATAGTGTACTGGCTGCATTGATATGGCTGACCATATTGGCTGATGCTGTTTTTATCTATATTGGGTTTATAGATATGGGTGAAATTTGTAATCGGGCTGTAAAATAGACCAGACTACACAAATGACTGCATTTATATTTTTTGCCAGCTATTCCACCCCTTTGGGAGACAGGTGGATATTGTCTCTTTTTCCAAATAAATGTTAAATCACTTGTCCCTCTTGGTCCAGGAAATGCATGTAATTGTAAACAATATCACACTTCCATTCACTTGCCAGTCTTTGGATGACCTAATCGATATCTAACACATCACAATCTGATAACTAACACTATATCTTATAAACATGTGGAATTTAAACTATCTTCACTCATTGATGATTCCAGAAATAGATTAGTAGCCCTTCTGATGAAGTTTTAATCTTTCCGTTTCTTTGACCATAACCCTTCACTTCTATTAGACTTTCAGCACAATTAAAAATAAATACACATTTTAGTCCATCAGCATGTGTTGTAATAGTAAACTTGGACTGGGATGAATCAAATGTGACTTCCTTTTTAATTGCTACTGGAACTGATGGAAAAATCCAGTTGTCAAAAAATATTATTGTGAAATTGGATGAATTTTAATTTTTCACATTGTAGATGATACCCTCTAAATAGTCCCTAACAGGAAGTTCTTGCTCTACGTCAGAGATCCTTCAAATGAAAAATGTTTTGAGTCAGAAGAGTGTGAGAAAGTTGATGTGATAGATGAATCCATGATTATTATGATAATGTACTAGTCACAACATAGAACAGTGGTGGAAAGTGATGAAAAGCAGTTGAACTGTTTGCCGAGTGTTGGCAGCCATCTTAATGAATACATTCTGTTTGAAAATCCACATCAGAAAAATCATTTTGTCCTATCTCTGCACACACACACACACACTTCTAGAAAAAACAGTATTAAATTATTAAAAAAAACCCATTAGTACTCCATGGTCACTGTATTAACATTTATGACTTAGGTATTTTCCTGTGGACTAAGTATTTTCTCCATAAATCTGAATATCCACAAAACATGCTGCAGCAATGTCTTCAAGGCAGCATTATTTTAATTGTCAAATTACCTTCAATGTGATGTACTTTGCTAATACATTGGGCATGGTAATGTCTGCTCTGGTGATAGGACAGCTTTCCACCTACATTAGTGAAGAATTTGTTTAGAGTTATCAACTATGTAAAACTATACACCAGAAAAGGCATTTGGAACTCGCCAAATTTAGGACCAGCTAGACAGCATAACAAGTCTTCCAGTGAAACCTCATACTGATATAACGTAAAGTTTCAAGGCAATTATTCCAGTAGATTAGGGGGAGCGATGATAATAAACTTGTGCCAACATTTGGATGGATGACAAGCAACATACCATCCCATAAGCTCTTTTGTTGTGTGACCAATAAAGCTAACTATATTTTGCCCTTTGCTTGTACACTTCTAACTGTTATTAGTACAAAGATCAAACCAATGACACATTATTCTGTTAATAACACTAGCCCACTATGGTATAAATGAAAACAGATAGACATCCAGGTATGATCTGGATTATTTTATAGAAGGGGGACAGATTATTATGATCAGTCATTTGCATCTGGATGCTGATACCTACACACTTTAAATAGCTTTAAAAAGTTGTATTATTTCAGTAATTTCAATCTCTCCTTCCTCATATTATAATGCACATTCATTTTTAAAATTTGTGTTAAGTGCATAGATTTTACTATCATCTGAAATGCAGTACCTGAAATTTTTGTGTACCCTGCACTTGACTCTGTGAGTTCCCAGTCCAAGATCGACATATCTCTCTCCTCCAAAATAAACATAGTACTGAAAAAGATTTATAAAACATTGTTTGAGACTTTAATTTATCATCCGATATCTAGAAACTTGTATCTACTTTTGAATAATTGAGAGCAAATATTTTCTGAAACCATTTTATTAAAGTTTGGCATAACTAAAACTTGTTACATGAATCGGCTGAATGTACGTTTGTCTCAAATTAGATATCATTTGTATTTGACCACTGTCAGCAACTGTATTCAGTAATCAGATATAGGATGGTTGATATTATTATCAATGTAAATCAAATATATTAATTCATCTAAAAATTCTAAAATCCAAAATTTATGTAAGTAGATCTCAACATTCCTCAACTAATCTCTGATATGATCAGATGAATTCCATGTGGCAATCAAAAATGACCTGTTAACAACACTCTATTCTACTCTTTTCCAATCACTAACAAAATCAGTGTTCACATCTTACTTCTTCATTTGCATAATCTATCACCACAAATAAAATCCACCAGACCTTTTAATTCCGATTCCATACAAAACTGCTATATGTACAATGCCAGTACAAGTTTACCTATATGACCACCAGTATGTTGCTGATACACCTGCCTGCATGATATCAATAGGAGCTAAAAATAAAAGCTAATTAGAACATCTCTTCCAAATGAAGGGCAGTTACTCAGCTCAATATGTGATATGAAGGTTGAACTACATTTATGCAATTTTCCATTAAATAAGCAATCATGGGAGATCATTCTGAGTTTATAAGTTGTAAATGTGATTCTTACACATGTTCTCAAATGATTATGCACCAGGTTGGAAGTAATGAAACTAATGAATATTGACCAACTTTAAGTCTTTTTAAAGGGTAAAACCAATTTTAATAATATAATACTTACCTTTCACTAATGCACTCAGTGTTTACCTATATTGAGATGCCAAGTCCTGAGTCCAAGCTAAATATTCCCTCCTCCAATAAGTAACTGGTGACCATAATAGAAAAGAACATGATCCCATTCTGATTTTTTTTAGTCAATATATATTATAGTCAACATATGGAATACATTCCTTTTTCACTTGAACAGAAACTATAGAATATCAAAGCAGGGTAGATAGTGGGAATTGTTTCAATTGTTGCATGTAAGTATTAATAAAATTAACTTTGCTCTCCAAATAATTACATTTAAATATCAGCAATACATTACCTGCTACTATTGCATTGCTGAATTTGCCAGTTAGGTGGAGGCTGATGACCCCAAACAAAAATGGGTATACAAAAACTGAAGCACTTACCCTTACAGAAGGTGTGTTCACTACCAAAAGCTGGTAGATGACTTGACCACATGTTGTGCTGTCAAGATTGGACACAAATGCCTTCACTCTGGTAAACCCAAGGTCAAAAGAAAAGGCATCAAAAGTGGTGTGAGACTGCCAGAGGCAAAACGAGAGGAGTTTGACCCTTCTTTGTGCCTCTAGAGAAAGACAAATAAAACCTTAAGGTCCTAACTTGATCATCCCCAGCACAGATATGACAGAGAAATTAGACATTTCAACAAGAGCATATGAATAGATGGCAGCTGAATCTTAGTCAGAAATCCAGGTTGCAAAACAGGAGAAACAGAATCTGACCTGGATATAGATTCTCTGAGGAAATATATGGAATTTTGACCTAAAAAAACCTTGGAGGTTTGATGTTTTTTGCTGGTTATTATCTCATACATAAAAAAATAATTGGAAATACCTTGCACAAAGCTTTGGACATAAGAACTTAAGTTTAGCTAGGAAATGGACTGTTTTAACTGTGCACTTAGAGATTTCTATATATTTATTCAAAACTTACTTTTACAGTTGATTAAAATGAATAATGTTCGTGATTAACAAAGCAACTAACAAGTCAGGGATTTTAATTAAACAAATGATGTTGATTGATTGGTATGGTATTACAGTGTAACATCTCAGTTCAGGCAACATGGTGCCAAACAGGTTCACATATTTTTTTTTACTTCAAATCTTATAATTTACATAGAGATAAAGAACCAAAATTCTTTGGTCTGGAGAGGTATATGGGCTGGTAACACCTGTACTTTGCCAAGGTCTCTTTTGTTTGTATGTTTATGAGACCAACCCCACTTGCATGTGTATTTTCTATTGCACTGTTGTTTTTTCTAAAAGGGTTATGGTAGATGTTTAATTTTTTATATTTAACCCCTCCTCCAATAAAGGCATTAATTCCATATAATGTGTGTGTGGGTATATATATATATATATATATATATATATATATATATATATATATATATATATATATATATATATATATATATATGGGTTTTCCTGGGTTTTTTTTCTTCCTCCACCATCAATACTGGCCGCACATACAATTTGTGTCCTGTTGACTAAGGACTTGAACCACAGTAAGGAGGTATTGTGAATGTCAAATACTTGCAGGAGATGGTAATAATAATAATAATAATAATAATAATAACAAATAATAATAATAATAATACTAATAATAAAAGCATTGATAATAAGCTACATGTATATATGAACATAATAAACAGAAAGTTTTGTAAAACATGATCAAGGTAGGTACATTGTGTATATACAGTATAAATAATGTGAGATGACAAAATGGAAGGTTTGAGATTATCATCTAATTCAATGGATGAAAAGTGGAACCTGTTTGATTTGACAAATACATTACAACTTAAAGGATGATAATTAAATGTATTTATATTTGTACTTTCTCTAATTTCCTTTGGGATTCGATTCCAAATTAGTGACCCCGAATATTAAAACTTATCTTAAAGAGTTCTTTATTTGGTTTTGGGATGCAGAGGGGGTTAGCTGAAATTGATCTTAAATTGGGAGTGTTGCCTTGTTTCTAGCATGAAATAGTTCTTTGAGATATTATGGGGCCATATTGTTTAAAACTTTGTGCATAAGTCTAGCCTTTCTCAAAAATATTTGTTCACTTACTGTTAACATTTTAAATTTATTCATTGCATTTGGGATGTTTTCAGCATTATCTAGGATGAGTTTGCAAACTCTCTTTTGCTGAATATATCATGGTCTTTTGTGTCCATTGCTGCAGACAAATCAAGGAGGGTGAGAACTGTAATCTTTCTGCTATCCATAGCAGAGAGAATGTCATTAACTACGTTCAGAAGAGTAGTTTCAGTACTGTGGCAAGGACGATAGGCAGACTGCTAAAAAGATTGATCAAATTCAGATGAGATACAAGTTGGGTTTGAACAACATTTTCTAAGATTTTTTATATGAACGGGAGATTAGAAACTGGGCAGTTGTTCTTTAAATCATTATGGTAGAGTTTTGGTTTCTGCAGCAGAGGCTTTACAATAGCAGTAAAGGAACACTATGGGCATTCTTGATATATGAACCTTTTTAAAACTATCTGTACGTGCTGAACAAATAAAAAATAAAATGTATTCTTGCATTCTGTAATACTTGCTTCAATTCATGATCATATGTTTTATGTCAGAGGCATGTCCAATGAATTATCAGAATGCTTGGAAACCATGGACAGGTCAAAGGATCCAAGAAAACCTCAGAATATTGGCTATAAAAACTTTGGAAGTCCAAAGTCAAACTTGGGTGTTTGAGAATAAAAAACCTTGGACACTGGTATAAAAAAATTTTGTCCTAAGATTATTATCTCTGAAAGTCAGCAACCAATACTACAAGGTTTTTCCTACTGTAATGTGTCCAAGGTTTCCTAGTAAACCTTGGAACATGTACCTCTGGGCAGTTACCACTGAACTGTAAACAACCCTTTTCTACTGACAAGGCATTAAACTTGTTTCTTCTTGAAGCCAACATTTAGGAAAGGAGGAAGAATGTCTTAAGGGTAAGGTTTGTATGTAGGTTTATTTGAACAAAGAACAAAGTTCCATTTAGACATTGATGAGCAAGACACCAGTCTCTGAAGCTCAAAATACCTGCTGAAGTCAGAAAGCTGCAGGTCCGATGGAACTTTATAGCCCATAGAGAACTTAGTTAGAATGGACTGCCCTATATCCCTGAATAGTATAAACTGAAACAGAACATTTTCTTTCTTCATAAAGAAAGAAAAAAAAGCTTGTAATATTGTAATACATTTAAATGACAGAAGAAACAATTCCTACTGCTTCAATTACATAAGATTCTCTAATTTGCATCATAAACTTTGGAAGCAGACTGTTTTCTAGCCTAGGAGATGCACCAGGAAAAACTGCTGAAAACTAGCCTTGGCCGATCAATTATGAGATAAGTCAGGCATGAAGGTGGAGATTCTGCTTTGTGTAAGAGAGACCCTTTAAAATGTGACAGCAATTCCCTCCTCTGTGATACTCTCTTGGGGTCATCTCAAATGGGTCATTGACCAACGTGGATGCAAGGGAGCTATCAAGACAAGTTGAGTCATAGAGATCCTGACTTGGTTGAGAACCTGCAGAGTTTTTTTGAAAGGCGTTACGTCATAAGCATATGCTGAACACAAATCCATTCCCCATGACTTTTGGTCTGGCATTTGAAAGTCATAAAAGTGAGCCTCTTGCTCAGTCCTATTGTAAACAAGTCCACTAATGCTCTCCTCACAGCTGAGAAAGCATCTCTGCTAATAAATGGTACAAAGACCATTCTGTAAGAACCACATGTCTCCTTCTTAACAGGCTGTCTGCCAAGAAAACAACAGACTGTGAGAGTGAACTCCTCCCAGACTGCCCATCAAAACAGGTTGCAGACTTCAATGCAAAGAGAAAGAACATGTATCTCTTCTATTCCCTCTACAAGTGCAGTGACTTTCTACCAAGTCAAATGCTTAATAAATCCACTGACAACATATAGGATATCAAAGCATGCAGGCAAACCCATAACTTGATAGGCAGTGAACGGTTTATCCAATAGGGCATTTTTCAGCCTACATTTACCCACACCTCATGACAAGCTAATCTATGAAATAAAAACACCAGCAAAATACAAGATAACTGGGAACCAAAGAAAGGTAGATAATACTTGCCTGAATACCAATTGCTATGAAAGAGAACAAGGAAGCTCTGACTGTTAAGAAAAGCATAGAAGCCCATCAAAATTATGCCAAGAAACACAAAACACTCAAATATGTCGAGGACTTGGAAGAAATAACATTGAATCAAGACAAAAAAATTACACGAATGTATAATTGGCTGAAAAAGACGTATGAAAAATGCATAATTGGCTGAAAAGATGTTCAAAAACAACAATGAAGGCAAATTCTGATGAGCATATTGGTACACTAATGGTATATTATTTGGAGAAATTCCAAGGAAAAGAGGAAGCTATTCATTATGTTGGCTATGACTAGGGTAGCACACTGAGATCAAGTTATTTTTAGGCCTCCAATTACAGATTAGAGGAAATATTGGAGCTGGCCTGGGAACTTGGGGTCCCAGAAATGGCTAGCACTTCTATAGTAGTAGTAGTTCATATATTAATGCAACTGAAACAAGCTTTCACTAACTGAAAACTAGAAGATTGAATCAAGTACATAAGAAAATAAGGTGCAACAGTTTTGAATAATACAGATGATGAGTATGAATTCATGATAAACATAATATTTTAACATATCTTTCTTTTCATAATGAGATCATTTGTTTAGTTTGAGTGCAATATTATGAAGTGACACTAATATATCATCCAGTTATATTTTGTCCCACCCACCCCTTTTAAATACCAATGTACACATTCATCAAATTTTTCATCTTTCACATTATATGGCGGTTTGGTATGTAATATGGTCAGAATTAGTGGTGCCCAAGTGCAATTTTATGAGAAGAAAAAAGTTCTATTTTACATCATCAAATAATCTGTTAATATTCATCTACAGTGCACACAACACATAAATGATATCAGACATGTAAACAGCTGCCCCTTACTTTGAAAAAAACCCAACAACAAAATGCAAAAACAAACATCACAAAAAAACCTAAACAAAAACAAAAAACAATGAATACTACTTTTGAACTTAAACCTCAAAACAACATTTACACAATACATGACAAAAAGATAGGGCAGCTGCAATATTTATTTTTTAACTATATAAATTATATATACATCTATTTTACAACTTTGGTATATACTGGAAGCAACTCTGTGTCACACAATCAGCAAGTTTGAAGCATTTGACTAATTAAAAATTGAACTACTGCAAGTAACTTAGGATCTGATAGAGGTACAGGTAATAATGGGAGCAAGAGAATGAAGTAACATGAAATGAAGCCCCAAATGAAGTGCAACCGATGAAATTGTACAGAGTTGCCCCAATTTATCACAGAATCTTGTTTTTAAAAATATGTTGTATTTTTGTCAGTTTGATTAAATTGTTCTAATGCACGATGTTTTCCTAATATAATGCTACATTATTACAAGACTAAAGACTACATGATACTGTGGCTCAAAAGTTTCTCAAATAAACAAAAGAGCACTGTCAGACGATAACGTCAATATAATAAATATATTAGTTAAAATGAAGTTTTACATTATTTCACTTTTGTAGTTTATTATAAATATCAACATACCTGATTGAGAGCATCATAAAGACTCTCATACAAGTTTTCCAGGTTCAGCAACACCAGTGTACAGTCAGTCTCCATACACACTTTAATGAGGTTTATGTTCCTACATATCTGTAATAATGAGCATAAATATTGCTTACAAAGAAGTTAAATGTATATATCACAACTTCTGGTGTTCAACACAATGACTAGACTAGGACTGACATTTAGGGCAATCAAATTCTGACATGCATTAAATTAACATTATTAGTTTCATAGGAAAATAAAATCGCAAAAAAAACAATGAACAGATTCTGAGATATAAAATTTGGCCAACTTGTTTCATAAATTTCACGTCAAACTGGAGGAAATGTTGAGGGTATAATTTGCAACACAATCCATTTTTTAACAAGAGCCTGTTTCAAATTTAAAGTAATCTGAAGCTGTCAACTTCATTAAATCAGCAATACAAATCAACATATCTGCTCGCACCACAAACTAGCCATGCTACTCCTGGTGTCCATAGGCCAAAACTCAACATACCTTACATAGTGGATATCATCCTGCTACAACTCCATATACAAAGTTTGGTAATAACATTTAAACCTAACAAATATCACTCTTTTTAAACACCACATGGCCTTATTATATCTAATTTTTTAGATATGCCACATCTCTTGCCATTCCTGTGTAAAATGGTGTCCAAAACCCTTGTCAATATTGTCATCAGGTTAATAATCATACCTGACCTAGTTTTTCTAATGTAAACCCTGACACCATATCTGGTTTAAAATTCATTTAGTCATTCAAATGGTATCTGGTCAAAACTTAGTGCAATGTTCCGAGTAAATAATAATAATAATAATAATAATAATAATGACTTTATTTAAAGAGGGTAACACAATTAGCTAAGAACTAATATACCTTGAGGCCCTCATGTAAGGAATTTATTTATTTCAGCAGCATCTCAGAAGCCACTGGATATATTGGGTTTGGAAGTTGGAAATAGAGTGGGCATTTCTAATCTCAACTGGAATACTATTCCAGAGCAAAGTTCCAGAGTATTGGAAATTTTTTTGAATAATTCCTTATTTGGTTTGGGAATTTTATACTGTTTTGTAGACATTTATCGCAGGTGGGGTGTATTACCAGTTAGCCTATACTGGAATAGGGATTGTAAATATTCAGGAGCACTATTATTGAATATCCTGTACATTAATTTGGCTTTCTTAAACAGTTTCTGTCTTTAATAGGTAATATTTTTAACTTACCAGCTAAATTTTCCTTGCTTTCTTTCTGGTTTGATATTAGCCTAAATGCTTTTTGAAGATTTTCCAACTTTGATATGTTTTTATCATTTGAATTACCCCATACTGTATTACAGTAGTCTAAATAGGGTTGTATCTACTGTTATAAAATAGTTTTCTGTGCCTTTCAGGGAGAAAATGTCTTATCCTACTGAGAAGTCATAAACTTGAATTGACCTTTTTACTGATAAGTTTGATATGATCAGTCCATGATAGGTTATTATCTACCAAAACACCAAGTAGTCTGTCATGACAGACCATTTGCAAATTTTTATCCTTCCATGTCAAACATAGTTCATTGCTATCAAGACTTTTCCTTTTTCTCCTTGTTGAGATAAGTAATATTTTAGTTTTACCAGTATTTATTACAATTCCATTGCATGTGCACCAGTTTTCCAGCTTGTTTAATGTATTCTGTCAAGAAATTTCGAGTTCATGCTTTGTGTTTTGGATGTCTGACAATGTTGTGTCATCTGCAAAGAGATATGTAGACGATATCGAGTCTCTTAGTAAAAGTGGTAGGTCGTTAATAAATAAAATAAATAGTAATGGACCTAGAACTGAGCCTTGTGGTACTCCATGTCTAATTGTTTCAGGTTGAGACAGAACGTCATTTATATAAACATGTTGCGTTCTCTCACTTAAGTATGAAGTAAACCATCTAACTGTTTTTTCATTGCATTGGTAGATTTTCAGTTTCTTCAAAAGGATTTCATGATCCACCATGTCAAACGCTTTCCTGAAATCTACAAATACAGATCCTATTATTTTACCTTGGTCAAGTGCTTGAAGCGATTTATCAGTTAGGGATATCAAGGCAGTCTCGCATGAATGTTTCTGTCTAAAGCCTGATTGATTAGGGTGTAACAGCAAGTGTTTGGTTAAATATGACATGAACGAGTCATATGGACATGATTTTCAATCAATTTTGACAAGTTTGGTAGTATTGAGATTGGTCGGTAGTTATCAGCGTCATTCTTAGATCCAGATTTGTGAATAGGAGTTACTTTTGCAGTTTTCCATATTTTGGGGACAGATGAGGTTGCAATACTTAAATTGATTATGAATGTTATGCTATCTAAAATAGCAGAGGCAGAAGATTTAATTTCACAATTAAACATGCCTTACCAAAGTCGCAGTTTGATTGGGATTTTATGAACCTGTAAGTGCCTGAGGGATCACATGAGATGGAATTGGTCACGTGATGAGTCAGTCTTTAGAGCATGATCAACTTGGATGCCGCAGAGAACAACAATAGGGTGGGATATGCAAGCTAATTAAGATGCATTTGGGTGGGCATGTGATCCCTCAGGCACTTACAGGTTCATAAAATCCCAATCAAACTGCGACTTTGGTAAGTCTTGTTTAATTGTGAAATTTTATTTCCCCTGTAAGTGCCTCGGGATCTCATGAGATTTCAGAGTTATGCATCCAAGCACGACAATGAAGAGAAAAATAAAGTAAAGTGTTTATTTGTGATACTAGGAAAACTATAAGGAACAAGATATAAGCATCTGAGACTATATCAAAATTTTTATAGCGGGGACTGCCCAAGCACAGCACTACTGAAATCTAAGCTATCCGATACAGGTTTATGATAGAACTTGCGGAAAGTGCAATCATTACTCCATCCTAGTCTTAATAATAGTATGCAAAGACAGTTACATTTTAGCTGCAGCAGTCTCGATGCAGCTCTAGTTTCTGGTAAGGTTTCAACTATACATAGTCTTTTATCATGATATGCAGAAAAAGTCAATTGTGATAGATGTTGACTAGGTTTACTTTGCTTCAAAAGGTCCCTAATTCTGACAACAACTCTATCAAAAAAATAGTAATATCATCAATATTTATGACATGCAAAGTTTGGCATCTCTGGCCACTAAGTAAGGCCAACAGAATCACTAGTTTCTGAGTCACCTGTTTCAAAGAAATGTACCGCAAGGTAACAATTTTTCCAGATGTTGAAGAACAGTTCTCACGTCCCATGTTATACCATATCTTGGCAAACATGGCCTACGAAGAAAAACTCCCCTCAAAAATCTTTTTATGAGCACATTATTACCAAGATCAACAGTACTACTCAATTTAACTAAACTAGATATAGCAGATCTGGCAGTGTTTATGGAACTGTAACCTAACCCAGAATCAAACAGGTCTGTCAGGAAAGCCAGGACCAAATTTACAGGTGGATCAAGGGGATCAATATATTTCCCAACCGAAAAATGCAACCATTTCTGGAGATGAGTCCAATATTGTTTCCTTGTTGATTCTCTCCATGAGTCGAGTATAACACTGGCAGCTTGTCCTGATATGCCTTTACGGAACAAGGCTTTCCTGATAAGCGAAACACAGCTAGCCTGGTTTTCCACAGTTGATGTTCCTTGAGTGGATCCTGAGGCAAGGTTAACAGAAAGCGAGTCTGGGGAAGAATGTATGATTGATGAACAATTTGTCGCAAAAGGCAGGGAAACCAGGGCTGTGTTGTCCACAATGGTGCTACAAGTACCACTTCTGCACAGTCTACTATCTTCTGAAGAACACGTCCCACCAGGCTGAAAGGTGGGAACATATATAAAATGAAGTTTGACCACGTCAAAGAGAAAGCATCAATGGCCCACGCATGTGGGTCTGGTCTATATGACACATATTTATGAATCTGATGATTCAGTCTAGAGGCAAACATATCAATATCAAACTGTCCAAATATTGCATGAATTTCGTTAAAGATTGCTTTGTTTAACATCCACTCTGCATCATCATTGAATTTCCTAGATAGTTCATCCGCTACTACATTATTCTTCCCAGGAAGATGGCAAGCACGCAACCAAATCTGTCTTTCTATATACCAGAATCACGGGTAATCTCTTCCTACCTCCCATTTTGTTAATATAGGCAACCGCTACAGTATTATCCAGGAAGAGCCTAATGTGTACATTATATTTGTAGCTACAAAGAGATTTTAATGTCAGGAAGCAAGCCTGCAATTCCAAAACATTGATGTGGCTCATTTTTTCAGTAATACTCCAGCCACCCCCAGTTTGAACATCATCTGTCTCATTTAACCCTCCCCATCCTAGAAGAGAACTGTCACTTTTGATAATAATTTCTGGGTTACCTCTGCAGATAGGTTTAAAACTGATTGTAACATTTTGGATCCACCATTTAATTGTATCTTTAGCACTGCTGGAGAGAGAAATTGATGCATCATAATTGCCCTTATGCATTTTAAGTAATTTGTCTTTCTCCGTTTCCAAAGGTTTGTTGTAGAGAGGGGCATATTCTAAGCCAGGCGCCCTAGCAACCATTGTGCCTATTAATTTTGCTAATTCACAAATAGTCAAATGTTTCCCCTTCAACACTGTTTCACAAAACTCAATCAATGCCTGTGCCTTTCTCTCTGTCAATCTAACTGTCATATCTACTGAATTAATGAGAAATCGCACAAAGCTGACAGTTTATGTAGGTTGCAAATTGGATTTAGTTGGGTGTATTGTAAATCCTAAATCATCCAATAATGCAGCAGTATGGTACACATTGTTTTGACACTCTAAGTATGTTGAACCTTGAAGAAGACTATCATCCAAATAGCGAACATTGAGATAACCCATCTTACGTAAGGAAGAAAAAACAGGCTTCATCATTTTGGTGTATACTCGTGGTGCAGATGCCAGTCCATTTGGTAAACAGGTGTACTGATAAAATTGTCCTTTCCAGTGAAAGCATAAATATTTGCGAAAAGCAATGTGAACTGGAAGAGAGTAATATGCATCTTTTAGGTCAACAGAAGCAAAATAAAAATCTTTGCGAACCATGGTCAATGCTGTTTTTAATGTCTCCATTTTAAAATGGTGATGTACCACATGTGCATTGAAAGCACGCAGGTTGAGAATAACTCGGATGCTCCCATCACGCTTTCCTCTAGTGAATATGTTAGACAAGTACTTTACACCAGCAAAGTTTATTCTCGCGACCACTCCCTTTTTCAGCAGTTTATCAATTTCAGTTGTAATTACTGTGGTTTCTTTGTCAGAAAAGTTTCGCAGCTTTGGGATACAAGTTTGGACTTGGCTGCTATCAAGCTCAATTCTATAACCATTCAGATTAGATAAAATCCATGCATCAGATGTTAGCTGCTGCCATTTGTTAGCACGTGAACTAACTTTACCAGCAACAAAATTGTATGGTGTATTATACAAGGCTGGCAAAGAAGCTGTACTGTCATGAATGGGAAAATTGTCCTGACACTCTGTTCCCCATCTGCTGAGCATCTGCAATATTTTTAATTTTTGTAGGCAGGTCATCTCCAAAGAGGAGGTCAGTTACCTTATTTTGGGGTGAACAGAGAGATTGATAACCGAAATGCAGATCTGGCTTGATCAGTTCTTTCCGTTTATGAGACATGTCACAAAACGCAGAAGAAAGCATCCGCAATACATCACCAGCATCTGCGAGTAATTTATTGACATTTGCAGGTGTACCATCTAATTTATTTTGTAGTAATGCATCCATAAGTCGGAGAAGAGGAACACTAGCTTTGGCAATAGTTCCTTGGAACTTTTGGAGCTTAGCATCCATTTGTTTTGTACTTTTGTTCATTTTCCCCAAATTTCAGGATTTACTTTAGGCACACTTAAATTTTGGCAATTTTGTGGCCTTAAATGTTTTTCGCTCAAGTCCTTAAATTTATCCTGGGCTATTTGGGACCGGAATCCTGCATTAACGACTTTAGCCAAGCTCTCCTGAATGGGCAGCCCACAACGTTCGTGCACTTCATAAAAGTCAGAGAGCTCTTTAAGGATGTCATTTCCTTCAGTTTCTGATGGTAAATGTGGTGGTGATGTTACCAAGTTTTGAAGGCCATGCTCGAAGTCATGGACATCTTCCTCACTTTACGCCCCGGTGTTGGAAAGATCACTTCCCTCGTTATACTGAACCGTTTCCGTACGTACACGTTTTCGTGCCGGTCCATTAAGTCTCGGCACATCAGCCATGGGTTTTGTGCTAAAACTGTCAACTTGTGACTTTAAAGTTGTTACCGTAGCTGACAAATTTGTCAATAATTCAAGCTGTCGGTCCCACATGACTTGATTGTGGGTCGCTTGTCGTTCAATAAGCTGTCATCTGGGCGCCGCCATTGTTGTGCGGATGTCACGGTTGCTGTCACCGACTCTCGCGAGACTTCACAGTCACGTGACGAACTCGTTATCGTTAATGGCGTAATTCCCTTATCTGTAGATGTTGGATTTCTCCTAGATTTTGACGCCACTACAGGGCTATCATTTTGCATAGTTGTTCCCTCGTGGGAATCATTGCGTTTTGTTGCATCCCTGATGGAGAAATCTTTGGCCGTACCAGCTAAACGCTGCTTGGCTCTATTATGCAATATTTCTTGCAATAGTCCGGATTTCTCCTAGATTTTGACGCCACTACAGGGCTATCATTTTGCATAGTTGTTCCCTCGTGGGAATCATTGCGTTTTGTTGCATCCCTGATGGAGAAATCTTTGGCCGTATCAGCTAAACGCTGCTTGGCTCTATTATGCAATATGTCTTGCAATAGTCCATTCCCGGTATTGGCAGGATACCTTTGTCTTTGTCCCGATTCCGCCATTGTGCAAAATACGACACTCAAAAACGAGGAACAATGAAGTACGGTACAGTTATGACTGTATAAGGCCTTGAGAAAGGTAGAGGAAGTTTCTGCCCCGTGCTAATGTCAATTCAAATTGGCACGAAAATTCAGACGTAAATTACTGGAATCGCCAAATTAAAACTTTAGAAAACCATATGTACTGACTCATTGACGCTGGACCATTCACTGACTCATCACGTGACCAATTCCATCTCATGAGATCCCGAGGCACTTACAGGGGAAATAAAATGAGTCTTGGACCAATCTGATCAAGTCCTGTAGCTTTCTTGGTATCAAGTTCACTGAGACATTTTTTAACAAAGTTTGTGGACACTGGTGGGATAGAGAAACGTACTTCCTTAGAGATTTTGCTGCGGCAGAACTTTTTCAGTTCACTAAAGTTGTTTTCTATCACTGGTTCTTTTAACTTTGTGGTAATGTTGGTGAAAAAATCATTGAAAACATTTGCAATGTCAGTTTCATCAGTAAATATGGTGTCATTTACCAGAAGTCAGTGAAATTTACTTGTATGATTGTTGTGTGTTCCTTCAGTGAGTTCACTGAAGACTTTCCAATTCGAGTTTGTGTTGCTCTTTTTGTTTTTAAGCAATGACTGATAATACGACTGTTTAGCTTTTTGAACATCCATAAATAAGTCAGTCCACACTCTCAGAGCTTCATCTATGTCATCCAAGTTTTGGATCATATTCCATGGAACTTTATATAGATCATGAAGAAACTGTTCTTCACTAAAATGTTTGAACGATCTGTAAGTGATCATTTTGTGTGTGTTTTTCTTATTTCTCTTGCATTTAACCTTTCTTGTCAAAAAAGTAGGATAGTGGTCACTAAGACCAACATTTGGTACATTAACACAAGCCCCAATTGTCTGGTAAGTTGGTATAAATGTGATCTGAATAAGAGTGCTTGATTTTTCTGTTACCCTTGTGGGCTCATTTACCAACTGGACTAGGCCTAATGATTCAATAAATTCCATCCAGTTATCCCTTATTTGAGTGTTGAGAAAGTCCTTATTTATATCACCAAGTATATATGTTTCTTTCTCCTGTGCAAGAACATTTTCCATTTGTTTCAAAAAATTATCATTCCAGATTGCTTTGGAGGAAGGTGGCCTATAAATGAAACCAATTAGGAATGATTTTGCATTATTTTGAGAAATTTTCACCCAGACACTCTCAATTTCATGTGACTCCAAGTCAAGTCGCCTTTCTGCATTTACATCTTCTCTAATGTATACAACAAGACCTCCCCCCGCTGTCTCTCTGTCCCTGCGTAATGGTTTATTGTAGCCTTGACAGTGAAATAGATTATCATTGTGGTTAGCATTTAATTTAGTTTCAGTGAGTCCTAAAATATGTATATTATTTTCCCTAGAAAACAACATTAACTTAATCTAGTCTATTTTTCCCCAATATACCTTGTACATTTAGGTGATCTATGTTAAAACCTTTTGAATTTAGTTTCATATCGATTATATGTATGTTATCATGCAGTGGGACACACAATGAGATTGTCTCGATACTACTTTTGTCATTCTGACATCCTATTTCTATATTTAAATGGTCATATATATTAGAATTTTCAAAGTCACATGCAGACCCTGAAAATCTGTTAGCTTTTGTATTTACAACAGTGTCCAGTGAATAGTTAGAGACAAGAGTGTCACTTGGTACATTTAGCTTTGTTGTTGTAAATGAAGCATTGGCAATCTCCTCTTTGCCAGCTTCCTAGTATGTATAATACAATGATGTACAGAGACTTTGTTTGTGTCCATATTAATGGCATCTGAAGCACTCAATCTCTTTGTCATGATGGCATACTTGTGTCATGTGCCCAGTTTCTCCACAGTAGAGACAGTACTCTTCATTACAGTATCTGAAAATGGGGGCAAACATTTCCAAGTCAAACAGTCCATAAATCCATATGTTCCGGAACGAAAATGTTTTTAAAAAAAAATATTTTTATGAAAAGTCTTGTACCAAATTTGGTTTTAATCCATTAAATCCTTCAAAAGTATGACACAAAAATGCAAGTGCAAAGAATCAAACAGGGACTATAACTCCATAAAATGTGGTAAAAACTGAATACAGCCTAGGTCTTCTTACAACAAAACCCTATAAGAAATTAAATCGTAAGTTACTGTGCTACATGCAGACATGGGTAATGGCCATCTATGCAGATCTGGTGTGATCATGACAACAAAAATGATTACTACAAATTGCAAAAAAAACCTCAATAATTACGGGCCTTTGCTAGGTAGAAAGAGTTTAATGCATCCACCAATTTTTGCTGCAACTGATATAAGAGAACTTGAATTCTTATCAGAATAGATACATAAAAGATATATCTGTTTTTAGCAACAGTAACCTTAATATCAATGGTACACCCCCCCCCCCCATCAGCTCTTTCTTGGGCAATAGAAATTAAATGCAATTTCCAAATCTGTTTACTAACTATGATGTTGAACCTACCTCAAAACTAATACAGTTCTTTCTGGGGCACCAATTTTCCATTTTTCCCTGAATTATACCCTCAGATTTAAATATTTTGGCAAAATATAATTTTTGTGACATTAACCTTGAAGTTGCTGACCTCCAAATTAACAGGAATATTCCAGGGGTGGAGGAGTAAATTTCATTAAATTTAATTAAATTCTGTTGTGGGATTAACACCACTTTTTTAAAACACATAATAAACTGTATACAGCAACCAGTGTAACTGATGAAGAAAGAACCCAGGAAACCACAAAAAGAACCACCAACCCACTGGAAGCCTTCTCACATACACTGACTGAACCTAATACTTGAACCCATGGGGACAGGTAAAATATATTGATAAGTAAAAGCATGTGTTTTATGCCACTCAGCTACCCTGGGCTTCAGAACATTTACACAGAACATAAATTTTCTGGAAATGAATTTTTGCAGCAGTGACCCTGGAACTTCTGAATATTAAATCAACAGTGTTGTTTATGTGACTAAGAAACATGTGCTCTGTACCATTTAATTCTGTTATCTAGAATTTAACTGATCATCTGGAAATAAAATGTGTATTTTCTGCAATCTTGACCTTGACTTAGGAGCTACTGAAATATGGTTCTTCCTTGCACTAAGGAAACTGTTTCTGGTGGGAAGACAATATTAACTATAACTGCAAATTTACCCTGAAACTTTTGTTGGACGGGTACTGAAAAGGCATTATAATACACATCAATCTCAATAACACACACCCTAATAACTTGTGAACCCATTGGAAATGAGAGGTCTGGCCTGGATTCCATGTTTTAACATGAAAGTACACAACAAGACCCCTATTTGCTGAACGCAAAGAAAATCACAATCTAAATTGGTAACTGAAACCTTGACATGCTGCTCATTTTAAATTTTTATTCAAAACACCACTGTCAGTACACTGTAAATAACAATATTCGATGAGTTACCGGTCAATGAAAATGCTAGCAACACATACTGGTTGCAACACTTTAATAAATACCAATTAAAACATTTTGTCCAGTGAGATTCAGATTTTTGTTCTATCTGTTAATTTGACTTAAGTGTAATTATCAAAACTGCAATATACCAGTCTAAATGTCAAAAATGTGAATCTTCTGTCACAGATACTTCATGAGAGAACCTAATTAAGTACTAACCATGTTTTGATCTTTATCTTGCAGAAATATTTGTTGTATTGTTGCTCTCAATTAAAAGTGGATCTGCTTTGTTTTTTCATGTTATAAACAACATAAATGAATCAAATAAAGGGGAGGAATAAAAAAAATGTTAAAATGCATGCAAATATTGCCTGCATAAGTGGGAACGGTCATGGGCATGTGTCAGGTCAACTCATTTCAACTGTCCACTTAAGAACTTATAAATATTATTATGTAGGTAATATAATTAAACTACCTTAAATTTGCCATCTCATTCACAAATGTGATCAAAGATAGCAAGGCAACCAAGTGAACTTGATGAACAATAAACTTTTTTTTACAGATACGATTCATTACATAGAAGCAAGCTGAGTCTATATTCACTTAAAATTCCAGAATTAGCACTCAGAAATTTCATTAAGGATGAAAAAATATTCACTATTACTTGCAATGAAATCACAGCATCACTATTTTACAAATAAAAAAATATAAGTTTTATAAGTTTTGATTTTGATGACTGCTTCACAAAATAAATGTCCATCTTTTTGGAAAAAAGGAATATTTTTTGCTGTCAAAAAGCAGTGACATAATAAATAATGTTACCATGTAAACTTGATGGTTGCTGAAACCATTAAGAGTAAAGTTCAAAATGATCTTTATTGGGATTGGGAATCAATAAAATAAAGGTAATTCATATACAAAGCTAGAAACTTTGTTTCATAAAGATCTTTATTGATACTTATTTCCAATATAATAATAAACCATGTACTCATTTGAACCCTGCTTAGTGACTGTGTTGATATGCTGAGAAGGCTGCATTTGCAATATTGCAATAACTCTAACAGCAATAAATTTAATGCCTATTAAATCTTTCATTTATTGATATCTTATTTTTTTTTACATCTGCTGACCACTTCTCCATGCCACAACAAAGCTCAGAGAATGGATTAAATTCCATTCCATGTTAAAATATTTTCTTAAAGATCTTTTATTTGGCACTAATAATGAAACATTTTGATGTCCTATATTGCAACCTCACTAACCCCTCTCGCACTCCCTCTCCAGGACCTCTGGGTCCAAAAGATTTTATGGGTGATATATTGAGAATAATTTAAAAGCTGTACCAAATGGAAAATGACAAGTATAATCAACATAATGAAAAAATATTCTTTGCATTTGTTTTACCATTTACCCCACTCAGAGGCCACAGAAGCATCTTGATACACTGCATTACAGTATCACAAGCTCAAGGGTGTAAAGTGCACCCCAATTTTCTACCAAGAATGTTGTTGTTTTAGGGTCTAGTGCTATTTCTCAGCAAATATAGGCTATATATGGTGGCCAGCATAAATGGTGGAGGAAGAATCTGAGGACCCTGTAAGAATCCTGACCCATGTGATGCTACTGGCAGCTTTCTTACATATCAAGACTAAAATACATGCAAATGATGAGATTGCAGTGATTGGTAAAGGCAAGCGCTTTGGACCACCTGGGGGTTGGGGGCCCCTTACCCAAAATAAAGTAAAACACTTATCTCTGCCACATAATGTGCATATAATACATTTTAAAATCTTAATCATTTTTATAATGTGAAAATAGCCTGACACTGTGGATAATGCACTTATCATCTCTTGTCAGACAACATTTGATTAATCAACAACAAACCAGTGATTGACAGTTTCTCTTGCATTTCCTATCAGTAAGTGTTTTCTGAAAATGACCAATATTTTTTAACAGATAACAAAAATAAATGGAACAAATGGGTGCATTAAAAAAACATCTTTCCAACTTTATGACTTGTTTTGTAAATGGAGTTCAGTCTGGGTCATCATATCCCTCAAACTTCCACTTGTCAACATCACTCTAGAAAGTGACAGTTTGTCTTCACCTCTTATCATTCAAAGCAGTGCTGCATACTGTCATCTTTGTCTTCATCATCAGCCTCTGGGTCAAATTCATTCTTATAATTGTCCTCACACAAAACATCTGTGTCATCCATTTTATTTTAGAAGCAGCACATTTTGAAAGCATGGATGCTGATTATTTGATCTAGCTCAGACAATGCATCCCTATTTACTGGAAGACATAAGTCAGCTCAGGTTTTTGCATTCTTCCAGACAATATAAATGTGTTGTCACCACACTACTCGTTCCAGTTTCTTTTGAGCATTGCTTTCATGGGCTTGTTCATGTTGACATGCAAGGGCTGAAGCATCGATGTCATATCAATGAGAAGTATGCCCAGAATGGTCTGGTAGTCAGTCTTTTATGGGTCTTGATATTGTGTGGCTTTTGGTATCAGAAGGCATCAAGGACTATCAGGATCTTTCTGATGTAACATCTGGACATTTTCCCAATATCTAGTTTGTTAAGTCATTCATCAGTGTTTTTTATTTTTATTCATCCATACTTCTTCTGGCACCCAACAAGGATCTCCTAGGCCACAATGCTTTCTTTGGAAGCATCCTTCTCCTGAAATAACTAATTGGGAAGCTATCCAACACCGTACAAACATGCATGATTGTAAAATAATTTTTCTCATTGTCAGTTGTGGTAACATGCTAGTACTGCTGACCATTTTATGTGAACAGTGGTGTTGGATGGAAGATCAAATATCAAGGGGTCCTACTAAACACCACAAAGTCAGACGAAGTCAGATAAAGGCAGCCAAAGTCTGTTTAATTTTGTTTTATTTGTACATATTCGTATATATTATGCTACATTAACTTTCTTTTGATATTTAAATATTTAAAAAGTGTGATTTAATGTTGTTTGAAAGTAAAATTGGTGCATACATACAATTAATAGAACAAAGGCAGACAAAGTCAGGCAAAGTCTGTTTGTTTTATTTGTATATATTCATATATATTATACTATATTAACTTTGTTTTGATATTTAAATATTTAAAAAGCGTGATTTAATGTTGTTTGAAAGTAAAATTGGTACATATGTAAATTTAATAGAACAAAGGCAGACAAAGTGGGACAAAGGCAGGCAAAGTCTGTTTAATTTTGTTTTATTTGTACATACTCGTATATATTATACTATCTTAACTTTGTTTTGATATTTAAATATTTAAAAAGCGTGATTTAATATTGTTTGAAAGTAAAATTGGTACATACATACATTTAATAGAACAAAGGCAGATAGAGTATGACAAAGTCATATAACACAGATAGTATTTGACAAAAGCAATCTCAATGTGACAAAACCAGATTTTTTCATTGAAGAATGTTGCTGATGAATTTTTGAATGTTATACATATGTTAAGTGGTCAGCATCCGAATGTAGCTGAGATAATTCATTCTAGAGACAATCCCTAACCCTCAGTATTATGCTACACTAATGAACAAATACTGGACTTGAAGTCATTTTATCATTGAAAGGTGTTATGGGCATCGATAGAACATTTTCACTGGGAAAGTGTTTTGTCACAACCACGGTATACAAATCAAACAAGGTACTGCGCAAGAGAACTGGACATGTGCTAATACTTCTGGGGCCACTCATGCTTCATTGGGATGGCCGCCAATAGAATTACTTCAGATTTTCTTCGCATTGAAGATGGGTGATTGGCATGTAAATTAAAAACATTGAAATGATCCTGGGAATTGAATGCCAGTCCTCGATAGTTTAGTTTTCTTATACACTGACCAACTAAATTTCTGTCGACAATTCATTCCAGCCATTCCCTTCTGTTTTTTTAAAACCTTTTCTAAACTTTTTGTGTCATCGTCGAACAAGATTATCAAAATCTCAAGCAAATTATATTAATTGAAGAATTCAAAAACTGTGTCCATAGTGATGTTAAGTCTTATCTTGATGAGCATAAGATTGAAACCTTGCTGTTGATGGATCCATGTTGGCCAGTGGTGGTCGAAATTTATTCATTATTCCACAGATAATTCTAAGGAAGTCACCAATATGTGGAACAAGGGTATTTGGCACTACCAGTACTTTGTCAAAAAACTTCCACTGTTTCACTCGTGCATTTACGGTCTCAACTACCCATCGCACTTTTGTGACTAGTCTTGAAGTGTTGGCATCTTCTGTTGAATGCTGCTTCTGTCCTTTATGTAAATAAAACTGGCATTTCAACTTTAAATCCATGTTCCTGTAGAAAATCTACTGAGTCACGGAACCCCCTGTCTACAACAAAAACATCACCCTCCTGTAACCAATTTGTAATGTCTTCAGCATTTGTTGTTACAATGTGTTTAGTTATTCTTGCATCGTTGTTATAATGATCAGCTAAATATCGGCCTAAAACAGTTAAAATATAACCATCAGTTCCCACAACCATCATTGGCTTAACTAATGGTCGATTTTTATGCAAACTGTAGGAACGGCATTGGAATTGATAGTCCGCGCTCTTTTGTATATATATATATATGTACCATCAAGGACAAGGACTGCATTGTTGCCTCCAGGATTACATATTTCCCTTGCAGTTGGGGTACTGTGGACAGATGAGATTACATCATGTGTGATGTGATGAAAACCAAGGTGTTGCCCAACAAAGTTAACCATAAGGGACTCCCGCACTGTTTTAATTATTCGTTGCACTTGTGATGTTGTTAGATGGAAAAATGTGGATAAAATGGTGTTTGGAAGGCCTACCCGCATCTTTGTTAGAAAAACACCCAGGCATGTCAGTGGAGACCTACCATGTGTATTACGCAGTGTATTCAAGAAAGAAGACACTTCCAGGAATTGATCCCTTTTCAAGCCAGTAAGATGAAAATAGTCATTATCAGACAGGCAAGAAGGAACATCAAAGTTAAAATATGACTTTGTTTTAATTAACTCACGCACATTTTGTAAAAGTGAGGTAATATCTGTTCTTGAAAAGTCTTCAAACTCTTTTGTTGCACTGATAGACTGTAAGGATTAATTAGTGAAGAATGAGTTTTCCAAATGAAACTTGCAGCATCTACTATCATCATCATCAGTCTCTTGACCTAGTGTGGTCGTTGAGGCACTGTGCTGCTGAACATCTGATCAGTTCCCTCCACTTGACTCAATCATGTGCCAATGCCTGTCTCTGCGCAAAACTTTTCCTGGTCCATTCTGTGATGTTGTCACTCCACTTTTTTCTCTGTCTACCTCTCCTTCTACCACCTTGGACACTACCCTGCAGTACTGTTGTGGATAGACTGTTGGCTCTAGTGACATGGCCATACCATTTCAGCTTTCTCTTTTTGACAATGGTGAGGAGGTCTTCATAATGGCCTACTTTGTGCCTGATGGTGTTGCGCACTTCTTCATTTCTGATGTGGTCCATGTAAGAGATGCCAAGGATGGTTCTGTAGCATCTCATTTCAAGTGCCTGAATTCTTTGTTGTAATTCTGCTGTCAGGGTCCAGGCCTTACATGAATACAGAAAGACTGAGATGATTAGTGCTCTCAATAGTCTGATTTTGGTTTTCAGACATATGTTCTTGTCTCTCCAGATGGGTCTTAGCTTTGACATAGCTGCCGTTGTTTGTGCTGTTCGTGACAAAATTTCTGCTCTTGATCCCTCTTCCATGATTATGGAACCAAGATATTTGAATTGGCTCACTATTTCCAGTTCCTGTCCTCTGACTTTAATCTTGGTTGAGATTTGTTTGCCACTGTTTGTCATCAGCTTTGTCTTCTCGACACTTATCTCCATGTCAAATCTGGAAGATGTTTTATCCAGGTTCTTCACTAAGGTGGCAAGCTCATCTTGCCAGCCCATCAATATAGTCTGCAAAGCGGAGGTTGGTGATGTCACGCCCTCCAATGCTGACTGTCCCACAGTGGTGTTCCAGGGCTTTGCTCATGATGCGCTGTAAGTAGATGTTGAAAAGAGTGGGTGACAGGAGACAGCCTTGCCGTACTCCAACTGTACTCTTGAACCAGTCCCCCACAGAACCTTGAGCAATTACTGCACTGGTAGCCTTGGCGTACAGCTGCTTGATGTCAACATTTGACTCATGTTGTACTTCTTCATTGCGGCCCACAATGCCTCATGCCACACTCGATCAAAAGCCTTTTTGAAATCTATGAACACATGATAGATGTCTTGTTGATGTTGTGAGTACTTTTCACACAGAACCCTAAGATTGAAAATTTGTTCTGTTGTGCTTCTTCCACTACGGAACCCTGCCTGTTCTTCAGCGATTATTTCTTCTGCTTGTGGGTTCAGTCTGTTCAAGATGATCTTCAGCATCGCCTTACTAGCATGGCTGATCAAATTGATAGTTCTGTAATTTTGGCACAGCTGGAGATTGCCTTTTTTGGGGAGTGTTATAATTAGTGACTGGGTCCACTGTGTTGGACATTCACCTGTCTGCCAGATCTTGTTGCAGATTTTTGTTAGTAGTTCTATCACTGATTCTCCACCATTCTTGATAAGTTCAGCTGGGATGTTGTCTGCTCCAGCTGCCTTTCCATTCTTCAGTGCTCTTATTGCTGACTCCGCCTCTTCTTTGAGAATGGGGAAATCATCATTATTTGTGGAGTTTGGAACCTCAAGCACCTCAAGCATCTACTATAAGAGTTTATAAATATACCACACTCTACAAAAGACTGGGTAATGGCACAGATTGGGACATTAACAAGATGATTTCGATGCCCATGTGGTCTTTTACATACAACACGTCTGTGTGATCTTGGTGTTGGTAGAATTTGAAGTTGAATTGATTGTGGGGTTTTCAAGTTGGCAGTTGAAGTAGATGGTAACTTATAATCTGGATCATGCTGTGGACTTGGTGACTCTGTTACTGACAGATTTCTGTAATATTTACTATGGCAACTAGAGCAAACAACATCATCTTGTGTTACCGGCCTTTGCAATAATTCCTCTGTATGCTTTTCAAGAATGCCTGTAGGTATTTTTGTTCTAGCTGATGGTTTTACCCTTTTATAGCACCAGGAACATTGATATGCTTTAGGCATTTCAGATTTTGTTAGAAATAAATTAATTGAACATTATGATTTTATACCATTTAACAAACTGTCACATCTGACATAAAGTGTTATATAACTCTCATTTATGGTTATTATTCATTATATTGCAACAATTCACTTAGGCAGTCATATTTATTATATATTGGTACTCGAAGCCTGCAACTTCAACCCACTCAGTTCTTGTAGGGATGCAGCCTGAAACAGATTGTATGTAGAATATTATGTATTAATTGTCATAATTAGTTTATTTATACAATAATTTTATTGTGTATTAAGTTATGATGTATAACAAAAGCCAACATCTTGTACTTATAAATCACTTTGGTGTGAATATATGTTAACTTATGGTTAATATGTTAACTTATGGTTGATAAGTACCCCCCTTTGTTTATTTCCCGTACAAAAAAAATGTATGTTGGTTATGTTTTAGTACTATTTTACTTCTGCTTTTATTATTTATTATTAATAGTGGTAGTAATATTGATAATCAAGCCAGTTTTACTTTGAATAAAATATTTTCACCTGTAAATGTTATTGCATTATAGTTTTGATTATGTTTTATTATACCTGAGTAGTAAGTTGTGCATTTTTTTATAATGGTTTTGAAAAATGAGCTGTTAAATTTTTTATTTCAAGCTGAGCAGCAGAGGGGGGTGAACCCTACAACGTTTTCAGACAAAAAATAGATTGAATCTTTAAAACAAAAAATTGAGCCTTCCAACGAAATCTCATGTTTTAACAAAAAAAAAATAAGTCTCCGTTTGGCAAACGGAGACTTTACGATTTTTCAATCAATTTTGGTCGCAACCTGTTGTCGTTCACCCCCTCTGCTGCTACAGGTTAATAATTTTTTTACGATGAAAATCCTTTTAGGATTTTACAAACAGACTAATTGCTAACACCTCCTCTTGTAGATCAATTAGATTATTAGATTGGTCTGTGAGTTTGAAATTAATTCTTGTTAGCGAATCATTATGACACCGCATATAGACTGGATTAACCGGAGACTCAATTATTAAAAATCCTGGAGGGGCTATTGGTGCAAACGAATAAAGAATATATCCTTGCTGAGCTTGATTTGATCGTTCGAGATTAATTTGATAGCTTCCTTTGATAACATCACATACTAAATTGAGCACAATCACTGAGGATATATTCACGTTGAACGGAGCGATATGCCTACCGCCACCATCTGGATCATTATTATGTTTGAGGATTTTTATTTCCGGTGATGCTGTTTTTTTCCATGCATCATGAATTATTTTAAAACCAACATCGATGGTGTCACTAAGAAGTTTTTTTAGTTTTGGTACGTTATATCCTGGTAGTTTAAATGTTGGAATATCTTTAACGGGAAAATTATATTTTTCTGCAAATCTTGTTCTCGATAGGGGATTATCGTCATCTAATATATCCTGAATAATTTTCAAATTAAATGTTTCCATATCATCGATAATTTTGTTGCATGTTTTTACGACGCTGATAAATTCATCTCGGGTGAGAGAGTCGGATTTAAGAGATATTAACAACAGCGATAAATCATTATTCATTGCTGTGAAATGTTTAATGATTTCAGGTTCGTTAACAAAATGATATCCCTCTATTCTCTCCCCTGGCTTCTCTCTTCCAGTTGATTGGTATTCGAAACCAAAGAAATCTATAGTGAATTGGTGATCTTTATAACTTTTTATTGGATTATCAGGTGCTATCACGTTGGTGATATAATCAGTTTTTTGTGGTTCTGGTAAATCAACGGTTTTCCCACCTGGTGGTAATTCAGGCCATCCTAGTACGGTTCTAATAGAACTCTGATAGATATCTACGACGTATCCTTCTGTGCTTATTTCAATTGCGGATGATAGCGTCGGCTCATGAACCGTTATAGCGTTTTTGACTCTACTTCAGTAATCGATTTTATTCTACGTTGCAATTCAGCATTGATTTGTTCAATTTGGTATGATCCGGATGGTATCGTAACAACGTTCCAATCTGGGGTACCGTCGTCTTTATTCTTATACGAGAACACCAGTGAATTATTGGGTTGTTGACCACCAAATGATTTTGATCTAATGTTAGGCCAGCTGTGATACACTCGTAATTTTGCTAGCGCTATCTCCTTCACGGGGACTGGGCTAGGGAAATTCACACTGAATTCAGGATTCGTTGATGTTATTGATATCATGCTTGTTTGTACTGGGTTCGTGTTCTCCACTATTCGTTGAAGTAATTCCTGTGGTGTTGTCATTGTTATTATACTCATGATTTATTTCTAATTTTGATATCGCGGAATCATAAATACTGACCATCACTGAGAACTCACTATCTGATATGGTTGAGGTTATTGAGATCATTCTGGTTTTCGGGTTCGTGTTTTCCAATTCCATCGGTGTTGTCATTGTTATTATATTCATGTTGTCACTCTAACTTTGATATCGCGGAATCATAAATACTAACCATCACTGAGAACTCACTATCTGATATAATTGTATTATCGAGTGACGACGATATCATCGAGGATAATTGCGAGTATGCGGTTGATACAATATGAAATTGAATTATGTAGTCTTGTAGTTTACGCTGGCTGCATGATGATATCCTTTTTGTTATCCCGGTTGATATACCCGCGATTGTAGCCGCCGCAGAAATGCAAATTGGAACTACGACCGGGGCAATCATTGTAACCGATACAAGTATTATTCCGGCGCCAGTGAGAACGCCTGACACCGAGTACACAGTAACATCAATTGCGGTGATTCTTCGTCGGTATTTTTTTATTTTTTCACGATAGCGCTCAGAAAGTGATTTCAAATTCGCGGAAAATTCTTTCACGGTATCATATCGATATCGATGCGATTGTGATTCCATTGACTCTGTCAACGGGATTATTATCGGTTCAATTGATTTCATTGATGTCATTGTTATTTTAAACCCGCTAGTGTTTTCAATTATTCGCCATCGTTAAGGGGAATTGCTAGTACTTCAGCCGGAAAAATTATCTACAAGTTCTATACACCAGGCTATTTTTGATCTAATGGTTGAGCTATCAACCGCGACGAATTGAAAGCTTGGTGTTTTGCCAGTCTCGATAATTAACGTCGCAACGCCACCAGAGTAGGTTTTACCGTCCGCAATCATATTAAATTGATCAATAGAGGCCCACGTTAACCTGTAGATACCATCGACCTTCGCTTCCCCACCCCACAAGAGATCGACGGTAATAGTTCTATGAGGATATTCTGTTGTCCAATCCATGATTCCATGTTTGACCGTATACACGATATTTTTAATGTCCTTGTGCGGAATCTTTACCTTTTCAAGATTTTCTATTAGTTTAGAAATATCGAGATAATTTGCCTTGATTTCATTTTCATTCATCATCCTTCCCGCGTCCTTGTTAAAAAAGAATAGCGATAAAAAGTTTTTAATTTCAGCGAGAGTCATGCCAACCACAAGCGGGCTTCCAAAGAATTTATGTACGACATTTTTGCGAAAATTATTATAACCTCGTATATGATCATCCAGCTCACGGCCGCGGGTGGCAATCATGCTGTCATGGGCGTCAATCGCGTCGGTGATCGTAGACACAAGTTCGCCTGGTTTAAGTTGTACATCTTTGGAATACAGCGCAATAGAGTTTTCAGCGGCATCGCGCTGCCGTATCAAAATGTCACCCGCGGATATATTACTGGTTTTAAGTCGGCCGTCGCTGGAATACAGCGCAATAGAGTCTTCAGCGACGTCGCGTTGTCGTATCAAAATATCATCCAACGACACATTACTGGTTTTCAATTTACCCTGTTTGTCTTGAAATACAACTATTTCCCCGGGGTCAACACTTGTTAAGTTCAACGTCTCAGCGATTTCATCTTCAATTAGTTTTTTTATATCCTTGATAGAATCAAGGGTTGCAGTGCCATCGAGTTTGGGGTTTAGAGGTCTTCCCCAAATATCAATCATTGTTATTGTAAAACTCTTTCTCTCTCTAAAATCTTTGTTGACGACTTCGTCGTTGCCAGTGATTACTAGTGTATTCATTTACGACAACATGTGGTGGTTTTCCCCTTGGGTTACCCAAGGAGTTAGAAATAGCGTTAAGGACATTTAATACTTCGCTGCCACATATTGGTGGGTCATTCATTTGTTGTGTTGGTAGCGTAGAATACCATGTCTTCATTGGAAAAGTTTTTATATAACGCATAAACTCTTTTGGTGGGGCTAATCCATATGAATCAAAATAGACAATCCCACGTGGATCAATATCGTATGCAACCCAGTGAGTTCCGGGTCCGGTGCTGTTATCTAAATTAATGATTCCGGTTTCAGTGTTGTTTGGTTGATGTGGTAATTGATTTTTCATAAAGACACCTCTAAAATTTTTAATCGCCAGTTTTTTAGCAGCATCGAGTAAATCAAAATTGGACATTGGAGTCAAAGACTCTTCAATCAAAGACTCTCCAACTAATAAACCGGTCCTAGTCTCAGGCCTTTTCCGCTGTACCATGAATACGGGGTTCCTGGTAGTCTTAGACCCTTTCCCTTTTTTTATAACCCTGCCCAGTTGCCTTCTTTAGTACCATTCCTGCTGCAGTACCAACGGCTCCTAACGCCGCTGCTTTAGCCACCGCTGGGGCTGCTGCTGCAATTAAGGCCGGAATCGCAGCTAACAACGGGAATATACCGCCTGTTTTAATCATATTTTTGATAGCAGCCGAAGAAATAGTAATCTGAACACCTTTTTTTTGCTACAAGTGCATCATTGAAATGTTTTATTTGACGAGTTGTCAGCGATAATTTATTTGCACCACCAGTCATTTGATTGGGTTTCAGCGTGATTGTGGTTCCACATTGCCTAGCTGATTTGGATTGTAATTTGTTTAATTGACCAGGTGTCAACGATACATTGATATTACTATACGACATTATACATAAACGATTGATTCTAAATCGTTTACGATTTCAATGAAAAATTCATAGAATTTTCAAAGATTTTCCACTGGCGCATCTACCACTCTCATTCTTCCTCCAACACCTTCGAGTAGCATTGATTTGTCGCTGAGAATGACAGCAACTGCTCTATAATTATCAATAGCACCACGAAGCACATTAGCTCTAAAGTGTATATCAACGACAGACTGTCTTGTTAAATCAAGATGTTCCAGCGAAAAGTAAAAGATCAGATATAGATTCTTAAAATCATACTGTGATATTTGCAGACCAGTATCGACATTTTGATCACGTGCCATAAACGACAACAATCTATGATACACGCGTGCAATATGATTTTGACCGTAATCAAGTTGTACATCCTCGGATGGTTCCTGCTGGCCGTTTATTCTCAGTGAGATGTCTTTAACACCTAATTGATCAAATATCATATGACTGAAACGTTGATCGCCAACTCGTGTGTTATCTTGTAACGCAATAAATATATGACGTGGCGCAGCAACACCTTGTTTTGATGCTAGGTTCCACGTGAATAACCCGTTCAGATTTGATTGTTAAACATCTGTACTTACCGTTAGCCAACTTAGTAACGATTTTCCTCCATGGTCCATAAATGATAGTAATCGTTCTTCTGTGGTAATTGATGGAGTCAACACTGGCATCCATAATGATAGTTTTGTTAAAATGACTTTACCGGCATCAGCATTGGGATTTGCATTGTCTGCTGGAATCCTCCAGATTGCGTCATTATCATCACCCTTTCGCATGAGTGCTACTGTATGCTTCGCTCCATAAATAACTTTTCGGACGTTTCTACAGAATCCAAATATATGATGCAGTGGAATCGCGCATGAAAATGATTTACGCCGCCCTTCCAACATTAAAATACGTGTTGCAGCTCCTAGATTGAAATTAGGATCGTTGTTTATAATCATATTCTCGACATCAGCATTAGCATTACCAGCATTATTCTGTGGTCGTCTTACAACAAGTTGATTTCCTCCAGCGGTATTTTTAACATCCTTTGTAAACATCATAGAAGGTCCTGCTGATCTTGTATAATCATCAGAATATCTTGCTAGCCCGATTATTGTTGCAGCCACATCAACATCGCGATCTATCGACTCAATTTCTTTTCCATCAATGAGATATCTAGCACTCTCAAATAGCGCCATGATACCATTATTGACAAACCCAACTTGAGTACCAACTGGATACGGTGCTGGTACAGCAGGAGTATCAGCAGCTGTTACAAGTTCTCCTTCTACTTCAATAAACGCTTCAGCGGGTAGAAAATATTTACTGGTATCATGAACCTGAAGTTCAATTCGCGATCGACTATTTGGGTCTATTGCATGATAGGCGTAATATTGATAATCGCGTACAGAATCATCCTTGCCAACTGGGGCGTCTATATCAAACGCTGGATCAGGTGACTTTTTGAACATTTTATTCTATTTATCAGAGTCTAAATCGTAAACGATTTTCATCGTAAAAGAATCATAGGATTTCATCGTCGTAGTTTTTTAAAGCCACTTCCTGCTATCATATTTGCAATATTGCTTTGGTCAGGGGTTATCAACGACGCTAGTTTTTCATCTACTGCGTTAATTATAATTTTACTAACACTTGCAGGCATTTCCGCTGTAGACGGTAACGGTTTCTTTCTCCGTGATTTCACTAGCGCTGTTAATTTATTCTTCGCGGCTGAAAATGCTTTCCCGGCAAGATCTCCAACAGCACTAATACCTTTATCACGAATAACATCAATTGCTTTCATTGATAATTGTTTAGCTAACGGCATCACTTTTGGAGCCATTCTCGCAAATAACCCTGCAATGGTATCACCGAGACCATCTCCGTAGTATGCTCTATAAACTAGAAACCGTGAATTAGCTACATAGACAGGGGTTGGTTTATCATGATTGTAGTGTATAATCATCTTGTTATAAAACTAGTAGTTTTTTAATTAGTGATCAATCGCTGTAATAACCATGGGCATCTTTGTGATTTTCAACTAATTCAGCAATGAGTTCTCGATATACATTAATGTCCATGATACCACCGGCAAATAATTGTCTACAGATATCAGCTGCTTCATTAATTATTTCCGGAGAGTTATTTCCGGCTCGTTTCCCTCCGATGAGAACTTCTAACCGTGATATATCACTGAGAATATTACCAGGACAAGTAACGCTAGTGTTTTCAACTATGCCGCTACCTAAATATCCATCTCCAGTTGACTCCTCTTCATCCTCTTCAACTTCTATATTCATTTTATCTATTCTACTCAATACTTCGTCTTTAAAACTCTCAAAATCATTGCGGTTACTGTCTGTGATTCTAAATCTATCATGGTTTGCCAGGTATACTTTTTTTTATCCAATTCTCGTCGCCTCTTATATACCCTTTATACCCTTTGTTTACAACTCTTTCTCTTTGATCGAGTGAAAAATTCTGCACGGCAAAGTCAATTAAATCATTTTCATCAAATTTTTTAATTTTTTTGTATGTATCGTATGTAAATATACTTTTCGGTGAATACATTTTTTCTATATTAGTAATGTCTTCTTCTTTCTCTTCCTCTTGTTTTCTTGCAATAGCACCTAGTTTTTCTAGTACTCGCTCTTTTTTTTGTTGTTGCCGTGAAGTAGTTACTACATCTACTGGAAGTGTTTCTAAAGACTTTTTTGTTTGTTTAGTTCTTTTTGCTATTTTTTCTAACACAGGGAGAAAAGTCTCTTCTTGTTTTTTTCCTTGTTTAGAGATTGTTGACACTATCTGTTTCGTTGTTGTAGTTATTGGTTTAAACAATTCTTCAGATCCCGCAGCAAAATCAGTTTGTAAACTCTGTCGTTGTTGCAGTTTATTCCTTACAGAGTCACGAATTGGTATAAATCTCTTAATTGCATCTAATCGTTCACGAGCCAATCGGGTTGTTAATGCTTCATTGACCATTATTTGAAATCAGAAACAATTTTTCAATTTTAAAACAATTTTCCCGAACCTGACCTAACCGACGAAAACAATTTTCCAATTTGACATGTCGGATGATTTTTAACACCATCGTGGGAGTATTTCATTGATGGCGCAAGTGCCAACGCCATTGAAATATTTTTATTTTTATTCAGTGTGTGAAATATTTATTCAGTGTGTGAAATATTTTTATTTTTATTCACTGATTTTGCCTGTTTTTGACTGATTTTGCCTGTTTTTTTGACTGATTTGCCTATTTTTCACTGTTTTTTATACCATTTTGATCAGTTTTCGTCGGGTAAAGTAGTCGATTTTGCATGGGATTTCCCATAGGAAAAAGCTGTTAGGATTCATTTTGATGGTTTTTTAGTCATTTTTCATCAATTTTTGCCTGTTTTCAATCATTTTTGGTCAGTTTTCCTTGATTTTCGATAAAAAACCTCGTCGGGTAAAGTAGTCGATTTTGCATGGGATTTCCCATAGGAAAAAGCTGTTAGGATTTGATTTTAATTTTACGCAGTGTGAAATATTTTTATTTTTTATTGCTGTGAAATATTTTTATTTTTTATTCAGTGTGAAATATTTTCACTGATTTCCTTTGAGGGGTCAAAAAAAAAAATCTCTTTGAGGGTCGGTCACAATCAAAAAACGATAAAATCTCTTTGAGGGTCGGTCACAATCAAAAAACGACAAAATCTCTTTGAGGGTCGGTCACGGTCAAAATTGTTCATTTTCTTGAATTAACGCTCTTATGTTTCTAATCTTCGAATTGACCTCTTTTTTCAATTCGTATTCGTTACCTAATTCTTTTCGTATTCGTTCCACGATAGTATATAACGGAACAAGCACACTTACGTCACTGGAAAATGCAAGAGAGTCCCGAATAGAATTCTGAATTCTCTTGATGATCGTATATTTCTTTGGCAGCATATATTTGTTAGTGCTAACTCCGTATTCTATATCCTGAAAATCTGACATGATTTGATCAGGATTTAACCCATATGATAGTTCAATATCATGACTTTTCAATTTTGCAATTTCATCAATATTGCTATTCATGTTTTCAGAATTCATATTCTATTACAATTACATATTTCTAAATGAAAAATATGACGCATCAGACATAAATAAATTGAATTTTCTGTCCGTTCTTTTTTGAAATCGCCGTCTTGGTTATTCCCTATGCAACATATCGTACTGAGGGTCTACAAATATCGAAAAATTTACCGGCTTCATTCATAGATAAAATATTTTTTCTTCGTTAGTTGTTGTATTCAAAGATTTTACTGGTTTCGCTTTTTTCGAGTATTTCCCAGTCTTTCCTCGTTTGGTATTCTCACTTTGTGTGATAGCTTGCAGATTTGATAAAGAATTATTCTTTGGATTGGAATCTTTATGATCGATAACAAAATCATCTTTGATCAATCCATAAAAACATTCATACACGAAACGATGGCAGTAATAAAATTTCCTTCCAGCGCGAAACCTCAAATACCCCACACCATTGTCAGCACCAACTGGTTTCTTCAAAATGCAGTGTCTGACAGTACCATCACTAGATGCTTCATAATTTGTAATCAGGGAATGTGGTCTGAATTCTTGGTTCATTCGTATACTAATACTATTTGTCTAATTCATTGTTTGGTTTAATGATTACATCTTTGGAGAATCTTTCAATGTAGTCTTGGGGAGTTCTTATGACTTTGTCGCTGACTTTGTCATTGACTTTGTCAGGGATACTGACTTTATCAGGGATACTGACTTTGTCCTTGATAGAGTCAGGGTCAGAATTTATGATTGAAAATTCATATGATTTTCCATTTTTGATTCTTTTGTCATAATAACGCTTCAACTCCCTGTATCGTTTGCCACCACAATTTAGACATAATTGCGATTTCCCCCTAACCCCAACCCTACATCGTATACAAGGTAATGGACCAAGGCTTCCACGTCGAAAACTCTGCATATGATACCCACAGAATTCATTTCTGCATGATTTGTTACACGGTGTCGTCGATCCAATCATAAGCCATTTGCAGTGATTCATTATACATAAATCTTTTATTTAAATGCTTGTTTTAATTATAGTATGGAGGAGTTCAAGAGATTATCAAAAATTAAGCCTTCAAAAAATGCTAAATTTATTGATTATATCATGAAAGAATTCCAGAGATTATCGAAAATTAAGCCCTGGAAAAATGTTAAATTCAATCTCGATAAGGAGTTCCAGAGATTATCAAAAATTAAACCCTGGAAAAATAATAAATTCAATCTTGATAGAGTCTCTGATACACCAAAACGTCTAATTGGTAATAGAACTATACTGGGTAAAATCATGGAGTGTTTTAATGAATTCTACCGAGATGGTGCAGTACACTGTTGGTCGACATTTTGAATTATTGATGAAGATGTCAATGTACCCAACATCGATGCTACCATGAACGATGAAAGAGCAGCTGAGATAATCTCACACCTTGGCTGGAAATTCAAGGGTAAATTGCAAAGCAATTCCCATCAGAAGTATTTTTTCAGAATAAAATTCATTATCGAAGTCGAAGGCAAATGGATTATTAAGGATAAATTTGAACCGATCCTTAAGGATAAAAAAGCTGCCATTGTGAGTAGAGATTCCAAACCAGGAATTCTAACTGGAATCGACAAACCATACTACGAGAGATCTTATCCTGTAACAGCAATCGTTTATGGAATATATCCGTTAAATGATAAACCCGATATTGCAAAACTAGCTCCAATGAAATATTCTAGTTCACTGAATTGTGTAGCAACACGGGTAATGGAACACTTCACAAATGCATCCCGAGGAAATAAACTAACTGATCTGCGACGTAGGAAAATAACCGAATGGGAACTGACATTGAAACAGCACGGTGCAAAGATTTCTGATATAGCTAAATTAGAAACATCATTAAGATTCCCAATAACCGTTATGACGATAACCGGAGAAGTTTTATACGAACCGAAATATAACAAAAATGGAGCGCCAATACAAATTATTGATCATAACAAACACGCGTGGACACCTGCGGTAACAATATTTCCACGAGAACGAACCGTGAGATATATCCCCGAGGAGTTCGTCGGGGATGTTTTCTATGAAGAGAAATTATTTGATGCTATTCATGCATTGTGTAAAGATGATCCTGTGTCAGTGTGGTTACTTAGAAGTGATGAAGATCCCGAAATAGGATTCGATCAATTTGTAAGACCAAATGGTGAATTATATCGCGTTGAAGAATTAGATAACAGAATGAGAAAAATCGCTAGTGATTTTTCACCGGAGAGTTCCCATGAAAAACTACTCACGGATAGTTTTACTATTCCATCAGTGGTAGCTCACTTCGCAAGAGAAAAAAACTCATGGCGTCCAACACAAAGTGATTTTCTCGAGGACGTTAAATTGAGTTGCGTCGAATTTAGTCATGGAGGACTGTGGAATACGAAATACCATCGTGGCGGTATGATTTCAATTGATATATCCGCGTGTTATCCTGGAAGTTTCCTCGGGTATGGAGAATGTAGTAACTATTTTAAACGATTTGGACACCCCATGCATGAAATGACTCGTGTTGCGATTAATGGTCTATTGCCTGATTTTGATTTAACTGGATTCGCTCGTGTGATATCATTCGAATTCGCTACAGGGTTACATCCGTGTAGTTATCTTTGGCTTGGTAGACATATATCTGAAAAGGCCTGGATGCCAATAGTGCTATTGAGATATATGATTGATTGTGGTATGCTAATATCATTGATTGTTTCCGAAGCTATTATATGCTATCGAGCTCAGAAAGAAGTTTGGCTACCACAACCCGATCTAGATCGTATAATCAGCGAACAGCGAAAACAGTTTCCAGATTTCAATGAAGAACAAATCATGAATTGGTCTAAGAAGTTATTTGAAATTAAAAAAGAACAAGCAAAAGATTTTGGACGAAGAATAATCGGTAAATTTACCCAGGGTGGAAGATACGACAATGCAAAATATTCTTCGTGGTTGATCATAGACATCGCTGAATACGATTTTATTGTAACGGATTTAACGAAACAGGGAAAACTTGTAAACCGTAAAGACGCTTTCCTATCCGATGGAAGACGATTAGGTACAATTGTTACCTATTGTGATGGATATATTAAACAGTATACGCATTTGAGAAGTTCTATGCTAGCTTATGCTTCTATCAATTTATTTTCGATGATAAATAGATTTCCTAATACCGCAGTTAGAGTAGCCACTGATTCTATGTATATCCACGAGAAATACAAATCAGATGTAGCTGAATTCACATCCGCGGAGGAAGCGTGGGGACGTTGGAGATTTAAAAAGGAGACGCTACATGAGTATTGTGAATCGGCAGATGTTACCAACGACGATAAATACTTGAAAAGCAACCAATTATCAGAATTTTCCAATGCACCACCGATATCAGATCCGATTACGCGATATAAAATCGTTTATATAAACGGATTAGGAGGATCAGGAAAGACAACACGAGTAATTAACTTATTCAAGGATAAAATCAACATGAAAGCGCTAACACCAACTCATAAACTCGCCAGAGATATAACCAAACGAGATGTAAAATCTAATACTTATCACAGTTTTTTTCGATAGAAAGGAGATCAGTGGACCCCTGAAAGAATGGGAAATAAATATATTCCACCGGTGATATTATGGGATGAAATTTGTACTGTACCGTTACATATATTAAAAATGTTTCTTGGTTGGTTAAAAACGAAAAATACAAAAATTATTATGTGCGGTGATGAAGGTCAACCACCGCCAATTTTCGGCGAACCACCTCATGACTGACTCAAGGATCACGTTGATCATTACGAAGAGATGAACGATGACATTAGATCATTAGATGAAGTATTAAAGGAGTTGAAACAACTAATCAGATTACAACCGGATAGAATCCAATGTGAAATAATGCGTGAAATAATTTCAAAAACCCCAATGAATGATTTCTGGGAAGCGTGGAGACCAGATGATTTGATAATAGCAAGTAGAAAAATAGTCAGAGATAAACTTCAGATGAAATTATTTGAATTGCATAAAGAAAAATTTGCAACACTTCCAGTACCGTTGTGTTATAGGCCTTCGGATACACGAAAACAGAATATCGACGTTGACATTCCTGGACAACGTGAAAAGCAGAATTTAGTATTAAATGATATTGTGCTGGTTGATATCAGCGTCGTCGAAGATGCATTGCGTGCTGATAAATCCCCGTGGACGTTAGGTTACGCAACGACAATACACTCTTCACAGGGATTAACTGTCACAGACACAATTATTTGGATAGTAGATAATCGCATTGAGTGGTCAAATTTAGTTTATCTCGCAGTATCCAGAGTACGAAGTATAAATCAACTTCGAAGAATTGTTGTTGATGAAGTCAGTGACGATAATGACACTTCAATAAGTGATATTGTCAGCGTTGATAACGTCAATGACATAATCAGAAAAAAACTCTCTGGTTATAAACAACAGGATAAAAGAAATAATAGAAAATTTGACATCGATGCTGAATTAATAATTACGCTGAAGCAACAACAGAATAATCACTGCGCGAGTTGCAATTGTATAATGCGTTGGCAGTATTCAAATAAAGATCCTCGACAATTTACCGTAGACAGAAAGAATAGCAGCATTGGTCATATCAGAAACAATGTGATGTTGACCTGTCTTGAGTGCAACAGACGAAGGGGTGCCAGCACCCTGGGTGCTAGTTAAGACCACGCGGTGGTAATTGAGTATCCTCGGGAATTACCTGTACTTGTTGTCGAGTAAATCCTCGCTGAGGAGCAGTTGAATCCAATTTATAGATTGGAGATCTACCAGTAGATCGTGTTATACCGGATATCTTATGCGTAGTGACGCTCCAAATAGGATCGGTAGCTCTTTTTTTACCAACCTCAAGCTCTCCTGGTTCGTATAAATACCTAACAGTGACATTACTACCAAGAATTGGTTCTTTGAAATCTTTTTGTGAAATCCCTTGAATTTCCATTTTAGGTATAGACGCTTTCTTAATCGCAGTGACAGATTTCATGTTAATTGTTCGAGTAATCTCATTATTGAGCGCGGTAATCACAGCTGGTAATCTCTTAACCCATTCACGGGATCTCTTATCCTGAATAAACTCCTTCGCATATTGATATCCAAATAACCGTTCAGCAAGAGTCCGATTAAATCGTTCAACAATTGCCTGATCGCGATGTAGCGCAGTATGCCCTCGTCACATTGTGATGTTTCATCGCTGATAAAACAGCGCCTTGAAATTCCTTGCCAGGATCAACCTGCAATAGATTTGGCCAGCGTAGTGGGCCTCGTCGATAAATCTTTTCAAATGCAGAAGCAACTTCAGGTGATGATTTTGTTTTTAACGGTTCTGCTTGTTTGTATCGACTCGCAACGTCAACTACGGTTAGCGCGTATTTATAACCGCGATCATGCGGCAGAAATAATATATCAGCCTGATGAACTTCATTAGGAGCGGTCACATCAAAATGCGAGTAATTAATTTGTTTAGGCGGTGGTAGATAAATCTGCCATATCGCCTGTTTGGATAACCAATTAGCCGCAGTGGTTTTTTTCACTTTTGCAGCGCTAGCGAGTTTATTGATTGCAGCGCTCCCCCTCCAGTATCCCCTTGGAGAATAGTAAATAGATTCCATGTTGTTATTAATTACCAGCACCTAACATCAATTTACCTTTCATAGCCGATTTTATCAAAAATGAAGCTAATTTTTCTTTGAAGGATTTATCAGGAATAGCATTTAATGCATGAATTAATTTCACATCTGCTAGATGCCTGTGTTGCAAATTGCTGCTTTTATAAGCAACATCATGAAGGTGACAGGCCTTATCAATAGCGTTTATTGGTTCTTCACCACGTCGAGGTTGGTTTTGATCATCAAGTCTGATATCAAGTCTTGTTCCCGGTCCACAGTAGCTATATCCTGGAAGGTGCTTTTCTCCTGTATACTTTGCCCATGGGGTTCCAGGGAGTTTAGTTAGCTTGGCTGCGATATCACCTCCTCGTTTGTTTTTAAATCATCATTTCCTGCAGATCTCATAGACACAAATCTAAATTTCTTTGTACCACATTGTACGCATTTACCAGAAAGTACTGATCGGTTATTTTTAGTTGTAATTGTCGTCAAGTCATCTGTGCCAGTACGCGTTTTACACTTCACACAATATAGATCCATAATTTATGTATAGAAATATGGATATAATTGATTTTTCAGCGACTAAAGCAAGAGAACCGGTTAAGCATCATGCAGCGCTACCAAACTCTATCCGGATGATTATAATCGGGCCATCTGGATCCGGTAAAACGCAATTGTTGCTCAATTTAATAATGAGATCAATGAAGTGGGATAAGTTGTATTTAATTGCCCCTAGCGTAGATGATCAATGATGTTATGAAGTGTTAAAGGATTTTAATGAAAATGCTTCAGAGATTGCAGGTGAGGGTATTATTGAATTTATAACCGATATTGACGAGGCACCATCAGTAGAAGATCTTGTTGGAAGTATTAACAATTTAGTCGTATACGATGATGTAATGTTAGATAAACAAAAAAATCCTGCTAGAATATTTTCCCGAGGCAGGCATAAAAACACTGACGTGATATATGTCACTCAACGCTACACTCAGATTCCAAAAGTCATCAGAGACAATTGTAATATTCTTGCTGTATTCAACGGAGTTGATACTCATACTCTTAGAAATATTTGGCAGACATGGTGTTCTGATATGGACTTCAATCAATTTAGAAATTTCTTTAGTAATGCTCAGTCAACTCCGTACGGATTTGTAACAATAAATTTACATGATCCTCGGACACGATATCGTATCGGACTTGATCAAATATTCGGTTAAAATCATTTATTATTTTTTGTTAACCCATAGCAGCAGAGAGGGCGAATGACAACAGGTTGCAACCAAAATTGATTGAAAAATCGTAAAGTCTCCGTTTGCCAAATGGAGACTTATTTTTTTTTTTGTTAAAACATGAGATTTCGTTGGAAGGCTCTATTTTTTGTTTTAAAGATTCAATCTATTTTTTGTCTGAAAACGTTGTAGGGTTGGCCCCCTCTGCTGCTAGCTGTAAATTCACAGCTGTTGATATTGTGGACAGTAATTCTTTAAAAAAAAAAAAAAAAAAAAAAGAAAATATGGAGTTTTAAACTTGGTTCAACAATTTGATGCAACAACCACTATACCGTTTGAGCTATTGAAACTTACGTTCTTGCGGCTATATATCATGCAGATGACAATTTGTTTCCCCATATGATCTATATAATTGCAGACTATTAGTTGTTGTTTGCATAGTTAATAGTTTAATTTTACAAAATGCTACTATATGAAGAATGACTCAGTTAGCAAAATTTAATTAAAAAATACGCCGGTTGTAAACGTTAGGTCCAGTAGAAAATTGATTCATTTAGATTACATTTAAGGGACTACACTGTAATAGTGAATTAACAGTTAAAAACATAACGTTATCAATCGGTATCGTGATTAAACAGAAGAAAAAACAGTGTTATTATTGTATAAAATAAATAATATATGTATATACTTACCCTATCTTTTAAAGTATCCTTTTCTTTTGCCAAATATTGGCAACGTCAAAATATAATTTCATTGAATGTTTTCTCCGCGTAGTCTTTGTTTACATGCAGTTTCCAATGCCCCTTTAGCGCCTCTTTAAAAAATCCCATTCTCTAGGCAATTTATAAAAAGATGAAGAAAGAGAGAAAAAAATGGATAATATTGTTTTTAAATTATCGGAATCATTATTATTCCCGGATCTTTTGAAAATATAACAATGAATGAAATAATATAGTGCACTCTAGAAAGGCAGGTCTAATTGTTCATGCGTAGCGATACTTCAGCAGCTACGGTGCAACAGGTACAACAACGACGAAGATACTTAGGCAGCCAAATTCACTAACTTTTTAACTTTTAATGATTAGCGCAAATGTGAACACGTAAATAAATTTTATAACTTAACATTTTGAATAAAAATGAACCAAGCAGTGTAATTACCTTGTCTGATCAAGTCTGCGCTGATATTTTATTTCTATGTTAAAGTTGCTCAATTGTAGTAATTTCTCGTAAATTTCCCATACCAGACCATGTTCAAAGGTCGTGTTTAGGTATGAAAAAGACATTTATATGCATATTTAATGTATAATAAGGTGATTTATACATCTAATAATATAATGAGACACAGAGTTGTGATATTTACAAGAATTGTTTTTCACCATAAAAAGTTGGGCAGAATATGGCCCTTATTCAATATAGTCCTTTGAAAGGTCTCTGATTTGTGCTCATACATGTTATGGTACTGTCTTAATCATTCAAATGACCACAGTTTACATTGGCATAGTTTTAATTCTTTTGTAGTCTTTCTTTTGAGTACTTTCAGAGGTTATACAATGAAATTAAATACCTACTAATCTACAAACTCTGACAACCAAAACCATGAATTGAAGTACCCAAGAAAATGTCTTTTTTTCTTTAAAAAAACCACAAAAATTGAACTTTATGAAAATAAATGATACTACAGTAATTATGTTTACAATATCTATGCACCTGTGTGTATTCCTGGTCTTTGGGAAAACTATTGTCAAATATGGTAGTGATGTTTGTAGTTGGTATCATCTGTGGCAGAAAGCTAAGAGCTTCGTAGTTCTCCGTCAGCAGCAGAAGGTACCGACTCTCACTGAAAGGAAACAGAAAAAGTTCTTGAGATTGATCAAAATGAGGTTATGGATCATACATACAATACCTCCATTCACATTCGGCTCAATAAAATGAACAATTGAAACATTAAAATGTTTTATGACATAATTGGTAGTAATTTTGTTCACAGCTTATAAATGCATATAATTTTGCCTTGACACTTGTTCTGATGTCATGCTAGGAAGAACCTTGTTGTGCTGCCTGATTCAAAATGGTGATTTTGCTGTTCAAAATAAATATTCAAAGCTGTAGCTTGCATATAATACTAATGATAGTAAAATGATTGTTTCTCACTGCAATAAAAAATGGAAAGTAAGGGAAAATTCATTGGTATTAACTTGGTCTGATCTTACATTCATCTGATTTTCCATTGTATGCAGTGGTCTTGAATAATCCCAAATATCATTAAAGACTAGAAATATCAACGAGTAGCATTCGCAGGATACTCTTCATGGTTCATAAACAATGGTCCATCATATCTTTGATAGAGATCTAAGGGAAATGGCTTTTGTTTATGAATATATATTGACCATGTGATATTGTCAGTTTATAATTTTAGATATACTGTGGCAAACCAACACAGCCATCATTTGGGACCTGTTAGACATCTTAAAAAAAAGTCTCCTTGCCATTCTGTTCAAAAGGCATAGTGATAACAATATTTTCAAGATGGCTGCCATTGTGGTCATCCTGGATGTCAGATTTTATTTAGGATTAACTTGACATCATAAGAACCTTTCTAGTGAAAACAAACGTTAATATGACTTTCTGTTCAGGAAGTGCAGTGATAAAACATTTTCAATATGGTTATCATGGTGGCCATGTTGTACATCAGATTGAAACCCTTTTCATTTAGGTCCAAACAATATAGTAAGATGTTATTTAGTGTAAACCCCATGATCATATGACTATCCAATAAGGAAGAGTAGCAATAATAAAATTTACAAACCTGGCTTCACCTGCAAACCGTATAAGGTGTTGTGATTATCAAATGATTCCATATCACAGTTTAATTTAGTAAACAACAAAAGGAAATAGCAGAAATCAAAACTAACATTTGAAGTATTTTGTACAATCTAAAAACATATTACTCACAGAAGTTTTTTAGTTTACCTGACTAATAAAATAGAATAATAGTACTTCTAGCACCAATAATACCCTCAATGGGACATGATGTAATAGTTCCTTTGATGCCACTGTTATTATTTACTGTAAGTAGTACTTAAGTGTTGAGTTTCATTTATTGTGAATTTATAATGCAGGCTAAAAATTCATCTAATGAAGATGGAAATAATGAATCTTTAAAAGTTAAAATAGTTTAGTAAATAAACTGTACCCATGTGACTGCTTTCTTTTCTAACACACAGTCATCCAAATTTTACCATACAGAAAATCAAAACAAATGATTAGCATCCCGGTTTACCACTGACATGAACTGAACAGTGAATTAAAACAGTGGAGAAAATATGTGTTACTTAAATTGTACTGAAAAAATATTAGTTTGGATTTATACTGTTATGGTGGGCAGAGTAATTTGTCAATTTAAGTGTATTTTCCCATATGTTAACTTGATATACATGTGCACACACACCAAAATACTAACCTCTTTGTGTTGTTGGTATCAGACAGACAGGCCAAAATTAAACCCTTAGTGCTGCAATCAGGGTCCCCATCTCGGCGCTGTAATTCAAATATACTGATTAAAACATGAAATTTGAATTTAATGTTATGACTTGTGTATTCTAAGAGTGTCATTCAATATTACTTCATAAGGAATTTACTTGTCTATATGTATTCTAAGAATTTTATGCAAAATTTCTGATAAGAATCATGTGAATATGTAATTCATTTATCTTATATGATATGTATCACATATGCTAAGAACAGATTTTTCTATGGAAATGTTTGTCATGTTGGCAAGCAATGTGGTTAAGACCAGATTTGAAGTCCTTTAATTAATTTGTGCAAGAGAGTTGTGAATTCTTTTAAACCAAGAATTCATACACCGGTTCACCAACAATTGGTCCAGTTAATGCTTTATAGCCACAGAACGAGATGTCATATTGCAACAAGGAATGCCAAGTAGCTGCTAGAGAGATATTAATTTTATGGTAGTAAGGTGTTGTGTTGATCAGTTGTCCAGTTGTGAACTGACCATATTAGCCTTAGCCTGCCAAGACAATATCTAACATAACAAGAAATGAAAACCCTGGCAAATATTTTTGTTGCATTTTATTTATTTGAAGGATGAAATAGCTTCATATGTGTACCACACAGTGGGAAAAGAGAACAGACATCCGAGTTATGGTTGATGACTGGAAGAGGCTGGAGAGACACAACAAAAAGGAAAAAGAATACAGTGACCCTGACCAACACTGAATTTGTGAGGACTGGAAGCAATCATGTTATGCTAGCATGCTGAGCAATGACTTTGATCATTCACTTGATTCTATAATGAAATTTGTTTCATTGGTATAACAGAATGGCTAATTACATTTCATATCAATTTTGTAATTTTATTTCTATGAGAAAGTGTATCATTCAAAAGTCAAGTTTCATTTCATTTTGTCTATGTAATTGATTTAATTGTTATATTTTACATACAGTGACTTGTGTTGTTATATTCTATATCTGTAACAGAATTGTTTCCGAGTGGGTGCTGGATCAAATGAACAACTCAAACACAATATGTGAAAGATGATGTAAATTTATGAAATAAATTATTAATGAAAAATAATGATGTATCAACACAATAACTCATGTGTTCAACCCACAATCACACTTCACAACCATTCACAATTTGAAAATAAAATTAAATATTAATTCAAAATGAACAAAGATCCAAGGAACCTCCTGGACTGCACAAATGTTTCAAATAAAAAAAGGAAACCTTTACAAAAATTATATTATCACACATATGAATTGCGATAAGCCTCAAATCATATTATTGTACATATGAATTGCGATAACAAGTACAAACATCTATATGTATTAAGTCAAGTTTCTAACTGTTCTTGAGATTCATGTAATTCCTTGGAATACTACCAAAATTCAAAGTAACTCCATGTAAATATATCAATGCATTCAATTGTAACCACAATTGAAACACACACATGCGTCTTGATCCTGTACAACCCGTACGATTCACCAACTGTTGAATCGCCGCACAGCTTCTCTGAATACCTAGGGTTGACCCAATACTTTTATCAGCTGCTTGCCCTTCACAGATCCACTACAGTTATACATCACACTAACGTACAGACAGCATACAGCACCTATTAGAACCACCGGACCCAAATACTTAGATGCTACCCCGGACGTTTACACCTCTAGACAGCTCCGGACACTTGGACATTTAGACTTCTAGATAGTTCCGGATATTTACACATCTTTACAGATATCCTCAGACATCATGACCTCCTGTTCACGCCAGATACAAACGTAGACGGACAGACAGTCGGACAGACAGACACCTTAATTTGATCGCACAATCAAATGGCACAAACAAACAGCACAATCATGGCACAATCAACCCTTTGGCTGGAGAAAGAAAATGACGAGCTATCTCTCCTTTGACAAGATACTTTTGACTCGTCATCTTTTTAGAAATTTTCTGCCTTATATGTCCCCAAATAGGTGAGCAGAATTCAGGGCAAAATTCCCGTGCACCCCGTGATTATAATGTTCCTGACTTCAAGTGATTTCCAGCCAGGTACACGTCGCTTACCTTGAAAAACACTTATTCACTCCAGGTAACGCATGTACGATGAAACAAAAATGGTGAAATTGGTTTGTATCCAAGAAGAAATAAATTCAATTTTCGCCTAATTCTGTGACAATATCTCTGCTCTAGTCTTTGTTATTCCATCCATTAATTTAAGATTTTTGTGTTATTGCTTACTTGATCTGGGTAATAACAATGCAGTCGATCATCCCCTTGATAAAAATAGCCAAAGTACAACATAATGAGTGGGAGCATCACCTAACATTACCATTTCTTCTTTATCTAATGCTTTCAGCTATTTAACAAACAAAGATATAAGTGTAGTTTCATAAAAGTGATTCTCTAAAAAGCTCATATGTGTTCAAATAGTTGAGACAAGAATCTTGTATATGTTTTTCTAGTACTTTGAAAAGACAAGGAAGGATAAAGATGGGTTTAGAGTTATTTGCCATCATCTTTTGCAATGGTGTTACCTTGGCAGTTTTCCATTTCTAGAAATTTATTAGACCTAATACTTTCATTGCAAATGAAAACTATACTCTCTACTATAACAGGTGTAGCTGCCTTTAGAAGCCTTGATCCAATTATATCGAGTCCTATAACTTTAGAATCATCCATTCTTTGATTAAATTTCATAATAAATTTAGATTTCCGAAATTTCAAGCTTCATATTGTCCTGGAGGTCATTAAAATTATTTGTGATGTCACTTGGATCATTAGAATAGAATTCCTCATGACTGAGGTACAAAATTTCAATTTTCTCTTACATTTCTCTGCACCAAACTGTTAAATCTCTTCAGATAGATGGTAGGCTATTTTTTTTTCTTTTTTCATCCTAATTTTTTTAGTGTGCTTTTTGGCTTGATGTATCATTTTACTGACATTATTCCTCCAAATTTTATATTCAGATCACTTTCCTACAGAGTTTAGAGGGTCTCTTTGATTTGTTGCTTCTAACGTTTTTGGGGTGAACCATCCTGGCTGTTGGTCTTTCTTTATCCTTTGTGTTTTTAAGGAGGCATGTTTGTTTACTGTTTCCATGAACAATATTTTAATATATGTGTATTTGGAATGTATTCCATGAAATCTGTTTCAGAGTTTCCATGAATTTAACAGTATGCAATTGACTATAATAATAATAATAATAATAATAATAATAATAATAATAATTTATTTATTTATAGAGGGTGACTCAATAGTTAAGGACTATTGTTGCTTGAGGCCCTCTTAAGTAGAGTACAACACTGCACATTATATGAAAGATAGCAATAATTACTGTTTATTTTAACATGTTTAGTTTTAAAATACTAAATTCCATTATCTATTAGAAACATATACATGTTCATGATATCTCTTTGTAAATACTGTAATATTTTCAGTAGATTTTACATGTAGTGGAAGCTTGTTCCATGCAGACATTTATATACAAGAACTGCCTTGTTAAAATCTATCTTTCTTATATTGTGAACAATCTGAGGATGTAAGCAATGATTTTAATGGATGATCAATAGATGCATCAATAATTATGTGTGCTGCTTGTTTATGATGTTTATAAATCCTGTCAAGCTTCGATTTCGCACAGTTTGAACAATAAGCCATTGTTGTTGGAGTATACAACTTGTAGTATATACATTGTGAGTTTCCAAAGGTAAATTTTTCTTGCTTCTGCTGAAAAAGGCAATTTCGGATGACAGTGTTTTACAAACCTTATCTACAGTGTCATCCCATAGTAAATTATTATTTATGGATCCACCTACAAGCTTATCATGTTCACATTTTCGAACGGATTAGTATTTATCGCAAGAAATAGTTCTGGGTTCTCTGACTAGTGTAGCTTTTCTGATGTCCCCAAAATCATATATTTTGTTTTACCTTAATTAATTACCATTCTATTTTGTTGTACCCAGTTTTGGACTCTAAAAAGGTTTTAATTTAATCTTGTTTGGGTAACTTCAGTATCAGAACTAAAACAAAACAAGGCTGATTCAACTGCAAATTAATCTGTATTAGTGGATTCAATATTTAATGGTAGGTCATTGATACTGAAAAGAAAATAGATGACCTAAAACTGAGGCTTGAGGGACCCTTGAATGAATAGTGCAAGTTTGAGAGCTAATTTTGCCAATAATGACTTGTTGAGACCTTTGGTTTAGGTATGATCTAAACCAGTCTAAAGAATGATTGTTGAACCCATAACAGTTCATCATTTGCAGCAGAATTTTATGATCAACATAATTTGGCAAGTTTTGTTTGGCACAAGTGGTATTTTCTAAATCCTGATGGTGTTTTATGAAATAAAAAGTAAGTTTTAAAATATTTAAAGACCTGAATGGCTACATGCTTTTTAAATAGTTTTAAAAATACAGGTATAATTGATATTGGTATATAATTGACTGAATCCTCTTTTTCTGCTTTTTTGAATATAGGTGTAACTTTTGCACATTTCAATGTTTCTGGAAAATTAGCACTCATTATATTAAATTTATGATATGTGTTAATGACTGCTATTACTGGTGCAGCCATTTGAAGAATTTGTGGACCAATACCACCCAATCCAGAGGATTTATTCAGATTTACCATAATAAATATATATTTTAAAAAACATCAGCTTAACTAACATTAGCTATTGAAAAATAATTATCATAAGGAATTTCAGCTCTTGTAGATGATAGAAGAGGATCATGTTCAACTGGGATGTTAGTCTGGTTCTGAATAATGTTAATGGAGATCATATCCTGGTTTCTGAAAATATTATTGAGATTTTGTTATTAAAATTTCATGGACTATGCCAAAATTTCTTAAAAATATAGTAATATTTTATGAGTGAGATCAATGAAATGTCAATGAAACATATCAATTAGAAACATTGTAATATTGTAATATCACCCAAACCTCTACAGTTTTATCAACCATGGTCAGTCTTCTGGAAAATATTTGTATGGGATCAATGGAATCCAGTCCCCCAAAGTTCCTCTTGATGGAATGCTGAAGCTGGCACCATTTTGGAGCTATGTCTGTTTGCTCCACAAAGGAGTAGATCATCTTCATTAGGCTGAAATATACAATTGGGTAGGGTACAGATTAGGCAGATATGACACCACTTGTAATGGCCTCATGTCAAAAGAAAGCTCCACATGGGCAGTATATTAAACATTATGGACAAACTTTGTAAATTAAATATGGATGCCAAGTTTCAATATGTAACATTAACTGAAGATGATGTTTCTAGCATGAAATTGCCTAACAGCCTAATATGAAGTCACTGTTGTACAACTGAGATGATGGTTACAATGTCATTTACCTACAAGTGGAAATCAAAGTAAATTTATATTCTCTATTTCAGTAATTATATTACATGCAGAAAAAGTCACTATACTGCAGCACAATGCACCTTTTATGGTATACCTGTCAAGTACAGGTTTTGTCTAGGTAATAAGTGGTACAGTATATGAACTGTGGACTCTGGAATGAATAAAATCAAGCTGATAGAATTTTATTTATATGGAATGGCACACCAATTTTTGATCTTAACATTAGAAACTAATCTACCTTGAGACCCTATATTATGTACATATAAAATACTAGCTAATAATAATATGTTTACATACACACACATACAAATTAATAATAATAATAATAATAATAATAATAATAATAATAATGCTTTATTTATAGAGGGTGACTCATTAGTCAAGGATTTTTCTCGCCTGAGGCCCTCTTATGGAGAGTATCACAATGCACATTATATGAAGATAGCAATAATTACTGTTTATTTTAACATGTTTAGTATTAAAATGCTAAATTCCATTATCTATTAGCAACACAAAATACATGCTCATGATATCTCTACTTAAATACTCTAATACCTTCAGCAGATTTTACATGTAGTTGAAACTTGTTCCACAGAACTATACCAGAGTATTGGAAGCTCTTTTGAAATGGCTCTGTTCTTGATTTTAGTGCTAGAAGGTTTCCATGTGATATTGATCTCAACTGGTATTGTATTAAAAAAGGCCTGAATAAGTCCTGAAGATACTCTGTTGCAGTTCCATGCAGACATTTATATAAAAGAACTGCCTTGTGAAAATCTATCCTGTCATTTATTGTTAACCACTGGAGTTCTGTAAACAATGTTTTGAGGGATGATCATTAGGTGCATCTACTCGTGCTGCTCGTTTCTGAAGTTTATAAATCTTCTCAATCTTACATTTAGCACAGTTTCCCCATACATTTGAACAATAATTCATTGTTGGAAGAATATATGACTTGCAAATTAGATTGCAAGTGTCCATAGGTAACTATTTCTTGATTATGCTGAGTTGGGCAATTTTTTATGAGTGTTTTGCAAAGCTTATCAACATGGTTGTTCCATAATACACTATTATCTAATGGATGATTATTTATTGCAAGAGACAGCTCTGGGTTCTCTGACTTGTGTATTTTTTTGTATGTCCTCAAAATCATACATTTTGTTTTACCTTAATTATTTACCATCCTATTTTGTTGTGTCCAGTTTTGGACTCTAAATAGGTCTGAGATTAATTTTGTTTGGATAACTTCAGTATCAGATCTAGATGTGTAAAAGGTGGCATTGTCCACAAACAAATCTGTATTTGTGGATTCATTATTAATGGTAGATCATTGATAAGGATAAGGAAGATAAGATATACTGAGCCTTGAGGGACCCCTGAATGAATAGTGCAAGTTTGAGAGCTAATATTGCCAATGATGACTTGTTGAGACCTTTGGTTTAGGTATGATCTAAACCAGTCTAAAGAATGATTGTTGAACCTGTAACAGTTCATCGTTTGCAGCAGAATTTCATGATCAACAAGTTCACAGGCTTTCTTGAAGTCAAGGAAAACAATCCCGGTCATATGTCCATTATTCATTTCCTTCAGCCAAAGTTCAATTAATTTGGTAAGTTCTGTTTCGCATGAGTGGTACTTTCAAAATCCCAATTGCACATTATGAAATTGAGAGTATGTTTCTAAAAATTTATAGTCCTGAATGGCTATATGCTTTTCAAACAATTTTGACACTACAGGTAGAATTGATATTGGTATGTAATTCCCTGGATTCTCCTTTCCTCCTTTCCAAAAGATAGGTGTAACCTTTGCACATTTCAATTTTTCTGGAAAATTACCACTCATTATACTTAAGTTTAAGATATGTGTTAGTGACTTTGTTATTACTGATGTAGCAATTTGAAACATTTGTAGACCAATACAAAGGATTTATTAATATTCATACTGTATATAAACAACTATTCACATAAATACTACATTGCTGTATAAATGAAAATGAAGCACAGAAGGGTGGTGTAACATGTACTTTAATAAGTACACCATTTTGTTTATGATTTCAACCATCTAATACACCTATTGTGGCAGTTGTCACAGAATTAGGCGAAAATTAAATTTATTTCTTCTTGAATTACAAACTAATTTCACCATTTCTTTTTTCGTCGTACATGCGTTACCTGGGGTGAATAAGTGGGTTTTTTTTTCAAGGTAAACGGCGTGTAACGATTTGCATGTGCCTGATCTAGAATTACGTGAAGCCAGGAACATTAGAATCACGGGGTGCACGGTAATTTTGCAGTGAATTGTGCTCACCTATTTGAGGATATATAAGCAGAATATTTATGATAATAATGACGGGTCCAAACGTATCTTATCACAGGATAGATAGCTCGTCATTCTTTCTCCAGCCAAAGGGCTGATAACGTCTCTGATATCGTAGCTGATATTGTTGCGGAACATCTGATTTGTAGCGGAACATCTGATTGTACTGAAATTGTTGCTGATTGTAGTTGAACGTCTCTGAATGTCTCTGAATTGTAGCTGAATGTGATTAATTGTGCCATTTGATTGTGAGATCAAATTGAGGTGTCTGTCTGTCGGATTGTATGTCCGTCAACGTTTGTTGTGATGTGTAAATATCCGGAAATCTAGAAGTCTGAGTGTCGGAGCTGTCTAGAGGTATAAACGTCCGGGGTAGCGTCTAAGTATTTGAGGATCGATGGTTCTAGTAGATGCTATATGCTGTCTGTACGTACAACTGTGATGGATCCGTGAAGGGCAAGGACCGATAAAAGTATTGAGTCAACCCTAGGTATTCGGAAAAGCTGGGCGGCGATTCAACAATTGGTGAATCGTACGGTTATACAGGGTCAAGACACATGTGTGTGTTGCAATTGTAGTTACAATTGAATACACTGTTGTATTTACACATAGCTACTTCGAATCACATTAGTATTTCAGGGGATTATATGAATCTCAATAAAAGTTAGCAACTTGATTAAATACTTGTATATGTTCATGCTAGTTGTCGCAATCCATATGTGCGATAGCATAGTTTGATGTTGAATTTATTATCGCAATTTATACTTGCGTTAATATAACTTTTTGTAAAGGTTCCTTGGATCTGTGTATAGTCCAAGAGATTCCTTTGTATCTGTGTTTTATTTTGTATTACTATTTAATTTATTCATGTATTGTGAATGGTTGTGAGTGTAATCGTTGGTTGAACGCACGAGTTATTGTGTTGATACATCATTATTTTTCATTAATAATTTATTTTATAAATTTTCATTATCTTTCACATATTGTGTTTGTGTTGTTCATTTAATCCACCATCTACTCGGTAACAATTCTGTTACAATCGTGTCAAAAGTGGGATCGCTGGATTAAGTGAACTGTCAATCATTTTTGTGAAAGTATACATTTAATGTTTATATTTGAGCATGACCTTCTTGACAAGAAAATACTCAAGTAGGGGTCTATTTTTTGTTTAAGTTTATTTAGATCCGCGTGTGCAGTATAAACGTCTTTAAAGCATTGGTTTGGTTACCTTCATCAGGAAGATAAGGTCAGCCTGTGGTATATATATATATATATATATATATATATATATATATATATATATATATATATATATATATATATATATATATATATATTCATATTACAATTTGTCATGTCATCCCTTAAGGACTTGGTTGTCTTAGGCAAAGAATTTGGATATGAAGGTGAAAGTTTAAGGAAATTTATTCAAGAAGAACAAGCCCGAGAAAGGGAAGAAAGGGTAAGGGCAAGGGAATTAGAAGGGGAAGACGATGAAAGGAAATGGGCCTTTGAGAGGGAAAAGATAGAATTAGAGAAGCAGGCCGAAAAGGATAGGATAGGATGGGAAATGGAAGCGGAGGGAAGGCGAATAGAATTAGAAAAACGAGCAAAAGTAGAAATGTTAGAGTTAGAGGAAACAGCAAAGCAACGGGATCATGAGCGTAAGGTAGAATTAACAACATCAGGAAGAGAACACGATTCTGCCTCTGACAAATTAAGGGGCCCCAAACTACCTCCCTTTGACGATGAAAAAGATAACATGGATAGTTATCTTCATTGGTTTGAGCGGTATGCCGAAAACCAGAAGTGGAGTCAAAATGACTGGGCACTGCATCTTAGTGCTCTATTAAAAGGTAAAGCACTGGATGTATACTCACGACTTCCTAGAGACGATGTGTTTAAGTACGACGTCCTAAAGGAAGCACTTCTCAAAAGGTACGAGCTCACTGAACAGGGATTTCGTAAAAAATTCAGGTATAGCAAGCCCGATAAGGGAGAAACCTTTGGTCAGTTCACCGTTAGAATTGCGAACTATTTTGAGCGGTGGATTGAATGCGGCAAAGCGGTGGAAACGTTTGAAGGGTTGACTGATTTCTTGCTCAGAGATCAATTATTTAATACAGTTGATGGAGAATTAGATCAATTTCTGAAAGAGAAAGTCTTCACAAACGTAAAAGATATGGCTAAGCAAGCCGATTTCATTGCCGAAGCTCATGGGGGAACCCAGAACGTGGTTTCAAAAGATTTTAAGTCTGGAAACCAGTCTGCAAGACCGATGCCTAGGGAGCTTGTGAAATCAGCTGAGGCAAATAGGTCAGTTAGGAATCCAGGTATTCAGCGTCTGCAATGTTACTTGTGTAATGCATGGGGTCATGTTCAAAAAGACTGTCCTAAAAGAAAGGGACTTGTACATAAGGTAGCAGTGGCTATACAAAGTAAAGGTATATCTGATATTATCCTACAGGTAGAACCATGTATTCATTCACTTGGCACATGTCTGTTTCCCGAAGCGCGTGGACCAACCGCAAGAGGGTTTGTCAACGGTCAAGAAGTCGTAGTATTACGTGACACTGGTTGCACGGGCGTAGTGATCAAACGTAGTCTCGTGCAGGATAACCAAATGCTCGGGTGGGAGTCCCAATGTATGTTACTTGATCAGACGATCGGTCGCATTCCCGTAGCAAGGATCACGGTAAAAACACCTTTCCTCACTGGAACTGTTGATGCCCTTTGTATGGAAAACCCTATTTACGATCTGACGATCGGTAATGTTGAAGGTTCCCGTCTTACAACTATGGCAGATTTTAAGATACCTTTGGCCCAGGCAGTCGAAACGCGAGCGCAAACACGGCGAGAGAAAACCGCGTTACATAAATTAATAGTCCCTGAATCGATCTCAGGAATTTCGCGTGATGAGTTCAAAAGAGAGCAAGAGCGTGATGAATCCATCAAAACAATTGCTGATAAAATCGCGACTGGCGCAATTAAACACTGCAAGGGTGGAGGGAGCTCAAGATTTGTACGCAGGAACGAATTGATTCATAGGGAATTTAGCGCTCAGGAGGGTAAGAAGTATTGGCAAGTGGTCGTACCCCAGAGATATAGATCTCAAGTACTTAGGGTGGCGCATGAGTCAAGCATGGCGGGACACCTAGGTAAGGCCAAGACCACTAGCAGGGTAGTCGCTGAATTCTACTGGCCTGGTGTTAATGGCGATGTCACACGGTTCTGTAGGTCGTGCGACGTATGTCAGAAAACCGTATGTAAGGGAAGGGTCACAAGGGTGCCCTTAGGACAGATGCCATTGATAGATACACCATTTAAAAGAGTGGCAGTAGATATTGTAGGACCAATACACCCAGTAACCGAAAGAAAGAATCGGTATATTTGTACTCTGGTTGATTACACAACCAGATACCCCGAAGCCGTAGCGTTACCATCTTTTGAAACGGAAAGGGTAGATGAAGCATTAGTTGATATCTTCAGTAGGGTAGGGGTGTCAGAAGAAATCCTCACTGATTGTGGTGCCCAATTCACCTCTGATCTCATGGGTGAAATAAGTAGGCTGTTATCCATAAAACAGCTAAATACTACCCCATACCATCCGATGTGCAATGGACTGGTAGAGAAGTTTAATGGTACCCTGAAGAGCAAGCTACGAAAGATATGCGCGGAACGTCAGACTGGGACCGTTATTTGAACGCTGTTCTGTTCGCGTACCGTGAAGTACCGCAGGAAAGTTTAGGGTTTTCACCCTTCGAACTGTTGTACGGTAGAACAGTTCCAGGCCCGATGCGGATACTACGCGAACTATGGACTGGTGATGTCGCGAACGAGGAAATAAAAACAACTTACCAGTACTTATTCGATCTGCGAAATAAACTTGAGAGTACATGCCAGATGGCACATGACGAATTAATTGAATCGGGGCGCAGATATGCCAAGTATTATAACCGCAGAACGCGAAATAGGAAATTTCTTGTAGGAGATCAGGTGCTATAGCTTCTTCCAACGAGCTCAAATAAGTTATTAGTCCAGTGGAAAGGTCCTTATGAAGTTAAAGAGGTAAAAGGTTACATGGACTATAAAATTGACATAGACGGTAACTTGAAGACATTCCATGCTAACATGCTCAAGTTGTATATCAAGAGACAGAGCGACAATGTCAATAACGGGAGTTGAGAATATAGGGGCAGACTACTTGAGTAGGGCATGATGGGAAATTTGTATGAATTTACCCAGTATTAAAAACCAGATTGTAGTATAACCAGTGCAAATGTTGTAAGATATCATCAGTAGTTATTTTTCTTCTATTCTGTGTTAGTTTTAAAAATGTGTACATTTTTATTCTTAGGGGGGAGGTAATGTCACAGAATTAGGCGAAAATTAAATTTATTTCTTCTTGAATTACAAACTAATTTCACCATTTTTTTTGTTTCGTCGTACATGCTTTACCTGGGGTGAATAAGTGGTTTTTTTCAAGGTAAACGGCGTGTAACGACTTGCATGTGCCTGATCTCGAATTACGTGAAGCCAGGAACATTAGAATCACGGGGTGCACGGTAATTTTGCCGTGAATTGTGCTCACCTATTTGAGGATATATAAGCAGAATATTTATGATAATAATGACGGGTCCAAACGTATCTTATCACAGGATAGATAGCTCGTCATTCTTTCTCCAGCCAAAGGGCTGATAACGTCTCTGATATCGTAGCTGATATTGTTGCGGAACATCTGATTTGTAGCGGAACATCTGATTGTACTGAAATTGTTGCTGATTGTAGCTGAACGTCTCTGAATGTCTCTGAATTGTAGCTGAATGTGATTAATTGTGCCATTTGATTGTGAGATCAAATTGAGGTGTCTGTCTGTCGGATTGTATGTCCGTCAACGTTTGTTGTGATGTGTAAATATCCGGAAATCTAGAAGTCTGAGTGTCGGAGCTGTCTAGAGGTGTAAACGTCCAGGGTAGCGTCTAAGTATTTGAGGACCGATGGTTCTAGTAGATGCTATATGCTATCTGTACGTATAACTGTGGTGGATCCGTGAAGGGCAAGGACCGATAAAAGTATTGAGTCAACCCTAGGTATTCGGAAAAGCTGGGCGATTCAACAATTGGTGAATCATACGGTTATACAGGGTCGAGACACATGTGTGTGTTGCAATTGTAGTTACAATTGAATACACTGTTGTATTTACACATAGTTACTTCGAATCACATTAGTATTTCAGGGGATTATATGAATCTCAATAAAAGTTAGCAATTTGATTAAATACATGTATATGTTCGTGCTAGTTGTCGCAATCCATACGTGCGATAGCATAGTTTGATGTTGAATTTATTATCGCAATTTATACTTGCGTTAATATAACTTTTTGTAAAGGTTCCTTGGATCTGTGTATAGTCCAAGAGATTCCTTTGTATCTGTGTTTTATTTTGTATTAATATTTAATTTATTCATGTATTGTGAATGGTTGTGAGCGTAATCGTTGGTTGAACGCATGAGTTATTGTGTTGATACATGATTATTTTTCATTAATAATTTATTTTATAAATTTTCATTATCTTTCACATATTGTGTTTGTGTTGTTCATTTAATCCACCATCTACTCGGTAACAATTCTGTTACAATGGTGTCAGAAGTGGGATCGTTGGATTAAGTGAACTGTCAATCATTTTTGTGAAAGTATACATTTAATGTTTATATTTGAGCGTGACCTTCTTGACAAGATAATACTCAAAGTAGGGGTTTATTTTTTGTTTAAGTTTATCTAGATCCGCGTGAGCAGTATAAACGTCTTTAAAGCATTGGTTTGGTTACCTTCATCAGGAAGATAAGGTCAGCCTGTGGTGTATATATATATATCTATATTCATATTACAATTTGTCATGTCATCCCTTAAGGACTTGGTTGCCTTAGGCAAAGAATTTGGATATGAAGGTGAAAGTTTAAGGAAATTTATTCAAGAAGAACAAGCCCGAGAAAGGGAAGAAAGGTTAAGGGCAAGGGAATTAGAAAGGGAAGCCGAGGAAAGGAAATGGGCCTTTGAGAGGGAAAAGATAGAATTTGAGAAGGAAAAGATAGGATTAGAGAAGGAAAAGATAGAATTAGAGAAGCAGGCCGAAAAGGATAGGATAGGATGGGGAATGGAAGTGGAGGGAAGGCGAATAGAATTAGAAAAACGAGCAAAAGTAGAAATGTTAGAGTTAGAGGAAACAGCAAAGCAACGGGATCATGAGCGTAAGGTAGAATTAACAACATCCGGAAGAGAACACGATTCTGCCTCTGACAAATTAAGGGGCCCCAAACTACCTCCCTTTGACGATGAAAAAGATAACATGGATAGTTATCTTCATTGGTTTGAGCGGTATGCCGAAAACCAGAAGTGGAGTCAAAATGACTGGGCACTGCATCTTAGTGCTCTATTAAAAGGTAAAGCACTGGATGTATACTCACGACTTCCTAGAGACGATGTGTTTAAGTACGACGTCCTAAAGGAAGCACTTCTCAAAAGGTACGAGCTCACTGAACAGGGATTTCGTAAAAAATTCAGGTATAGCAAGCCCGATAAGGGAGAAACCTTTGGTCAGTTCACCGTTAGAATTGCGAACTATTTTGAGCGGTGGATTGAATGCGGCAAAGCGGTGGAAACGTTTGAAGGGTTGACTGATTTCTTGCTCAGAGATCAATTATTTAATACAGTTGATGGAGAATTAGATCAATTTCTGAAAGAGAAAGTCTTCACAAACGTAAAAGATATGACTAAGCAAGCCGATTTCATTGCCGAAGCTCATGGGGGAACCCAGAACGTGGTTTCAAAAGATTTTAAGTCTGGAAACCAGTCTGCAAGACCGATGCCTAGGGAGCTTGTGAAATCAGCTGAGGCAAATAGGTCAGTTAGGAATCCAGGTATTCAGCGTCTGCAATGTTACTTGTGTAATGCATGGGGTCATGTTCAAAAAGACTGTCCTAAAAGAAAGGGACTTGTACATAAGGTAGCAGTGGCTATACAAAGTAAAGGTATATCTGATATTATCCTACAGGTAGAACCATGTATTCATTCACTTGGCACGTGTCTGTTTCCCGAATCGCGTGGACCAACCGCAAGAGGGTTTGTCAACGGTCGAGAAGTCGTAGTATTACGTGACACTGGTTGCACGAGCGTAGTGATCAAACGTAGTCTCGTGCAGGATAACCAAATGCTCGGGTGGGAGTCCCAATGTATGTTACTTGATCAGACGATCGGTCGCATTCCCGTAGCAAGGATCACGGTAAAAACACCTTTCCTCACTGGAACTGTTGATGCCCTTTGTATGGAAAACCCTATTTACGATCTGACGATCGGTAATGTTGAAGGTTCCCGTCTTCCAACTATGGCAGATTTTAAGATACCTTTGGCCCAGGCAGTCGAAACGCGAGCGCAAACACGGCGAGAGAAAACCGCGTTACATAAATTAATAGTCCCTGAATCGATCTCAGGAATTTCGCGTGATGAGTTCAAAAGAGAGCAAGAGCGTGATGAATCCATCAAAACAATTGCTGATAAAATCGCGACTGGCGCAATTAAACACTGCAAGGGTGGAGGGAGCTCAAGATTTGTACGCAAGAACGAATTGATTCATAGGGAATTTAGCGCTCGGGAGGGTAAGAAGTATTGGCAAGTGGTCGTACCCCAGAGATATAGATCTCAAGTACTTAGGGTGGCGCATGAGTCAAGCATGGCGGGACACCTAGGTAAGGCTAAGACCACTAGCAGGGTAGTCACTGAATTCTACTGGCCTGGTGTTAATGGCGATGTCACACGGTTCTGTAGGTCGTGCGACGTATGTCAGAAAACCGTATGTAAGGGAAGGGTCACAAGGGTGCCCTTAGGACAGATGCCATTGATAGATACACCATTTAAAAGAGTGGCAGTAGATATTGTAGGACCAATACACCCAGTAACCGAAAGAAAGAATCGGTATATTCGTACTCTGGTTGATTACGCAACCAGATACCCCGAAGCCGTAGCGTTACCATCTATTGAAACGGAAAGGGTAGATGAAACATTAGTTGATATCTTCAGTAGGGTAGGGGTGCCAGAAGAAATCCTCACTGATTGTGGTGCCCAATTCACCTCTGACCTCATGGGTGAAATAAGTAGGCTGTTATCCATCAAACAGCTAAATACTACCCCATACCATCCGATGTGCAATGGAATAATAGAGAAGTTTAATGGTACCCTGACGAGCATGCTACGAAAGATGTGCGGGGAACGTCGGCAAGACTGGGACCGTTATTTGAACGCTCTTCTGTTCGCGTACCGTGAAGTACCGCAGGAAAGTTTAGGGTTTTCACCCTTCGAACTGTTGTACGGTAGCACAGTTCCAGGCCCGATGCGGATACTACGCGAACTATGGACTGGTGATGTTGCGAACGAGGAAATAAAAACAACTTACCAGTACGTATTCGATCTGCGAAATAAACTTGAGAGTACATGCAAGATGGCACATGATGAATTTATTAAATTGGGGCGCAGATATGCCAAGTATTATAAACGCAGAGTGCGAAATAGGAAATGTCTTGTAGGAGATCAGGTGCTATTGCTTCTTCCAACGAGCTCAAATAAGTTATTAGTCCAGTGGAAAGGTCCTTATGAAGTTAAATAGGTAAAAGGTGACATGGACTATAAAATTGACATAGACGGTAACTTGAAGACATTCCATGCTAACATGCTCAAGTTGTATATCAAGAGACAGAGCGACAATGTCAATAAGGGGAGTTGAGAATATAGGGGCAGACTACTTGAGTAGGGCATGATGGGAAATTTGTATGAATTTACCCAGTATTAAAAACCAGATTGTAGTATAACCAGTGTAAATGTTGTAAGATATCATCAGTAGTTATTTTTCTTCTATTCTGTGTTAGTTTTAAAAATGTGTACATTTTTATTCTTAGGGGGGAGGTATTGTCACAGAATTAGGCGAAAATTAAATTTATTTCTTCTTGAATTACAAACTAATTTCACCATTTTTTTTTGTTTCGTCGTACATGCGTTACCTGGGGTGAATAAGTGGCTTTTTTCAAGGTAAACGGCGTGTAACGAGTTGCATGTGCCTGATCTCGAATTACGTGAAGCCAGGAACATTAGAATCACGGGGTGCACGGTAATTTTGCCGTGAATTGTGCTCACCTATTTGAGGATATATAAGCAGAATATTTATGATAATAATGACGGGTCCAAACGTATCTTATCACAGGATAGATAGCTCGTCATTCTTTCTCCAGCCAAAGGGCTGATAACGTCTCTGGTATCGTAGCTGATATTGTTGCGGAACATCTGATTTGTAGCGGAACATCTGATTGTACTGAAATTGTTGCTGATTGTAGCTGAACGTCTCTGAATTGTACCTGAATGTGATTAATTGTGCCATTTGATTGTGAGATCAAATTGAGGTGTCTGTCTGTCGGATTGTATGTCCGTCAATGTTTATTGTGATGTGTAAATATCCGGAAATCTAGAAGTCTGAGTGTCGGAGCTGTCTAGAGGTGTAAACGTCCGGGGTAGCGTCTAAGTATTTGAGGACCGATGGTTCTAGTAGATGCTATATGCTGTCTGTACGTATAACTGTGGTGGATCCGTGAAGGGCAAGGACCGATAAAAGTATTGAGTCAACCCTAGGTATTCGGAAAAGCTGGGCGGCGATTCAACAATTGGTGAATCATACGGTTATACAGGGTCGAGACACATGTGTGTGTTGCAATTGTAGTTACAACTGAATACACTGTTGTATTTACACATAGTTACTTCGAATCACATTAGTATTTCAGGGGATTATATGAATCTCAATAAAAGTTAGCAACTTGATTAAATACATGTATATGTTTGTGCTAGTTGTCGCAATCCATACGTGCGATAGCATAGTTTGATGTTGAATTTATTATCGCAATTTATACTTGCGTTAATATAACTTTTTGTAAAGGTTCCTTGGATCTGTGTATAGTCCAAGAGATTCCTTTGTATCTGTGTTTTATTTTGTATTAATATTTAATTTATTCATGCAATGTGAATGGTTGTGAGCGTAATCGTTGGTTGATCGCATGAGTTATTGTGTTGATACATCATTATTTTTCATTATTAATCTATTTTATAAATTTTCATTATCTTTCACATATTGTGTTTGTGTTGTTCATTTAATCCACCATCTACTCGGTAACAATTCTGTTACAATGGTGAGCTACCCCCACCCTTAAAAGTAAAAGTAAAAGATACTTGGAGCCGATTTAACATTATGTGGAATGTTATTCCACACAAGCCCACCTGAAAATTGAAAGCTAGTTTTTAATAGCTTCTTTTTTAGCATATGTACTTTGATATTTTGCCCTTTTAATGATCTTAGATTTGAAGTACCAGTAGATTCCCTTTCCACGATAATGGCATTTCTGTAAGTGGGAGCAGACTTTGTAAACACCTTGTACATTATTTTGGCTTTTCTCAAAATTATTCTTTCATGTATTGGTAATACTTTGAATGTAAGTATTGTGTTTGAACATTTAATGTTTCCTGATTAAGCATTATTTTACATGTCCTTTCATGGAGTCTGGATTTTTTTCTAATATTTGTAGGAGATGTGTTCTCCCAGATTGTATTACAGTAGTCAAAAAAGCGGTTGAATATATCTTTTGTAAAAAAAAAGGAGCTCTGTAATGTAATAGGATGTAGGCCTTGAAATTCTTTTAGAAGCCAATGATAAGAGTTTTTTTTCTTTGAAATATAATTTATATAATGAGACCATTGCAAGTTATTATCTACAAATAATCAAGAATTTCATACACGTCTTTATCAGATCAGTATTATCATGTAGAATATGCAAAATATCAGTTAGCAACCTTGCTCTTTTCTGCTGCAAGTTATCAACAAAACTTTGTGTTTTGTCTCTATGGAGGATCATATCATTATCCTTCACCATATTTGAAGTCTGTTGAGAGCAGTTTTCTTCAGCTCAGTTGTTTTGAGTATCAAAGTAGTGTCATCAGCATACATGTATGTTGATGAGAATGTATCTCTTATTTTATGAGGTAGCTCATTTATAAACATAAACATGGGCCCCAAGATACAATCTTGTGACACTCCACAACTTGACACTTTAGTTTCAGATAGGTGTCCATTTAGTGTTACTTGTTGATACATATTGCTTCACTACACTATTTTTAATTTTTTAATAAGCATTTCATTATCTACTACCGGGTAGATTGAAAGCCTTTCAAAAATCAATCATTACAGTACCAGCTACTTAACAGTCATAAAGATATCATACGAATGATCTTTTCAAAAGCCATATTGAAGTTCTTGAAGTAGATTGTCATCATTGAGATAGTTCATCAAAGTGTACATGCTTTTCTAATAATTTGGAAAGGAATCGAATTTCATATTGGTCTATAGTTATTTACATCTTCTTTTGATACAGCTTTATGTACTGGTGTTACTTTTGCAGTTTTCCAAGAGTGGGGAAATTTACTTGTTCTCTGTGATTACAAAGAAAGGTAATACTATCAGCAATAACAGATGCAGCTGCCTAAAGAAGTCTTTGACCGATCATGTCAAGTCCTTTAGATTAAGAAACAACAATGTGTTTTTGAGGTATTTCAAAACAAACTTGGAACTTATATCTGGGATTTCAAGTTTAGTATCATTTGGAATTTTTGTGCTAATCACCATTTTCATTTACAATAAACTAGACATCATAATCTTTTCTTAATAAGTGAAAATTCCATTTTGATATGACCATCCATTCTGGAAGATTAGCATGATCGAACTCTCAAAATGTGTTTTAATGTTCCAGAGAACCAATTAGACCATGTGATAATTATGGGTGTAAAGTTTCATAGGAATCATCCAAGTAAATAGTGTGGGGTAGCGATAAAAAAATTGTGTTAATGGATGGATAGAGGAAAGATCAGTAGAGTTGATAACAAAAGTCTTTTTTGAGTATGCAACATGCTATATGAAAAACAAAGTGCAACAAGGTTCAAACTTATACTTACATCAGCTTTTTATATTCCTAATTGTTAAACTTGTCAATGCTGGAAAGTGAACCGATTCTACTGGAGCATGCAATAATCACTCATTATAATAATAATAATGAGGGATAACAAATTACCACATATGATAAAAGATTATGCTTCCAGTTAAGTTAAATCATGTGTTTTAGTAATCTGGTTTTAATGGCATGATTAAAGAACAGAGAAAAAACCTATTAATGACCTGTGACTTGTATCTTAAAGATATCACCTAAATTGTGAAGTAAACAATATCAACTGATTAAATAAAAGTGTACTGATTTTAAATAATTCACAATTTTAATGCAATAGATTGGAAAGAAGAGACTGACACTGGAAAACTTACAAATATTGACAGGTGACCATGACAATGACTTTGATGATAACATATGTTGTCAAAAATGGACAACAAATGCTGCACACTAATGCTATCAAGAAGCATACATTTGAAAGATCTTATGCACTGTCATTATTTTTTGTATCTTCTATACTGGAAATCTACTACTTCTATTATTCAAGTACTTGAGCCAAAACAGACTATGCAATGATTTAAACTCATTTAAAAACATACCCACCTATAGAAATCTCTGAGACCAAAGAATTCCCGAAGTTTTTCTGAAGCTTCTTTGCAGAGATCAAGGTAAGAATTTGCAAGTGGTTCAATGAATGGCTTCACTTGCTTCTTCAAATGGTCCTTGCCAGAACATATTCCTCTGAAATGAAAAAGAAATGTGTTCTTTATTTCCTTAAAAACCTCTAAATTTCTTCATAATATTGATATGAAAACGTGATTATTTGAATTCTAGCAGTGAATACGTACACCAAAGAACATAGATCAACAAATTAAAAGGACTCAGCTTGTGAATGCAAATGTTTTATCCATAATGTTAAGCAATATGGCATGGGTAGTAATTAGACAAATGACACACATGACATAGTTGACCCACACAACTTTCTGAATTTGTTAGCTTTCATTTTTCTGCATGTTTCAGCTGTTCAAAACAAGTCTGTGAGATAATCATGAAAACTGTTCAGGTGTTTTCCAATTCAGTTTCTTGTTAGTGGAATAGTTTCAACAGATTGCGATTCTTCTTATTTATCTTCATCAGTCTGATAGATCTCCTGAGAAAAAAAAATCCAGCATATCAAGGTCAAGGCCATCTTCACTCATGTTTTTCTATTAGGCAGGTAATGGTGCACCCATACTAAAGTGAGAAGGGCTGAGATCTCCAAAATTACTAACAGTATTCATCATTATGGAAACGAGCTTTCATTTGTAACTTATGCTGTGCATCATGTAAGACACAAGGCTATCTGGCATATTATTATACTTCATGGAGCAAATACTACCTGTCCAAATTTTAAATACAGGACTGAAAAATGTGGGGCCATATCATTCATGATCTATTTCTGGTTTAAGAGAAAAAAAACTAACTCTGCAGTGTTCATGAGTTCCTTGATGTCAGGAATTTCTCTCTGCACCAGAATTCCACGGTTCATCTTAGGAGGGTCCAGTGCCCAGTTTGAGATTCCAATGAAGGCAACCTGTGAACAGATAAAAATATTACCATCATCAGTGAAGATAATCCTTGGCTAATATACCAGAACCAATGTCACAATGTCAAATACTGAGCAGGCACTATTGGGAAAAGGTTTTTAAAAAATCCTTGTAACACATGAAACCTCTGAATTGAGTCACACTATTATATAAAGTTTGAAAAATGTTTCATCTCAAATACTTTTGTTTATTTGTTTTTTATGTATGTATTTATTTATTCCTTTGATTGTCACTACTAATACCTAAAAATCTTTTATTCTAAAATAAGGTTTAAATCTATATTCTTAAACATTTTAGAATTTTGAACAATTCAACAATTAGTTCAGGGTGTCCCCTCATGTTTCAAGACCCCTGTATAAGACAATCAGACTCAGATTAGCACTGTTTCCTTTATTCTGCATTAAATTGCATCAAAGTTTCAGCACACTGGTCAGCACTGACACAATAATACCATTATTAATGGTGGATGATTTGCTGCATACAAACACCAAAAACCAGACTCCTGCTGCACATTGAATATTTTGCAAGACTGTGCAGGATCAAAAGGGTTTTGTTCTTGAAGGAAACATTGCAACTAGGGCATAACCGACTTTTGATCCGGAAATCGGATTCCACCGGATAGTATGAAGTTCCGATTAATCGGAGTCGGACAAGGCAGGAACGACCGATTCGGATAATAAAAATAATAAAGTTGAATTTCTATAGCACCTTGTCTAACACTGCGTGTCACCGATCACTTTGGAAAATGCAAGAATCGATTAGATTTCATTGCTTTTATTTAATTCGCCGCAAGAGGCTAACTTTATAGGATCAAACAAAAGCCTGTTTTATTTTTATTTAACAGCGACATTAAAGCATGGCGGCAAGATGAACCAATTGTTAAACAAAGTATGGGTCGGAACTGGCAGCTGGTCGACATAAATAATTAGGCAGGAAAATTAAAGTGCATATGCTGCGTGGATGCATTGGAACTGTATGATAATGTAAATGAAATTTATATTAGCATACAGTGTGAAAAAATTGTGCTGAACTGTTGAGACTCTGCGGCTGCATCCATCATTAATCTCACATTACAGTTCTGACAGATACTGCGATGCTATGTTGTAGATAATCTTGAGTTTTGATATACGACTTTCCATAAACTGTCACTTTTTTTCTAGACATACATCCCTCTCATGCACTATTTAGATACATAATTTGTTGTATTGGCCACAATAACAAAATATTTCTAAGCCTTTACAGACAATAAAATTAAATGAAAATCTGATAAAAGTAAATAAATAATTTTATTTTAAAATGTTGCGAAAACAACGAAGCAAAATATGGAATTATGTTGAGATAAATGCCATAGACGAGTCAAAGGCAGATTGTTTGGTTCCACAGTGCAAGGATAAATTAAAACGACGAGGTAATGGTCCACGTTCATATGGAACCAGCGGACTTATCAATCACCTGCGTGCAAAACATCCGGATGAATATAAAAAGTATACCGGAATCTGTGACATCGAAAAGAAACGAAAAGTCGAAGAAGTAATGCAGCCTGGAAAGAAACACAGAGTACAGACAATATAGTTACTGCTAGAAAAAAAAAACATTTGAGGTTAACAACCCGCGCCAGTTAATCATAACTAAGAAGATCATATAAATGATTGCGGTTGATGCTATGCCTTTCAGCATGATTAACAACGTAGGCTTCACTCGCTTTCTGAATGAACTTGAACCTCGTTACGTTATTCGATCCGAAGTCCATTTGTCAAGAACGCTTCTTCCGGACTTATATTCTGATTTGAATCGTAAAATTGTTATTTTACTAGAACAAGCAGCCTACATAAGTTTTACAAGTGACGTGTGGACGAGCACAAATAATTTGAATGCTTTCATTTCGCTTACCGCTCATTGGATTGACAGCAAGTGGAACAAGATGTCCATTGTTCTGTCACTACGAAATCTTGAAGACCGACACACGGGCCAAGTTATTTCGGATAAAATCCTTGCGATGCTGGCAGCATGGTCTATTCCAGATGAAAAACGTGGAGTTCTCGATCGGGATAATGGTGCGAGCATGAAATAAGCGGCGGAGTTATCTGGATTGGATCACTTGGGATGTTTCACCCACACGATCCAGCCAGTTGTCAAGGTTGGACTTTTAAGTCAAAGATCCGTTATGGATGCTATTGTCACTGCTAATGCAATCGTTGGGTGTTTTCGGCATTCACCTCAAGCCACAGAACAATTACTCAGAATCCAGAAGTCTTTGACATGCGAGGACGGCACGCCATACCCGACACACCATCTTATCCAGGATGTTACAACGCTGGAAGTCTACGTTCTACATGCTCGAGCGCCTCATAGAACAAAAGAAAGCTATTGTCCTCTATTGTCAGGAAAATCATGAAGTTACAAATCTAACGGCACATGAGTGGAATTTGATGGAACGGGTTTTGATTACGCTTCGACCATTCGAACAGGAAACCAGGAATGAAAGTATGTCTACTGCAACAGCAAGCATGATCATCCCCAGTGTTCGCGTTCTCATGGCAACTTTAACAAAACCTGCAAGAGTCGGAGATGACATCGGAATACAGAAAATGCGGGTGGACATGCTGAAAGATTTGCGTACACGTTATGAGGAAGTGGACACAAACAAGTTGTGTGCACTTGCAACGGTTTTGGATCCCACTTACAAATTGTTGGTTTTTAATGCGCGTGGGCATGACGCTGTAAAGCGCATGTTAATGGACGAACTACACATCGAGTATGAAAAAACAATCACCGCTGTCAACATTCCAGCCTCAACAGAAGTGGATCCAGGACCTTCAACTTCGACTGGCCTAGATTCCTACTACCAGGAATTATTTGCCTCTAGCACATCTGACAAAAATCTCGCCTCTGCATCCCGGTCATCTTAATTCACGTGCCAGCGCGAATTGGATTCGTATCTAGCTGAGAAAAATCAGCCGAGGACTTCACCACCAACGGACCCAGTTATATACTGGAAATCCCGGGAAAAAACGTTCCAGCTTCTGGCAGCTGTCGCTAAACGTTTTTGTTCAATACCGCCCTCTAGCGTCGATAGTGAAAGAAGTTTTAGCACCGCAGGTGCTATTTGCAGCGACAAACGATCGAGCATGTCCGCTGAAAAAACGGAGATGCTACTATTTCTTGCAAAGAACTTGGAAGTTATAAATTTTGATTATCAAATTTCTTTATTATCTATTAAACTGTGTGTTTTTACTTAGGTAGATGAAATATGGCAGAAATAAACTGCTTAACTTTAATGTTATATTATATTATATTATATTATATTATATTATATTATATTATATTATATTATATTATATTATATCATATCATATCATATTATATTATATTATATTATATTATATTATATTATATTATATTATGCGCTACATAAATATATCAATATTCAAGACTCTTTAACTCGCATTTCTAAATTTATTATATTATAATATCTTTGCCAAAAAACAAGAACAATATCACAGGAAATAAATACTGAGGGCGCCATAACACGTCGATTTCAGTTTGCGAGTTTTATTTGTAAAATCGTAAGTTTTTATAATTACTATGCATAACAATGTGATCGTAGAAAAAAACGCTTATAATGTTTCAGTGCATTTTACAAAAATAAAAAAAATTCATGGATTCTTTGTGGCTTTGAACTTCGTTGCATTTTGCTATAGTCCTGCCATATCCTTCCCCTTGTGAAGTCGGTGTGATGTGCAAAACGTGTGTAACACGGTTTAAAAAGTTAATTTGAAAAACCTTTTAATTTAGCATTTCCGATTAATTGAATTGTATCCGGAATCGGAAAAATTTCATGCTCAAAATCCGGAATCGGAAATCGGTAGAAAAATGACAATCGGTTATGCCCTAATTGCAACTATATCTAGCATCAATAAGGTTCATGTTGCCAATTCCCAAACCAAAATGCATCCTTGCCGCAAGCTTGTGGCAAGCTTGCGGCAAGCTTGCGATAAGCTGATTTGATGTTTATAAGCTAACATGGATGCTTGCGCAAGCTTGTGCAAGCTTAAGGCAAACGAGCTGGATATAACCGCAAGCTTGTACAAGGTTTCCTATTTGCTTCAGAAAGTAAAACTAGCTTACCGCAAGCTTGTACAAGCTAGCGCAAGCTTGAAAAAAGGTTTCTTATTTGCTTCAGAAAGTAAAACTAGCTTACCGCAAGCTTGTACAAGCTTGTACAAGGTTTCTTATATATTTGCTCCAGAAAGTAAAACTAGCTTGCGCAAGCTTATTTCTTTTCTTCAGAAAGTAAAACTAACTTGCTCAAGTTTTCTTATATGTGTCAGAAAATAAATTTAAAATAGCTTGCAATAAGTTTCTTCATATATTACCATTCTTGTAAAAGATTGAGACCATGCATGTATCAAACTCTCATGCACATGCTTGTAGTGAATGAATAAACTGGAACAATGAAATTTATCATGTTTTTGCTGAACATATTTGTTTTCCACTACTTTTCAACTATAAGATTACATTATTTAATCATTAAATATGCAGGTAGGTCAAGGAAATTTTAACCTTCTCAGCATTTAGTAAGTCATAATTTAACTTTTGCAATTCCACAAAAAAGCCATGTAAGAAAATCAAACTTATACCAGAATATGAGGTATACCCGACACAGGGTCAGATGATGTCGGACCTGAACACAGAATACGTTTTGTGGGGGCAAAAAATACGTTTTTTTTATTAAAGTAAATAATAACAGTTTCTTTGGAATTTTCAGTTTAGAACGCGCATTTGGTTATATTTTGATAGAATTTATCACATGTATACTATTTGAATGCAGTTCTACAATACGATTGGTTCATTTGAAATCGAGGCTACTGTGTCTTTATCCGCCATATTTGATTTCGCAAAAAGTTACCGTTGTTGAAGAATCTCGTCTTCGTAATCTTCAGCTTCTAATCATGTTAAATAGGAAAGAGGAATATTCAGAATTTTCTCAAGGAAAAAGAGAAGGAAAGAACTGGAAGGACAATTGTGCCGTCTTGTGTAGATTTATGAAGCCATATGGTAACGGAGAAAACGACGTTTTGCAAATTGTGTAATGTGATTTCGCTATTAGGCATGAATGCGCACGAAAACGCTAATAAGCATCAGGTTATGACAGAGAAATATTCAGAATTTTCTCCAGGAAAAAGAGAAGGAAACAACTGGAAGGACAATGTGCCGTCTTGTGTAGATTTATGAAGCCATATGGTAACGGAGAAAACGACGTTTTGCAAATTGTGTAATGTGATTTCGCTATTAGGCACGAATGCGCACGAAAACACTGATAAGCATCAGGTTCCTGCTTCATCACACACAACTCAGCCTGAACTTGCGACATATATAAATACCAGAGAAAACCTTAATAAAATTCGATCGAAATTATATTTATTAAATTTCTTTTCGAAATAAACCTTTATCTTTCAGTTACTAGTGTTGCTGGTGAGTTATTTTGCACACGTTTTCCAAACATTAAAATCACAAAGGATAACTCATATGCTTTTTTTTTGAAACATTTTAAAAAGGAATTAGGAGGAGAGCCCTAGTAACTGTCTTACTGAAGCTAGCTTCAACGAAGTTATCATAAATGTGCTACAGATCACAGGGCATCAACAATTTATATCATGTACTGCACTTAATTGTTTGAAATTGTTGTTACCTTTTTAATGCTCAATGTTATTTTAATTGTGATTTTTTTTACAAAGTTGAAGTTTATTAGCTTTATATTTGCAAAACATGGCATCTGTACTTTAGGGTTACTGACAGACCAGGACACAAGTTTGAATGAACTTTTAAAAAGGTTTTAAAAATGTGTGGAAATAGGAATGGCTTGAGTGCATGAAATAAGCTTGCAATTTTTGTTTGGGTTGCGCAAGCTTGCCGTAAGCTTGCGGCAATTCCAAATACAAGCTTGCGCAAGCTTGCCGTAAGCTTGCACAAGCTTGCGGCAATTCCAAATACAAGCTTGCGCAAGCTTGCAGTAAGCTTGCGCAAGCTTGCGGCAATTCCAAATACAAGCTTGCCGTAAGCTTGCGCAAGCTTGCGGCAATTCCAAATACAAGCTTGCCGTAAGCTTGCGGCAATTCCAAATACAAGCTTGCTGCAAGCTTGCGGCAATTCCAAATACAAGCTTGCAAAAATAAGCTTGCCGCAAGGTTCCAAATACTAGCTTGCGCAAGCTTGCAAAAATAAGCTTGCGCAAGCTTGCAAAACTAAGCTTGCAATTTTGGTTTGGGAAGAATGAATATGTTGCTAGAGCTCATTTCATGGGGTTGCAGAGCAGACATTTTGATTAGCAGAGCTATTTTCACCCTCATTATTGCAAAAACATCTGGTGTTGATAAGGTGCATGATGCCAAGTCTGAGCATGTATGTATGGGTCTACAGAGAATTCATTTCAATTAGCAGGGCTAGCTTTGCCTTCTTTGTTTCAAGCAATGTCAAAGTCATGTGACACAAACGTGGTCACTTACATACCAGATATATAACCAGTGCTGGAAATGATCAGTTGTGACAATAAATTACCATTTTTGAATGATTATAAATTAATACAGTTTAACTGTTTTTGACTCTGTCCATGGAACTCCATTTTAGAAATTGTGCTAAATTACAGCTCACATGATTTGCAATAAAATTAAAAATGGTTTCTAGATAAATGATGATTCATTTGTGTATATCATTATAATGTACTGTGGTGGAAACAAAATGCCTTTTTATATTGCTCTGGTTTCTCATCTCCCTGACAACCATCCTCCAGAAGAGGGTGGAGTGTCTTCAGTGGCATTCTAGGGCTGTCCTCCGCAAGACCAACCTCATCCAAAACAACTACAGACACAAATCTCTTCAGGTCCTTATCCTTTTGAAACTGTGCACACTGGCGGAAAGTTCCTACAATTCCATCTGGGGTTGACAGAGGGCTGCACTGGAAGGACACCATCTGGACCTGAGTGCAAAAAAACAAAGAGCAAGAAGAGAAAAATCATTATAATGTACTAGTGAATATAAATCTTTGTTGCAGTTGTAGTTTCATTTCTGTGTCCTAAACTTTAATACTTAACTTGGCTTTTGGAAATTACAATCAACACACACAAAAACAAAAACAAAAAGGGGCTGATACTTCACAGTTCAAAAAGAATTACTTGGAATTCAAAATAAGACCATTTTTTCTCCTTTAACTGCTGCATGTTGAAGTTATGTCTGATATTCCAATATTTTTTAATTGACTGCTTTGGAAGAACAATTAGTTGTAAGATCAACACCATTTTCATAATAGGATAAAGTAGACATCATTAGAAAACTATTAGTGAAAGCCCTGTCATGCTATGACTGTCCACTCAGGAGAATTAATGACAACATTTTCAATGTTTATTGTTGGAGTCATATTTGAAGAGATGCCACAAACATTTTTCTGCTGAAAACCCATATCAATCTAACTTTAAAGTCAGGAGCAGTAACAACAAGAAGATTTTGAAGATGGCAGCCTATTTTAATGTCACGTCAGAACCATTTTCAGTTGGGATAAAAAAATCATCATAAAAGGTCTTTCAACAAAAACTCCATATTAATAATGCCAATCATTCATGCAAAGTAGTGACTAAAAGATTTTCAAGATGGTTGCTGAACAGCATAATATTCCTTTAGGACCAACCAGACAACTAACAGATGTAGTGATAACAGACTTGTGTAATTGAGATGGAGGAGAGATACAGAACCAGATATGGCATAAATTCTTCTGTTCCATTACCAGAAGACATAAAAACAACTAAAGAAAGTATTGACAATAATATGAGATATAGAACATCTCAGTGAACTGTAAAAGCATCAGCAGAGATATGGCCATTGTGTACTATCCTTTTCCCCCAAAAGTATGCAATATTAATAATAATAATATACATTTCACTTGTCTTAAACATCTCTTAATTTAGAAAACACAATGGCAAATATGACTGAAACCTAGAAACTCTATGGTGGTATATATATACCAAGTTTCATCTTTTATTTGCTGAAGGCTATACAATTGCAGCATGGAAGGGAAAGACAGAAACTTGAACTATCAAGTCTTTGTCCTAAAGAAGTCTGAGCTGGATATATACAGATCCAAAAGTGTTGGCAATCTTAAATAGTTTGCTTGAATATGAAGGATACATTTTAAAAGTCTTTCATAAATTTTTACTACAAGTTATGAACTTAATAATCATAACTGATTGATATTCAAAAATCCATCATCTGTTGTTAATAATTAATGAAGCATTAATGACAAAAGATTTTTAAAAGATGTTTTCAGTAGCAAAACCGTACTTGATCAACACACTGAATCTGGTATGTTTATAAATGGAAATTTAAAATTTATCAATAATGATTTATTGTAAATTTAGAAACAATTTTAGTTGTCAATTTTATATAGATTGTTTAAACTTTTTAAACAGTATTTACTTGTATGTATGTTTAGAAATGGAAACTTACAATAATGTTAAGTATAAGTAGAATTTAAAATATTCATTATGTTGATAGACTACAATTCTTGCAGATATAGAACAAGTTTCATCCTATAAAATAATCTGATAAATGCATCTTTAGAACACTTGCTGAAATGTATACTACATTAAGCTCTAAAGCTAATGAATAACCAAGTCTTAATAAACACAAAGTGGCAAACACTAAAATCATTGTGCAGAGCTTGGTGTAGAACAATGATTTTACAGTCTAGTTATGTTCTCTCCTTTTTATCATAATGTAAGGGTAATTATCTAATTTATAAATTGCCAAATATTAGATTTTGGTATAGCTTCAACTCAAGATGTACATATAGTGCAAGCTTGGTCTGGCCAAATGTTGCTAAAATTGTTTCAGCGATACCAGAATTCAAAGTACCAGCTGTGTCTAGTTTTGCTTCATTAAAAACTATACAGTGGTCTCCTCTTACATGTCCACCCCTTCTGCACTGAGAAGGTGATCTTATCAGATAGGTGGCCTTTACAGAGGGTGACTAAATGTTTTTGAGAAGTA